>OZ020264.1:5415269-6015269 GCA_963971285.1 Astropecten irregularis | reverse complement strand
CGTGTTTCTGTTCGATATAAGGTGTTCCTGTCGGTTATTGTTCATTTCCGTCTTTTCATGGCTTCTGGGTTGTTTCTCTTGTATTCCTCGTGTTTCTGTTCGATATAAGGTGTTCCTGTCGGTTATTGTGCATTTCCGTCTTTTCATGGCTTCTGGGTTGTTTCTCTTGTATTCCTCGTGTTTCTGTTCGAAACAAGGTGTTTCTGTCGGTTATTGAGCATTTCCGTCTTTTCATGGCTTCTTGGTTGTTTCTCTTGTATTTATCGTGTTTCTGTTCGATATAAGGTGTTCCTGTTGGTTATTGTGCATTTCTGGCTTTTCCTGGCTTCTTGGTTGTTTCTAATGTATTTCCCTTCGATATACGGTGTTCCTGTCATTCATTGTGCATTTCTGTCTTTTCATGGCTTCTGAGTTCTTTCTCTTGTATTTCTGTTCGATTTACGATGTTCCTGTCGGTTATTGTGCATTTCCGTCTTTTCATGGCTTCTTGGTTGTTTCTCTTGTATTTATCGTGTTTCTGTTCGATATAAGGTGTTCCTGTTGGTTATTGTGCATTTCTGGCTTTTCCTGGCTTCTTGGTTGTTTCTAATGTATTTCCCTTCGATATACGGTGTTCCTGTCATTCATTGTGCATTTCTGTCTTTTCATGGCTTCTGAGTTCTTTCTCTTGTATTTCTGTTCGATTTACGATGTTCCTGTCGGTTATTGTGCATTTCCGTCTTTTCATGGCTTCTTGGTTGTTTCTCTTGTATTTATCGTGTTTCTGTTCGATATAAGGTGTTCCTGTTGGTTATTGTGCATTTCTGGCTTTTCCTGGCTTCTTGGTTGTTTCTAATGTATTTCCCTTCGATATACGGTGTTCCTGTCATTCATTGTGCATTTCTGTCTTTTCATGGCTTCTGAGTTCTTTCTCTTGTATTTCTGTTCGATTTACGATGTTCCTGTCGGTTATTGTGCATTTCCGTCATTTCATGGCTTCTGGGTTGTTTCTCTTTGTATTCCTCGTGTTTCTGTTCGATATAAGGTGTTCCTGTCGGTTATTGTGCATTTCTGTCTTTTCATGGCTTCTGGGTTGTTTCTCTTGTATTGCTCGTGTTTCTGTTCGATATACGCTGTTCCTGTCGGTTATTGTGCATTTCCGTCTTTTCATGGCTTCTGGGTTGTTTCTCTTGTATTCCTCGTGTTTCTGTTCGAAACAAGGTGTTCCTGTCGGTTATTGTGCATTTCCGTCTTTTCATGGCTTCTGGGTTGTTTCTCTTGTATTCCTCGTGTTTCTGTTCGAAACAAGGTGTTTCTGTCGGTTATTGAGCATTTCCGTCTTTTCATTGCTTCTTGGTTGTTTCTCTTGTATTTATCGTGTTTCTGTTCGATATAAGGTGTTCCTGTTGGTTATTGTGCATTTCTGGCTTTCCCCTGGCTTCTTGGTTGTTTCTAAGGTATTTCCCTTCGATATACGGTGTTCCTGTCATTCATTGTGCATTTCTGTCTTTTCATGGCTTCTGAGTTCTTTCTCTTGTATTTCTGTTCGATTTACGATGTTCCTGTCGGTTATTGTGCATTTCCGTCTTTTCATGGCTTCTTGGTTGTTTCTCTTGTATTTATCGTGTTTCTGTTCGATATAAGGTGTTCCTGTTGGTTATTGTGCATTTCTGGCTTTTCCTGGCTTCTTGGTTGTTTCTAATGTATTTCCCTTCGATATACGGTGTTCCTGGCATTCATTGTGCATTTCTGTCTTTTCATGGCTTCTGAGTTCTTTCTCTTGTATTTCTGTTCGATTTACGATGTTCCTGTCGGTTATTGTGCATTTCCGTCATTTCATGGCTTCTGGGTTGTTTCTCTTGTATTCCTCGTGTTTCTGCTCGATATAAGGTGTTCCTGTCGGTTATTGTGCATTTCCGTCTTTTCATGGCTTCTGGGTTGTTTCTCTTGTATTGCTCGTGTTTCTGTTCGATATAAGGTGTTCCTGTCGGTTATTGTGCATTTCCGTCTTTTCATGGCTTCTGGGTTGTTTCTCTTGTATTCCTCGTGTTTCTGTTCGATATAAGGTGTTCCTGTCGGTTATTGTGCATTTCCGTCTTTTCATGGCTTCTGGGTTGTTTCTCTTGTATTCCTCGTGTTTCTGTTCGATATAAGGTGTTCCTGTCGGTTATTGTGCATTTCCGTCTTTTCATGGCTTCTGGGTTGTTTCTCTTGTATTCCTCGTGTTTCTGTTCGATATAAGGTGTTCCTGTCGGTTATTGTGCATTTCCGTCTTTTCATGGCTTCTGGGTTGTTTCTCTTGTATTCCTCGTGTTTCTGTTCGAAACAAGGTGTTCCTGTCGGTTATTGTGCATTTCCGTCTTTTCATGGCTTCTGGGTTGTTTCTCTTTGTATTCCTCGTGTTTCTGTTCGATATAAGGTGTTCCTGTCGGTTATTGTGCATTTCCGTCTTTTCATGGCTTCTGGGTTGTTTCTCTTGTATTCCTCGTGTTTCTGCTCGATATAAGGTGTTCCTGTCGGTTATTGTGCATTTCCGTCTTTTCATGGCTTCTGGGTTGTTTCTCTTTGTATTCCTCGTGTTTCTGTTCGATATAAGGTGTTCCTGTCGGTTATTGTTCATTTCCGTCTTTTCATGGCTTCTGGGTTGTTTCTCTTGTATTCCTCGTGTTTCTGTTCGATATAAGGTGTTCCTGTCGGTTATTGTGCATTTCCGTCTTTTCATGGCTTCTGGGTTGTTTCTCTTGTATTCCTCGTGTTTCTGTTCGAAACAAGGTGTTTCTGTCGGTTATTGAGCATTTCCGTCTTTTCATTGCTTCTTGGTTGTTTCTCTTGTATTTATCGTGTTTCTGTTCGATATAAGGTGTTCCTGTTGGTTATTGTGCATTTCTGGCTTTTCCTGGCTTCTTGGTTGTTTCTAATGTATTTCCCTTCGATATACGGTGTTCCTGTCATTCATTGTGCATTTCTGTCTTTTCATGGCTTCTGAGTTCTTTCTCTTGTATTTCTGTTCGATTTACGATGTTCCTGTCGCTTATTGTGCATTTCCGTCTTTTCATGGCTTCTTGGTTGTTTCTCTTGTATTTATCGTGTTTCTGTTCGATATAAGGTGTTCCTGTTGGTTATTGTGCATTTCTGGCTTTTCCTGGCTTCTTGGTTGTTTCTAATGTATTTCCCTTCGATATACGGTGTTCCTGTCATTCATTGTGCATTTCTGTCTTTTCATGGCTTCTGAGTTCTTTCTCTTGTATTTCTGTTCGATTTACGATGTTCCTGTCGGTTATTGTGCATTTCCGTCATTTCATGGCTTCTGGGTTGTTTCTCTTGTATTCCTCGTGTTTCTGCTCGATATAAGGTGTTCCTGTCGGTTATTGTGCATTTCCGTCTTTTCATTGCTTCTTGGTTGTTTCTCTTGTATTTATCGTGTTTCTGTTCGATATAAGGTGTTCCTGTTGGTTATTGTGCATTTCTGGCTTTTCCTGGCTTCTTGGTTGTTTCTAATGTATTTCCCTTCGATATACGGTGTTCCTGTCATTCATTGTGCATTTCTGTCTTTTCATGGCTTCTGAGTTCTTTCTCTTGTATTTCTGTTCGATTTACGATGTTCCTGTCGCTTATTGTGCATTTCCGTCTTTTCATGGCTTCTTGGTTGTTTCTCTTGTATTTATCGTGTTTCTGTTCGATATAAGGTGTTCCTGTTGGTTATTGTGCATTTCCGTCTTTTCATGGCTTCTGGGTTGTTTCTCTTGTATTCCTCGTGTTTCTGTTCGAAACAAGGTGTTTCTGTCGGTTATTGAGCATTTCCGTCTTTTCATTGCTTCTTGGTTGTTTCTCTTGTATTTATCGTGTTTCTGTTCGATATAAGGTGTTCCTGTTGGTTATTGTGCATTTCTGGCTTTTCCTGGCTTCTTGGTTGTTTCTAATGTATTTCCCTTCGATATACGGTGTTCCTGTCATTCATTGTGCATTTCTGTCTTTTCATGGCTTCTGAGTTCTTTCTCTTGTATTTCTGTTCGATTTACGATGTTCCTGTCGCTTATTGTGCATTTCCGTCTTTTCATGGCTTCTTGGTTGTTTCTCTTGTATTTATCGTGTTTCTGTTCGATATAAGGTGTTCCTGTTGGTTATTGTGCATTTCTGGCTTTTCCTGGCTTCTTGGTTGTTTCTAATGTATTTCCCTTCGATATACGGTGTTCCTGTCATTCATTGTGCATTTCTGTCTTTTCATGGCTTCTGAGTTCTTTCTCTTGTATTTCTGTTCGATTTACGATGTTCCTGTCGGTTATTGTGCATTTCCGTCATTTCATGGCTTCTGGGTTGTTTCTCTTGTATTCCTCGTGTTTCTGCTCGATATAAGGTGTTCCTGTCGGTTATTGTGCATTTCCGTCTTTTCATGGCTTCTGGGTTGTTTCTCTTGTATTTCTCGTGTTTCTGTTCGATATAAGGTGTTCCTGTCGGTTATTGTGCATTTCCGTCTTTTCATGGCTTCTGGGTTGTTTCTCTTGTATTCCTCGTGTTTCTGTTCGATATAAGGTGTTCCTGTCGGTTATTGTGCATTTCCGTCTTTTCATGGCTTCTGGGTTGTTTCTCTTGTATTCCTCGTGTTTCTGTTCGATATAAGGTGTTCCTGTCGGTTATTGTGCATTTCCGTCTTTTCATGGCTTCTGGGTTGTTTCTCTTGTATTCCTCGTGTTTCTGTTCGAAACAAGGTGTTCCTGTCGGTTATTGTGCATTTCCGTCTTTTCATGGCTTCTGGGTTGTTTCTCTTTGTATTCCTCGTGTTTCTGTTCGATATAAGGTGTTCCTGTCGGTTATTGTGCATTTCCGTCTTTTCATGGCTTCTGGGTTGTTTCTCTTGTATTTCTCGTGTTTCTGCTCGATATAAGGTGTTCCTGTCGGTTATTGTGCATTTCCGTCTTTTCATGGCTTCTGGGTTGTTTCTCTTGTATTTCTCGTGTTTCTGTTCGATATAAGGTGTTCCTGTCGGTTATTGTGCATTTCCGTCTTTTCATGGCTTCTGGGTTGTTTCTCTTTGTATTCCTCGTGTTTCTGTTCGATATAAGGTGTTCCTGTCGGTTATTGTTCATTTCCGTCTTTTCATGGCTTCTGGGTTGTTTCTCTTGTATTCCTCGTGTTTCTGTTCGATATAAGGTGTTCCTGTCGGTTATTGTGCATTTCCGTCTTTTCATGGCTTCTGGGTTGTTTCTCTTGTATTCCTCGTGTTTCTGTTCGATATAAGGTGTTCCTGTTGGTTATTGTGCATTTCTGGCTTTTCCTGGCTTCTTGGTTGTTTCTAATGTATTTCCCTTCGATATACGGTGTTCCTGTCATTCATTGTGCATTTCTGTCTTTTCATGGCTTCTGAGTTCTTTCTCTTGTATTTCTGTTCGATTTACGATGTTCCTGTCGGTTATTGTGCATTTCCGTCTTTTCATGGCTTCTTGGTTGTTTCTCTTGTATTTATCGTGTTTCTGTTCGATATAAGGTGTTCCTGTTGGTTATTGTGCATTTCTGGCTTTTCCTGGCTTCTTGGTTGTTTCTAATGTATTTCCCTTCGATATACGGTGTTCCTGTCATTCATTGTGCATTTCTGTCTTTTCATGGCTTCTGAGTTCTTTCTCTTGTATTTCTGTTCGATTTACGATGTTCCTGTCGGTTATTGTGCATTTCCGTCTTTTCATGGCTTCTTGGTTGTTTCTCTTGTATTTATCGTGTTTCTGTTCGATATAAGGTGTTCCTGTTGGTTATTGTGCATTTCTGGCTTTTCCTGGCTTCTTGGTTGTTTCTAATGTATTTCCCTTCGATATACGGTGTTCCTGTCATTCATTGTGCATTTCTGTCTTTTCATGGCTTCTGAGTTCTTTCTCTTGTATTTCTATTCGATTTACGATGTTCCTGTCGGTTATTGTGCATTTCCGTCATTTCATGGCTTCTGGGTTGTTTCTCTTGTATTCCTCGTGTTTCTGCTCGATATAAGGTGTTCCTGTCGGTTATTGTGCATTTCCGTCTTTTCATGGCTTCTGGGTTGTTTCTCTTCTATTTGTGGTGTTTCTGTTCGATATAATGTGTTCCTGTCGGTTATTGTGCATTTCCGTCTTTTCATGGCTTCTGGGTTGTTTCTCTTGTATTCCTCGTGTTTCTGCTCGATATAAGGTGTTCCTGTCGGTTATTGTGCATTTCCGTCTTTTCATGGCTTCTGGGTTGTTTCTCTTGTATTTCTCGTGTTTCTGTTCGATATAAGGTGTTCCTGTCGGTTATTGTGCATTTCCGTCTTTTCATGGCTTCTGGGTTGTTTCTCTTGTATTTCTCGTGTTTCTGTTCGATATAAGGTGTTCCTGTCGGTTATTGTGCATTTCCGTCTTTCCATGGCTTCTTCGTTGTTTCTCTTGTATTCCTCGTGTTTCTGTTCGATATAAGGTGTTCCTGTCGGTTATTGTGCATTTCCGTCTTTTCATGGCTTCTGGGTTGTTTCTCTTGTATTCCTCGTGTTTCTGTTCGATATAAGGTGTTCCTGTCGGTTATTGTGCATTTCCGTCTTTTCATGGCTTCTGGGTTGTTTCTCTTGTATTGCTCGTGTTTCTGTTCGATATAAGGTGTTCCTGTCGGTTATTGTGCATTTCCGTCTTTTCATGGCTTCTGGGTTGTTTCTCTTGTATTCCTCGTGTTTCTGTTCGATATAAGGTGTTCCTGTCGGTTATTGTGCATTTCCGTCTTTTCATGGCTTCTGGGTTGTTTCTCTTGTATTCCTCGTGTTTCTGTTCGATATAAGGTGTTCCTGTCGGTTATTGTGCATTTCCGTCTTTTCATGGCTTCTGGGTTGTTTCTCTTGTATTCCTCGTGTTTCTGTTCGATATAAGGTGTTCCTGTCGGTTATTGTGCATTTCCGTCTTTTCATGGCTTCTGGGTTGTTTCTCTTGTATTCCTCGTGTTTCTGTTCGAAACAAGGTGTTCCTGTCGGTTATTGTGCATTTCCGTCTTTTCATGGCTTCTGGGTTGTTTCTCTTTGTATTCCTCGTGTTTCTGTTCGATATAAGGTGTTCCTGTCGGTTATTGTGCATTTCCGTCTTTTCATGGCTTCTGGGTTGTTTCTCTTGTATTCCTCGTGTTTCTGCTCGATATAAGGTGTTCCTGTCGGTTATTGTGCATTTCCGTCTTTTCATGGCTTCTGGGTTGTTTCTCTTTGTATTCCTCGTGTTTCTGTTCGATATAAGGTGTTCCTGTCGGTTATTGTTCATTTCCGTCTTTTCATGGCTTCTGGGTTGTTTCTCTTGTATTCCTCGTGTTTCTGTTCGATATAAGGTGTTCCTGTCGGTTATTGTGCATTTCCGTCTTTTCATGGCTTCTGGGTTGTTTCTCTTGTATTCCTCGTGTTTCTGTTCGAAACAAGGTGTTTCTGTCGGTTATTGAGCATTTCCGTCTTTTCATTGCTTCTTGGTTGTTTCTCTTGTATTTATCGTGTTTCTGTTCGATATAAGGTGTTCCTGTTGGTTATTGTGCATTTCTGGCTTTTCCTGGCTTCTTGGTTGTTTCTAATGTATTTCCCTTCGATATACGGTGTTCCTGTCATTCATTGTGCATTTCTGTCTTTTCATGGCTTCTGAGTTCTTTCTCTTGTATTTCTGTTCGATTTACGATGTTCCTGTCGCTTATTGTGCATTTCCGTCTTTTCATGGCTTCTTGGTTGTTTCTCTTGTATTTATCGTGTTTCTGTTCGATATAAGGTGTTCCTGTTGGTTATTGTGCATTTCTGGCTTTTCCTGGCTTCTTGGTTGTTTCTAATGTATTTCCCTTCGATATACGGTGTTCCTGTCATTCATTGTGCATTTCTGTCTTTTCATGGCTTCTGAGTTCTTTCTCTTGTATTTCTGTTCGATTTACGATGTTCCTGTCGGTTATTGTGCATTTCCGTCATTTCATGGCTTCTGGGTTGTTTCTCTTGTATTCCTCGTGTTTCTGCTCGATATAAGGTGTTCCTGTCGGTTATTGTGCATTTCCGTCTTTTCATTGCTTCTTGGTTGTTTCTCTTGTATTTATCGTGTTTCTGTTCGATATAAGGTGTTCCTGTTGGTTATTGTGCATTTCTGGCTTTTCCTGGCTTCTTGGTTGTTTCTAATGTATTTCCCTTCGATATACGGTGTTCCTGTCATTCATTGTGCATTTCTGTCTTTTCATGGCTTCTGAGTTCTTTCTCTTGTATTTCTGTTCGATTTACGATGTTCCTGTCGCTTATTGTGCATTTCCGTCTTTTCATGGCTTCTTGGTTGTTTCTCTTGTATTTATCGTGTTTCTGTTCGATATAAGGTGTTCCTGTTGGTTATTGTGCATTTCCGTCTTTTCATGGCTTCTGGGTTGTTTCTCTTGTATTCCTCGTGTTTCTGTTCGAAACAAGGTGTTTCTGTCGGTTATTGAGCATTTCCGTCTTTTCATTGCTTCTTGGTTGTTTCTCTTGTATTTATCGTGTTTCTGTTCGATATAAGGTGTTCCTGTTGGTTATTGTGCATTTCTGGCTTTTCCTGGCTTCTTGGTTGTTTCTAATGTATTTCCCTTCGATATACGGTGTTCCTGTCATTCATTGTGCATTTCTGTCTTTTCATGGCTTCTGAGTTCTTTCTCTTGTATTTCTGTTCGATTTACGATGTTCCTGTCGCTTATTGTGCATTTCCGTCTTTTCATGGCTTCTTGGTTGTTTCTCTTGTATTTATCGTGTTTCTGTTCGATATAAGGTGTTCCTGTTGGTTATTGTGCATTTCTGGCTTTTCCTGGCTTCTTGGTTGTTTCTAATGTATTTCCCTTCGATATACGGTGTTCCTGTCATTCATTGTGCATTTCTGTCTTTTCATGGCTTCTGAGTTCTTTCTCTTGTATTTCTGTTCGATTTACGATGTTCCTGTCGGTTATTGTGCATTTCCGTCATTTCATGGCTTCTGGGTTGTTTCTCTTGTATTCCTCGTGTTTCTGCTCGATATAAGGTGTTCCTGTCGGTTATTGTGCATTTCCGTCTTTTCATGGCTTCTGGGTTGTTTCTCTTGTATTCCTCGTGTTTCTGTTCGATATAAGGTGTTCCTGTCGGTTATTGTGCATTTCCGTCTTTTCATGGCTTCTGGGTTGTTTCTCTTGTATTCCTCGTGTTTCTGTTCGATATAAGGTGTTCCTGTCGGTTATTGTGCATTTCCGTCTTTTCATGGCTTCTGGGTTGTTTCTCTTGTATTCCTCGTGTTTCTGTTCGAAACAAGGTGTTCCTGTCGGTTATTGTGCATTTCCGTCTTTTCATGGCTTCTGGGTTGTTTCTCTTTGTATTCCTCGTGTTTCTGTTCGATATAAGGTGTTCCTGTCGGTTATTGTGCATTTCCGTCTTTTCATGGCTTCTGGGTTGTTTCTCTTGTATTTCTCGTGTTTCTGCTCGATATAAGGTGTTCCTGTCGGTTATTGTGCATTTCCGTCTTTTCATGGCTTCTGGGTTGTTTCTCTTGTATTTCTCGTGTTTCTGTTCGATATAAGGTGTTCCTGTCGGTTATTGTGCATTTCCGTCTTTTCATGGCTTCTGGGTTGTTTCTCTTTGTATTCCTCGTGTTTCTGTTCGATATAAGGTGTTCCTGTCGGTTATTGTTCATTTCCGTCTTTTCATGGCTTCTGGGTTGTTTCTCTTGTATTCCTCGTGTTTCTGTTCGATATAAGGTGTTCCTGTCGGTTATTGTGCATTTCCGTCTTTTCATGGCTTCTGGGTTGTTTCTCTTGTATTCCTCGTGTTTCTGTTCGATATAAGGTGTTCCTGTTGGTTATTGTGCATTTCTGGCTTTTCCTGGCTTCTTGGTTGTTTCTAATGTATTTCCCTTCGATATACGGTGTTCCTGTCATTCATTGTGCATTTCTGTCTTTTCATGGCTTCTGAGTTCTTTCTCTTGTATTTCTGTTCGATTTACGATGTTCCTGTCGGTTATTGTGCATTTCCGTCTTTTCATGGCTTCTTGGTTGTTTCTCTTGTATTTATCGTGTTTCTGTTCGATATAAGGTGTTCCTGTTGGTTATTGTGCATTTCTGGCTTTTCCTGGCTTCTTGGTTGTTTCTAATGTATTTCCCTTCGATATACGGTGTTCCTGTCATTCATTGTGCATTTCTGTCTTTTCATGGCTTCTGAGTTCTTTCTCTTGTATTTCTGTTCGATTTACGATGTTCCTGTCGGTTATTGTGCATTTCCGTCTTTTCATGGCTTCTTGGTTGTTTCTCTTGTATTTATCGTGTTTCTGTTCGATATAAGGTGTTCCTGTTGGTTATTGTGCATTTCTGGCTTTTCCTGGCTTCTTGGTTGTTTCTAATGTATTTCCCTTCGATATACGGTGTTCCTGTCATTCATTGTGCATTTCTGTCTTTTCATGGCTTCTGAGTTCTTTCTCTTGTATTTCTGTTCGATTTACGATGTTCCTGTCGCTTATTGTGCATTTCCGTCTTTTCATGGCTTCTTGGTTGTTTCTCTTGTATTTATCGTGTTTCTGTTCGATATAAGGTGTTCCTGTTGGTTATTGTGCATTTCCGTCTTTTCATGGCTTCTGGGTTGTTTCTCTTGTATTCCTCGTGTTTCTGTTCGAAACAAGGTGTTTCTGTCGGTTATTGAGCATTTCCGTCTTTTCATTGCTTCTTGGTTGTTTCTCTTGTATTTATCGTGTTTCTGTTCGATATAAGGTGTTCCTGTTGGTTATTGTGCATTTCTGGCTTTTCCTGGCTTCTTGGTTGTTTCTAATGTATTTCCCTTCGATATACGGTGTTCCTGTCATTCATTGTGCATTTCTGTCTTTTCATGGCTTCTGAGTTCTTTCTCTTGTATTTCTGTTCGATTTACGATGTTCCTGTCGCTTATTGTGCATTTCCGTCTTTTCATGGCTTCTTGGTTGTTTCTCTTGTATTTATCGTGTTTCTGTTCGATATAAGGTGTTCCTGTTGGTTATTGTGCATTTCTGGCTTTTCCTGGCTTCTTGGTTGTTTCTAATGTATTTCCCTTCGATATACGGTGTTCCTGTCATTCATTGTGCATTTCTGTCTTTTCATGGCTTCTGAGTTCTTTCTCTTGTATTTCTGTTCGATTTACGATGTTCCTGTCGGTTATTGTGCATTTCCGTCATTTCATGGCTTCTGGGTTGTTTCTCTTGTATTCCTCGTGTTTCTGCTCGATATAAGGTGTTCCTGTCGGTTATTGTGCATTTCCGTCTTTTCATGGCTTCTGGGTTGTTTCTCTTGTATTTCTCGTGTTTCTGTTCGATATAAGGTGTTCCTGTCGGTTATTGTGCATTTCCGTCTTTTCATGGCTTCTGGGTTGTTTCTCTTGTATTCCTCGTGTTTCTGCTCGATATAAGGTGTTCCTGTTGGTTATTGTGCATTTCTGGCTTTTCCTGGCTTCTTGGTTGTTTCTAATGTATTTCCCTTCGATATACGGTGTTCCTGTCATTCATTGTGCATTTCTGTCTTTTCATGGCTTCTGAGTTCTTTCTCTTGTATTTCTGTTCGATTTACGATGTTCCTGTCGCTTATTGTGCATTTCCGTCTTTTCATGGCTTCTTGGTTGTTTCTCTTGTATTTATCGTGTTTCTGTTCGATATAAGGTGTTCCTGTTGGTTATTGTGCATTTCTGGCTTTTCCTGGCTTCTTGGTTGTTTCTAATGTATTTCCCTTCGATATACGGTGTTCCTGTCATTCATTGTGCATTTCTGTCTTTTCATGGCTTCTGAGTTCTTTCTCTTGTATTTCTGTTCGATTTACGATGTTCCTGTCGGTTATTGTGCATTTCCGTCATTTCATGGCTTCTGGGTTGTTTCTCTTGTATTCCTCGTGTTTCTGCTCGATATAAGGTGTTCCTGTCGGTTATTGTGCATTTCCGTCTTTTCATTGCTTCTTGGTTGTTTCTCTTGTATTTATCGTGTTTCTGTTCGATATAAGGTGTTCCTGTTGGTTATTGTGCATTTCTGGCTTTTCCTGGCTTCTTGGTTGTTTCTAATGTATTTCCCTTCGATATACGGTGTTCCTGTCATTCATTGTGCATTTCTGTCTTTTCATGGCTTCTGAGTTCTTTCTCTTGTATTTCTGTTCGATTTACGATGTTCCTGTCGCTTATTGTGCATTTCCGTCTTTTCATGGCTTCTTGGTTGTTTCTCTTGTATTTATCGTGTTTCTGTTCGATATAAGGTGTTCCTGTTGGTTATTGTGCATTTCCGTCTTTTCATGGCTTCTGGGTTGTTTCTCTTGTATTCCTCGTGTTTCTGTTCGAAACAAGGTGTTTCTGTCGGTTATTGAGCATTTCCGTCTTTTCATTGCTTCTTGGTTGTTTCTCTTGTATTTATCGTGTTTCTGTTCGATATAAGGTGTTCCTGTTGGTTATTGTGCATTTCTGGCTTTTCCTGGCTTCTTGGTTGTTTCTAATGTATTTCCCTTCGATATACGGTGTTCCTGTCATTCATTGTGCATTTCTGTCTTTTCATGGCTTCTGAGTTCTTTCTCTTGTATTTCTGTTCGATTTACGATGTTCCTGTCGCTTATTGTGCATTTCCGTCTTTTCATGGCTTCTTGGTTGTTTCTCTTGTATTTATCGTGTTTCTGTTCGATATAAGGTGTTCCTGTTGGTTATTGTGCATTTCTGGCTTTTCCTGGCTTCTTGGTTGTTTCTAATGTATTTCCCTTCGATATACGGTGTTCCTGTCATTCATTGTGCATTTCTGTCTTTTCATGGCTTCTGAGTTCTTTCTCTTGTATTTCTGTTCGATTTACGATGTTCCTGTCGGTTATTGTGCATTTCCGTCATTTCATGGCTTCTGGGTTGTTTCTCTTGTATTCCTCGTGTTTCTGCTCGATATAAGGTGTTCCTGTCGGTTATTGTGCATTTCCGTCTTTTCATGGCTTCTGGGTTGTTTCTCTTGTATTCCTCGTGTTTCTGTTCGATATAAGGTGTTCCTGTCGGTTATTGTGCATTTCCGTCTTTTCATGGCTTCTGGGTTGTTTCTCTTGTATTCCTCGTGTTTCTGTTCGATATAAGGTGTTCCTGTCGGTTATTGTGCATTTCCGTCTTTTCATGGCTTCTGGGTTGTTTCTCTTGTATTCCTCGTGTTTCTGTTCGAAACAAGGTGTTCCTGTCGGTTATTGTGCATTTCCGTCTTTTCATGGCTTCTGGGTTGTTTCTCTTTGTATTCCTCGTGTTTCTGTTCGATATAAGGTGTTCCTGTCGGTTATTGTGCATTTCCGTCTTTTCATGGCTTCTGGGTTGTTTCTCTTGTATTTCTCGTGTTTCTGCTCGATATAAGGTGTTCCTGTCGGTTATTGTGCATTTCCGTCTTTTCATGGCTTCTGGGTTGTTTCTCTTGTATTTCTCGTGTTTCTGTTCGATATAAGGTGTTCCTGTCGGTTATTGTGCATTTCCGTCTTTTCATGGCTTCTGGGTTGTTTCTCTTTGTATTCCTCGTGTTTCTGTTCGATATAAGGTGTTCCTGTCGGTTATTGTTCATTTCCGTCTTTTCATGGCTTCTGGGTTGTTTCTCTTGTATTCCTCGTGTTTCTGTTCGATATAAGGTGTTCCTGTCGGTTATTGTGCATTTCCGTCTTTTCATGGCTTCTGGGTTGTTTCTCTTGTATTCCTCGTGTTTCTGTTCGATATAAGGTGTTCCTGTTGGTTATTGTGCATTTCTGGCTTTTCCTGGCTTCTTGGTTGTTTCTAATGTATTTCCCTTCGATATACGGTGTTCCTGTCATTCATTGTGCATTTCTGTCTTTTCATGGCTTCTGAGTTCTTTCTCTTGTATTTCTGTTCGATTTACGATGTTCCTGTCGGTTATTGTGCATTTCCGTCTTTTCATGGCTTCTTGGTTGTTTCTCTTGTATTTATCGTGTTTCTGTTCGATATAAGGTGTTCCTGTTGGTTATTGTGCATTTCTGGCTTTTCCTGGCTTCTTGGTTGTTTCTAATGTATTTCCCTTCGATATACGGTGTTCCTGTCATTCATTGTGCATTTCTGTCTTTTCATGGCTTCTGAGTTCTTTCTCTTGTATTTCTGTTCGATTTACGATGTTCCTGTCGGTTATTGTGCATTTCCGTCTTTTCATGGCTTCTTGGTTGTTTCTCTTGTATTTATCGTGTTTCTGTTCGATATAAGGTGTTCCTGTTGGTTATTGTGCATTTCTGGCTTTTCCTGGCTTCTTGGTTGTTTCTAATGTATTTCCCTTCGATATACGGTGTTCCTGTCATTCATTGTGCATTTCTGTCTTTTCATGGCTTCTGAGTTCTTTCTCTTGTATTTCTGTTCGATTTACGATGTTCCTGTCGCTTATTGTGCATTTCCGTCTTTTCATGGCTTCTTGGTTGTTTCTCTTGTATTTATCGTGTTTCTGTTCGATATAAGGTGTTCCTGTTGGTTATTGTGCATTTCCGTCTTTTCATGGCTTCTGGGTTGTTTCTCTTGTATTCCTCGTGTTTCTGTTCGAAACAAGGTGTTTCTGTCGGTTATTGAGCATTTCCGTCTTTTCATTGCTTCTTGGTTGTTTCTCTTGTATTTATCGTGTTTCTGTTCGATATAAGGTGTTCCTGTTGGTTATTGTGCATTTCTGGCTTTTCCTGGCTTCTTGGTTGTTTCTAATGTATTTCCCTTCGATATACGGTGTTCCTGTCATTCATTGTGCATTTCTGTCTTTTCATGGCTTCTGAGTTCTTTCTCTTGTATTTCTGTTCGATTTACGATGTTCCTGTCGCTTATTGTGCATTTCCGTCTTTTCATGGCTTCTTGGTTGTTTCTCTTGTATTTATCGTGTTTCTGTTCGATATAAGGTGTTCCTGTTGGTTATTGTGCATTTCTGGCTTTTCCTGGCTTCTTGGTTGTTTCTAATGTATTTCCCTTCGATATACGGTGTTCCTGTCATTCATTGTGCATTTCTGTCTTTTCATGGCTTCTGAGTTCTTTCTCTTGTATTTCTGTTCGATTTACGATGTTCCTGTCGGTTATTGTGCATTTCCGTCATTTCATGGCTTCTGGGTTGTTTCTCTTGTATTCCTCGTGTTTCTGCTCGATATAAGGTGTTCCTGTCGGTTATTGTGCATTTCCGTCTTTTCATGGCTTCTGGGTTGTTTCTCTTGTATTTCTCGTGTTTCTGTTCGATATAAGGTGTTCCTGTCGGTTATTGTGCATTTCCGTCTTTTCATGGCTTCTGGGTTGTTTCTCTTGTATTCCTCGTGTTTCTGTTCGATATAAGGTGTTCCTGTCGGTTATTGTGCATTTCCGTCTTTTCATGGCTTCTGGGTTGTTTCTCTTGTATTCCTCGTGTTTCTGTTCGATATAAGGTGTTCCTGTCGGTTATTGTGCATTTCCGTCTTTTCATGGCTTCTGGGTTGTTTCTCTTGTATTCCTCGTGTTTCTGTTCGAAACAAGGTGTTCCTGTCGGTTATTGTGCATTTCCGTCTTTTCATGGCTTCTGGGTTGTTTCTCTTTGTATTCCTCGTGTTTCTGTTCGATATAAGGTGTTCCTGTCGGTTATTGTGCATTTCCGTCTTTTCATGGCTTCTGGGTTGTTTCTCTTGTATTTCTCGTGTTTCTGCTCGATATAAGGTGTTCCTGTCGGTTATTGTGCATTTCCGTCTTTTCATGGCTTCTGGGTTGTTTCTCTTGTATTTCTCGTGTTTCTGTTCGATATAAGGTGTTCCTGTCGGTTATTGTGCATTTCCGTCTTTTCATGGCTTCTGGGTTGTTTCTCTTTGTATTCCTCGTGTTTCTGTTCGATATAAGGTGTTCCTGTCGGTTATTGTTCATTTCCGTCTTTTCATGGCTTCTGGGTTGTTTCTCTTGTATTCCTCGTGTTTCTGTTCGATATAAGGTGTTCCTGTCGGTTATTGTGCATTTCCGTCTTTTCATGGCTTCTGGGTTGTTTCTCTTGTATTCCTCGTGTTTCTGTTCGAAACAAGGTGTTTCTGTCGGTTATTGAGCATTTCCGTCTTTTCATGGCTTCTTGGTTGTTTCTCTTGTATTTATCGTGTTTCTGTTCGATATAAGGTGTTCCTGTTGGTTATTGTGCATTTCTGGCTTTTCCTGGCTTCTTGGTTGTTTCTAATGTATTTCCCTTCGATATACGGTGTTCCTGTCATTCATTGTGCATTTCTGTCTTTTCATGGCTTCTGAGTTCTTTCTCTTGTATTTCTGTTCGATTTACGATGTTCCTGTCGGTTATTGTGCATTTCCGTCTTTTCATGGCTTCTTGGTTGTTTCTCTTGTATTTATCGTGTTTCTGTTCGATATAAGGTGTTCCTGTTGGTTATTGTGCATTTCTGGCTTTTCCTGGCTTCTTGGTTGTTTCTAATGTATTTCCCTTCGATATACGGTGTTCCTGTCATTCATTGTGCATTTCTGTCTTTTCATGGCTTCTGAGTTCTTTCTCTTGTATTTCTGTTCGATTTACGATGTTCCTGTCGGTTATTGTGCATTTCCGTCTTTTCATGGCTTCTTGGTTGTTTCTCTTGTATTTATCGTGTTTCTGTTCGATATAAGGTGTTCCTGTTGGTTATTGTGCATTTCTGGCTTTTCCTGGCTTCTTGGTTGTTTCTAATGTATTTCCCTTCGATATACGGTGTTCCTGTCATTCATTGTGCATTTCTGTCTTTTCATGGCTTCTGAGTTCTTTCTCTTGTATTTCTGTTCGATTTACGATGTTCCTGTCGGTTATTGTGCATTTCCGTCATTTCATGGCTTCTGGGTTGTTTCTCTTTGTATTCCTCGTGTTTCTGTTCGATATAAGGTGTTCCTGTCGGTTATTGTGCATTTCTGTCTTTTCATGGCTTCTGGGTTGTTTCTCTTGTATTGCTCGTGTTTCTGTTCGATATACGCTGTTCCTGTCGGTTATTGTGCATTTCCGTCTTTTCATGGCTTCTGGGTTGTTTCTCTTGTATTCCTCGTGTTTCTGTTCGAAACAAGGTGTTCCTGTCGGTTATTGTGCATTTCCGTCTTTTCATGGCTTCTGGGTTGTTTCTCTTGTATTCCTCGTGTTTCTGTTCGAAACAAGGTGTTTCTGTCGGTTATTGAGCATTTCCGTCTTTTCATTGCTTCTTGGTTGTTTCTCTTGTATTTATCGTGTTTCTGTTCGATATAAGGTGTTCCTGTTGGTTATTGTGCATTTCTGGCTTTCCCCTGGCTTCTTGGTTGTTTCTAAGGTATTTCCCTTCGATATACGGTGTTCCTGTCATTCATTGTGCATTTCTGTCTTTTCATGGCTTCTGAGTTCTTTCTCTTGTATTTCTGTTCGATTTACGATGTTCCTGTCGGTTATTGTGCATTTCCGTCTTTTCATGGCTTCTTGGTTGTTTCTCTTGTATTTATCGTGTTTCTGTTCGATATAAGGTGTTCCTGTTGGTTATTGTGCATTTCTGGCTTTTCCTGGCTTCTTGGTTGTTTCTAATGTATTTCCCTTCGATATACGGTGTTCCTGGCATTCATTGTGCATTTCTGTCTTTTCATGGCTTCTGAGTTCTTTCTCTTGTATTTCTGTTCGATTTACGATGTTCCTGTCGGTTATTGTGCATTTCCGTCATTTCATGGCTTCTGGGTTGTTTCTCTTGTATTCCTCGTGTTTCTGCTCGATATAAGGTGTTCCTGTCGGTTATTGTGCATTTCCGTCTTTTCATGGCTTCTGGGTTGTTTCTCTTGTATTGCTCGTGTTTCTGTTCGATATAAGGTGTTCCTGTCGGTTATTGTGCATTTCCGTCTTTTCATGGCTTCTGGGTTGTTTCTCTTGTATTCCTCGTGTTTCTGTTCGATATAAGGTGTTCCTGTCGGTTATTGTGCATTTCCGTCTTTTCATGGCTTCTGGGTTGTTTCTCTTGTATTCCTCGTGTTTCTGTTCGATATAAGGTGTTCCTGTCGGTTATTGTGCATTTCCGTCTTTTCATGGCTTCTGGGTTGTTTCTCTTGTATTCCTCGTGTTTCTGTTCGATATAAGGTGTTCCTGTCGGTTATTGTGCATTTCCGTCTTTTCATGGCTTCTGGGTTGTTTCTCTTGTATTCCTCGTGTTTCTGTTCGAAACAAGGTGTTCCTGTCGGTTATTGTGCATTTCCGTCTTTTCATGGCTTCTGGGTTGTTTCTCTTTGTATTCCTCGTGTTTCTGTTCGATATAAGGTGTTCCTGTCGGTTATTGTGCATTTCCGTCTTTTCATGGCTTCTGGGTTGTTTCTCTTGTATTCCTCGTGTTTCTGCTCGATATAAGGTGTTCCTGTCGGTTATTGTGCATTTCCGTCTTTTCATGGCTTCTGGGTTGTTTCTCTTTGTATTCCTCGTGTTTCTGTTCGATATAAGGTGTTCCTGTCGGTTATTGTTCATTTCCGTCTTTTCATGGCTTCTGGGTTGTTTCTCTTGTATTCCTCGTGTTTCTGTTCGATATAAGGTGTTCCTGTCGGTTATTGTGCATTTCCGTCTTTTCATGGCTTCTGGGTTGTTTCTCTTGTATTCCTCGTGTTTCTGTTCGAAACAAGGTGTTTCTGTCGGTTATTGAGCATTTCCGTCTTTTCATTGCTTCTTGGTTGTTTCTCTTGTATTTATCGTGTTTCTGTTCGATATAAGGTGTTCCTGTTGGTTATTGTGCATTTCTGGCTTTTCCTGGCTTCTTGGTTGTTTCTAATGTATTTCCCTTCGATATACGGTGTTCCTGTCATTCATTGTGCATTTCTGTCTTTTCATGGCTTCTGAGTTCTTTCTCTTGTATTTCTGTTCGATTTACGATGTTCCTGTCGCTTATTGTGCATTTCCGTCTTTTCATGGCTTCTTGGTTGTTTCTCTTGTATTTATCGTGTTTCTGTTCGATATAAGGTGTTCCTGTTGGTTATTGTGCATTTCTGGCTTTTCCTGGCTTCTTGGTTGTTTCTAATGTATTTCCCTTCGATATACGGTGTTCCTGTCATTCATTGTGCATTTCTGTCTTTTCATGGCTTCTGAGTTCTTTCTCTTGTATTTCTGTTCGATTTACGATGTTCCTGTCGGTTATTGTGCATTTCCGTCATTTCATGGCTTCTGGGTTGTTTCTCTTGTATTCCTCGTGTTTCTGCTCGATATAAGGTGTTCCTGTCGGTTATTGTGCATTTCCGTCTTTTCATTGCTTCTTGGTTGTTTCTCTTGTATTTATCGTGTTTCTGTTCGATATAAGGTGTTCCTGTTGGTTATTGTGCATTTCTGGCTTTTCCTGGCTTCTTGGTTGTTTCTAATGTATTTCCCTTCGATATACGGTGTTCCTGTCATTCATTGTGCATTTCTGTCTTTTCATGGCTTCTGAGTTCTTTCTCTTGTATTTCTGTTCGATTTACGATGTTCCTGTCGCTTATTGTGCATTTCCGTCTTTTCATGGCTTCTTGGTTGTTTCTCTTGTATTTATCGTGTTTCTGTTCGATATAAGGTGTTCCTGTTGGTTATTGTGCATTTCCGTCTTTTCATGGCTTCTGGGTTGTTTCTCTTGTATTCCTCGTGTTTCTGTTCGAAACAAGGTGTTTCTGTCGGTTATTGAGCATTTCCGTCTTTTCATTGCTTCTTGGTTGTTTCTCTTGTATTTATCGTGTTTCTGTTCGATATAAGGTGTTCCTGTTGGTTATTGTGCATTTCTGGCTTTTCCTGGCTTCTTGGTTGTTTCTAATGTATTTCCCTTCGATATACGGTGTTCCTGTCATTCATTGTGCATTTCTGTCTTTTCATGGCTTCTGAGTTCTTTCTCTTGTATTTCTGTTCGATTTACGATGTTCCTGTCGCTTATTGTGCATTTCCGTCTTTTCATGGCTTCTTGGTTGTTTCTCTTGTATTTATCGTGTTTCTGTTCGATATAAGGTGTTCCTGTTGGTTATTGTGCATTTCTGGCTTTTCCTGGCTTCTTGGTTGTTTCTAATGTATTTCCCTTCGATATACGGTGTTCCTGTCATTCATTGTGCATTTCTGTCTTTTCATGGCTTCTGAGTTCTTTCTCTTGTATTTCTGTTCGATTTACGATGTTCCTGTCGGTTATTGTGCATTTCCGTCATTTCATGGCTTCTGGGTTGTTTCTCTTGTATTCCTCGTGTTTCTGCTCGATATAAGGTGTTCCTGTCGGTTATTGTGCATTTCCGTCTTTTCATGGCTTCTGGGTTGTTTCTCTTGTATTTCTCGTGTTTCTGTTCGATATAAGGTGTTCCTGTCGGTTATTGTGCATTTCCGTCTTTTCATGGCTTCTGGGTTGTTTCTCTTGTATTCCTCGTGTTTCTGTTCGATATAAGGTGTTCCTGTCGGTTATTGTGCATTTCCGTCTTTTCATGGCTTCTGGGTTGTTTCTCTTGTATTCCTCGTGTTTCTGTTCGATATAAGGTGTTCCTGTCGGTTATTGTGCATTTCCGTCTTTTCATGGCTTCTGGGTTGTTTCTCTTGTATTCCTCGTGTTTCTGTTCGAAACAAGGTGTTCCTGTCGGTTATTGTGCATTTCCGTCTTTTCATGGCTTCTGGGTTGTTTCTCTTTGTATTCCTCGTGTTTCTGTTCGATATAAGGTGTTCCTGTCGGTTATTGTGCATTTCCGTCTTTTCATGGCTTCTGGGTTGTTTCTCTTGTATTTCTCGTGTTTCTGCTCGATATAAGGTGTTCCTGTCGGTTATTGTGCATTTCCGTCTTTTCATGGCTTCTGGGTTGTTTCTCTTGTATTTCTCGTGTTTCTGTTCGATATAAGGTGTTCCTGTCGGTTATTGTGCATTTCCGTCTTTTCATGGCTTCTGGGTTGTTTCTCTTTGTATTCCTCGTGTTTCTGTTCGATATAAGGTGTTCCTGTCGGTTATTGTTCATTTCCGTCTTTTCATGGCTTCTGGGTTGTTTCTCTTGTATTCCTCGTGTTTCTGTTCGATATAAGGTGTTCCTGTCGGTTATTGTGCATTTCCGTCTTTTCATGGCTTCTGGGTTGTTTCTCTTGTATTCCTCGTGTTTCTGTTCGATATAAGGTGTTCCTGTTGGTTATTGTGCATTTCTGGCTTTTCCTGGCTTCTTGGTTGTTTCTAATGTATTTCCCTTCGATATACGGTGTTCCTGTCATTCATTGTGCATTTCTGTCTTTTCATGGCTTCTGAGTTCTTTCTCTTGTATTTCTGTTCGATTTACGATGTTCCTGTCGGTTATTGTGCATTTCCGTCTTTTCATGGCTTCTTGGTTGTTTCTCTTGTATTTATCGTGTTTCTGTTCGATATAAGGTGTTCCTGTTGGTTATTGTGCATTTCTGGCTTTTCCTGGCTTCTTGGTTGTTTCTAATGTATTTCCCTTCGATATACGGTGTTCCTGTCATTCATTGTGCATTTCTGTCTTTTCATGGCTTCTGAGTTCTTTCTCTTGTATTTCTGTTCGATTTACGATGTTCCTGTCGGTTATTGTGCATTTCCGTCTTTTCATGGCTTCTTGGTTGTTTCTCTTGTATTTATCGTGTTTCTGTTCGATATAAGGTGTTCCTGTTGGTTATTGTGCATTTCTGGCTTTTCCTGGCTTCTTGGTTGTTTCTAATGTATTTCCCTTCGATATACGGTGTTCCTGTCATTCATTGTGCATTTCTGTCTTTTCATGGCTTCTGAGTTCTTTCTCTTGTATTTCTATTCGATTTACGATGTTCCTGTCGGTTATTGTGCATTTCCGTCATTTCATGGCTTCTGGGTTGTTTCTCTTGTATTCCTCGTGTTTCTGCTCGATATAAGGTGTTCCTGTCGGTTATTGTGCATTTCCGTCTTTTCATGGCTTCTGGGTTGTTTCTCTTCTATTTGTGGTGTTTCTGTTCGATATAATGTGTTCCTGTCGGTTATTGTGCATTTCCGTCTTTTCATGGCTTCTGGGTTGTTTCTCTTGTATTCCTCGTGTTTCTGCTCGATATAAGGTGTTCCTGTCGGTTATTGTGCATTTCCGTCTTTTCATGGCTTCTGGGTTGTTTCTCTTGTATTTCTCGTGTTTCTGTTCGATATAAGGTGTTCCTGTCGGTTATTGTGCATTTCCGTCTTTTCATGGCTTCTGGGTTGTTTCTCTTGTATTTCTCGTGTTTCTGTTCGATATAAGGTGTTCCTGTCGGTTATTGTGCATTTCCGTCTTTCCATGGCTTCTTCGTTGTTTCTCTTGTATTCCTCGTGTTTCTGTTCGATATAAGGTGTTCCTGTCGGTTATTGTGCATTTCCGTCTTTTCATGGCTTCTGGGTTGTTTCTCTTGTATTCCTCGTGTTTCTGTTCGATATAAGGTGTTCCTGTCGGTTATTGTGCATTTCCGTCTTTTCATGGCTTCTGGGTTGTTTCTCTTGTATTGCTCGTGTTTCTGTTCGATATAAGGTGTTCCTGTCGGTTATTGTGCATTTCCGTCTTTTCATGGCTTCTGGGTTGTTTCTCTTGTATTCCTCGTGTTTCTGTTCGATATAAGGTGTTCCTGTCGGTTATTGTGCATTTCCGTCTTTTCATGGCTTCTGGGTTGTTTCTCTTGTATTCCTCGTGTTTCTGTTCGATATAAGGTGTTCCTGTCGGTTATTGTGCATTTCCGTCTTTTCATGGCTTCTGGGTTGTTTCTCTTGTATTCCTCGTGTTTCTGTTCGATATAAGGTGTTCCTGTCGGTTATTGTGCATTTCCGTCTTTTCATGGCTTCTGGGTTGTTTCTCTTGTATTCCTCGTGTTTCTGTTCGAAACAAGGTGTTCCTGTCGGTTATTGTGCATTTCCGTCTTTTCATGGCTTCTGGGTTGTTTCTCTTTGTATTCCTCGTGTTTCTGTTCGATATAAGGTGTTCCTGTCGGTTATTGTGCATTTCCGTCTTTTCATGGCTTCTGGGTTGTTTCTCTTGTATTCCTCGTGTTTCTGCTCGATATAAGGTGTTCCTGTCGGTTATTGTGCATTTCCGTCTTTTCATGGCTTCTGGGTTGTTTCTCTTTGTATTCCTCGTGTTTCTGTTCGATATAAGGTGTTCCTGTCGGTTATTGTTCATTTCCGTCTTTTCATGGCTTCTGGGTTGTTTCTCTTGTATTCCTCGTGTTTCTGTTCGATATAAGGTGTTCCTGTCGGTTATTGTGCATTTCCGTCTTTTCATGGCTTCTGGGTTGTTTCTCTTGTATTCCTCGTGTTTCTGTTCGAAACAAGGTGTTTCTGTCGGTTATTGAGCATTTCCGTCTTTTCATTGCTTCTTGGTTGTTTCTCTTGTATTTATCGTGTTTCTGTTCGATATAAGGTGTTCCTGTTGGTTATTGTGCATTTCTGGCTTTTCCTGGCTTCTTGGTTGTTTCTAATGTATTTCCCTTCGATATACGGTGTTCCTGTCATTCATTGTGCATTTCTGTCTTTTCATGGCTTCTGAGTTCTTTCTCTTGTATTTCTGTTCGATTTACGATGTTCCTGTCGCTTATTGTGCATTTCCGTCTTTTCATGGCTTCTTGGTTGTTTCTCTTGTATTTATCGTGTTTCTGTTCGATATAAGGTGTTCCTGTTGGTTATTGTGCATTTCTGGCTTTTCCTGGCTTCTTGGTTGTTTCTAATGTATTTCCCTTCGATATACGGTGTTCCTGTCATTCATTGTGCATTTCTGTCTTTTCATGGCTTCTGAGTTCTTTCTCTTGTATTTCTGTTCGATTTACGATGTTCCTGTCGGTTATTGTGCATTTCCGTCATTTCATGGCTTCTGGGTTGTTTCTCTTGTATTCCTCGTGTTTCTGCTCGATATAAGGTGTTCCTGTCGGTTATTGTGCATTTCCGTCTTTTCATTGCTTCTTGGTTGTTTCTCTTGTATTTATCGTGTTTCTGTTCGATATAAGGTGTTCCTGTTGGTTATTGTGCATTTCTGGCTTTTCCTGGCTTCTTGGTTGTTTCTAATGTATTTCCCTTCGATATACGGTGTTCCTGTCATTCATTGTGCATTTCTGTCTTTTCATGGCTTCTGAGTTCTTTCTCTTGTATTTCTGTTCGATTTACGATGTTCCTGTCGCTTATTGTGCATTTCCGTCTTTTCATGGCTTCTTGGTTGTTTCTCTTGTATTTATCGTGTTTCTGTTCGATATAAGGTGTTCCTGTTGGTTATTGTGCATTTCCGTCTTTTCATGGCTTCTGGGTTGTTTCTCTTGTATTCCTCGTGTTTCTGTTCGAAACAAGGTGTTTCTGTCGGTTATTGAGCATTTCCGTCTTTTCATTGCTTCTTGGTTGTTTCTCTTGTATTTATCGTGTTTCTGTTCGATATAAGGTGTTCCTGTTGGTTATTGTGCATTTCTGGCTTTTCCTGGCTTCTTGGTTGTTTCTAATGTATTTCCCTTCGATATACGGTGTTCCTGTCATTCATTGTGCATTTCTGTCTTTTCATGGCTTCTGAGTTCTTTCTCTTGTATTTCTGTTCGATTTACGATGTTCCTGTCGCTTATTGTGCATTTCCGTCTTTTCATGGCTTCTTGGTTGTTTCTCTTGTATTTATCGTGTTTCTGTTCGATATAAGGTGTTCCTGTTGGTTATTGTGCATTTCTGGCTTTTCCTGGCTTCTTGGTTGTTTCTAATGTATTTCCCTTCGATATACGGTGTTCCTGTCATTCATTGTGCATTTCTGTCTTTTCATGGCTTCTGAGTTCTTTCTCTTGTATTTCTGTTCGATTTACGATGTTCCTGTCGGTTATTGTGCATTTCCGTCATTTCATGGCTTCTGGGTTGTTTCTCTTGTATTCCTCGTGTTTCTGCTCGATATAAGGTGTTCCTGTCGGTTATTGTGCATTTCCGTCTTTTCATGGCTTCTGGGTTGTTTCTCTTGTATTCCTCGTGTTTCTGTTCGATATAAGGTGTTCCTGTCGGTTATTGTGCATTTCCGTCTTTTCATGGCTTCTGGGTTGTTTCTCTTGTATTCCTCGTGTTTCTGTTCGATATAAGGTGTTCCTGTCGGTTATTGTGCATTTCCGTCTTTTCATGGCTTCTGGGTTGTTTCTCTTGTATTCCTCGTGTTTCTGTTCGAAACAAGGTGTTCCTGTCGGTTATTGTGCATTTCCGTCTTTTCATGGCTTCTGGGTTGTTTCTCTTTGTATTCCTCGTGTTTCTGTTCGATATAAGGTGTTCCTGTCGGTTATTGTGCATTTCCGTCTTTTCATGGCTTCTGGGTTGTTTCTCTTGTATTTCTCGTGTTTCTGCTCGATATAAGGTGTTCCTGTCGGTTATTGTGCATTTCCGTCTTTTCATGGCTTCTGGGTTGTTTCTCTTGTATTTCTCGTGTTTCTGTTCGATATAAGGTGTTCCTGTCGGTTATTGTGCATTTCCGTCTTTTCATGGCTTCTGGGTTGTTTCTCTTTGTATTCCTCGTGTTTCTGTTCGATATAAGGTGTTCCTGTCGGTTATTGTTCATTTCCGTCTTTTCATGGCTTCTGGGTTGTTTCTCTTGTATTCCTCGTGTTTCTGTTCGATATAAGGTGTTCCTGTCGGTTATTGTGCATTTCCGTCTTTTCATGGCTTCTGGGTTGTTTCTCTTGTATTCCTCGTGTTTCTGTTCGATATAAGGTGTTCCTGTTGGTTATTGTGCATTTCTGGCTTTTCCTGGCTTCTTGGTTGTTTCTAATGTATTTCCCTTCGATATACGGTGTTCCTGTCATTCATTGTGCATTTCTGTCTTTTCATGGCTTCTGAGTTCTTTCTCTTGTATTTCTGTTCGATTTACGATGTTCCTGTCGGTTATTGTGCATTTCCGTCTTTTCATGGCTTCTTGGTTGTTTCTCTTGTATTTATCGTGTTTCTGTTCGATATAAGGTGTTCCTGTTGGTTATTGTGCATTTCTGGCTTTTCCTGGCTTCTTGGTTGTTTCTAATGTATTTCCCTTCGATATACGGTGTTCCTGTCATTCATTGTGCATTTCTGTCTTTTCATGGCTTCTGAGTTCTTTCTCTTGTATTTCTGTTCGATTTACGATGTTCCTGTCGGTTATTGTGCATTTCCGTCTTTTCATGGCTTCTTGGTTGTTTCTCTTGTATTTATCGTGTTTCTGTTCGATATAAGGTGTTCCTGTTGGTTATTGTGCATTTCTGGCTTTTCCTGGCTTCTTGGTTGTTTCTAATGTATTTCCCTTCGATATACGGTGTTCCTGTCATTCATTGTGCATTTCTGTCTTTTCATGGCTTCTGAGTTCTTTCTCTTGTATTTCTATTCGATTTACGATGTTCCTGTCGGTTATTGTGCATTTCCGTCATTTCATGGCTTCTGGGTTGTTTCTCTTGTATTCCTCGTGTTTCTGCTCGATATAAGGTGTTCCTGTCGGTTATTGTGCATTTCCGTCTTTTCATGGCTTCTGGGTTGTTTCTCTTCTATTTGTGGTGTTTCTGTTCGATATAATGTGTTCCTGTCGGTTATTGTGCATTTCCGTCTTTTCATGGCTTCTGGGTTGTTTCTCTTGTATTCCTCGTGTTTCTGCTCGATATAAGGTGTTCCTGTCGGTTATTGTGCATTTCCGTCTTTTCATGGCTTCTGGGTTGTTTCTCTTGTATTTCTCGTGTTTCTGTTCGATATAAGGTGTTCCTGTCGGTTATTGTGCATTTCCGTCTTTTCATGGCTTCTGGGTTGTTTCTCTTGTATTTCTCGTGTTTCTGTTCGATATAAGGTGTTCCTGTCGGTTATTGTGCATTTCCGTCTTTCCATGGCTTCTTCGTTGTTTCTCTTGTATTCCTCGTGTTTCTGTTCGATATAAGGTGTTCCTGTCGGTTATTGTGCATTTCCGTCTTTTCATGGCTTCTGGGTTGTTTCTCTTGTATTCCTCGTGTTTCTGTTCGATATAAGGTGTTCCTGTCGGTTATTGTGCATTTCCGTCTTTTCATGGCTTCTTGGTTGTTTCTCTTGTATTTATCGTGTTTCTGTTCGATATAAGGTGTTCCTGTTGGTTATTGTGCATTTCTGGCTTTTCCTGGCTTCTTGGTTGTTTCTAAAGTCTTTCCCTTCGATATACAGTGTTCCTGTCATTCATTGTGCATTTCTGTCTTTTCCTGGCTTCTTGGTTGTTTCTCTTGTATTTCTGTTCGTAATGTTCCTGTTTCTTTGTTGTTTCTCTTGTATTTCTCTTGTTTCTGTTCAACATACAATGTTCCTGTTTGTTATTGTGCATTTCTGTCTTTTCATGGCTTCTTTGTTGTTTCTAATGTCTTTGTTTACCTTTCTCAAAATCACTTGATCCCATCACCCCAATTGCTCCTCCGTCCATCTGCTTGTAGAGAGCCCTTTTGTCGATCATGCACACAGGGTTCTTGAGCGTATATAATGCTTTATTTCATGGCTTTCACTAATTGCCGCCGTGGTTCAAATGTTTTCGATTTCCTTTGATTGAAAAGCACGATTGACCATTGGAATTTACATTAAAAAGGTTTCGGTTTCTAATCGCATAATAAAAAAAAATCAACATTTTAATGTCAGGGGATTTAGTGTATTTATCTCCCCGCATATTTCCCCGCCGAGACCCCAAGAGACTAAAAGCTTGGCTGCACAGAATCAAGCGGGTAAATCACAAATGGCAGCCTTTACCTGAGGTTGAAATTCCAAAGAAACCATTCATATCTAATATAAAGAAAATGTAGGATTCAATAATGTGCCAAGACATCGTATAATAAAGCGATACTTATGACTGTGTATTACACGTTAAATTTCTCACATTTTGACAACTCTTTATTCGGTTATAACATATTCCACAGGGCAAATATATCATTTCACTCATTATTGCTATTATTGCTCCAAATGAACATGTACATAATATAAAGTGATGCAAGTAGGCCGATGTGACAAGATTCTAAAATTGTATAGGAATAATTGTACATTATTTTCATTATACAAGAAGCATCCATATACTGAGCCTGGCACCGTTTTGCTGAATTATTTTTCTCCTTCAAGGATTGTTCTCACAAATATTCATTTGCCGGCCGACATGAATCTATCTAAACGAAATGCATTTCGGATTTAATTCAGTATGGCGGTGTGTACGTGGTTTGATGACTTCCGACTGCCAAACGAACAAAGATAATTGACTATTGGGGGTCACCACCAACGTAGGGCTGGATGGCTCAGTTGGTAGAGCGCCTGTACGGTATTCAAGAGGTCGGCGGTTCGAATCCGCTCCAGTCAATTTTTCTTTGTTCACTTTTTTTCTTTGTTCAATTTTAGTCATTTTAAAAATGACAGTGTTTCCCTTGTTGGTTATTTGATCATTTAATTAAAGAGCAGTTTGACGACAGCCTGTGTAAACTTATATATTCATTATTTTTTTGTAAGCGTCCTAATGTGGCGTCTAAAAAAGACCCGCTCACACAATCCCCCCACAACATGTGGTAGGGGTCTACAAACGAGTACTTACCTGTAGATACTTATGCACATTTCCCTAGACCGTCAGGTATTCACGCTAAGAATTGATACAGCAGCGCCCCCTATTGACCTACCCACAGTGCCCCGCGGCATGCATGTAAGCGCCCTCTTTTCTCGGTTGAACTCAGGGCGGAATGCCCAAACATCGAGAATAGTGGGGAGGAGTGGGGGGACGCTCTACAGGTAAGTACTCGTTCGTAGACCCTACCACACTTCTGTGGGGGGTCTACTTCACTCGTCTTACCTGTAGAGCCACTACTTATGCATAGACTGGCACCGGCAAAAGGCGGTGGGTATGCGATATGCTATTGTATACAGAAAGGGGCACTGTAACTAAGGCAAACCCTGGCATAACTTGTGTGCTCACCTGAGGGCAGGGCAAAGAGGCCAGGCAAGACATCTAAGTTTCTAAAAACTTATGAAGCAACAGCCTTAGCAAGGAGCAAACCAATCACAAGCCTGCCAGGGACATTCTATATGAGGTTGCATCGGCACCCGTTGTGCTAACACGAGCGGAAGGGGGTAATACGGATAGTAAAAAGCCCGAGGGACGACATATTGAATGATATGAGTACAACGGGGTTCAAAGAAAATATTAGAACAATCGGGGGACTCGCCTATTTCTGCGAGGCCCCAGGAAAAAACGGGTCTCGGGATGCGGCTCTGGAGGCCATCTCCAGCACTGCTCTCCCGATCCTGACCTCTGTCCGGAGAGCGTACTTCAGCACTCCATAGAGGTATTTGGGGCTCTCCAGCATGCTGTCTGGATGATACCACCTACAGAAGTACCCCTAAAGAAGGCCCATCAAGGAGGTAGGGCATGGTCCACCATAAGTGAAAGCCGCATCTGGGTTGAACTGGCGAACATTGCCAACGGTACAAGCGCAGATGGGGGTATGGCTGAGACTAGCCAGTGAGCAAACATGTTACGAGAAGCCAGTCCATACAACGGGGTTGATGAGATAAATAGCCAGGAATAGGCAGCTCCGAGTGGCATGGTTCAGTCGATACACCACTTAAGAGCCCTGACCGGGCACCACAAACCGTAGTCCGGCACAGGGCAAGAAGGAATTGATGACCGTGACAACGATATCCGGGGGTCAAATATCCTTGGTCAAGGAACCCCAACCTCGGGGTAAGGCAGGCATGCCTCCGACGTAAAGGGGTGGTAAAAAAGGGGCTCGAACAGGACCCTTAAAAGCGTGGCCAGCACGCTGAATAGGGTCCCATGCATCAATAAGCCTGAGCGACAGGGGTACGAGACAGACGTCCCCCTGAACAAGTGGAGAGCCCGATTATCCAACACGAACTGAGGGCCTCTGAGAACACCTGCTATGGTCGAACGATGACTCATAATCGTGGAGGCCGCGTGGTCGCTTTCGACCAGGTAGGCTATACCAGAAAATCTGCAACCTCCCCAACAGAAGCATTTAGGGGATGCAGAGATCAGATTCAGCACCATTTGGGAAGGGTGATGGAAACCGCTATCGTAGATCTTCCTGGTAGATGCCCCGCGGCCTGCAGGCTGCAAGAACCGCAGCTCGCTGTGGAAGGCTAACCGTGTGAAGGGGATGCTTGACACCTCTCAGCACGTTAGGTGGAGATCCTGACGAGCCAGGTGAGGGGAAAAAAACCCGTGCTCGGCAGGAGCAGGATGTCTGCTCTATGCAGAATAAAGACCGGCCGATGCATCAGGGAGCTGGGCAGTCTGGAAAACCTGGACTGGCAGAACCAGAATGAGAGCTATGAGGAGGACTTTACAATCCTGTTCTAGCTTGGTCACCACGCGAGGTATGAGGGAAAGGGCAAAAAAGGCATAAGCAGCCCGTCCCTCTGCATCACCACAGCGCATGCATCCGACATGCCTGGGGATTGGGGCAGATGGCCGGGCAGAAACATGTCTCCCCTCCATGGCACCACGTAAGAAACCACGGATGTGATGTCGCGTCAGACGGGACAGATCAATCCGTAAGATAGGACAGAACAGCCGGAGAGCATTGAATGACTCGGGCGATGCTCGGGACTTCACTGGCGTGGGTGGATGGAAGCCCCCAAGCCAGAAAGTGACGTGACTGTCGCAACAGATAGAGATAGTTGAGGCCTACGAAAAGGCGCGGCCCGACACAATGTTGGAGACGTCCGACAAAAATCGAAGGTTGCGGGAGCGGCCAAGGCGTGACTGGCACGCGATGGCTCAAGGGTTTGAGGCCTCGACCGGTAAAGTGAGAGCAGGTGCAGCTGAATGACACTCATCCTCAGCCTGCAGAGCCATAAGGCCCAGCAGCTTGAGCTAAGTTCGTGCTGGGGCCACCGTCGCCCGGAGACAGAGGGATACGCATCGCAAAGGTTTTGGCTGCGATCCTGCTCGGGCCCGGAAAGCCTTCTCCTCACTCGCATGGAGGTTGGAGACTGGGAGAAAAGCCAATCCCGGCAATGCGTGGCGCTCACCACCGTGCCGGGAGGGTGCACCGTATCAGTGAAGCCTCGGTGGTCAGTCGGCTGATACTGCCCCAGGTCCGGAGTTGCAGAGGGCGCAGGGCACACGGTCGAGCCGCGTTTACCCTGACGAGCGCCTTTTTTGAGTTTGGCTATGGCACAGGAGGCTGATTTTATGGTAACCTTGCCAGTGAGCCACCCTTTGCGTGTACTTTCCTTGTTCCGTCCGAGTTGGCCGCGGAGGGGACCGGTTGAGGTCTCCGACCGGGCCGACTGAACTACCCGCGCCCCCGGCCTGCTGGGGCTGAGGTTGTTGTGCAGGTGACTGCCGCTCGGGTAACGGGGTGTACCCGGCAGAGTCCGTACACGAGAGCACGGATATCCGCCCTGGGTGGTTGGCTTTTGTCCCCAGGATTTGCGGAATCTGCTCTATCTGATCCGTTTCGTACCGCACCACAAGAACAATACAAAAATAGACAAGAAGAAACACTTAAAACTCTACAAACGTTGTTTACAAAATACCTTTAATACTGAAAGCTCTTTTTGCGTAAAATCACGGAGGGACGTAAACACGTTCTACCCGCCCTGACGCTAAGAGAAAAGAGGACGCTTACGTGTCATACATGCCGCGAAGCACTGTGGGTAGGTCAATAGGGGCGCTGTTGTATCAATTCTTAGCGTGAATACCTGACGGTCTAGGGAAATATGCATAAGTAGTGGCTACAGGGTAGACGAGTGAAGTAGACTTATGGTATCGCATAGATTAACTTTACTCCTTATTTCAATTTGGTTCTTTGTAATTGTAATTAGTCCACCAATCAGAATTGCCTCACGTCAACATGTTTTTGAAATACTGACTGACGACGAGGAAAGACATGCAACTACTTTCCTCTCACTTTCCCGTTTTCAGAAATAAAACCAAATACATCAAAAGACGAAACATCAGCCAGAGTGTCCTTCTCCCATTAATTTGACTCAATACAACCAGGGTCACAAATGGTGGAAGATCCGGGTAGAGGACAAACAACCATCCGGCATACATTTCGCTAGCTTCGTCAGGAAACCCTAAAGACTGGCCGATTCCAGTTCGGTTGACGTTTCTCTGGCGGGCACAGAGTTCATCTGAAGCTGAGCCGATCGTCCCGGTCTGTCTCAAAGCCCCGCAACCGATTTCGACCGAAGTTCTTCCGGAGATCACACGAGGCCTGTGCCGATCGTCACCGCGTTTGGAAAGAGTGACCGACCAGAGCCCCACCTTGTAGCTTTCGCCGCTGGACGACTGCAGTGTTAATGGTATGAAGGTGCATGGCACCATTAGTCACGAATGGTATGCTATTGTGTGTTCAATTAATCTGTATTGAATGGTAGGGAATGCTACCATTGGTATGGTTGCCAATGGTTTACCATTTGTTCCAAAACACCATAGAAATTTCACCAATGGTTAATTAATGGTAGATTATCTATAAATGGTTTAACATTGTTGTTTTTATAAGGGGGCATTCGAGGTGAACATTTGAAATCCCGGAACCTAGGTGAACTCCCTATTCGATCGCGAACCGAACACACAACCCACGACAAAATAACTGTTCAAGTCTCCTGTCAAACACTGGCGATTATTATTAGTTAGCGAATGCAAAGTCCTTCAGCCAAGCAGTTGCCTCCTGGTTTGCTGCCTGTAGGGCATCTTATCTTCCTTCCAGTCTTTGGAGAGGGCAGGCATCTATGTGTTCCATTGTCTGCTCCTCTCCACAAGCACGTAGTGGGCTACGGCTCCTGCAACATTTGTTGGCTGGCTAAGCTGGCTAAGCACGGGCCATGTCCAGTCCTGCATCTATTGGAGAGGGTCTGGCACCAGATGTTTATTGGGGACCTCCTTGGACTCCCATTCCTTCTCCTAAGCTGATTGGATCGTGGAGTCAGTTGGTGGGGGGTTGTTCCAAATGGGGCGTCGACCAGTGGGCGGGTTGTAGACATCTGCATGGATTGGAAGATGGGGGGGAGTCTTTCACCTTCTGAAGCATCATTTGAGTAAACGCTACTCGCAGAAGATGATGGAGGTGCTTGATAGAACTGGGAGCCACGGGAGAGGAGTTGAGCGGGATTGTTCATGTTATATGATTCTTATTGTGTTGAGGTGGGTGTCCACATGATGTCGGTGGGATGACCTGGACCATAGTTTTCTGCTGCAAGAGTATGCAAGGGCCAGACCTGAGGTGCGTAGCGTGGACATTGCCGTGCCCTATTTTACACAAGCAAGCTTGCAGAGCAGGTTGTTTTCTGGACTTGACTTTAGCTGTCGTCCCCTTTATGTATTCCTTATGTAGTCATATCGAGGGTAGTATCCAGGGTAGCCCGTTCAGATTGATGTTCAGTTGTCTGGCAGCTTCCGCGTTGTGAAGATGGAATGCACTGGAAAAAGTTTTTGCTGGGCTTGGTTTTAGACGCCATGTTTTGCAGTTAGTAAGGTCTTCAGTGAGCACATGTTCCAGTTGATTGAAGTCTGGTGCTTTGGACTGCCAAGACATGTCATCAGCGTAGATGAATTTGCGGGATTTGGTGGTGGGTAGGTCGTTCGTGTAGATGTCTGAGCTAGGACTGAACCTTGTGAAAGCCCATTGGTTAGAGTTCTCCATGCGCTCCTGTTCTGGCCAAGGTTGACTCTGAACCTCCAGTTGGGCAGCACAGTTTTGATGGTAGCTGTTGCCCAGGCAGGGAGCACCTTTGTGAGCTTCAGTAGGAGGCCTTTGGAGACCGTATCAAAGGCGGCTGTGAGGTCTTCAAGTCTGCTCTCAAAACCATTTTCGATGAAAGTGGTTAGGGCCAGCGCTTGTTCTCCTGTGCGTCGGTCCTTGTTGAATCCTGCCTGATCCACACAGAGAATGTCCTCGACTCCCGGTTTACGCTGGAGTATAAGCCGTTCCAGGATTTTGTAGGGAACGCAGAGTACAGAGATTGGGCGGCAGCTTGCTGGTATTTTATGGTCTTTGCCTGATTTTAATGTGGCAATGACTTTTGCTGTTCCGCCATTTCTTTGGGATCTGGTTTGTCTGTAAGATCCTGGTGTAGAAGTGCTTCATGAACTCCGTCGAGATGTTGTTATATCCTGCTGCCTTTCCAGATTTCAGGCCCTGCTTTCTCCAATTCAACAACCTCAAAAGCTCGGGGTTCGTTTCCTCTTCACTTGTTTTTTCGGTGTGCCTTTAGTTCAGCCGTGACTGCTCTTCAGGTATGTTTGTCTTTAGATGCTTTTAGCAATTAGGTGGGATGAAACTTGATTGGGTGTGCTGGTCGGCTTTGAGCTCGAGGTTTCTGTGCAGCTCCTAGACGGCGGGCCACGGTGGGTGGTCTGCCATCTCAGGGTCCCCTGATGCATTATATGCTTGTAGCAGGGCTGCGCAATATTCATCCAGGCATGGGACGTACAAGGGTCGGCAGCCTCATGGGCTCGCTGAGTGGGCAGCCTTATGGATGGCGCTGCAGAAGCGGTTGTATGCTTCATCCACAGTGATGGTGTGGACTGGCGATCAAAGCGTCTGATTGCCGAGTAACATGTCACTTGATTCCACTCATTGATAGTTCATGTTCCAAATTTATCGGGCTCATTGTCTCACCTCATTTAAACATATTACTTGTGCATGGTTATACCTCTCGTGACCTTCACTTGTGCCAAGCCATTTCCCAATTCCAAGCTGATAAGGTGCGAAGTAAGGGAATGTACTGACGAATCTGGTACATACAGGGAGTGAGAACAAAGAAGATAAAGTTAAAACAGTGCACAAATACGTAGATCACCCCTGAAGAAGGTGCATCGCACCGAAAGCTTGGGTGATCTACTTATTTGTGCACTGTTTTAACTTTATCTTCTTTGTTCTTATATGATTCCAGTGCAACGCAGCAACTTTTTCTTATTTGACATACAGGGAGTGATTGGATTGAATGGATTCAAAACCCTTTTTGAAGAAGGATGCCATTCGGACTCTTCCATCTCAACCAAACTAAATTGACATCTCCTTTGGCTTCAACTTCCAATTTTTTGTCGTATTCGTGGGAGTCACACCAGTACTCCTTCAATACCATGTCTTCTTCTAAGAAGCAGTCCTCTCAGGATGACTTCAATTTCCAAACAAACCCCTGTTTGTAACTCACCGCCCGGAACGCCACTTCCTCCGATGTTGACTCAGCAGAGACCAAGAGCTCGAGAGAGATGATGACCTTCCAAACTTTCAGTCCCTAACCTGAACGATTTGTAGCCGACCTGAGGGATCTGGAACGAAGCCACAGCCAGAGCGAACTCAACCTCATCACGAGGCGCAGCTGCTTGGACTCCGGAACCCCGCAGTTTCACTCAGATGCCTAATCCGACGCGGCAAATACCACAAAGTAAAGAACGTCCCAGTGTTCACCGGCCGTGAAGGTTCAGCAATCTGCATCGAACACTGGATCAGAGACACGAAGTACATGATCGAGACAACATGCATGCAACTTCTACATGCAGTTTTCGACAGATATCTTGGTGGTGCAGCCAAGGAAGCTTGTGTTGAATCTCCCGCCCGAACAACTGTTACCGAGCTTCGCGTTCGCTGAACTATGAGCACAGTTAAGTGAGGTCTCTCTTCTTGACCCATTGACCGATTTCTACGAACGTTTAAGGATGGCAAATGAGTCACCCACCATCTATGCTGTTGAGCTCGAAGCTACCATGCGCACAGTGGAGCGTGAACGACCCCTACCAACCCGCAACAGGATGCTGACCCAGCAATTCATGTGAGGAGTCAGGGATGAGGAAGTTACACAACGACTTTGCACTCATCTGTCTTCAAAGCTGACCAAAAGGCCGATCACAACCTGATCAAACCCGAGTCCTAAGCCACAGGGCCAAAGCAAATCCCACCTGCCGAGAAGTCCCAGCCAGCTGGCAATTAAAGTGCTGCAAAATCCACTTCTGAAAGTACAACTTACAGAAAGGTCGAGCAGATATCAATCAGTCCCGACACCACCCGGGAGCAGAGTACAACCCTGATCGAGTCTACGTCTGTCGCAGCAGCGTACAAGAGGGCCACATCGTGTACCTGATCGGCACCAATGTCATCCGTGCTTCGAGGCGAGACCAGCCTAGCATCTGGCCAGAGGTCCTGAATTCATGCAGTATATTCAATCTCAGAACACAGAATTACACCGTATTCCTGAACACCTTTGTAAAGTGAGGTACACCGGTATGCATCCCCGCAAGATTCCACCTGGGAAAGAGGTTGACGTGAACTGTCAGGCGCCCTACGCAGGAGACGGTACATCCACAGTGTTGGTCGAAGACTTTACTCAGAATAAATCATATATGAAGGTGGGAAGCCTAGTGACAGAGGTTGGCCTGTCCAACGAGTGCATGTACGACTCTGTCAACCAGACCAATCGTTCTCAGAAGGAATGTAAACCTAGCTCGCGTTTCTTCAGTCCTTAAAGTTGAGCATATGGACACGTACCGAACCCACCTACATCCAACATGCAGTCTGATCCTGGCCCAGAAGCCAAGGTCTCTCCTACAATTCCATCCCTTGACTTGCCGAGTTCTCTTCTTCAAGATGAAACTCAGAAGAAGCAACTAGACTATCTCCTTAAGCGGAACACTGATGTTTTATCCAAGAATTCATTGGATTTTGGTCATCGAAGGATCCCAACCCCCTCAGTTTCATCTGCAAGGAATTGAGGAGTCAGAGGGTATTCGACGTAGTTGCAGTCCTTATTGCATCTCCCATCGTATTGGGCACAAAAGAAGGACGGATCATTGCGGATTTGCCTTGACTATAGACAACTGAATGAATCGCAAAACGTTCGAGATGCGTTCCCACTTCCGCAGATTGAGGATGCACTAGACGCTTCTTGAACGTCACTCTCTTCTCCACATTAGACCTGACATCTGGTTATTGGCAGGTAGAGGTTGATGAAAAAGATAAACCCTAGACAGCATTTACGACTCCGATGGGACTTTTTGAATGCAACCGAATGCCATTTGGTCTCCAAAATGCCCCTGCAACCTTCCAAGAGACTGGTGAAAATCTGCTTAGGAGATCAACTACTCAACAGTACTACTATATCTTGAATGACAATCGTGTTTTCGGCGACAGTTCAGGAACACATCCAACGTCTGGAGGTTTTCGCTTATGCAGACTAAACCATTCCATTTATCTTTCAGACAGATGCGTCCAGAGTTGGACTGCAGTGTTGAGTCAGGTCCACAGTGGCAGAGAACGGGTCATCGCATATGCGATTGACCTGCATATGCAGGTTGACACCTGCAGAATCCCGCTATCCAGCGCACAAAGTGGAATTTCTGGCACTAAAGTGGGCGGCATCAGGTAAATTCCGAGCTCTTTCTCAATTCGACTGTGCAGTGAGGAGAATTCATTCAAACAACGATGCATCAGATGAATGGATTTTTCCACCGTCGGGGCCACCCTACATCTGTTACAGGTACAGCTGTCCGCAAGATCTCCTCGGTTTCTCGTGACGTCGCCTCGAAAAAAGCCCCACCTCAACAGCAAGACCGCATCCCCTTGGTGCTTACATCATCCACTCAACTTGGCTGTTAGAGACATCGTACTGAAACACTTCAAGACACTTCAAGAAGAACCCGATACCGGCAATATCTTCACGAAGTCCACAGCCCCACTCTGCTCCTTCAGACGGAATCGATCAATCAGCGATATCGTTGTGCGATCAAAACTTCCCACCACTGGGAGTGCAAGTATCAACCCTCCTGGTACAGTTCCCGGGCAATCGCCCGAGGTGCAACACCTGTGCGCGCACATATACACAACACTTGTCATATCAATGGTCCCCGTGGTCATTATTACATCCGTGGCCACTACAGTTGTACCACTACCAATCTCATCTATTGCATCACTTGCACGCGTTGAGGGCATGCTGTACATCGGTGAGACAAAGCGTCGTCTCGCCGATCGCTCCACGGAGCACCTCCGGAGTGTCCGCCTCAAGACACCTGGCCTTGACGGTGGCTGAACATTTCAGCGCGCCATCGCACTCGACCAAGGACATGTGCGTCTGTTTTGTTACCATGACCTCTTCCGACACCACTGATCTCCATAATACACTGGATAGGACATCGCGCGCCATCTTGTGTAACGCACGCGTTTGCTCAGGAGGGTTTAGAAACTTCAAGAGCGGGTCGGCGCATAGACCGTACGCAACAAAAACAAATGAAGTTTGGGGGTTGGGGCAATAAATTTACCATATATTTTGCTGATTTTCGAGTGGTTTAGAATTAAACTTTCGGAGGAAATACCTTACTATGGATTATAGGATGTGTTATGCTTTTGCGGATGTAGGCCTACGAATGCCGGCTGCACGGATGACACAAAAAGAGGGATTTGATTCCATAAGTAAGCGTTTTAGTCTGCAGAACAATAAGTTTAAAGTGTGTGGGAATAATTATAACTTTATTTGAAAAGAATTCTAGAATCCTTATTTCATTTGCCTTTTTTTTAATGATCGCAGTAAGCTGTAGTTTGCCGGTAACTTAACCTCCCTGTGAGATTTAGTTTCTGCATTCCAGTAGGTATAAGAAGTTTGTAGGTAAAAAAAAAAAGTTAAGTTCGCGAGGAAAAAGGGTTGCATGGGCGTCGCACTTGCAGTGAGGAACTCCCTACTTTCCTCAACTGAACCACCAAGTGGGGGCACAGAACGCATACTTTCTCTTCGCCTATCAAGTATATGCACCTACTCTTTGTGGCTCTGCACAGACAAAGGATCATGCTCGAGTGGGATCAGATCATGGCTCCTGGCCCAAAAGCATCGGGCACTTTGGCACAGGAAAACGAGAATGGCCAAAGTCTACTAGAACTTTGTTCTTATCATGACCCTTTTGCATTACCAACACATACTTCTCGACAAAGCCACATCACAGGGTTTCATGGAGACATCCCAGGTCCCCAAACTGGCACCAACTAGATCATTGAACTGTATGTATGTCCAAATCACCCGCAGCTATCACAGCGCGACAGTGACTCGGACCACTCACTAATTGGAGGCAGGGTGCGCGCGCATTCAGCCGAGACGGACGCATAGATGCTGCCAAAATGCATTTTCCTGAATTGCGTGCCGAGTCCATCGAAATTGCTCTCCAGGACTGTCCTGATACTGCTGAAGAAAGGTGGAACTACATCCGCGATGCTGTTCACAGCACAGCCATGGACACCTATGGTAAGCAAAAAAAGCAAAACCCAGACTGGTTTGTTGCTGGGCTTGCGGAGATGGAGCCCATCATCGAAGGAAGGCAAGAAATAATACCAAGCGCATTACAAGGCTGGCTGCAGAAAATGGCAATTCCCGTGACATATACACAGGTATGAAGAAGGCTTTTGGACCATCTTCCAAGAAGGTAGCACCACTAAAGTCTTCCACTGGAGAAGTCATCGCAGATCGTGGGCTTCAGATGGAAAGATGGGCCGAGTACTACCAAGAACTCTACTCACGGGATATTTGCAATCATAACGCTACAATTGAGAACATCGAGAATATACCAGTCATGGATGATCTCGACAAAGCTACCAACCTTAACAGAGCTCAAGAATGCAGTAAACTCCCTTACCTGTGGGAAAGGCTCCAGGAAAAGATGGCGTCCCCTCCGAAATCATAAAGACTGGCAAAGGACACTGTTCTTCTAGACCATCTTCACGAGCTCCACTGTCAATGCTGGGATGAAGGATCAATTCCTCAGGATATGCGTGACTTCAAACATCAATCACACTGTACACAAATAAAGGTAATCGGAGTGACTGCAACAATGGAATAGCCTTCCTAAGCACCGTCGGGAAGACCTTCGTTTAAGAGTGGTACTCATCAACAGACTGCAGTTGCTTGCTGCCCGTGTATACCCAGAATCGCAGTGTGTATTCAGGTCGGGGAGGTCAACGATCGACATGACGATCGACATGATATTCTCCATCAGGCAACTGCAAGAGAAGTGCCGTGAGCAGAGACAACCATTGTATATCGCCTTCATCGGCTTTACAAAGGGCCTTTGATATGGTCAGCAGGAAGGCTCTTTTCAAATTGCTGCCCACCAAAGTTGTTGAGGCTGATAACATCTTTCCATGAGGATTATGCGAGGCACCATCCAGTACGATGGCTTCATCTCGCTGCTACTGTGAGATTGCATTCAAATCATCTGATTTCAGGCTGAAGCGACGGGAAGCTATTCAACCTCGCACGTCTCCGGGCAAGGACCAAAGTGCGAAAAATCCCAGAGATTCTATTCGCAGATGCTGCTGCTCTGGCGTCACCATCAGAAGAAGTATTTTACAGAGGCTGATCAATTGCTTTTCTGATGCATGCAACGACTTTGGCTTGAATATACACTCAAGAAGACACACATCATGGTACAAGATGTGTGCAACATCCCGAAGATCTCTAATGGAAATCACACCTTGTAGAGAACTTTACCTATCTTTACCTACCACATCCAGCAATCTCTCTCTCGATGCTGAGCTCAACATCCGCATCGGCAAGGCATCAGCAACGATGGCTAGCCTATCCAAGCGTGCCTGGGACAACACTGCTAATGCTAACCATGAACACCAAAATGAAAATCTACCAAGCCTGTGTTCTCAGTATTCTGCTTTATGGCAGTGAGCCATGGACTTCATATGCACGCCAAGAACGTTTGAACTTCTTCGATCTACGCTGTTAAGGCTGATTCTGGGAATCAAATGGCAGGATCGCATCCCAAATCCTCAAGACAACAGGAAATGACTTCTTCGATCTACGCTGTTAAGGCTGATTCTGGGAATCAAATGGCAGGATCGCATCCCAAATCCTCAAGACAACAGGAAATGACTTCACTCTCCTCAGACAACGACGTCTGAGATGGCTTGGTCATGTAAGACGAATGGATGACACCCGCATGCCAAAAGACATTTTGTACAGTGAAACTACTGACATCTGGAACAAGGGATGTTGGAAGACTGTCCTTCGCTTTAAAGATGCATGTAAGCGTGATATGAAGGCCAGTGACATCAACCCATCAAACTGGGAAGATTCTTCTACTGACCGAGGCAAATTAAGAAAGTTAGTGAGGGAGGACGTGGACCGGAGCGACACGAAACGAGTGAGACGGTGGGAGGAAAGGCGTAATCGCAGAAAGCGAACAGTTTGATCGCAAATAACCTATTGTCTTTCGAGACAAACAGATGCCAAGGAAGGTAAAAAACCGGATCTGTGTTCTCTTTGATCTTCTGTACACGGTTTGCCACACAGGTATGAAAGGTTCGAGCTTCATTATAGATGTAATAACCCAGGATAACCCGGGAATCAGTCCAGATGATTTCTCAGGTTGACCTCTTTCTTTATCACCTTAGTGGCCTTCACGGACAACGGCTGCAGTTAACTCCAGACAGGGTTGGGTTGGGGCGTCTCGAGACTTTCCCATTAAGAGGACGCAGTGCAACAAGTCTTGTTGATCCTGAATCCTGTGATCTGAGAAGTGATGTCCTTGTGTAGACTTAATCTCCCCCCCCCCCATATCGTGTGGCTTTAGGCAGCGTGGAACCCGAATTGCGGCAATGTCGAGAAGTTCTGCATTCAACTTCTCCCACTGTGGTCCTAACTCGTCAGGCCAAGGATCATCCCATCCAGTTTCATTGTGACACATTTGCTGCTGCAGTACTTTACCAGTGACAACGAAAGGACAAATAAATTGCAATTGATCGTACACCGATGCAACCACTGACAATATTCCTCTACAATCTTGAAGAATTAATCTATCTCCACATCCCACTGAACTCCCGAGAGTAGAGGGACGAAGGAAGATTCTTGTGAAGATCTACTTATTTGACTGATGCGGCCTGTTCTTCGATGGGGATAGACTCCAACAAAATGTGTGCAGGTGTAGACCGCCTTAACCGCACATTCCTCTGATATCTTGAATGAACATCTTTGACTGCTTCACTTTCAGTCTGTGAGTCCATCATCCACATAGAATTGGTGCCTGACGAATAATGCTGCTGAGGGAAATTCATTCTCGTACTGCTTGGCCAAGAACTTAAGACCTTTTTCTGTTTGCTCTCGACCAAGGTCTCCATCTTTTCACCATAGGAAATGCAGTAGTCTCTTCTGGCTTGACAATGAACTGATGAAACCTTCTTTCAACGTCATAGGCTATTACTGATAGCCACATGTCGACTTCTAAACCGACACAATGCTCCAACCAGATTATCGGCCCAAGTCGGGGCCGCTTGGTCATTTCAGGACAGATCCAACAGTACTACTTGAGCAGTCAAACACGACTCTTTATCTTGTTTAGCTTCTTACGGCTTCTTTACCAAAACGCCATTGACATCAAAAGAAACAGTACCCGGTCAAGAAAACCAACCTTATGCCGTAAGGACTGACTTAGGATGGTCTGTAGTTGGAGGACAGTGAGAAATGTACCAAACGTCTCCTTTCTTTCCATTCCCTTGAGCTTCCTCTGCAACTCCTTTCTCAATAACGTCTTGGACATACTTGGTGTCTCTTACTAACTTGCGCTTGAGATGACTGAGTCTGAGATATGCTAGAGTTCTGTTGGCTGGTACATTTAGAAGAGCGCGAAACAGCAGGTGTCCATCTTTAAGCTGCGTGATGCAAGACTCCATATGCAGAAATTGGAGATCTTTCTGTGAAACAACCCCCTTCGTCGTCGGATAAAGTCTTTTCAAGTACTGGCAGTACCTCTCTAGGAGCGAAAGGACTCTCTCTGGACATAACTCAATTACTGACCTCCAACTACGGACCTAAGTCGGTCCTTACGGCATAAGGTTGATTGTCTTGACCGGTTCCTGTTTCTCTGGGTGTCAGTGCTTCTGGGCAGTTGAAGCCTATCAGCGATCCTATCTCACAATAACAAGTCGGCTTGTGATTGACCTCAGATGGGACCATCTCATGATAAGAAGACTATACAGTCGGTTACTGACGAGCTTGGCTATCATAGTTGTTAAAATCAGTCGCACTAGTTGACCTCCAACTCCAAGATCTTCAAAAAAGGTATGCAGAATGAAGGAGTCGCTTTGAGTATCCAAAATGGCATAAGTAAAAACTTCATGGGCAGGATTCGACTGGCACAATCATTGATGGTACCACGTGCTACTTCTTCATTCTCATGGCACAGCAGGACACAGCCGAAGTTTGTCATCATGGAGACTAGTTGGGTGTGATTTCTTGCACTTGGCACAGGTAGCTCGGCTCTTACAGTCCTTTGAAATAGTGCCCCTTTCTTAAGCATCCAAAGCAGAGTTGGTTCTCTTGCACACAACATTTTTTATAATACACGGCATCATTATGAGAGGCCTAAACGTGGACAGCTTCAGTTCATTAGCTTATCAAAGTTTAAAGTTTAAAAAAGAAAAACAAAACAATGGCACTTCGATTTGAGAAAGACTTTAACACTTTTGTTACATTGGCATGCCATAAAAACCCAGATCGCAACGTGATCACGTGACCTGCCGTCTGACATCGCAAGAATGAAAGTTGCTTTAGCAGACGACAGTTAAGTTTGGAATATTTGAACACAGATTGTGTCTTTTCGAAACGTTTGAACATTGGTCTTAAAATGCATTAGTAATCTATACCCAAAATTACATAGTTTTTCAACTTTTGAGTATCACTCAAACTGGAAACTTAATTTTCAACATCCTGAATGTCGGAATTAGCGGTGAGTGTAGTCATCCTTCAGGGATACTGATCACGAAGTATCACGCACGGTCTCGCGGTAAACGAGAATCAAATTTGGTTACCGAAAACATAATGTCTATCGGAAACTCATGACTGGACGATCTGTTGTTGACTCAACGTTTTCACTGTAGCACTAAAGATCGACGAACCATGCAGGAGTTTGTGCGTCGACTTCGTGCATTTTTCGTTCTTAATCATAAAATCTTTGACATAAACACATAGTAGCCCTGCAAAAGGGTCAGAAGCATTTGGTTATTAATTATGATGCCTAATTAACTTCACATTTTGTATCTCATTTCTGAATATATTAGGGGGCGAGTTGGCCAGGGGGCGAGTCGGTCAGGGGACGAGTCAGCCAGGGGGCGATTCGGGGAGGAGGCGAGTTGGTAAGGGGCGAGTCGGTCAGGGGCTGAGTCGGTCAGGGGGCGAGTTGGTAAGGGGCAAGTCGGTAAGGGGCGAGTCGGCTAGCGAGTTGACTTGTAATCCTGCAGCCGATTTCACAAAACTTTATGCCATGGCGTAAGTCCAACTTACGCAACAAATGTTGTGTAAGTGGCACAACTTACACAACATTTGTGGCGTAAGTGGACTTACGCCATGGCGTAAAGTTTCGTGAAATCGGCTGCTGGATTATACAGTACATATAGTACAAGCAATGTGCTGCATACCAGTTGTACTGTATTGCTAATTTTGTACGTTGTGGAGGGACGGAATGAAATGTAAAAGTCTTGACAAAACACACGTGTACAGTTCATGTAAATGTGATGTGTACAATGTACTCAGAGTGTGGTCAGAGTACTTGATCTATGCTTGGACCCAACAAAAAACAGTACGAATGCAGTAGGCGAGTGTCAAAGTGTAATATCTCTGACCTAATTCTACCTCCATGATCTGACTCGTACTTTTGCTGTCGTATAGGCACTCTTTCGATCACGGCGAAGTTTAAATCTTTTCTGTTATCGTTGTCATTTCAACACCTCATATTCATAACTCATTTAAAAACCAGGCTGACGATTGATATTTGATATTTTCATCCTCAATTTTATTCAGAGCTGGAGAGCATCACAGTATTTAAACGTATTTGTCAAGTTTCAATTTTTGCATGACTCATCATGTTCATTTTTCGGAGCAATGCACAACTACAAGATGCAGCAAAGCTTTTATAAAAAGAATCATTACCATAGCATTTGTCGTTCTTGAGATATGCTGCTAACATTAAAATCAGATTTTTGATGACGTCATGATGACGTCATGGTACATTTCCTGACAGCATGCACAACCACATATTATTTACAAAGCTTTTGAAAAAAGAATCATAACCATAGCACTTACCGTTCTCGAGATAAACTGCTAACCAAAGATCAACTTTTTTGATGACGTCATGATGACGTCACGGTAAATTTTGTGGCAGCATGCATAAAACAAAGCTTTCGCAAAAATAATCATTACTGTAGCACTTACCGTTCTCGAGATATACTGCTAATCAAAAATCTGCTTTTTTGATGACGTCATGATGACGTCACACTAAATTTCGTGGCAGCATGCACAACTACATGATATAACAAAGCTTTTGCAAAAAGATTCATTTCCGTAGCATTTGCCGTTCTCGAGATATGCTGCGAACAAAATTTACTAATTAAATATTCAAATGAGCTGTCACGTGCTTAATTAATTAAGAATTTTTTCAACTCAGTGCCAGTATGATACTTAGCTTATAAGCTTTCATATGATACCTCATGTAAGCTGATCAGAAGAAGCTAAGAAGAGATAAGCAATAAACAAAATTGGGTGATAAAGAATAATAATAATAATAACTAGACATTTAAGTGTTCGTGGACGAACACGGAGCTGTTCCGACTTATTTGATCAGATTTATAAGCTTCGAGGACGTCATAATGACGTCACGGTCAATTTCATGGCAGCATGTAATGTAACAAAGCTTTACAAAAAAGAATCTTCCAATCACGTATCTTTAAATAGGAAACCCAAATTTCGGAGGTAATAAATGACATATCGTAATGATGTCACAGTCATTTTCGTGGCAGCATACACAACTACATGATATAACAGATAAAAGAATCAAGTTCGTAGCACTTGTCGCTCTCAAAATTTACAAGTATATGAAACTGGTGAAATGAAACTAAGCCTGATAACACAACCTCCACACGTAAAATAATGGAGACTTTACAGTACTTTTAATATCCTACTATACATGTCTGTATGCCCTTGTACACACGTACCTAAATTGTTACCGTGGCAACAGTGCCTGGTCATGTACTTGCTGGCCTACCTCCTACATAGCATTTTTGGCACTTTTTGGCGCCCATGCTTGCCTTTACTATTTCGTCAACTCAAAAACGTTGTGTCACCTCTAAAACATTGCGTCAACTCGCAAACAATTGTGTAAATTTGCAAACATTACATAAACTCGCAAACATTGTGTCAACTCAAAAACTTTGTGTCAGCTCGCAAACATTACATAAACTTGAAAACATTGTGGCAACTCAAACACATTGCGTAAACTCGCAAACATTGAACTCTCAGAAACATTACGTCAACTCGCAAACATTACGTCAACTCGAAAACATTGCGTAAACTCGCAAACATTGCGTCAACTCTAAAACATTGCCTCAACTCGCAAACATTACGTCAACTCTAAAACATTGCCTCAACTCGCAAACATTACGTCAACTCGCAAACATTAATTGCGTCAACTCGAAAACATTGTCAACTCGCAAACATTGCGTCAACTCTAAAACATTGCGCCAACTCGCAAACATTTCGTCAACTCCTAAACATTTCGTCAACTCCTAAACATTTCGTCAACTCCTAAACATTGCCTCAGCTCACAAACATTACGTCAACTCTAAAACATTGCGCCAACTCGCAAACATTACGTCAACCCGAAAACATTTTGTCAAGTCGCAAACATTTCGTAACCTCAAAAAACATGTTGTGAATCATCCTGAAAAGCCTAATTATGGTTTCAACAGACGGATTTTCCTAATTCAGTAATTGTTTTGCCAAAGATTTTACCATCGTGTATGGATAAAACCATCGTATGTAATGTATCGCCTTCCTGGAATTCTCATATGGCAGCTGCAACAAAGTCACTGCTACCAGTACATCTATAAAACAATATTGGTGTGCGACATAAACATGTGCTGTGGCTGGAAATGCTTATACCTATACGACCTTATTTCATTTACAAAGCAGCGTGTGTGTCATGCTGCTCATGCATTAAGTTTCTAACAAAGCTTTTGTGAAAAGAATCATATAGTTTTTGTCATTCTCAAGGTATGCTGCAAACATAAATAATGCCTTTTGATGACGTCATAATGACGTCACAGTTAATTTCAAAACAGCATACTAATCTACAGGGTCTAACAAAGCTTTTACAAAAAGAACCAATACCGTAGCACTTACCGTTCTCGAGATATACTGCTATAAACCAAAAATTACCTTTTTTGATGACGTCATGATGACGTCACTGTAAATATCGGGGCAGCATGCACAACTACATGATGTAACAAAGCTTTTACAAAAAGAATCATTACCGTAGCACTTACCGTTCTGGAGATATGCTGCGAACAAAAAATCAGCTTTTTTGATGACGTCATAATGACGTCACAGTGACGTCACAGTAAATTTCTAGACAGCATGCACAACTACATGATATAACTAAGCTTTTACAAAAGAAATCATTTCCGTAGCATTTGCCGTTCTCGAGATACGCTGCGAACAAAATTGACTAATTAAATATGCAAATTAGCTGTCACGTGCTTAATTATTGAAGAATTTTTACAACTCAGAGTCAGTATGATCCTTAGTTTATAAGCTTTCATATGATACCTCATCTAAGCTGATCAGAAGAAGCTATGAAGAGATAAGCAATAAACAAACTTACTGCACTAAGCTATGGGAGCAAAAAGTTCGAAGGAATAATAATAATGTAAAATTCGAACGAAAACAATACCTGTTCCGACATCGGCAATGTCGGAACAGCTAATAATAATAATAATAACTAGACATTTAAGTGTTCGTGGACGAACACGGAGCTGTTCCGACTTATTTGATCAGCTTTATAAGCTCCGATGACGTCATGATGACGTCACGGTCATTTACAAAGCAGCGTGCATCTAAAGTTTCTAACAAAGCTTTTGTGAAAAGAATCATTACCATAGCTTTTGTCATTCTCAAGATATGCTGCAAACATAAAAATTTCCTTACACAACAACATGATGTAACAAAGCTTTTACAAAAAGAATCATTACCGTAGCACTTACCGTTCTCGAGATATGCTGCTAATAATAAAATCAGCATTTTTGATGACGTCATGATGACGTCACGGTAAATTTCTTGGCAGCATGCACAACTACATGATATAACAAAGCTTTTGCAAAAAGAATCATTACCGTAGCACTTACCGTTCTTGAGGTATAGTGCTAATCAAAAATCAGCTTTTTTGATGACGTCATGATGACGTCACACTAAATTTCTTGGCAGCATGCACAACTACATGATATAACAAAGCTTTTGCAAAAAGAATCATTACCGTAGCACTTACCGTTCTCGAGATATAGTGCTAATCAAAAATCAGCTTTTTTGATGACGTCATGATGACGTCACACTAAATTTCTTGGCAGCATACTACATGATATAACAAAGCTTTTGCACAAAGAATCATTTCCGTAGCATTTGCCGTTCTCGAGATATGCTGCGAACAAATTTGCTAATTAAATATTCAAATGAGCTGTCACGTGCTTAATTAATTAAGAATTTCTTCAACTTAGTGCCAGTATGATCCTTAGCTAATAAGCTTTCATATGATACCTCATCTAAGCTGATCAGAAGAAGCTAAGAAGAAATAAACAATAAACAAAATTGGGTGATAAAGAAAAATAATAATAATAATAATAAAAATCAGAACAAAAACAAAACCTGTTCCGACATCAGAAATGTCGGAACAGCTAATAATAAAAATCTAAGCTAAAACTAAACCTGTTCCGACATCCGAAATGTCGGAACAGCTAATAATCCTGACCGTTTTGGCATTAAAAGATTAAGAGGGGGGCCTAACGTTAATTCACACAAAAATAACGCCAAAACACAAGTAGGCCTAGGCCTAGTAGTAGTAATTCAATGCCCGATATCGTTAAGGACGTCCCGATGACGACATAATGACGTACCACACACATCACATAACACACCTACCAATTTGTTTCGTGACGATCAGACATTGTAAAGCTTGGTGGCACTATTGCTGTGCTTTGGAGGCGACCCGATCTACGTGAACGAGACGCAACACAAAGCGGGAGTTTATTTCTTCCGTTTTGAGGTATAAAGGCCTAAATAGTGTTTTTCAACATACAGGTTTTAATGTTTCACGTAGCAATTTTATCAATAACTGCAATTACAATGTCACAATTTCAATTTTATTTAAGTAATTACGTACATTGTAGTATGAACCGTGGTAAAAAAAATCATGCAATTACGTACCTTTAAATGGAAAACAAAAATTGTGAGTTCGATGACATCATAATGACTTCATAATGACGTCACGGTCATTTTCGTGGCAGCATGCACAACTACATGACATAACAAAGCTTTTGCAAAAAGAATCATGTCCGTAGCATTTGTCGTTCTCGAGATACGCTGCGAACAAAATTCACTAATTAAATATTTAAATGACTGTAACTTTCCTAATTAATCAAGAATTTTTATAACTCTATGTCAGAATGATCCTTAGCTTATAAGCTTTCATTAGATACCTCATCTAAGCTAATTGGAAGAAGCTGAGAAGAGATAATCAATAAACAAACTTACTGCACAAAGCTATGGGAGCAAAAAGTTCGAAGGAATAATAATAATGTAAAATCCGAACGAAAACAATACCTGTTCTGACATCGGCAATGTCGGAACAGCTAATAATAACTAGACATTTAAGTGTTCGTGGACGAACACAGAGCTGTTCTGACTTAATTGATCAGCTTTATAAGCTCCGATGACGTCATGATGACGTCACGGTCATTTACAAAGCAGCATGCATATCTAAAGTTTCTAACAAAGCTTTTGCGAAAAGAATCATTACCATAGCTTTTGTCATTCTCAAGATATGCTGCAAACATAAATTATGCCTTTTGATGACGTCATAATGATGTCACAGTTAATTTTACAACAACATGCACATCTACAGGGTCTAACAAAGCTTTTACAAAAAGAACCATTACCGTAGCACTTACCGTTCTCGAAATATACTGCTATAAACCAAAAATTACCCTTTTTGATGACGTCATGGTGACGCCACTGTAAATTTCGGGGCAGCGTGCACAACTACATGATGTAACAAAGCTTTTATAAAAAGAATCATTACCGTAGCACTCACCGTTCTCGAGATATGTTGCTAATAATAAAATCAGCATTTTTGATGATGTCATGATGACGTCACGGTAAATTTTGTGGCAGCATGCACAACTACAGGATATTACAAAGCTTTTGCAAAAAGAATCATTACCATAACACTTGTCGTTCTCGAGATATGATGCAAACAAAATTCAGCCTTTTCATGACGTCACGGTCAATTTCATGGAACGGAGACCGATCCTCAACATATTCGGCCGGATGCAGCCTCTGTCACTTGTCACAATTTAAGTTAAAATGCTTGGTGGCGCTATTGATCTGCTTCTATCGACCCCGATCTACGTGTATTTTCATATCTCAAGCCATGGTCACGAGACGTTACACAAAGTGGGAGTTTATTCTTTCTTTTTGAGGTATAAGGCCTAAAAGGTGTATTTTAACAATCAGTTGTTAATGTTTCACGTAGCAATTCCATCAGTTACTCCAATCTCAATGTACCATTCTCCGACAAATGATTTTTAGTAAATTTTAGAATTAACCGTAGAAAAAAATCAACAAATTACTTATCTTTAAATAGGAAACACACATTTTGACTTCGATGACGTCATGATGACTTCATAATGATGTCATGGTCATTTTCGTGGAAGCATGCACAACTACATGATATAACCAAGCTTTTGCAAAAAGAATCATGTCCGTAGCATTTGTCGTTCTCGAGATATGCTGCGAACAAAATTTACTAATTAAATATTCAAATGACTGTAACTTGGCTAATTAATTAAGAATTTGTAAAACTCTGTGTCAGAATGATCCTTAGCTTATAAGCTTTCAGAAGATACCTTATCTAAGCTGAGTGGAAGAAGCTTAGAAGAGATAAACAGTAAACAAATTCTGGACGATAAAGAATAATAATAGTGAAAAATTCGAACGAAAACAATACCTGTTCCGACATCGGCAATGTCGGAACAGCTAAAAATCAGAACAAAAACAAAACCTGTTCCGACATCCGAAATGTCGGACAGCTAATAATAAAAATCAGAACAAAAACAAAACCTGTTCCGACAATCGAAATGTCGGAACAGCTAAAAATCCGAACAAAAACAATACCTGTTCCGACATCGGACATGTCGGAACAGCTAATAATAACTAGACATTTAAGTGTTCGTGGACGAACACGGAGCTGTTCCGACTAGGCCTGGGCGATTAACTTGATTAATCGATTAATCGCGATTACATTCCTGTGTCTATTACTCGATTAGTAAATTCTGAACTACTCGATTAATCGTGCCAGCGCGATTAGTGCCTTCGAGTTGCGATTAATTCCATGAGTTACTACTATTCTCAGTCGATCAATAGCCATGCCGTGTGTGTTGCATGGAGCAGCTGCATAGACTTGATGACAAGTCGTTAGACATTCGTGTTTTGTCCATCCGTCCGTCAATATCATGCATCGTTCGTATGGTGAGGCAACGTAATTCTTGATTCAATAGGGGTCGAGGGTGTATATGATTATGTACCGCGGTCGCGTCCCCGCATGTTGGATATTATGCAGGACGTACACAGTGTAATGTGAACACGCACACAGTACCCCTGGTGTAGCGATAAAATTACCGACTTGATATCAAGTCTGCCTGCTGCACGTGCACCGGATGCCCGCCCAATTGTGACAGCACCATGACAACATTTTGAGATTACACTGTAATTGGCCAGTAGCTCTTCTAATAATACTGCCTTATATGGTCAACGTGGATGAGGCATGAATGAGGGCTATACCATTTCACTGTTTATTGAGGTACATTTAGTTATGTTGCATTTTCAATAAATACTATTTATCTCACTTAGTAATAAAACAAAAGGTTGTCGGGACTTGTCGCACACATGAGTTATTGGATACATACAGTTTAAACGTGTCGGCCGTCGGGGTGAATTTTTATTCAAGCCTGACAGCTGACAACGAAGTTTTTCTCAACTTCTTAGGCTCACGTGTTTACAATGGATTCGGCTACCATGACCGGCCAGCGAGGCTTGGCGCATGGCGCGATGGCATTCAACTACTCGGGTACAGACGCTACTCGATTATACGATTACTGTACTGGACTAATGTATCGTATCGTATGATAATCGTGAAGTGAACGTGTGGAGTAATCGTGTAATGTAAAATAATCGCGATGTGTTTAGTAATCGTGAGCTGTGTAATAATCGTGTTCACTGTTCAGTAATCGTGAACTGTATAATAATCCTATTCACTGTTCAGCCTACATGGGGTATAAAAAATGTGTCATCGTGTACTATCGTTGACTTGTACATGCATGTATAGTACTAAGTCTGTGTGTACGTACGTGAGGCAGTAACTGCATGCCTTGTCGGCCAACACTCCGCGAAATTACCCTACTTTACTGAAGGAAGTAATTATGGACGATATTAGCTTCACGAATTTTGCATTATACCTTATCAGAACAAAAATGGCATTGCTCAATGCCTCAGAAATCGGAACTGATTGCTGTTGAAACTTGTAAGAATCAATGCATTACGCTAGTGCAGTTTACTGCAGTGCCGCTATGATGAAAACAAGGTACGCGCTGCTTGTATAGTCACTTCCGGGTAATCGCGATTAATCGATTAATCGCGATTATTTCCTCCGCGATTAATCGATTAGTGAAAAGCACTAATCGCCCAGGCCTAGTTCCGACTAATTTAATCAGCTTTATAAGCTCTGATGACGTCATGATGACGTCACAGTCTATTTTATGGCAGCATACTCATGTACATGATGTAACAAAGCTTTTATAAAAAGAATCATTACCATAGTATTTGTCATTCTTGAGATATGCTGCAAACAAAAAATCAGCCTTTTTGATGTTGTCATGATGTCATCATGTTCATTTTTCGGAGCAATGCACAACTACAAGATGCAGCAAAGCTTTTATAAAAAGAATCATTACCATAGCATTTGTCGTTCTTGAGATAAAATCTCAGATTTTTGATTACATCATGATGACGTCATGGTAAAATTTGTGGAAGCATGCACAACTACATGATATAACAAAGCTTTTGCAAAAAGAATCATTACTGTAGCACTTACCGTTCTCGAGATATACTGCTAATCAAAAATAAGCTTTTTTGATGACGTCATGATGACGTCACACTAAATTTTGTGACAGCATGCACAACTACATGATATAACAAAGCTTTTGCAAAAAGAATCATTTCCGTAGCATTTGCCGTTCTCGAGATATGCTGCGAACAAAATTTACTAATTAAATATTCAAATGACTGTCACGTGGCTAATTAATTAAGAATGTTTTCAACTCAGTGTCAGTATGATCCTTAGCTTATAAGCTTTCATATGATACCTCATCTAAGCTGATCAGAAGAACATAAGAAGAGATAAACAATAAACAAAATTGGGTGATAAAGTATAATAATAATAATAAAAATCAGAACAAAAACAAAACCTGTTCCGACAATCTAAATGTCGGAACAGCTAATAACTAGACATTTAAGTGTTCGTGGACGAACACGGAGCTGTTCCGACTTATTTAAGCAGCTTTATAAGCTGTCATGATGACGTCACGGTCATTTGTTAAGCAGCATACATATCTAGATGATCTAACAAAGCTTGTGCAAAAGGAATCATTGCAATGGCATTTGCCGTTCTCGAGATATGCTGCGAACAAAATTTGCTAATTAAATATTTAAATGAGCTGTCATGTGCTCAATACTTCAGTATTTAATTCTAAATTCTTAACAATAACGTCATCTTTAAAACATTCTTGGAGTAGCACAGACACACCTACCAAGTTTCCTGACAATCAGACATTCTTTACGATATGGAATAAAATTCAGCTTTTTATGACGTCATGATGACATCACATTTATTTTCACTGCCGCATGCACATCTTCAGGTTCTAACAGAACTTTTTCAAAAAGAATCATTACCATAGCATTTATCGTTCTCGAGATATACTGCCAACAAAAAATTCAGCTTTTTTAATAACGTTAAAATGCTTGGTGGCGCTATTGGTGAACGCCCACGATCTACGTGTACCTTCGTATCGCAAGCCATGGTCACGATCGAGACGTCACACAAAAAGCGGAAGTTTATTCTTTTGTTTTGAGGTATAAGGGCTGTATGGTGTATTCCAGTTTTTAATGTTTCACGTAGCAATTCTATCAGTGACTTCAGTCTCAATGCCACATTCTCTGACAAATGATTTTTATTCAAGTATTTACAGACATTTTAAAATTAACCGTAGAAAAAAATCTTCCAATTACATATCTTTAAATAGGAAACCCAAATTTCGAATACAATGACGTATCGTAATGATGTCACAGTCATTTTCGTGGCAGCATAAACAACTACATGATATAACAGATAAAAGAATCAAGTTCGTAGAACTTGTCGCTCTCAAAATGTACAATTATATGAAACTGGGGTAATGAAAATAAGCCTGATAACACAACCTCCACACGTAAAATAATGGAGACTTTACAGTACTTTCAACATCCTACGTCATGTGTGATCTGTATGCCCTTGTATACACACGTACCTAATTGTTAACGTGGCAACAGTGCCTGGTCATGTACTTGCTGGCCTACCTCTTATAATAGCAGCACATTCCTGAGACCCAGAACACACACATTGGGCGATTTTTGGCACTTTTTGGCGCCCATGCTTGCCTTTACCGTGACTTTACCAATTCGTCAACTCAAAAACGTTGTGTCACCTCTAAAACATTGCATCAACTCGCAAACATTGTGTCAATTTGCAAACATTACATAAACTCGAAAACATTGCATCAACTCGCAAACATTACGTCAACTCGCAAACATTACGTAGAAACTCGCAAACATTACATAAACTCGCAAACATTTTGTCAACTCAAAAACTTTGTGTCAACTCGCAAACATTACATAATCTTGAAAACATTGTGTAAAATCAAAAACATTGCGGCAACTCAAAAACATTGCATAAACTCGCAAACATTGAACTCTCAGAAACATTACGTCAACTCGCAAACATTACGTCAACTCGATAACATTGCGTCAACTCGCAAACATTGCGTCAACTCGCAAACATTACGTCAACTCGAAAACACTGCCTCAAATCGCAAACATTGCGTCAACTGTAAAACATTCCGCCAACTCGCAAACATTGCGCCAACGCGCAAACATTACGTCAACTCGAAAACATTACGTCAACCCGAAAACATTTTCAAGTCGCAAACATTTCGTCAACTCAAAAACGTTGTGTCATCTCTAAAACATTGCATCAACTCGCAAACATTGTGTCAATTTGCAAACATTACATAAACTCGAAAACATTGCATCAACTCGCAAACATTACGTCAACTCGCAAACATTACGTAGAAACTCGCAAACATTACATAAACTCGCAAACATTTTGTCAACTCAAAAACTTTGTGTCAACTCGCAAACATTACATAATCTTGAAAACATTGTGTAAAATCAAAAACATTGCGGCAACTCAAAAACATTGCATAAACTCGCAAACATTGAACTCTCGGAAACATTACGTCAACTCGCAAACATTACGTCAACTCGATAACATTGCGTCAACTCGCAAACATTGCGTCAACTCTAAAACATTGCGCCAACTCGCAAACATTACGTCAACTCGAAGACACTGCCTCAAATCGCAAACATTGCGTCAACTGTAAAACATTCCGCCAACTCGCAAACATTGCGCCAACGCGCAAACATTACGTCAACTCGAAAACATTACGTCAACCCGAAAACATTTTCAAGTCGCAAACATTTCGTCAACTCGAAAACATTGCCTCAACTCGCAAACATTACTTCAACTCTAAAACATTGCGCCAACTCGCAAACATTACGTCAACTCGAAAACATTGCCTCAACTCGCAAACATTGCCTCAACTCTAAAACATTGCCTCAACTCGCAAAACAATCCGCCAACTCGCAAACATTACGTCAACCCGAAAACATTTTCAAGTCGCAAACATTTCGTCAACTCGAAAACATTGCGCCAACGCGCAGACATTTCGTCAACTCAAAAACATTGCCTCAACTCGCAAACATTACGTCAACTCTAAAACATTGCGCCAACTCGCAAACATTACATCAACTCGAAAACATTGCCTCAACTCGCAAACATTGCCTCAACTTGCAAAACATTGCGCCAACTCGCAAACATCATGTCAACTCGCAAACATTGCGTCAAACCGAAAACATTTTGTCAAGTCGCAAACATTTCGTCAACTCAAAAAACATTTTGTGAATCATTCTGAAAAGCCTAATTATGGTTTCAACAGACGGATTTTCCTAATTCAGTAATTGTTAAAGTTTTGCCGATGATTATACCATCGTGTACGGCTAAAAACCATCGTACATGATGTATCGCCTTCCTAGAATTCTCATACGGCAGCTGCAACAAAGTCACAGCTACCAGTACATCTAAAACCATATTGGTGTGCGACATCCTAACACTTGCTGAGGCTGGAAAGGCTTATACGTACCTGACCTTATTTGCCCTTATAGTGTTTTTGTGTTATGATAACCTTAATTACACGACATATTTCTGATTTTTTTCACAAAAAACCTTCATTAAATACCATAGAAATATTGTGCTATACGTACTCTGCATTGTTCATTTTTGGATCTTTGAAAAACCAGTCCCAGCTCATTCGGGGATTAACTGTAAAGAGCATGCATCACATACAGTGGATGTACACACACATACCATGGCGCCATGCACATACATTATGGGCCCTCGATCTTGGGCTTAAAAACAGCCAGTTTTATGACGTCATGATGACGTCGCGGCCATTTTCATTGCATCATGCACAACTAAAGGATGTAAAAAAAGCTTTTGGAAAAAGAGTTATTTTCGTAGCATATGCCGTTACCGAGTAAATAGTATTTTAATAATGACGTCATTTTTCCTTTAAAAGCACACAACTTCCGGTTGAATGACGTTATCACAATCATAACTTCACGAACATAAGGAGGTGTTCCAATGCTTGACACTTACCAAATTTAACGGTAATCCGTTGTTTATTTTCGGATTACGTAATCACTGCATATCTTTAATCAACCGTAGAGGGCGCTGTGTAACCCGTATGACGTCATCACCTATATTTTCTGAAAGCCCTAGCCTGTCTCTATCTTTTAGACTGTTAGGTTTTAAATGCCCAAATCCATCCGTTTTGGAGTTATTTCGAGTCAAAATTCAACTTCCGGTTGTGACGTCATGATGACATAACGTCACAAATGTTATGGCAGCATGCACATCTACAGGGTGTTACTAAGCTTTTGCAAAAAGAATTATTTTCATACCTCCTGCCGTTTTCGAGATACGCTGCGAACAAAAATTACTAATTAAATATTAAAATGACTGTCACGTGACTAATTAATTGAGTATTTTAACACTTCCGTTCCGAAATGATCCTTAGCTTATAAGCTTTCATATGATACCTCATTTCAGCTGATCAGAAGAAGAGATAAACAATAAACAAACTTTGTGCACAAAGCTATGGGAGCAAAAAGAGCGAAGGAATAATGAAAAATCCGTACGAAACAATACCTGTTCCGACATCGGAAATGTCGGAACAGCTAACTAGACTTATTTGATCAGCTTTATAAGCTCCGATGACGTCATGATGACGTCACGGTCATTCACAAAGCAGCATGCATCTAAAGTTCTAACAAAGCTTTTGTGAAAAGAATTATTACCATAGCTTTTGTCATACTCAAGATATGCTGCAAACATAAATTATGCCTTTTTTACGTCATAATGACGTCACAGTTAATTTCACAACAGCATGCTAATCTACAGGGTCTTACAAAGCTTTTACGAAAAGAACCATTACCGTATCACTTACCGTTCTCGAGATATACTGCTAACCAAAAATTACCTTTTTTTTAATGACGTCATTATGACGTCATGGTAAATTTCTTGGCAACATGCACAACTACATGATGTAACTAAGCTTTTGCAAAAAGAATCATATTCATAGCCTTTGTCGTTCTCAAGATACGCTGCTAACAAAATTGACTAATTAAACATTGAAATGAGCTGTCACGTGTTTAAATATTATAGAATTAAAAATTACTTTTTGATGAATTCATGATGACGTCACTGTAAATTTGGGGGCAGCATGCACAACTACATGATGAAACAAAGCTTTTACACAAAGAATCATTACCGTAGCACTTACCGTTCTCGAAATATGCTGCTAATAATTAAATCAGCATTTTTTATGACATCCTGATGACGTCACGGTAAATTTCTTGGCAGCATGCACAACTACATGATCTAAAATTTACCAGCATATCTCAACAATTCTCAAAAATTTACAAAAAATTATTGAATTCTAAATTATAAATCATTACTAAAACATTATTGGAGTATTTAGCACAGACATCACACATACCAAGTTTCCTGACAATCAGACATTCTTAACGATATGGAATAAAATTCAGCTTTTTATGACGTCATGGTGACATCACATTTATTTTCACTGCCGCATGCACATCTTCAGGATCTGACAGAACTCATGCAAAAAGAATCATTACCATAGCATTTGTCGTTCTCGAGATATACTGCAAACAAAAAATTAAGCTTTTTTCATAACGTTAAAATGCTTGGTGGCGCTATTGGTGAACGCCCACGATCTATGTGTACCTTCGTATCGCAAGCCATGGTCACCAGACGTCACACAAAGCAGAAGATTATTCTTTTGTTTTGAGGTATAAGGGCTGTATGGTGTATTCCAGTTATTAATGTTTCACGTAGCACTTCTATCAGTGACTTCAGTCTCAATGTCACATTCTCCGACAAATGATTTTTATTCAAGTAATTCACGGACATTTTAGAAATAACCGTAGAAAAAAAATCTTCCAATCACGTATCTTTAAATAGGAAACCCAAATTTCGAAGATAATTAATGACATATCGTAATGATGTCACAGTCATTTTCGTGGCAGCATACACAACTACATGATATAACAGATAAAAGAATCGTTCGTAGCACTTGTCGCTCTCAAAATTTACAAGTATATGAAACTGGTGTAATGAAACTAAGCCTGATAACACAACCTCCACACGTAAAATAATGGAGACTTTCAGAGCTACCAAGTCTCACGCATTGTGCGTGAGACTCACGCATTTAGGGTCCGTCTCACGGTCTCACGCATGACACCCATATTTCTCACGCATCGGGACCCGACAAGAAAAAAAAAGAAAAAAAAGTAGCATTATTTGCATTGTTTCCCTTTTGTTTTTCAAAATAAATAAAAAAAAGAAGAGAAAAAGGTAACTTAAGTATGCACCAGATCGCACCATTAAGAGCTAAAAAATTGAAAAAGCTCCCTACCATGGGAGGGGGGACACCCCCTCGCCCACTTGGTTGCTCTGCTCCCTCACTTTCATGCATGTGCGCGCGCTGAGACTCCGCGTCATGAAAATCTCACTCGTGAAAAAATTTTGAACTTGGCATCTCAGGACTTTACAGTACCTTCAATATCCTACTATACATGTCTGTATGCCCTTGTATACACACGTACCTAAATTGTTACCGTGGCAACAGTGCCTGGTCATGTACTTGCTGGCCTACCTCTTACATGGTAAATTTGCAAACATTACATAAATTTGAAAACATTGCATGAACTCGCAAACATTACATTAACTTGAAAACATTGCGTCTACTCGCAAACAGTACGTAGAAACTCGCAAACATTACATAAACCTGCAAACATTGTGTCAACTCAAACACATTGCGTAAACTCGCAAACATTGAACTCTCAGAAACATTACGTCAACTCGCAAACATTACGTCAATTTGAAAACATTGCGTCAACTCTAAAACATTGCCTCAACTCGCAAACATTACGTCAACTCTAAAACATTGCCTCAACTCGCAAACATTACGTCAACTCGCAAACATTAATTGCGCCAACTCGAAAACATTGTCAACTCGCAAACATTGCGCCAACTCGAAAACATTGCCTCAACTCGCAAACATTACGTCAACCCGAAAACATTTTGTCAAGTCGCAAACATTTCATCACCTTAAAAAACATTTTGTGAATCATTCTGAAAAGCCTGATTATATGGTTTCAACAGACGGATTTTCCTAATTCAGTTATTGTTTAAGTTTTGCTGATGATTTTACCATCGTGTACGGCTAAAACCATCGTACGTGATGTATCGCCTTCCTGGAATTCTCATACGGCAGCTGCAACAAAGTCACAGCTACCAGTACATCTATAAAACCATATTGGTGTGCGACATCCTAACACTTGCTGAGGCTGGAAATGCTTATACGTATACGACCTTATTTCATTTACAAAGCAGCGTGTGTGTCATACATTAAGTTTCTAACAAAGCTTTTGTGAAAAGAATCCTTACCATGTAGTTTTTGTCATTCTCAAGGTATGCTGCAAACATAAATTATGCCTTTTGATGACGTCATAATGACGTCACAGTTAATTTCACAACAGCATGCACAACTACATGATGTAACAAAGCTTTTACAAAAAGAACCAATACTGTAGCACTTACCGTTCTCGAGATATACTGCTATAAACCAAAAAGTACCTTTTTTGATGACGTCATGATGACGTCACTGTAAATTTTGGGGCAGCATGCACAACTACATGATGTAACAAAGCTTTTACAAAAAAAATCATTACCGTAGCATTTGTAGTTCTTGAGATATGCTGCTAACATTAAAATCAGATTTTTGATGACGTCATGATGACGTCATGGTAAATTTCGTGACAGCATGCACAACCACTTGTTATTACAAAGCTTTTGAAAAAAGAATCATAACCACAGCACTTACCGTTCTTGAGATATACTGCTAACCAGAAATCAACTTTTTTGATGACGTCATGATGACGTCACACTAAATGTCGGGGCAGCATGCACAACTACATGATATAACAAAGCTTTTACAAAAAGAATCATTACCGTAGCACTTACCGTTCTCAAGATATGCTGTTCACAAAATTTGCTAATTAAATATTCAAATGACTGTCACGTGGCTAATTAAAAAAGAATTGTTACAACTCAGTGTCAGAATGATCCTTAGCTTGTAAGCTTTCATACGATACCTCATCTAAGCTGATCAGAAGAAGCTAAGAAGAGATAAACAATAAACAAACTTAGTGCACAAAGCTAATGGGGCCAAAAGTTCGAAGGAATAATAATAATTTAAAATCCGTACGAAAACAATACCTGTTCTGACATCAGAAATGTCGGAACAGCTAAAAATCTAAGCAAAAACTAAACCTGTTCCGACATCAATGTCGGAACAGCTTACTAGAGATTGTGTCTGTTGAAAACAAAACACAAGGCTTTTCCGTTTCCCCTTTTATTGAAAAAATTGTCATAACCTTATACACACAACAGTTGATTATGATATTATGTTTTATACATTTGAGGTGTGCACCTTTAATCATAAACTCATATGAATTGGTCATATTTGTGTCACAAAGAAAGACCTTGCCTAACATCGACTTTTGATGAAAGAATCATGATCACAGCTCTTACCACTTTTAAATGAGGAGCTACTTCCTGTTTGACCAGAAGTAGAGGTCACAGAGGTCAAGCAATGTGTCACAAATGAAAGACCTTGCCTAACATTGTCTATTGGTGAAAGAATCATGATCATGGCTCTTACCACTTTTAAATGAGGAGCTTCTTCCTGTTTGACCGGAAGTAGAGGTCACTACCATAATATTTACTCGGTAACCTGCCGTTCTCGAGATACGCTGCGAACAAAAATTACTAATTAAATATTCAAATGACTGTCACGTGACTAATTAATTAAGAATTTTAACAAACTCAGTCTTAGGATTAACTTCAGCTTATAAGCTTTCATAAGATACCTCATATAAGCTGACCAGAAAAAGATTATAAAAGATTACGAATAAACAAACTTTGTGCACAAAGCTAGAAAACCTGAGCAAAAACAATACCTGTTCCGACATCGGACATGTCAGCACAGCTAATAACTAGACATTTAGGTGTTCGTGGACGAACACGGAGCTGTTCCGACTTATTTGATCAGCATTAGAAGCTCTGATGACGTCATGATGATGTCACGGTCATTTCCAAAGCAGCATACACATCTACAAGATCTAACAAAGCTTTTACAAAAAGAACCATTACCGTGGCACTTACCGTTCTCGAGATATACTGCTAAACAAAATTCAGCTTTTTTGCTGACGTCATGATGACGTCACAGTAAATTTCGTGGCAGCATGTACAACTACATGATGTAACAAAGCTTTTACAAAGAGAATCATTACCGTAGCACTCACCGTTCTAGAGATATGCTGCAAATATTAAAATTAGCTTTTTTGATGACGTCATGATGACGTCACGGTAAATTTTGTGGCAACATATGCACAACTACATGGTGTAACTTAGCTTTTGCAAAAAGAATCATATTCATGGCCTTTGTCATTCTCGAGATATGCTGGTTACAAAAAATGTCTAATTCAATATTCAAATGAGCTGTCACGTGCCTAATTAATGAAGGATTTTTGTAATAGTGTGAGAATGATCCTTAGCTTATATAAGCTTTCCTAAGATACTTCATCTAAGCTATTAATCACAAGCAGATAAGAAAAGATAAGCAATAAAAATCATAACCGTGGCACATGTTGTTTTCAAGATATATGCTTCTTAAAAACAGCCTTTTGATGACGTCATGATGACGCCACGACCAATTTAATGGCAGCATGCACATCTACATGATGTAACTAAGCTTTTGCATAAAGAATCATTTCAGTAGCATTTGCCGTTCTCCAGATACGCTGGTTACAAAATTGACTAATTAAATATGCCAATGAGCTGTTACGTGCTTAATTAATTAAGAATTTAACTCTTCTAAGTCACACAGACGTCACACCTACTAAGTTTCATGACGATCAGACATTCTTTACGATATGAAATAAAATTTAGCTTTTGTATGACGTAATTATGAATCACACTTATTTTCACAGTCGCATGCACATCTTCAGGATCTAACAAAGCTTTTGCAAAAAGAATCATTACCATAGCACTTGTCATTCTCGAGATATGCTGCAAACAAAATTCAGCCTTTTCATGACGTCATGATGATGTCAATTTTATGGAACGGAGACCTCCTCAACAGATTTGGCCGGATGCAGCCTCTGTCTCTTGTCACAATTTACGTTATAATGCTTGGTGGTGCCATTGCTGTGCTTCTATCGACCCCGATCTACGTGTTTCTTTGTATCTCAAGCCATGGTCACGAAACGTCACACAAAGCGGGAGTTTATTCTTTCTTTTTGAGGTATAAGGCCTAAAAGGTGTATTTTAACAATCAGTTTTTAATGTTTCACGTAGCAATTCCATCAGTTACTCCAATCGCAATGTAACATTCTCCGACATATGATTTTAAGTAAATTTTAGAATTAACCGTAGAAAAAAATTCACAAATTACTTATCTTTAAATAGGAAACACATTTCGACTTCGATGACGTCATGATGACTTCATAATGACGTCACGGTTATTTTCGTGGCAGCATGCACAACTACATGATATAACCAAGCTTTTGCAAAACGAATCATGTCCGTAGCATTTGTCGTTCTCGAGATATGCTGCGAACAAAATTTACTAATTAAATATTCAAATGACTATAACTTGGCCAATTAATTAAGAATTTGTACAACTCTTTGTCAGAATGATCCTTAGCTTATAAGCTTTCAGAAGATACCCCATTTAAGCTGATCGGAAGAAGCTACATGTAAGAAGAGATAAACAGTAAACAAAATCTGGACGATAAAGAATAATAATAGTGAAAAATTCGAACGAAAACAATACCTGTTCCGACATCGGCAATGTCGGAACAGCTAATAATAATAATAAAAATCATAACAAAAACAAAACCCGTTCCGACATCGGAAATGTCGGAACAGCTAACTAGTGACAAATCTGTACAAAAACAATACCTGTGTTAGTCTTGGTTTCAAGACCTTCGTTGTTGCTTTCCCGTGGCCCATAGGGTGCCCCGCGCGGCGGATATGGGAGAACTCTGTCAGACTTTTGGACCGTCACGAAGGTCTTGGATATTTTGTAAAGCAATGTTTAACTTTTTCTTAACTTTTCGTCGAATCTCCCTTGGATTTCCAAGGGAGCCAATCAGTGAGCGAGTTTCAGCTCACATCATGAATTATTCATGTAAGACAAACATTGTTGACCGTATGCATATTTACGTACGCTGCGGCCTATGTCACGCTGCATATCATGCAGTATATTTTGTAAACTTTTCGGGGAAAGATTTTGAGGACTGTACTGTATGTACTATGCAATCGAGCTGGCGTTTAACTTAATTGGCAGTGCATATTTTTTTGCCGTCTACCTCGACGACGAATGGTTATGCGTTATTTGTGGAAAGCAGTTAATTTCTTGCAAAAACTACATTTCACTTCTAAATCCCAGGAAAAAAATACCATTAGTCCAAGAGGTTTCAATTATCACAAATTTACAACCCCAAGAGGTAGAAACGGTATATTTTGTGCAACATCTGCTGCCCACAAGTGAAACAAGTACAAAACATGGGATTTAAAAGATTTTGTATCGTTGAAATGATTACGTCATATATGTTCCTTTTTTTAAATGCTTTAATTTTCTCGATTTAAATTTGTATTCGTAAAATCATTTCGTATCGTTGAAATGATTCCGTATCATTGAAATTATTACGTCATGTTGTATCGTTGAAATGATTTCATTTCTCGATTTTATTTTCATAAACAACATTCTGTCTACTGAAGAAAAAACGGCCTTGTACAAACTATATACAGGTTGTTGGTTGGCGTACGAGTTGGTCAGCGTACGAGTTGGTCGGCATACGAGTCGGCCGGCGTACGAATTGACCAAACGGCGTACGAGTTGGTCAGCGTACGAGTTAGTCGGCGTACAAGTTGACCAGCTTCGTCCTCCAACATCATCATAATTATTGTTGTTGCCTATTGTCACAAGTCAGTGATATTTTACGTCAACTACTGGGTATAATTGAGATCCCATCTGTATGTAACTAATGTAATTTGTAAAACTTCCTTATATGACAAGTTTATGCAAATTAACCCTGGGTGTGCACAGGCAACACGCATACTGGCACAGGGCAAGGGGACCTGAATAGTTTTTATAATTTGCATAATAGTACTGATTCACTGAGGCATATATATTGGCATTGGGTACTTATACTGGAGTGTGGCACTTTCTTGATGAGAAGCTGGTGCGGTAACACTTATTGAGTGGTAGCTCCTGAGATAGTGATTCTTCACTGTGTGGATTTGAGAATCCAGTCTTGGCGGTAGCCATAATTATTGAATTATACTAGCCTAGTTTGTTTGGTGATTCACCATTTTGCTAGTGAAAGGTTGATTTAGCCTGCAGACCTGCCAGTATTTTGAAGACGTAGGAGCCAGTGTATACTGTAAGTGTAATTTCCCGTTCTTTTTTTTTTAATGTTAAGTCACATGACTGATATTTCATTAATTTATTTGTTATAAAAAGGGCCTGGAAGCTAAACATTGAAGTACTGTAACGCTTGATTTGAATGACGGAGATTCTTTGTACCAAATAGCAACAAGAAAACAGTTCATTTATATATTCATTGTAGTGATTAAGGATTATTATAATTATTCACAGCTTTCCAGGGCTCCTGGTTTTGGAGTGGAAACTCCTGATTTGGTGGGGGTCGTCCGGCTCGCAGAGATCAGCCAACACCCATATCCTCAGCCGTTGGGACGAGAACTATCGACGTCCATATCCTCACCCGTTGGATCGGGAAGAGCCGACGCCCATATCCTCACCCGCTGATATAGGAACAGCAGACGTCCATATCCTCGCCCGCTGATATAGGAACAGCAGACGTCCATAACCTCGCCCGCTGAGATAGGAACAGCAGACGTCCAAATCCTCGCTCGCTGATATAGGAACAGCAGACGTCCATATCCTCGCCCGCTGATATAGGAACAGCAGACGTCCATATCCTCGCCCGCTAATATAGGAACAGCAGACGTCCAAATCCTCGCCCGCTGAGATAGGAACAGCAGACGTCCATATCCTCGCTCGCTGATATAGGAACAGCAGACGTCCATATCCTCGCCCGCTGATATAGGAACAGCAGACGTCCATATCCTCGCTCGCTGATATAGGAACAGCCAGATGTCCATATCCTCGCCCGCTGATATAGGAACAGCAGACGTCCATATCCTCGCCCGCTTATATAGGAACAGCAGACGTCCAAATCCTCGCCCGCTGAGATAGGAACAGCAGACGTCCATATCCTCGCTCGCTGATATAGGAACAGCAGACGTCCATATCCTCGCTCGCTGATATAGGAACAGCAGACGTCCATATCCTCGCCTGTTTGTTTGGGAAAAGCCGACGTCTATATCCGGTTGGAGCCGGAACAGCCGGCACCCATATCCTCGCCTACTGGAAGGGGAACAGCCGGCGTCCATATCCACACCCATTGGAACGCGAATAGCCATTTTCAAACACCAACGCCCATTGGAACGGGGCAACTCCCACTTTTATGTCCACGGACTCAGTCTACGGAACTGTGTTTGGGCCGTGTAGTAGGCCAAGTTCAGCCAACCAGATATGTATGTATTGTAATTTAATGTTTAATGGTTTTATTTTCATAATTTCTTCATGATTATTGTGACCCAAGGGAATATGAATTTGTAAATAAATAAGGTTTTCCGTTGATTTTCTGGATAACTGTTTCTCTTGCTTGAGTGTATTGGGTGAACCGCGAAGACACTACGTGTCAGATAGTAGGGGGAACCCGGGTTTGTGACAATTGGGGGCTTTTCCGGGAGCATGTCCAAAATGGGAGAGATCCAAAATGGGAGATAACTAAGGACCCCTAAAAAATGTAGGGGAATGCATTTGCTCTACTTGGTTTAATTATCCAGTACACTCAGCCATAGAAGAATAGTCTTTTAGTTGATTTTAGGGATCTGTGATTAATGTACAATGATGAGAACCCTCTTACCTATGTTCAATGTCTCACTGTCATGAAATTTGGGAGATTCAGTCAGGGTACGTGCTTTCTTGTGGTGTGTATGCTTTTAGGAGATGGTGAAAATACCTCTTTACAATCTTGGTTGTAGCTTTCCTCCTTGCTGTCGCACTCGGCCATAAATGTACTTTTGCTTACGATCGCGGTATTGAATGTAGATCCTCGTGTGCATTGATTATACCCTTTTTGTTGTGCAGCTCGGGCAAAATTGCGCAGAGCATCATGGATTTTGAACAGATCATACAGTTGGGTAAGGAGCTCAAATTAGAAGGCGAGCAGCTTTTGCGCTTCATTCAGCATCGCGAAGCACAGATTGAGAAAAAGAGGATATTATAAGATGAAAGGGAGGCTAAGAAACTTGAAATTGCAGAGCATAAGGAAAGAGACGCGCTAGAGAAGGAAGAAAGACAAAAAAAGCGTGATCATGAAAGGACCATGAAAGAGTTAGATCTTAAGCAAGCAGAAATTATGCATGGCGATAAGGATGATACAAATACTCACCATCCCAGTCCTCAATTTCCGAAGTTGCCTTAGTTTTCTGACGGAAAAGATGAAATGGACTCTTACTTGACCAGGTTTGAGAGATTCGCCACCATTATGAAATGGCCCGAATCAGATTGGGCAACGTCCTTGTGTGCTCTTCTCACAGGTAAGGCATAAGAGGTTTATACTCGGTTGCCTGCTGGTAAAGCAACAGCAAATATAAGCATCTAAAATCTGCACTTTTGTATGCCTATCAACTTACTGAAGAAGGATTTAGAATCAAATTTAGGTCAACCCGTCTTGACAGCGGCGAGACTTATTCTCAGTTTTGTGAGCATATCAAACATTACTTGATTCGTTGGGTTGAGGTAGCTGGATTTCCCAAGTCATTTGATGGTTTGCTTGAGTTGCTTATGAAGGAGCAGATTCACAGAGTTTGTGGTAGGGACTTTAGCCTGTTTTTGAAGGAGCGACGACCCAAGGACTTGAAAGAAGTGGTACGCATTGCAGACCGTTATGCTGAAGCTCATCGATTCAAGCCAGATAGGAAACCACAAACATCTGATCATTATAAAGGTAAGTCTAGTCAGCAATCGAATCAGTCTCATTCACACGGGCAATCCAAAAGCTCTGACAAACCTAAGCCTTGGCGAGACACTCGTACATGTCACAAGTGTGGTAAGGTTGGGCATATTGCCCCTAACTGTCGGCAATTTAATCATCCCCAAGGCAATAATAGTTCCAAAACAGTTGCAGGTGTATTTACAGGTTCAACATCTTCAGATACAGAGTCGCCGGAGCATGATCCCCCGACACCCGCCGAAACTGTGGCAACGTGTCTGCCGGTCGGAGACCAGTCTGGTCCAACCTTGTGTATCTGCGACAACTCCATTGCAGGTGAAGATGTAACTCTGTCGTGTGGTCACACTCTACCGGTGGTAAGTGCAGCATGTACTGATGGTGAAAGGATGCCTGTTGTAGAGGGATACATGGGATCCAAAAGGGTACTAGTTCTACGAGATTCAGGTTGTAGCACAGTTGTGGTGAAGAGAGCCTTGGTGCCAGACAGTCAACTCACCAATCAGTTTCAGAAGTGTGTCTTCCTCGATGGTACTGTTAGAACGTGTCCTGTTGCAGAGGTTGCCTTGGACACACCATTTTACTCTGGCACAGTCAGAGCAATATGTATGTCTAAACCTTTGTATGATGTAACCATTGGGAACATTCCTTTAGCCAGAGGCCCTGCAGATCCAGATCCATTTTGGTCACCAGCATCTACTGCAGAACCAGAGAAGTGCCATTCCTATGAGGCCAGCGCTGTCGAAACAAGAGCATAGAAGATGAAGACGTCCAAACCACAACTGCCACTCAAGACAGCCCCGATCGAACCATCGCTTGGAGTTCCAGCATCTACAGACGAGCTTCGAAGAGCCCAGAGAGAAGATGAAACCCTCAAGAATCTGTGGAAGGCAGCAACAACTCAAGAAACCAAGGTATCAAGTCGCGGAAATTCCACTCGCTATTGGGTGAAAGGTGATCTTATATACCGTGAACTCTCTTCACCTAGGATTAACCATGGTAAAACTTTCAAGCAGTTGGTCATTCCAGGACCCTATAGGAAGTATGTGATGAAGGTTGCCCACGACTCATCGATGGCAGGTCACATGGGAACACGTCACACGACCGACAGAGTGACGTCGGCCAGGATTGAATGGAGATGTTCATCGCTACTGCATTTTCTGTGATGTTTGCCAGCGAACCGTAGCTAAAGGGAACATTGTGAAGGCACCACTTGGAGAGATGCCCTTGATCGACACACCATTTCGTCGTGTTGCAGTGGATCTAATCGGTCCCATCACTCCCGTCACAGATCGAGGAAAGAGGTATATACTCACCTTGGTTGACTATTGTACTTGATATCCAGAAGCAGTTGCTTTTATACGTAATAGCGACACAGAGACAGTCGCAGAAGCATTGATCGAGATCTATTCTAGAATGGGAGTTCCTGATGAAATTCTAACTGACATGGGTACTCAGTTCACATCAGATGTAATGAAGGAAGTGGGAAGACTCCTGATGGTCAAGCAACTGATAACAACTCCGTACCATCCGCAGTGCAACGGGTTATGTGAGAGGTACAATGGTACTTTGAAGAGGATGCTGAGGAGGATGTGCAGCGAGCGACCACAAGATTGGGACCGCTGCATCCCAGCGCTAGTCTTTGCCTACCGGGAAATCCCCCAGGAGAGTTTGGGATTCTCCCCGTTTGAGATGATGTTTGGTCGTACAGTAAGAGGTCCGATTGCTATCTTGTACGAGCTTTGGACTGGTGACCCAGAAGGAGAAGAGGTTCGTAGTGAGTCTACATGTGAATTGGCCAAGGAGAAACTTAAGAAGGCATCCACTCACTACCGCAAGTACTACGATGTCCGGGGCAGAGACCGGAAGTTCAACGTGGATGATGAGGTGTTGGTTCTACTTCCTACAAGCAGCAATAAACTCCTCATGCAGTGGCAGGGGCCATGTAAAATTACCAAGACGGTTGCCAAGAATGACTACAAGTTGATGATGAATGGAAAGGAAAAAACCTTCCATGTGAATCTCCTGAAGAGATACATCAGACGAGAAGAAGCAGAGGTTAGTCAAAAGCAAGCGACTACTCCAATTCTCCATCTTGCTGTGACTTGTGCAGCAATTGTTGATACATCAGAGCAGGGAATTTCTGAGGAAACTCCACGACTAGAACTTCGTCCATTGGAGCAAACAGAGACAACAGCGGATGTGCACATATGTCCCAATAGAAGCACAGATGAGGTAGGTGACATCACGACTCTCATCAATCAGTATGATGATGTTTTCACTGATCTTCCAGGAAGAACTGGTTTGGCTCAATACAGTGTTAAACTGACAACAGACACACCGATCAGGTCAAAACCATACCCGATTCCTCTAGCAGTACAAGACACAATTAAAGCCCAGGTTGACAAAATGTTGCAGATGGATGTGATTGAGGAATCTACATCTCCATATGCTTCTCCTATAGTACTTGTTCGGAAAAAGGATGGCAGTAATCGGTTTTGTATCGACTTCCGTAAACTTAACACCATCACTATCTTTGACCTAGAGCCTATTCCGAACTTTGATGATCTTATGGCTAAGCTGACAACCGGTAAGTACTTTACTAAAATTGACATATCCAAAGGATATTGGCAGATTCCCATTTCCCCATAGGACAAGCCGAAGAGCTTTCATCACCGCAGATGGACTCTATCAGTTCAAAGTTCTTCCATTCGGCATGGTCAACGCGCCAGCTGGATTCAGCAGGATGATGCGGAAGTTACTCTCTGGTCTGTCTAATGTTGTTTACCTCATTGATGACATTTGCATTTACACAGGTACATGGGAAGATCATATCGAAAAACTGACAAATGTTCTTGATAGATTGAGATCAGCTGGACTGACAGCCCGTCCTACGAAGTGTTTCATAGGATTTAATGAGATTGATTTCCTAGGTCACGTGGTTGGTAAAGGGAGTCTTCAAACTCAACCAGGTAAGGTAGAAGCAATCATGAATGCTAAGAGGCCCACCACAAAGGAAGTTAGATACTTTCTAGGTTTGGTAGGGTACTATCGCCACTTTGTGCCAAATTTTGCAGCAATAGCGAGCCCTCTTAACAATTTGACAAAGGGAAAAGGTCGAAAGCAGATAGTGTGGGAAGAACCTCAAGAACGCGCGTATGATACGCTCAAGAAGCGCATAGCGTCAGCACCAGTTTTGCATTTACCAGACCCCGCCGGAACCTTCATTTTGTGCACGGACGCATCTGAGATAGGTTTGGGTGCAGTTCTCATGCAGAGTGACGGTAAGGAAAACTTCCCAGTGTGCTTTGCGAGAAAGAAGCTACTACCAAGGCAACGTGCCTACTCCACAATTGAGAAGGAGTGTTTGGCATTAGTATGGGGGTGGAAAAATTCAAAATGTATCTCTATGGAAAGGAATTCATAATTGAGACAGATCATAAACCTCTGATGTACATCGCACAATCCCAAAATAAGAACAGCAGAGTCATGAGATGGTCTCTTTCTCTCCAGCCATACCGTTATTTGGTTAAGGCAATCCATGGTAAAGATAACCAAGTGGCAGACTACATAAGTCGGTATCCAGCAGAATAGAAACATTGAAGTTTCAAAACCAGATTATGATGTAAAAAGTTTGTGTATTTGCTAGTTGATGGTAAATTACTCGAAGTTAAGAGCAATTGTGTGTATTATGTTTGACCAGCACTTTGATGAGATTCAGATAAATCTTGCTTATTCAATGTGTTGCTTCAACTTGAGAGATCAGTAAAATTTTTGAAAGACAAAAACGTCCATGAAGTAGTATTTAATGTAAGAAAGAATCAAAAAGTTAACATTAATTGCTCGTATGCTGATATTCAAATGCTTAGGTGTGGCAAAAAGAATTTGAAACTTATATTGTATAAATTAATTATCATGTATTTTGTGTTTTCGTTCTCCGTAAAATATCTAAAATGGGGAGTCAGTGATATTTTACGTCAACTACTGGGTATAATTGAGATCCCCATCTGTATGTAACTAATGTAATTTGTAAAACTTCCTTATATGACAAGTTTATGCAAATTAACCCTGGGTGTGCACAGGCAACACACATACTGGCACAGGGCAAGGGGACCTGAATAGTTTTTATAATTTGCATAATAGTACTGATTCACTGAGGCATATATATTGGCATTGGGTACTTCAACATATACTGGAGTGTGGCATTTTCTTGATGAGAAGCTGGTGCGGTAACACTTATTGAGTGGTAGCTCCTGAGATAGTGATTCTTCACTGTGCGGATTTGAGAATCCAGTCTTGGCGGTAGCCATAATTATTGAATTATACTAGCCTAGTTTGTTTGGTGATTCACCATTTTGCTAGTGAAAGGTTGATTTAGCCTGCAGACCTGCCAGTATTTTGAAGACCGTAGGAGCCAGTGTATACTGTAAGTGTAATTTCCCGTTCCTTTTTTTTTAATGTTAAGTCACATGACTGATATTTCATTAATTTTTTTGTTATAAAAAGGGCCTGGAAGCTAAACATTGAAGTACTGTAACGCTTGATTTGAATGACGGAGATTCTTTGTACCAAATAGCAACAAGGAAACAGTTCATTTATATATTCATTGTAGTTAATATAAGTAGGGTAGTGATTAAGGATTATTATAATTATTCACAGCTTTCCAGGGCTCCTGGTTTTGGAGTGGAAACTCCTGATTTGGTGGGGGTCGTCCGGCTCGCAGTGAACAGCCAACACCCAACACCCATATCCTCAGCCGTTGGGACGAGAACAGTCGACGTCCATATCCTCACCCGTTGGATCGGGAAGAGCCGACGCCCATATCCTCACCCGCTGATATAGGAACAGCAGACGTCCATATCCTCGCCCGCTTATATAGGAACAGCAGACGTCCAAATCCTCGCCCGCTGAGATAGGAACAGCAGACGTCCATATCCTCGCTCGCTGATATAGGAACAGCAGACGTCCATATCCTCGCCTGTTGGTTTGGGAAAAGCCGACGTCTATATCCTCGCCCGTTGGTTTGGGAAAAGCCGACGTCTATATCCTCGCCCGTTGGAGATCAGCCGGCACCCATATCCTCGCCTACTGGAAGGGGAACAGCCGGCGTCCATATCCACACCCATTGGAACGCGAATAGCCATTTTCAAACACCAACGCCCATTGGAACGGGGCACCTCCCACTTTTATGTCCACGGACTCAGTCTACGGAACTGTGTTTGGGCCTTGTAGTAGGCCAAGTTCAGCCAACCAGATATGTATGTATTGTAATTTAATGTTTAATGGTTTTATTTTCTTAATTTCTTCATGATTATTGTGACCCAAGGGAATATGAATTTGTAAATAAATAAGGTTTTCCGTTGATTTTTTGGTTAACTGTTTCTCTTGCTTGGGTGAACCGCGAACACACTGCGTGTCAGATAGTAGGGGGGACTCGGGTTTGTGACACCTATGGCAAGGCCTTCAATGGAATGAATTGACCAAGATGGCCACATATATGCACGCCATGGCTTTGTTGTACCATGGAGGTTTCTACCTCCACGGTTGTACTGTATACATGTACAGCTCAGATTGTCTCATTAATTCCTGTAGCTGGCATTTTGCATAATCAATCAGCATAATCTGGCCCCGCCCTCAATTACAAGATATCCAAGACCTTCGTGACGGTCCAAAAGTCTGACAAAATTCTCCCATATCCACCACGCGGGGGCGCCCTATGGGCCGCGGAAAAGCACCAACAAAGGTCTTGGAACCAAGACTATACATGTGTCGGAACAGCTAAAAACCAGAACTATATCAAAACTGTTCCAACAAAAAAAATGTTGGAACAGCTAGCCTAAAAACTACAACATAGGAATGTCTGAACATTTAGGTGATTAAGAGATTTTGAGAAAGGTAATGGACAATGCCTATGATTGTATTCTACAACAACATTACGTTGGCGACATGTTGAGTGAAGAGGCGAACTGAGGAGTCCGGAAAGAAGTCATGAAAGAAGTTGTTGATCTGGTGAACGCAATACATATATTCTAGGTAAATGTTGATGTACTATAAGCCCAGATGATCAGTGCGGGGTGTGCCAACAGAATGGTGAAAGAGGACAATGCAAAGAGAGAGACTATTATACCACTTAACATGCAACGGAAAAAGCAAGGTCACTTGGAAAAAGAATTTTCAGTGGTGAAAATATTGAACCAGTGCCCAAGGGATACAATGCTCAGGCAAGTATGAAATCAACATACATTAAGGAACAAACTGGAGAAGAAACCACCTGCCATGGAATTGACGGCGCATCGGCGCGGGCCAAGGGGCTCTGCGCCAGTGTTGTAGTCGAGACCTGGAAGTCCGAGACCAAGGTAATTGAAAAAAATTGCAATTGAAAAAAGAATTACAAATACATGTATCATGTGCAACAACAGGAGATGCAACTTTTTATTGGAAATTAAGACAGCTTCCTTGTCGACCTAAAACATTACTTAAGTTAGATTTCTTAATTTAACTTCATTACATTTGATCCGTCACTGTATCAGAAAACAACCATGCCCGATGTGGCCTCATGATGATCCCACTCCTGCTAAAAATGATTTCACTGGGACGGGAAATTGCAGGCATTGACAAGAATTTGAATGGCAGTTGCAGTAGTTCAAGGGTTGGGAGTTTCTACACCATGTCATGCCAAAATTGTATGGTGCTCATGTCTGGTGCAAGCTCCGCTACCTCTTTGAGATACCTAGCATTTTGCTATCTCATTCCCAGACATGAAATAAGCGTACAGGTTTACATGTTAATTAATGGCATGTGTGCACTGACAGAAAAAAACGAGGTTGTACCAAATACATGATGCACTGTACATTCATGACGACAGAAATACTTTGCCAGACGAGTTGAGGGAAGAAAATTATCTCTCACGCTTCAAACTTCATCTAAAGACACATCTTTTCAATCTTGCTTTCAATCTTTAACCTTCCAAGACCTGCTCCTTTGAATGGTATTATCCATATACATTATAAATGCACTATTATTATGTTTTTCTTATTTTTTTTTTTTTTTCCCCCCATAGACATAACACAGGGTTTTTCTACAAGTCACTTCTACCCTTATACCAATTCCCCATTTCAGATGGCAATATTTTAACAATGTCTTTCGACCAGCAGAATCTTCATACCCATGGTATAGCCTAGTGGTCTGGCGTGTTGAACTCAAAGTCTTGTGGTCAATCTACAGATTGTGGGTTCAAATCCAGCCATGGGTTAATGGTGCTTGCATCTTTAGGCAAGATGCTTTGTCACATATTGCTTCTCTTCACCCAGGTGTAAATGGGTACCTGCGAGGGTAGAGATGGCTTTGTGGTTTGATTAGCACATGTGCGCTGAATACGCTGTTCATGACAGTCGTGTTTAATACATCTCTTCATTACACAACAAAGTCAGCAGGTAAAGGAAACAAAAACCCCTTTATTCTAAAGCATAATAAATATTTCATACTGAACACACTGATACAACAAGCCTAAATGCTGCTCTCTGGAGTAACAAAATAGTCAAAATACATTGTACTGTGCTTTTTATTAAAGATACAGGGTATAAAAATGGTGATGGTATAAATATACTATGGTAAAACCTTTTCTGCCTAAAACGTTTTTTTTTTTAAACAAGTGAGATCAAAACTCCTATGTTTTCTAAAACAAAAGTGGGCACTGTAAGGGACTGGATATTTGCTGTATCTTCCTAGATATTTTTTCCCATAAATCTGTACTTCTTTGACAAAAACGAAAAACGAAAAACGAAGTGTATGGAGTAACACAATTACGTACCGATTGAGAATGTACCATGGACTGTACATGTATATATAGCGCATCATTTTGACCCAACCATAATTGGGCATTTGGCCCGACATCCGAATTTGGGCCGCGCTTACCACTAACTCCACTACATTGCGCTCTTTGCACGTGCACGCACGCACACCGTACCCAGGGCAAGGAAAGCCTTCTACACGTTAAAATTGTGCGCTTCGATGAAAAGGTGAATTTATTCGATTTTTTTTAATCGGAAATTTATTGTCGAGTACTGGGATCGAGTACCGAGTACTTAACGTCGAGTAAGTCCAAAATCCAAGTACATCGGATCGAGTACGGGCCAAGTACATTTTGATTTTGAGTACTTTTAATCGAGTACGGGCCAAGTACTTTGGTGGACTCGGAGTTGTACTCGAGTACGATTATAAGTCCCTTATTATTATTATTTATCCCCTGAATATCGGCACTATACCAACTGAGCTATTGTGGTAGAGCGGTGGTCGCTGGATCTAATCCCACTCATCAATTTTTTATGTTCACCTTTCAATTACTTAAAATTAATCAAGTCAGTTTCCATTCTTATAAAGGACCAAACTGGTCAGAAATTGGTACTGGAGAATGTTACCCCGCTTTATGTTGGCAATACTTGTTAATACCTATCCCCAACTACAAAAAGCAAATTGATCCAGCCGTGGTGCACCTTGACCTCCCACAATGCAATAGCATTCGAGCTGGACCTTTTCGAAGCAGGGAAAAGCCAAGAGTGGGGAAGAACGAGCGGGCGACAACCGTCTGAGGGTAGGTATGAACTAGTAGACTCAGCCCACATGCCTACATAAGGTGGGGGTCAGTCTACTGTATTCTGTTAACTAAAATACTATTTGACAACGATCCTCTGTGGTGGGTTGGACTATGAGGTGTGTAAGGGTCAGTGCTGTGTCCGAGTCAGGTCAGTCCGAGACCGAGTCTGAGTCCAGTCCATTCGAGTCTGAGACCGTGTCTGAGACCAAGAGCGAGTCAAACACATACGAGTTCGAGTTCATCCGGGTCCGAGTCTGAGACCGAAACCGAGTCCGGCATGTATGATAAACATAAAAAATCAAATTCACACAAGTTGTTCCCTTTTTTCAAAATGACAAACACAACAAGGTTAAATATTACTTAATGGTTCAAATCAAAACAGCTTAGAAATTGGTACTACATGTAGTAGAGACCTGAAACCTATGTACTGGAAAGTGGAAACAGAATGCTCATACGAAAACTGAACTCTTTCGCAAGTATTGTAGTTTATTTAAAGTATACAAAGGATTTAAGAAATTGAAGGGTACTTCACTTTCAAAACATCGGCTCTGTTGGGTTTTATAGTATTTTCACCAATGTTGGGTAAAAATAGTTACATTTTTTTCACCATGTTTAAGAGTGTTGCTGTCACTAAATAATTAAATGCAGGCTTTACCAGAGTTGAGAATCTTATGGAGAAAATGGCAAAAGCTTAATTTTGTGAGTGTGCAGCAAAAATATCAACTGAAAACCTAATCTTTTTATACGATCAAGAGTTGTTTATCAGTTGTGGTTTGTCATGTGTCACCAGTTTTCAAAAGTATGGTAGTTTTTGCAGTAAGAAGTCTCTTTTGACATTGCAAAAAGCTACAGATTTTGCAGTAGAAATAAAATTTGGTTCACTAAAAACTGGTCAATTCAATTGGCCGGTCTTGAGCCAGACTCTCCCCCCGAGTCATCAAGTCACAGAGCCCAAGTCCGAGACCAAGTCCGTGTCATGAACCTCTGAGGGGGAGTCCGAGACCAAGTCGGGCAAAATCGGTCTCGAGTCTCATAGCACAGGTGAAGGTGATAATGAATTACTATTAAATATGTATTGAGGTGAAGTATGTCTTGACTTATCCATTAAGTTCATCCGATGTTCTCCTGGCAGAGAAGGTGAATGTAGATGGGCAGCTTTGCGCCTGCATTGCATTTGTTCGGAGAGGGGCAAGACCAGGGTGTGGATGCTGCTTTTCCGTTGTGGTACCTGATGTATTGTTTAATTTGTTCCAGTGCTGATGACCAACATTTTAGGCGTTGGTCTCCTTGGGGCAGGACCAGGGTGAGGTGAACACTTGGTGGAGGGTGTCTCTGGCACGTTTAGGAGCCTGACTAGCTGTTGAACTAACAGACTGATATGAGCTGAGCCCCCTTGTCTCTCATCCGTTGACGCAAAGATGAAAATTACCTGCGGTTTGAGTAAGTTGTGTCAGAAGGCGGTGTCCCTTTCCGCGGGTGCTTTGTGCATGGAAAATTATGCACCCCGCCCATGTGTGATGTAGATCACTATCACTATCCTTGCACATGAAAGGGGGGGGGGGTATTTGTAGTCCCATGGCTGGGTAGTGGCGAGTCGGTCCTCATCGTACACTGGTACGGTATTCAGAAGGTCTCTGGTTCGAATCCCACTCCAGTCAATTTTTTTGGTGCACTTTTCAATAACTTTAAATTCAGTCAGTTTCCCTTGTGGTTATTTGATGAATATATAATTCAAAAGCCGTATCCTCTTTGAGTGGATCCCCCATGTGTCATTCTCAGGTTGCAGCATTGCTGCGCGTATCGGTGAAATGATCATTGGGGTATGGCCGTGTGTGCATGGGTTCATGGCTTCTGACTGCCAAACGAACAAAAATAATTGACTATTAGGGTCACCACCACCAACGTAGGGCTGGATAGTTCAGTTGGTAGAGCGCCTATACAGTATTCAGGAGGTTGCTGGTGAATGCTGCAACTTGGGAACGGTACCATGGGGATCACTCAAAGAGAATATGGCATGATTATATTAATTAAAAAGCTGTATCCTCTTTGAGTGATCCCCCATGTACCGTTCCCAAGTTGCAGCATTTGCTGCGCATATCAATAAATTGATCCTTGGGGTATGGCGGTGTGTGCGTGGTTTCATGGCTTCTGCCGAACGAACAAAGATAATTGACTTTTGGGGACACCACCAATGTAGGACTGCATGGATAGCTCAGTTGGTAGAGCATCTGTAATGTATTCATCAGGTCACTGGTTTGAACCCCACTCCTGTCAATTTTTCTTTGTTCACTTTTTAATTTTTATCTTAACAAGATACCAACAAAAAATGCACAGAAGAAACAGTTTCATTGATAAAACATTTGGTATCAGGATAAATACATATATCGAAAGGGACAGATGGTGATCAAGTCCACATAAATGTAAAGCGAACAAAAAAAAGGGGAACTCTAAATTTGAGTATCTAGGAATGATATGTCAGTTTCAATCGTCTTAGAGAAAAGGATGAATATTGGAAGCTTGGATGTTATGCAATTGTAAAGTCAGGGTGCACCATGGTTGATAAAGTCTTCAGTGAATAAATAGGCACAGGAGAATTTGAGTGCTCTAGTAACTGTCTGGGGGTCTAATGAGTGAGCACAATATTCACAGATTTTCTTTTTCTAATCTAGATTTCCAGCAATGGGAGACTTTGGAGAACCGGTCTTCAAGTCAACAGCACACGCACAACAGCGCAGGCGCAAAACAACGCACGCAAGTTCACAATTGCGTGCACGTGCGCTGCTGACTTGAAGACCGATCTCCAAAGTCTCCCATTGAAAACAAAATTAAATGACCTGAAATAAGGAACTACACAAATAAGAAAGAAAAATAAGGAATCATTCAAAATCAGATGATGAAAGCATTCAATTATTTTTCATGCATTATATCAACAATGTAAACCAATGTGCCAAGTTGAGATTACTTCAGCTATCACGTGCCTTCTCCCTATTACGTTTCTTTTTGCGTTCATCGTACCTTTTCTTTCCATCCTGGAATCGACATATCTCATCCTCCGTTTGAGCCTGTGGACATCAATGACGAAACCAAGTGGCATTTAATATTTTGTTACTACATATTCAGGTGTGAGTTACGGGTGGATTATGTAAGGTAAAATAAATGGGGAAAAAGTCAAAAGATCTTTGGCTAGCAAATTTTTAAATAGTATCAATGGGATGTTATTTTGGCTGACCTTTCACCCATAAAATGTAAAACAAACAAAACTTGAAATTAATCAGGTGTACCTTGAGAGGGGGAATTGATACTACTTCTTTGTTGTTGCCAAGTGACACAAACGTAAAGAAAGCATGAACAGCTCTCTCCTTTTTGGAATGATTGTGAAAAATCAATTCCTTATCCACAAAGACCTCTATCTCAATGGAACGTTGACTGGTAAAGGTCGGACGTCCTAGGATATGCATCACAGAACCTACAACATGACAGAAAAACCACAAATAATACAATATAAATACTTTTTTTTTCATAATATACCCTTTTTCAGCTGACAAAAAGTGGTGCAAAATCAGAAAAAATTGTTCAAAAAAGTGCTGAAACAAACTCCTTAAACAAACTCCTTTTTGAGCAGTAACGAGCAGTGTAAGAAATTGCCACTTTTCCTGTATTGTCCGTCAGTGGAAATACTAGATATCAGATTTTAATACATAGTCTGTGGGCGGTGAGGCCAAATTCGCTTTAGTTTTTGAGTAACGTGACCATCGTCACTGAATTCCTTCCCATTCGGCATGGATGTAGATCTGACATAACTGAACAAGAATTGATTTGTTCCCACGTCCAATTTTTGTTCCCTAAAGAGAAATTTGTGATAGAAAATCATACCATTTTACGTACATAAAAAATAGAAAGGAACTGCATACCCGTGCTAATTTAATTCCCGATGTAAAACCTTTTACATGATTAGAAACTGATCAAACTTCAATGTAATTATTTCTAGGGACATTTTATTTGTCATTTTAATTAAAGGATAGTTAGGTGAATGCCTGGATGGAAAATATGACACATGTTTCTGAAGATGTTTCTCCCAGCAAATTCATAAATGATGAGGCAGTTCACTCAATTTTTAAAAATCATTATTACAAGTAATACACTGCTTCAAACTGCTCATCAACCAAAATAAGAACCTAAATATATTTAGAAATCCTCAGGAAGGCATGTCGTTTTGAACTTAGCAGAATCTTTAATCTAAATAAAATTACAATAAAAAAGATTTATGACAAAGAAAACAAAACAATTAACACAATGAGGTTCAGACTTCAATACAGTTGCATTCCCACAAAGGAATATTTCTTTCAGGCCCACACATTGTATGATCTCACATGACAATAAATGCAAAAATGTCAGTCTTAAGAAAGAAGAGCACTTTCGATCTTAGAAATAAAATCAGTTGTTATGCCAAAACATAATTTTAAAAAAAGGTATTGTTTGAGAGTCGGTTTTTGAAAACACTGAAAAATTATTGTAATGACTCTGTTTTGTTTTGAAATGTAGAATTTCCACTATGAACAATGAATCAACATCATGCAAAAGAATGGTTTTACACAAAAGAAATGGTCTTTCACTTGTAAAATTCAGTGGATGTTGTACAATGATAATTATGACAAAACAGATATACTTCACCACTGTTTGTTTTTTTGTGATGGGCTACATACAACAGTCCTTACCACTAAACAAACATTGCATTTATGATAAAGAAATGAAATAAATAAAATGAAATAAATTCCAAAGAAGGATCTTAAAATTGCATGTAGTAAACAATAATAACAATAACATGGTCTTGCTCATAACAGTAATTGTTACCCTGAATAACACATTTCTTAGGATACATTGGCTGAAAACTATGTATGCATTTGTAATTAGCTAGGTGTACGTTATCATTTTGCGTATTCATTTGTTGAAGACGATATCAAATGCGAATACGCAAAATGATTTTGTATTCGTAAATGATATCTTCTTCGACAAATGATTTCTTGAAGGTGATATCATATGCGAATACAAAATCATTTACGAATACAAAATCATTTTGCATATTCGCATATCATCTTCGACAAATTATTGCGTGAAGACGATATCTTGTTGCGAATACGAAATCATTTGCGAATACAAATCATTTGGAGAACATGATTGCATAAAACATATTTGCTTCCATGAAATTCAGTCTTAAACTGATTGCCACGTATCATATAGAAAAAGACGCCTACAATGTCCAGGGCAAAGGACGTGACATTTACTTGTTCATGTGTAAAACTGCATGACCAAATTGCCACGTACAAAAAGACAAACCCTATGGATCATTTCAGTTTTTCCATCTAACTCTTCCCAAGTATTAAGTTCGATGCTTAACATGACCAATCGATAGCATTTCGATTAAGATTTGGTGCTGGTATTTAATGATATATAGAAAGACTTATGTGCAAACTATGGCAAGTTGTAAACGAAGTTTTGTGTCACGCAATCGGACATGTACATTGTGTGTTATACACAGTGGATTGCGTATGTTGTGTATATGGGGAATTGATCGAGCTTCATGTTTTGTACAACGACCATGTTCACGTAATCTGTGTACAAAGTGAACGGGCTCGTTTGATAAATATTTGAAAAATCATATAAAATCAAGTTGTGACGTCATGATGACGAAAAGTTTCGGGAGACAACTACTCTATATGGACTTCATTCAGGCCAAGTTTGGTTAAGATCGGCTGTTTAAAAGTAACCAAAGTGCCGCGGAGAAAAATCTGTGTACAAAGTCTATGGCAGTGTTGGAGTCAAGTCCTCAAATCGAGTACAGAGTACTCCGAGTACTTCAGGGTCCGAGTACTGGGCCGAGTCCGAGTACGTTGCTGCCGAGTCCAAGTCCTAAGTATCGAGTCCGAGTACATTCAAGGCCGAGTACGGGGCCGAGTCCGAGTACCAAAGTTTGCGTCAAGGGCCGAGTACATGCACAGAACAAATGCACAGTACCAAAAATGTTTAATATATCTCTTCATTACACCAACAAACAAAAACAACTGCCCTTTATTCTAAAGCATATAATAAATATTTCATACCAAACACACTGATACAACAAGCCTGAATGTTGCTCTCTGGACTTAACAAAATAGTCAAAATACATTGTATTGTGCTTTTTATCAAAGTTACAGGTAGTCTTGGTACCAAGACCTTCGTTGTTGCTTTCACACGGCCCATATGGTGCCCCCGCGCGGCGAATATTGGGATCCAAAAGTCTGTCAGACTTTTGGATCGTCACGAAGGTCTTGGATATTTTGTTAAGCGATGTTTAACCTTTTCTTTACTTTTCGTCGAATCTCCCTTGGATTTACAAGGGAGCCAATCAGCGAGCAAGTTTCAGCTCACATCATGAACTAGACATTTAAGTGTTCGCGGACGAACACAGAACTGTTCCGACTTTATTTAATTAGCTTGAAGTTTTTTTCCTAAAAGTTCAATCAAACTGTCATCACAGAAACAACTAAGTCTGGGAGTAGCACAAACATCGCACCTACCAGGTTTCATGACAATCAGACACTGATTACTATATGGAATACAAATCAGCATTTTTAATGACATCATTTCACAGCAGCATGCATATCTACAGGATCTAACAAAGCTTTTACAGAAAGAACCAGTACCTTAGCAATTACCGTTCTCAAGATATGCTGCTAACAATAAAGTCGGCCTTTTTGATGACGTCATGGTGACGTCATGATGACGTCCTGATAAATCTCATGGCAGCATAACACATGATGTTACAAAGCTTTTGCAAAAAGAATCATTACTGTAGCACTGACCGTTCTCGAGATATGCTGCTTACAAAAAATCTGCATTTTTAATGACGTCATGATGACGTCACCATAAATTTCGTAACAGCATGCACAACAACATGATGATACAAAGCTTTTACAAGAAGAATCATTTCCGTAGAATTTATCGTTCTCGAGATATGCTGGTCACAAAATTTGCTAATTAAATATTCAAATGACTGTCACGTGGCTAATTAATTAAGAATTTTAACAAACTCACCCTTTTCAAAAACTTCAGCTTATAATAAGATACCTCATATAAGCTGATAAGAAGTTTAGAAAAGATTAGGAATAAACAAACTTACTACACTTAAGCTATGGAGGGACGCCGATAAAGAATAATAATAAAAACCAGAACGAAAACTAAACCTGTTCCGACATCGGAAATGTCGGAACAGCTAATTATTCATGTTAGACAAACATTGTTGACCGCAGGCGTATTTACGTACGTTGTGGCCTATGTCACGCTGCATATCATGCAGTATATTTTGTAAACTTTTCGGGGAAAGATTTTGTGGACTGTACTGTATGTACTACGCAATCGAGCTGGCGTTTAACTTAATTGGCAGTGCATATTTTCTTTGCCGTCTACCTCGACGACGAATGGTTAAATGCGTTATTTGTGGAAAGCAGTTAATTTCTTGCAAAAACTACATTTCACTTCTAAATCCCAGGAAAAAATACCATTAGTCATAGAGGTTTCAATGATCACAAATTTACAACCACAAGAGGTAGAAACGGTATATTTTGTGCAACATCTGCTGCCCACAAGTGAAACAAGTACAAAACATGTGATTTAAACAATTTTGAATCGTAGAAATGATTACGTCATGTTGTATCATTGGAATGATTTAATTTTCTTGATTTAATTTCATATTTGCAAAATGATTTCGTATCGTTGAAATGATTTCGTACCGTTGAAATGATTTCGTACAGTTGAAATTATGATGTCATATTTGTTCCTTTTTTTAAATGCTTTTATTTTCTCGATTTAATTTCGTATTCGCAAAATCATTTCGTATCGTTGAAATTATTCCGTATCATTGAAATGATTACGTCATGTTGTATCGTTGAAATGATTTCATTTCTCGATTTTATTTTCATAAACAACATGAACAAAATTTGGTCTACTGAAAAAAAAACGGCCAACGTTTACAAACTTTATACAGGTTGTTGGTTAGCGTACGAGTTGGTCTTTTCCGCCTAAAATGTTTTTAAAATGGAAAGAAAAAATAATAAATCACAAGCCAAAAACACTCCTATGTTTTCAAAAAAAAAAAAGGTGGGCACTGTAAGGGACTGGATATTTTCTGTATATTCCTTAATATTTTTGCCCATAAATCTGTACTTCTTTGACAAAAACGAAGTGTATGGAGTAAACACAATTATGTACCGATTGAGAATGTACCATGGACTGTACGTGTACATATAGCGCATCATTTTGACCCAACCATAATTGGGCATTGGGCCCGATATCCCAATTCGGGCCGCGCTAACTACTAACTCCACTACATGTATCTTCCCGCTCCTTTCACGTGCATGCACGCACACCATACCCAGGGCAAGGAAAGCCTTCTACTTATCGTGCTACCGCGCTTACGATATGTTCAAGGTTGAGCAATGTCATCGACGAAAAGGTGAATTTATTCAATTTTTCTTTTATCGGAAATTGTCGAGTACTGGGATCGAGCACCAAGTACTTAACGTCGAGTACGTCCAAAATTCAACTACATCGGAACGAGTACGGGCCAAGTACATTTTGTTTTCGAGTACTTTTAATCGAGTACGGGCCAAGTACTTTGGTGGACTCGAGTTATACTCGAGTACGAGTACGAATACGAGTACGAGTACTACAACACTGGTCTATGGGCCACAGAACAAACTCAAATACAATACTAGAGTTTATGGCTGTTTGAAACAGCACATAAGGCTTTTCCGCATATGATATAAATTGCTTGTAAATCAGAATCTGGTCATTAGAAAGACCTTCCCTAATTAAACATTGACATTTGGCAAAAGAATCATGATTGTAGCTTTTACCACTTTTAAATGACAAGCTACTTCCTGTTAGACCGGAAGTAGAGGTCACAGAGGTCAAGCAATGTGTCACAAAGAAAGATTTTGCCTAACATTGATATTTAGTAAAAGAATCATGATCCTAGCTCTTACCACTTTTAAATGAGGAGCAACTTCCGGAGGAGCAACTTCCGGTTTGACCGGAAGTAAAGGTCACAGAGGTCAAGTAATGTGTCACAATGAAAGACCTTGCCTAACATTCACTTTTGGTGAGAGAATCATGATCCTAGCTCTTGCCACTTTTAAATGAGGAGCTACTTCCTGTTTGACCGGAAGTAGAGGTCACAGAGGTCAAGCAATGTGTCACAAAGAAAGACCCTGCTAACAATCACTTTTGGTGAAAGAATCAACTTAATATCTCAAACCGTTGATTTGTTGTTGATTTTTAAAGATTTTGATTATTAAATTCAAATCGCATGTCACATGACACCTGTTGACCTCATGATGACGAAAAGTTTCGGCCTTCAGACCAAGTTTGGTTAAAATCGGTTGTCTAAAAGTGACCAAAGTGGTGCGGAGAATGCCCCTGTACAAAGTCTATAGGAAATCAAAATGGAAGCAGAAGAAGAAGAAGAAAGAAAAAAAACAGAACAAAAACCAAAGGGTTTTCGCTGACGCGGAAAACCCAAATACCTAATTGCAAAGGGTCAAAGAAGAGCACTCAAACTTTGCCTGATCCAACATACATGTATACATTAAAAAATACGCCTGTGAAAATATAAGCTTAATCAGACATCTATTAAGTACCAACCAATCATTGAAAACTGAGTAAATTCTTTCTTCTTAAAACAGAAAAAACAATTTTGTTCATGCGAGACAAGATATTTCTGTTACTATTATCGACACAGCTTATAAAGCATTTGACTGAAATAATAAAACAGCAGGTTTCTACTGTGACCGCATTACCTTCATCTTCATACAGTGTAGGTTATAGGTTTATCTCTGAATATTTCTGTGTTTTGATATTACCAATCTGGTATCAAACCTTTAAGATTAAACAAATATTTCATTTAAGATCAATAAAGGAAGAGAAATTGAATTATGCAAAATAAGAGTCTCATAAGTCACAACTGTACAGCATTGCAAATAACAACATGAACAATAATAATAAACATACACTGTATGTACCTTTCCAGATGCCTGGATATAGTTGTCTTTGTTACCAATATTGCTTTTATTATAAAGTAATTCGAAATAATAATGAAAAAGTATGGTTCCACAAAATAATTGTGTGGACAATTATTACAAATATGATGTTCATGAATATTAAATGATTTTGGTTGGGAAATAGATAATAGATAAATATGATGTTACTTACATGATGCTATTTACAACAGTGCAAGTACTGGAAACTACAATCCTTCTCTCTGATACATGGATTGATTACATGTATGTGACTGCCTTTGTTCCAACTGAACAAAAAACAGGATTGTCATAATTTCCTAAAATAAAAGGTTGCAACAAGTGAAAAGTAGTCATGAGAGAAACAATAAAAACCTGGAAGCATAAGACTTGAATTACATGGATTTTGCATAATTATACAAACTTTGACATTATGCCCAATGATTTTTCTGTCATGGATAATGTTGGAAAGTACACACAATAATAAGCTGAATTGAGTAATTGGCATGGGCTTCAGCTTTTGAAACATTTGCTTAGAATACAAACTCTTTTTCTTAGAATTTGTGATAATTCTGAATATGTTTTGGCAAATGTAAGCACAATGTCCCGAATAAAAAAATCATGCGCCATTGTGCAGAACAAGACTTCCCTTATTTATTTCTTCCCTTGTGTACTATGAAAAATGGTTTACCTTACATATATGTACATGCTCCTATTAATGTGCATCTTTGCAAATTACACCGAAATCATTCATCATTGGAATCACTATCAGTATTGTCATCCTCATCATCAACAAAGGTGGTAGTTTTGGAACATGTCTCGGTTCTACAAGCACAAAGGTCTGTGCAAGGAAGATTGTTTGAAATACAAGATTGATCCAAACACATGCTTTTTTTGCAACTTCCAGTACAATGCACCAATGTCAGAACACTCTCTGGAGCTGCCGGTGGGGATGACCACTCAATAGCCAATTCTCCCTCCTCCATTTTCCAACCATGATGATCGTAAGAGGGTAATTCCTGTGTTTGCAACAAACTTTGTTAAAAGATAGTTGCCTGATAAATCATTTTATCACATCACTGATCAAATGCATTATACTCAACGAAAATCGTGCGGTTGGTTTTGCGACATTGATCTTTGCACACGTCTCCGTCCGCGTATTGCGGACGCCAGAGAGACAATTTGCGGACGGCCGAGAAACGATTTCCTGTGCAAGGTTTCCAGAAGCCAGACAATTGGCGCCCTTTCATTGCCGCCAAATTGGGTCGTCCAATCACGCGCGGGATTTAAGGAAGGATTGGATCGCCTGTCACAGAAGATAGGTCATTTTATGTCACAGCTTACAGGACGAAACAACGTCCAATTTGTGTTATAAGTTTTGAAGGAAATAAGTTTTTTCTCGATATACTTGGATGCCCGGGGAAGAAAGAAGATTTTTCTCGGTGGATATATTTGGATACCCGTGGAAGAAATAAGATTTCTCTCAGTGGAAATATTTGGAGGCCCTTACAGGAAATTGGTTTTGTCTTGGTGGATATATACGGAGACCATGCCTCGCCCACGGAGGAAGGACAATAACCCCGGTCTTCCACGGGCTTCGGGCCCACTTGGCGTCGGTGCACGACGTCAGTCGACCAGAAGAAGAGCTGCGGCCAGCAGGGGCCATACAGGGCATGAACCGGACCAGGGTTCGTCACCAGCAGTTTCCGGCCAGGCAGCAGCACAACCGGTACGGCCAGTGGCAACATTTGTGCCGCCACCACGGCCCAGCACCCAGCAGCAGCAGTCTGAAGGAGGCCTACATAACCCAGCAGGGGAACAGACGGGGGTTTCGACGCTACCAGCGACGGACCACACACTCATGCAGCGACAGTCGGGTTGTGCACCACCAGGACAGTCTCCACCCGGGCAACTTGCAGCAGCGGCCGGGTCGGCGGCCGGGTCGGCGGCCATGTCGGCGACCGGGTCGGCAGGAGGCCTAATATATACTACGGCACTTGGACAGCCGGCGGGCATGGCAACACCAGCGGCGATACCGCCTCCCCCAGCTGTTCACGGTACGGCAGTTCAGCGGTCACAACAGCCAGCTCATGCATATCCAGCAGGAGCAATGGGACAGACTCCATACGGACAGCAAGTGCCAGCGGGCAACCAGTCCACCGGTTCGGGTGAGTCACCCAGGACAACAGGGAACAGTTATTTTACCCCTAATGCACATAGTTATTTTCCGGGGGTCGTACATAGCTTTACCTCTCACCTCCCAACGAGTTGCATGCCTAGTTCTGGGACTTCTGCATTTATTAGGTCACCTAATGTTCAAAGAGGGGAAGATCTCGGTGCGGTAGTGGCCCCCCCTTCTGCGCAGGCGCCACCTGTCACAAGTCTAGCTACGGGCATTTTAAGTTCCGACCCTGCCCCTCCAACAGTGATTATGGATGGGGTATACACTCAGCCGCGCCCAATCCCCCGGGTGGGATCTACTTCTTTGCTAGGCGGGCATATTTCGCAGTCCATGAAAGAAAAAATCTGGCGTAGTGAGTACATTGACATATCCCTTCTCATTTCCGACAACGCAGTAGCCGCTCTCGCGCGATCTAACAAGTCAGATGAGGTCGCACTTGTACTGGAGGGCAATAAAATGTTTCTGCGGCCAAACACATCTACCAGTGCTCGCCGTAATAAACTGGATACTTGGGACAAATGGGTGTCCGCGTTTCACGTTTTCATGGCAGTGTACCTGATACAATTTCCATTTCGCGCAATCGAATTACTCAAGTATACGGAAATTATCCGCACAGCGGCTGTTCAGTTCTCAGGTATTGGGTGGCGGCTCTACGACGAACAATTTCGTCTCGGCCAAGAAATTCAGCCCGATCGGTCTTGGGCCGAATTAGATGTAGAATTGTGGCTAACAGTGGCCGCATCTGCGGTAGGATCTCCCTCGACTCAGCGGGACAACGTCCAGCAGCGATCAGGCTTAAGGTTGTGCTATGCGTTCAATGGTCCCAATGGTTGCAAATTCTTTGGGTGCAAATACCTTCACCAGTGCACGAAGTGCTCAAAGTCGGGACATGGAGCGCCAGCTTGCAAAGCAGACGGCCCGGCTAGGTCTCACCAGCAAGGGGGACAAAAGGGCACAAACCGACGTGCGAATTACCCGGTCTGTACAATAACACAACAGTAACTGCACCAGAAAAAGGCTCCTCGGCTCAGACCGTAGCGAACAAGGGTACTTTTCGTGCTCCCAACCCCAATTAGATTAGATATTTTGTCTAACTGGCTGGATTTGTACGATAATACGACCGACAGAACCATTTTACGGGAGGGTTTTTCTAGAGGTTTTACATTAGGTTACAATGGCCCTCGGGCCCCCCGGGACTCGGAATGTCTTCAGTCTGCCCTAGCTCAACCTCAGGTTGTTTTTGAAAAACTCCAGAAAGAAATCAATGCTGGTCGCATTGCAGGTCCTTTTGAGTCCCGCCCCCTTGAGCGGCTGCAGTGCTCGCCCATTGGTTTAGTACCTAAAAAGACCCCGGGGTCATATCGTTTGATTCAGCATCTTTCATTTCCTTGCGGGAGTGCAATTAATGATTTTATTGACAGGGACCAATGTAAGGTCAAATATGCTTCCTTTGATGCGGCAGTACAACTAGTGATACAATCAGGACAGGACGCCTGGCTTGCAAAATCTGACATCCAGTCAGCGTTTCGGCTGTTACCGGTTTCACCACAGGATTACGAATTGTTGGGGTTTACATTCGCCAACCAATTTTATTTTGATAAGTGCCTTCCGATGGGGTGTTCCGTTTCGTGTGCACTTTTCGAAAAGTTCAGCACTTTCCTGGAATTCCAGATAAGGAGGCTGGCGCAGGCGGGTCAGGTTACACACTATCTCGATGATTTCCTGTTCATCGCGCCTTCTCGAGACGAATGTCATGACCTTTTGGGTAACTTTACCGCAGCGTGTTCGGAGCTAGGCGTGCCTATTGCTCATGAGAAAACGGAAGGTCCGTCCAGGGTGCTTTCCTACCTTGGGCTCGTAATTGACACAGTGTTATGCCAAGTGCAGGTCCCTCTCGATAAGACCATCAGAATTACAGAGCAGATTCAGACGATACTGGGTAACCCCAAGGCTACCCTGGTTCAACTTCAATCACTTATCGGGTCGCTGAACTTTGTTTGCAGGGCAGTTGCCCCCGGCCGGGCCTTTATGCGACGATTGATCGCGCTGACGAACGGTGTTCGGCAACCGCAGCATCGAATTCGTATTACCAAGGGGGCGAAACTCGACTTACTCATGTGGCTCACATTCCTACGGGAATTTAATGGGGTGACCCCGTTTCTCCAACAGGTTTGGAAGTGTTCAGACACACTGGAACTTTTCACCGACACGGCAGCTTCTATTGGCTTCGGTGCGTTTTTTGCAGGGAGGTGGTTTCAAGGACACTGGACACAGGTTGTCATTACGCAGCCGTCCATTGCATTGCTTGAGTTGTTTCCGATTGTAGTGGCCATTTTATGCTGGGGTCCGCTTTTGGCCAACCAGAAGGTCAAGTTTCGGTCGGACAACATAGCAGTTGTACACATGATTAACAACCAGTCTTCCCGGTGCCCCAAAGCGATGCACCTAATTCGTTTGCTGGTTTTGGAATGCCTAAAGCACAACATTATTTTCAAAGCATTTCACATTCCAGGTGTACGAAATGACTTAGCTGATGCTCTTTCTCGTTTCCAGATGCGGCGCTTCTTTTCATTGGCCCCACAAGCAGATCCAGTCATGACTCCCTTGCCACCCCTTCCACAGGTATGGTAGGGTCGGAAATTGACAGATTGCTTTCACTAGCCTTCGCGCACAACACGCGTAGGGTGTATAACTCAGGTTGGACAGCATTTTGCCGTTTCATACAGGTGCAGGCGCGTCCAGTGACACAACCAGTGCGGGCAGAGTGCATTTGCGAGTTCATCGCATGGCTTTCCTTGCAGCATTATTCACCGTCTACAATTATCACGTATGTGAAGGGTGTTGGTTGCCACTTAAAACTTATGGGTGAACCGGACCCAACATGCGTTTTTATTGTGACCAAACTGCTCGAAGGTTGTAGGCGGGATGGTGCCAGGCGGGATCGGCGATCGCCGATTTCGGTGCCTTTACTCACCAATTTTATTTTATCTTTACCACTCATATGCTCTTGCGATTTCGAAGTCCGGCTTTTTCGGGCTGCCATGCTACTTGCATTTTTCGGATTTTTGCGTGTAGGTGAGTTTGCAGCAGCTTCCCGCACGAGTCTGCATGGAGCCCCGTTACACAAGGAAGATATCAATTTCGTGGGGTCCAACCGCGACGCAATACCGGAGGCTGTTATTTTGAGCATACGCCACAGCAAGAATAATCAGCGCGGTCCACCCCAAAGGGTCCACATTGGTAAAACAGTTGATACCACTATTTGCCCAGTACGTGCATTGTTTGACTTTGTTCAAGTTCGCCCCAACACGCATGGCCTTTTGTTCTGTCACAGGGACGGCCTACCTCTCACGAAGTATCAGTTTAACAAATTACTGCAGAAGTCGCTTTCAGCTGTGGGGGTCAGAGGGGCGCATTTTAGGTCACATTCGTTTCGCATGGGGGCAGCATCGACTGCGTTTTCGCTGGGGGTCCCGGTTGAGGAGATTAAACGTATGGGCCGCTGGCGCTCAGACGCACTACTTAGTTACATTCGGCCCTTTCCCGACCAAGTATCGGCGTGAATTTGGCTCGTTACTGGGCGGCCAATTTTCGTCTGTTTATTTTTTTGCCACACTTACTTTGTAGGTCAGGCAGAGGTGTGGATCCTCGGGGATTCCTTGGTGCGATGGGCTACACACGAGATTCCGGTTCCTGCTCGTGTTCACTGGAAAGGAAAAAGTGGCGCACATCTCCACGAGCTTCCACAGCTGATCAGTCAACTCGGACGGGGGTCTCCTACTATCATTATTATACATCTGGGCACCATTGATTTGGTTTCATTAAATTTTTTCGCGCTCCGACAACGAATCACATTGGCGATAACATATTGCCGGGAGAAATTTCCAAGCGCCAAGTGCGTGTGGTCCAATATCATCCCCCGTCTCTTTTACTACGGGGCTAATTCGCAACAGTCCTTGGAACGGGTGCGACGGGCTGCTAATCGGTGGGCAAGAACCCAGTGCCGTAGGCAGGGAGCCAAGGTGCTCGAACACCCGCAATTTACTTGGGCGGATTGTAGCCTATACCGCAGAGATGGAGTTCATCTCTCTCCGGAAGGTAATCGTATCTTTCGGGGAAACCTGGGCACTTGCTTGTCAGCACTCCTGTGAGTTGTAGCGCTTTGTTAGGTTTTGAATTCTCTTCCTGTGGGTCGCGTTCCTCGCGTTTGGCAGTTTTTCGTTCAGGATAGAAATCAAAATCCAAATTTTGGCTTACGGATTTGCTTATACAGTTAAGTTGGGGCATTTGCCCCCTATATTTAAACATGTACCTCTAAATTACTTATATTGTATAAATTTCCAATGTATAATCTACAGTGCCGTGACGTTCCACACGGGCTATTCCCTGTCATACGTACCAATGGCAGGTAATTAACACACTCTAATTGCATAATTAATAGCTCCGTGTAATTCCTCTCGGGCTATACCCTACCGCATGTTCCAGCGGGGGTACATTATGATAATTATTTACATTGTTCTTGTTCTTAATAAGCAGTTTACATTTGCATTAAAGTGAATGGAATCACAGTTGGTTTGTGATGTTTCACAATTTGTATTCAGCAATGGCCATTGCGTGGTGGTGGTCATGGGTATCACCTTTGTGGTAAAGGAGATCATGGGTATCTCTTTTTAACGTGTTGAGACCAGGAGGTCTATTTGTTATGTTTTGATTTTTTACGAACAATTGCATGCATTAGCCGGTTTGCCCTATTTTTGGTATCCGGTCTGAAAGGTTGCAATAAACACACTTGAAGCTGTGACATACACACACAATTCCCGGTTATCCGTCTCCCCTTTCATTGAAGTTTGAAGTATAAATCATTTTATCACATCACTGATCAAATGCATTATACTCAACGAAAATCGTGCGGTTGGTTTTGCGACATTGATCTTTGCACACGTCTCCGTCCGCGTATTGCGGACGCCAGAGAGACAATTCTGCGGACGGCCGAGAAACGATTTCCTGTGCAAGGTTTCCAGAAGCCAGACAATTGGCGCCCTTTCATTGCCGCCAAATTGGGTCGTCCAATCACGCGCGGGATTTAAGGAAGGATTGGATCGCCTGTCACAGAAGATAGGTCATTTTATGTCACAGCTTACAGGACGAAACAACGTCCAATTTGTGTTATAAGTTTTGAAGGAAATAAGTTTTCCCACCTCCGCCCCTTCATGCCTCCCTATGTCACAGGATGTGCCTTGGGGCATGTTTCCCAGTCAGCAGTTTTTCGTTCAGGATAGAAATCAAAATCCAAATTTTGGCTTACGGATTTGCTTATACAGTTAAGTTGGGGCATTTGCCCCCTATATTTAAACATGTACCTCTAAATTACTTATATTGTATAAATTGCCAATGTATAATCTACAGTGCCGTGACGTTCCACACGGGCTATTCCCTGTCATACGTACCAATGGCAGGTAATTAACACACTCTAATTGCATAATTAATAGCTCCGTGTAATTCCTCTCGGGCTATACCCTACCGCATGTTCCAGCGGGGGTACATTATGATAATTATTTACATTGTTCTTGTTCTTAATAAGCAGTTTACATTTGCATTAAAGTGAATGGAATCACAGTTGGTTTGTGATGTTTCACAATTTGTATTCAGCAATGGCCATTGCGTGGTGGTGGTCATGGGTATCACCTTTGTGGTAAAGGAGATCATGGGTATCTCTTTTTAACGTGTTGAGACCAGGAGGTCTATTTGTTATGTTTTGATTTTTTACGAACAATTGCATGCATTAGCCGGTTTGCCCTATTTTTGGTATCCGGTCTGAAAGGTTGCAATAAACACACTTGAAGCTGTGACATACACACACAATTCCCGGTTATCCGTCTCCCCTTTCATTGAAGTTTGAAGTATAATTAGCCCTTAATATGTGCTTCTCAAGTGAATCCTGATTAGGCGGCATAACTAATTCAGACTTGTCATATCGAGCAGCATTTACCCTTGTGCAATTCTTCTGGCTATATAGGCGACGCACACAGAGCTCTAGTGATTTCATTTACTCAGGCTGCACACCAAACTTCTCTCCAAGTTGTTGTAGTGGTGTACAGAAGTCATTGTTCTCCAAGATGAGCTTCAATGCATTACTCTTTCCTTTGCCATGAAAGGCAATCATGCTGTCACATCCTGTAAGGCAATGCAAGCCATCAATGCGCCACTGACACACTCACCAAGACCATGTGAAAGAGCTTCCAGATCAAGCGTTCGTCTCTTGTCACCAACTCCAGTTTGGAAGTAGAGATGAGCATCAATTTGAGAGTTGAGCGACAGGCCAATTGTGAAAACATCCGTGTCTGGACTGCAAATTACTACATCTGAACATACACCTGCTGCATATGCTGAATGGAGAAACAATCTCGTATCTGCTCCTTCATGATTGCATTCTAAGGCAGAGATAGCTGGAACACCAACAACTTCACCAGGAGAGCCTTGTGAGGAAAACATGTGACAGTGGCCCCCATGTGCATAATAGACTTCAACTCCAATCAATTCAAATCCTTTGTAGCTGCTCCATTTTTGGAAGAAATACTCAACAAGATTCTCCTTGTTCTGACTGCTTGCCAAGAACTTTTCTGTGGAAAAGTTTGGCCGTAAACCTTGACAACTTGGGAGCCGTGGACTGCTTGCTTCTTTCATTCAGCATTCTTTATTGATAAATCTGGATACCTATCTGTGACAAAGTGTACACAATCGGAACCATTTGACTTGGCAATTGCAACTAATGTATTTGACTCATTATGATGTGGGCAAGGTTAGCAAACGTTTTCTCCCCTGGCAGCTTTTTTTTGTTGAGTTGCTGTATGAAAGCCATACCATCAATTATGTGTGTAGCTCCCTGTGGTATGCCAGCAGGCGGTTTCTCACAGTGCTTTTCAATGGCTTGCATCAGTTTTGCCTTGTTGGTTTTGACCAGAGAATCTTGTGCTGTTGCGAGTGACATAGGTAGGGGGCCAAGATTGTACGTGAACAGTTCCTGCAGATCTATCTTCCTTACTTTGCTTATGATGACTATCCTAGTCAGGAGGGTCCTGTCACTTTTCAGCACTACATCCTTGCCACCCACTTTCAATCATACTTTCTTTGCCATGGTTGTAAAGTTCTTAAGCCTCAACTTTGGAATTGCATCAAAGAAACTCTTGTCTGTTTCTTTCTGAAGACACATCTTGCAAAACTTGACCACCTCTGCATCTCCTTTGTCATGGGCCAGTTTGAGGTCCTGTGCAACATTATTTGTAGCTACAACACCTGATGTGATGTGAACTAAATCTTCATGGTCAATGGGTTTATCATAATTATCACAAATGGTATGAATGATGTTTTTCACAGCATTCTTATCTTGCTTCATCTGGCTTGGTTAAAGACTTGAATGTTGATCACATTGATTACTCTTACCCGTGATTGCCTCACACTGTCTCGTTCACACTGTCTGTATCTTTCCAGATAACTCCTCAGATAACACTTCGTCATGAAAATCCAAACCATGATAAGCATCTTGAAGACCTGTCATCAGCTTCTCAGTATTTTCTCTCTCCCCATCTGGTAGTGACTGCATAAAGGCTTCAACCTTCAAATGTTGCAAAGCTTCATACATAAGCTTATATACACGTACACTTCTGTTGTAGTGGTTCTCTGTCATGGCTCCATTTACAGACCCTGATGCAATCACTTCTGTCTGAATCGATTAGAATATCCAGGAGCTCGGCATCTCTGAAACGCTTCCTTGTACAGCCTAAGGGATGCCTTCAAAAATGACTGTCCGCGGCCTCCGCAGAGTCCGCGGACAAAAATATCCTCCTTGGTTACGCCGGCTGGACGGCCCGGCAAGCTTATTTGCATCATATAACAAAAGCACTATTTTTATGTTAAAATTGTCTTCCAGCAGCCGAGTCTGGAACGAACGCAGAGTCCGCGGATTTGCTGATCGGACATGTTTGAACTTAAACACGATCCGGAATAATACTTGTTCATTCTGAAAATACAGGCATTGTTGTAGGTTCCGCCTAGGCCCTAGTGCCGACTTGAGAAAAACAGATCATTTTAATAACCTTATTCTGGTAGAAAATGTAGTTTGAATGAAGCAGCCTCATTCAGAACTCCGTCTTGGAAAGAATAAGTGAAGAAGTTTCTCGAAACTACGACGAACAATCATTGAATAATATGAGTTTTAGCATGGTGCTGTGGGGAAGAAACGGTTTCTAATGCATCGAGTCAAACGGGAGACGTGTAACCAGATTTGTGTAATGTCGTTTGCAGTGCAGTACGCGTGTTTGCATGCAGGGCTGGGCGACTCAACTGCACATGGTCGATTGAGTCTCCCAGTGTTGCAAACTTGACAGTTCGTGCGAAATCACCTGAACGTCTTGAGGTTAGAATCGCAAATAAAATGGTTGTTATTGTTTTGAAGTTCTGATGTGTGATATTTATTGGTCAATTTTATCATTTTTGTTCACAAACGTGACGGTTTAATAAAAGGCCACGCTGACAAACGTGGCCGCAACAACGCTATATTTATAAAGGGGGCAAGGCGGCGCAGCCAAAACGGAAGGGTATGCGGCCAATCAGCCACGGTGGCCGCGATTTATGTCGAGGCCTGCGATCTCAAAATAATTCACATCATAGGTTGCCAAATCACGGCACGGCCAGCCGGCCGCACACTCAGCGGATATTTAAATGTACGTCCCAACTGATGCATTATTCAGCAGGGTAACAAAGGCACACGGGCCGCGGCTGCCTCATTAAATGGGTCAAGCATGAGTGAACATCAGCCGCGTAGTCCGCGGACGGACTGGCCTTAGCAACGCCAGAATTCCGCGGATATCTGCGGCCAGTCCGCGGAGTCTTTTTTTGAAGGCACCCCTAAGTAAGACATCGCTGTGTGGAAAGCCCTAAGTCTTATCACCAGCCGCTGCATGAAAGTGGCATAGTCCAATCGTATGATTTGCCTTGGAGTAAATAGCCTGATCCATGACATTAACTATTGTATGAAGATTAAGCTGATCAGCTATGTGAACACTCCGTAATAATATTGTAAAGACAGTGTCCATATCAGTTGGATTTGCATCAATAGCACTCCGCACTTGAGCTAAAAATAGCATACCGGAACTCAGACAAACATTGCAAACATGTGGTGGGTGTGTGGGCGCGTGCACGCGCGCGCTGGCCAATTCACTCATGTGACGTCATTAGTGTGGAGCGCCATCATAGGTAAAAAGCCAATTCGGAACATTGGTGGCACTTCTGTCTGTGAGATCAGCTGATTGAATCCTGTCCAACTGGGGAGGTTTGTGTCACAGTCAAACTTGGTGAGATTATACGCTAGGTTAGTTGACAGCAGGCAACTAGCGCCCCAGCTCTACATTAACATCTGATGCAAATGGCTTTGGGCCAGACTTCTTTCTGGCATGGTAGCTGGCAATGTTTGCTGGTGGTGGCTGAAGAGATCTCTGTTTTGCCTTCTTGCTTGTTGATGGCGTACTCATTGATGGTGTAGTCGACAGTGGTGGTACAGTACGCAATGGTGCAGTTGCCTCTGTAGAAGGCAGTGTACTAATTGACGATCTACTGTGCAATGGAAATGCAGCGTCAATGGCTTCAGGTCTTTGTATTAAAATACCATTGTGCGTGGTGCATTTACCAGACCTTGTATCTTCACGAAAGTCATTATTATCCCATACAAGCATTGCAAACTGACCCTTCTTGATGCAAGAAGGAAGTGCATCTTCACCTTTGTTCATTTCTTGTTGAGCCAATGCAGTATCGTGCTGAAGGACAAGAGAGTGTGATGAGCAGTATCCAAATCCATTCATCAATCCAATGAGTTGTGCAGAACCAGTAAGATGTCGTGTCATGGCAAGAGAGACATGTTTAGGCATTTGCTTCTTGCCTTGGGATGCAATGTATATTATGTCCTGTGCAGTGTTGAGAATCTTTCTATGGAGATCAGAACTCTTCACATGGACAACGTCTCCCTCGTATGGCTTAGGTGACCCTCCAACTATCCAAGCTAGAAAACTGTACAAGTCTGGCGGTACCATAGAGCTATATTAAAATGACTAGAGCGCTAGCTCCGCGTTCTCCGTGCGTAGACGCTTTGAAGCCCTCCTGGGCGCAGTCATTTTGAATTTGAGTGCGTGTCTGTGGAACAAGAATTTGACTGGAATGCATTTCGAAGAACGGTACCGGTAGCGCGTCTTGATGACGCTTGCAATCATTGCGTGACTGAAGTGCAGAGCGTGTGCGCACACGGCCCTAAATGAAATGCGCATTTACCGAAGGTGCGTCAGATTTCGGGCGTATTTGGCTTTGATAATGCACCTGTATAGAACACAATGCAGATATGCAAATTAACGTACACAAAACGTACAAAATTGAGTGTTTACCATAGGTATGTGCACAAACATGGATGTGCCCAGCAGGCATCACTTTGTACATGGAGCTAGCGCTCTAGTAATTTTAATATAGCTCTATGGGCGGTACTAATAGTGATAAGAGGGTATAACACCCCCGCAATTTGCGTTGACAGCCCCGCTGGAAAGGAGAGGAGAAGTACAGAAAGGTTGGTGATCAAGTCCGTACAGCTTAAATGTGTAGTCATGGTAGTGGGGAAACAAAGTCCAAATCGAATGAGCCCCTGAAGGACAAATATGGAGGTATGCATTGAGGGAGGTCAGAATGCACCATGGTTGATCAAGTCTTTTCGCAAGATAAAAATTAGGCGCAGGGGAATTTGTATATTGTTGTAACCGTCTGGGGGAGGATGAATGCCGTAGACCACCTTGGTTCAAGAAAAAGAGGCACCAATCTGCTTGTTGGTTATTCATCATACTAGACAAAGTTTTCTAGCAGTTCAAGAAATATATCAACTTATATGCAAAGATGTGTCTGTATGCCACAATGTCACTCACAGTATTTCTGTTACAGCACATAGCTCACAGTTCAACCTTGTTTGTCTAGTAATCGAAACTCGTCGTAACTAATACAATCAATTGTAGTACTTATGATGCATTGCAGCCCCTTGTAGAAGTCGTAAATAAGTTGGGTTATCCTACGTAATTTGAGTTACGATGGATCGTAAGGCTTTGTGAAATTGACCCCAGGTCCTGACCACTGAATTGTTGCCTAGAAAGAGGTAACCAAAATGAAAGGATCACCTCAAATGTCCCTGCATCCTTGCACCTCTGAAAGACCTTTTTGCCACTTTCAACAGCAAGCCTACCATTTGGATGGTGTCATACCACCAACAGAGGGCACTTTGTGATGTTTACCAACAAGGCTGATAAAAACTGAGAGAAGTATCAAAACATCTCTCTGTCTCCTTATAAGGCCACAATACTAACACAGGTCTGTAGGTTTCAGCAAGTCAAATTTAAGACTTTTTAAGACCCTTTTTAATGCCACCTTTAGAGGAACTTAAGACCATATAAAATTTGACATAATGTATTAAGTAGCTCAAAGCATGCCACTGTATTCGCAATTCTTCCATGACATAGTAATGTAAATAAACAGCTTTTTAAAAGCTGCAAAACGTTGTGCGAAGCAAATACTTACAATGTTATATCCTTTTATTCTTATCCTTAACGTAAGAAGTCATTTTCACACGTAGGCCTAGCATTAAGTACATGTCAAATAAAAGATCAGTACTCGCTCCTATTTTAAAAAGGGGAATACAATTATTGGCCTCGGATGTAAACAAAAAAAAATACTTGGGTAGACCACTTAGGCCCAACATTTTATGGGCCTCTTGCTAGACATTCTAAATTTCACAGAAAAATCAAAAGAGAAATTTATGAAATGTAGATGACAGATGACAAAATAACACAAGTGAATCTTAGCTTAAGAGCGAAAACCAATCAAAAACAGATAAACATGAAAAATCCTTGCATAGAGATATTTTAATATCACAACAAAGGTTTCCGTGCACCGCGGTACACAACGGTGGTAGCGTGGTTAGCCCCACAGCAGTCACACCGCACATCACGGTAAGGTAAAATAGCATAGTAGCAAGATTGGAGTCAACAGTTGCAATTGCAAAATCAACTTTATGTAAGAATTTGTACCTCATAATTTACAAAAATGGCATCTTATTTTATGTGGATGTAGGAGCAATCTTCGAAAATTTGGTTTGAATAAAGCAACCTCATTCAAAATGCAGTATTTTGGGAAGAATTCCGTCGCAGTTCCACGAAAGTTCGACGATGAACGAGAGTGAAAAATCGTTGGATTGAGCATGGTGCTGTAGAGAAGAAACTAATGGATCGAGTTGAATGGGAGACGAATAACTAGATTTATGTACACGTGCCATATGCAGCAAAAGTAGGTATCTTGCTGTGCACACAAGTGTACAAGTACATGAATTTGCATGCAAGGCCTGGGTGACCCACTGCTTGATCCAGTTTAGTATATCGTTTATGCATGTCGATTCGAGTCGCCTCGTGTAGCAAACTTGACAGTTCGCCCGAAATCATCGGAAGCCTTGAAGTTATGAGAATAAATAAAATGGTTGTTGTTGCTTCCAGATCATTTCAATAGTAAATATATTCTGTACATGTGGCAGCAATGTGTGCCAGCAATTTTTAAGCGTGAAGCGCCAGAGAGTGTCGGAGAAATCTGCATGTGCGGTGGCCATTTCGATCGTTTCCTGCACCATTTAGCCTCATATAAACACGTGTACACAAAACATGGAGCCAGACGATATTTCTTTCTGACTCTCGCATTGGTTTTTCCGACCCCTGACCGAGTTTGCCATGTGCGTTCAGAATTCACGAAAGGTCTAACTATGCACGCTGCAATTTTCCAAATTATTAGGTGTTCGGGTTCAAGCCGAACACCTATTGTTATTGTTCGAGTTTTATTTCTTTTTTTTCTTTTTTTCTTCCCAAATTTGTCCGCAAAACTTCTATATGACAGTTACAAAATATTGACCTGAAACTTGGTGGGAACATTGGTCGTGATGCCAAGTTGTACCTAGAAGATTGACGTCATGATTACGTCATCGGGTATCAAATTACACGCGTTTTAAGGAAAAACTTTGGTCCGTTATAACTTGAGAACCACATGACCTACGATTTTGATATTGACATATGTTACTTATCACGTTAATCTCAACAATTGTTATATTTAATGTTGTGTACAAATTACCTCCACTTCCGGTGTTACCGGAAGTTGTAGTTTGACTCAAAATAACTCAAAAACGGAAGGATTTGGGCACATAAAACCAAGAGAGCTAAAAGATAGAGTAGTGCTTGGGCTTTCAGAAAATATAAACAATGACGTCATACGAGCTGTATAGCGCCCTCTACGGTGGCTTAAAGATATACAGTGATTACGTAATCTGAAAGTAAACAACGGATTTCCGCCAAATTTGGTGAGTGTTAAGCACTAGTGTACCTTGACATGTTTGCGAAGTTTGAAATCAGTGACGTCATTCAACCGGAAGTTATGCGTTTTTAAAGGGAAAATGATGTAATTATTCAAATACTGTTTACTCGTTAAGTACATGACGTAAATCAGTGAAAATTGCAAAATATTTACATCGTACGCATTCAATAATTTCTGCAAATTTTCAGTTGTTTGTGATTAATTAACTGGAAGTTATCGTCCAGGCAAATATTACATATTTAAAGGTGACACCATTTTCTATGTATACGCTATTTGTCAGTGTTTGAATACGGCAATCAGCATGATCAGTATCACGCAATATATTTACGCAGTATTTCAATATGCCATTCATTACAAACATTCACATAACAGTTCCACTACGAAATGAAACCCCGAACACCTAGTGGTTGTTAACACAACCACATGTCTAGTTTTTGTTTAGGATCTCATTAGAAAAAAATTATAACATAATGTAAAAATAACTCGCTTCCAGAATTTGTTTAATAGCTGAATTAATATAAGCAAGCAATGCTGAACAGTATTTGAGCACTTTCGAGTGATTCTGGTGTGAACTTCAGCCGATTTCACATAATTTCAAAAGTTGCATTAGGCAACATTTTGTTGTGTAACTTACGCAACATTTTCCTGCCTTTGATTGCAAAAGTTAAGCCTGTTTCACAAAAATTACGCAACATTTGTACATACTGCCCTCTACAAAGTCTGATGCCATCATCCACCTGGCTTCCTTAGCTAGCAGCAGGGGGGGCGACTTACATAAAACAGGTGCATCTTTTAAGACCTAAAATTGAAAAATAAGGCCCCCAATGGGGGGAATCTAGCCTCGCGCCGAGCTGGCCGGAACCGGCCGATGTCGCATGCCCCAGAGCGGTCTCCCCCAATGGGGGGAATCTAGCCTCGCGCCGAGCTGGCCGGAACCGGCCGATGTCGCATGCCCCATGCCCCAGTGCGATGGCAAAAAATGCCGCCAGCCCACTAGCTCTAGCTCTGGCTTTCTACGCAATATGGCGCGCTCAGGTGGGTTTTTTAATTCGATTGCCGAGGCAATCACCTGGTGAGCATATAGGCCGCGACCGAAGTGGCTCCCAGTCCCACGACTACAAAGGCGATTTCTCTATCGCGCTGCTCCGGCGATGGTTGGTAAAAATCTGACAGCCTGGGTTCCGGTTCCTGTGCTAGCACAACGCCGCTGCCAGCAGTGACAAGATTGTATTGGCGGATGGCTTCATCAACATCGCGGAAAGTGTGCACGGCGTGTCCCTGGCGGCGCAGCTCTTCATTGATCCAGTTAAGACATTCAGCCCGCTTGCGCGACCATTCGGCCTGTGCAGCTTGGAGTTGTTCTATGGCTTGGTCATGTCGTTTTCGCTCCTCGCGGGAACCGCTTAACGACGAGAAGAGAAAGTTTGACCCTGAGAACGCGAGCGCGTTCACCAATGCTCCACCTACAAGCATCGCTATAGACGCCATCTTGTCACGACTATACAAAGCGTTTACTTCAATATGTCAGCGGGGAGTATCCCCTGCTTCACGAGCATATCCTTGGTGGCCATGGCCAGGCCCACATCCAGAATGACCATGCCGACATCGTACGGCACAAAGTCCAATTTTGGCGTAGCACCTTTCGTGATTTTTTTGCCAAGTGTGGCGTACCCCATTGCGAGCCCACTCACAACGGCGGAGTGATATGCCAAATTGGCAAGCTGTTTGCCGTCTGTACTGGGAGTAGACATGGTGGCAGCAGAGTTACTGCATATGAAAGGGGTCAGATTGTTCGTCTAATAGTACATTTTTTCTTGCCTCGACAGGGGCGGCTTTTGCCCGCGCGTCTTTATTTGCAGCAGGGGGAGCAGATTTTTGCGCATATAGCGCGGCGCCAACAGCGGCAGCTGCGAGGACTGCACACGCTATCCATGAGCTCTGCGGTTGAAAAGTCGCTGTCCCAGCAGGCGCAGTTTCAGCGGTTTCGGCGGGCTGGGTGGTTTGAGATGGCTTGAGACCCTCTTTGGCCTTTTGAAGCTGTTTGAGTAGCGCTTCTTGTTTTGCTTTTTTGGCCGCCGCACCCTTTTGACCAGCCGCGACTTTCTTCGGGTTCTTACTCGTCACCCTCTCTTGCGTTGGAGGGGCCGCCCCCTGGGCAGGTTCTTGCGGGGCCGTCTCCTGCGGGGGCATCGATTTCAATGTCGTCTCCTCCATCTTCCGTATTTGTAAGAGATACCTGCTCTCCAAATCGACAGTGTTTAGCTGTGGTCATCGCCGCCGTCATCGGAGCTAGGTACATCCCATAGCGATAATATAGCTCGCAGCAAGCAGTAGTCAGTGCATGCTGAACAAAGGGGTCTTCGGAAAGGTCTGCGACAAGCTGGGGCCTATTTTCAGGCGGAATGGGTAGAACTCCGCCCGCTAACATCGCATACATCTGCAGCGCGGCAGCTCCGAGCGTTTTTGTCATTGAGGCCCCAAGGCGTGCCTCATAGCGTCCATAGTGTTTGGAGACCTCGTCATCGGTCATCTCGTCAACTTGTGCGAGAGTCGGCTGTTTGCCCAGGTATTTCTGTGCTGTACCACCAGCTACGATTGCCGCCAGACGGGCTCGTTTTTGTTCTTGTCCCACTGGGTCGATTGTTGTCGCTACAGGGGTACCAGCGCTTTTCTCTTTGGCGCCCTCTTGGGCCAACAGCTGGTCGATTAATTCATCCGCGTTTGCCATGTTGCGAACAGCACTTCGCACGTATGTCATTCCGCGCTTAAGTCTAACATACTCCAACAAAAGATAACACAATAAAATAGAATTAGCAACAACTGCTATCAGCGTTGTCGTCTGCATCCAAAGCTCCAACATAGTTGTTCAGCAGTGTTGAGCAGTTGTTCAGCAGTGCTGAGCAGTTGTTAAGCTTATGTTAACAACCGATAAACAGCTGGCTGATCAGTCTTTAGTATGAGCTTAGCATGTTTAGCTTCAGATAGCTGTTTCCTTAGCGCAGCTCGCTCTTCTTTTGTTGGGATTACATCGTTTTCTCGGAGGCAATCTTCGAAGGAATCCCTATCTTTGCAGTGGAAGATAGCGATCCACTTTGTCTGCTCACGGAGGTCTTTAAGGACCGAGTTATACTTCTGCGTTAAGACCCACACAGATTGAGAGGCATGGCGGCCTGAAAATGCAAGCTCTGACAACACATCTTTCTTTTTTGTCAGGGCTTTATTGGCCGAGCAGTCGTCAATGATGTACAACGTTGGTTCACAGGCAAATATCGAGTAAAAAACTCCCAGATATTCGTGAAGTTTGTTGCCGGGGTTGATATATCCTACGCTACCCGAGCAAGACGAGGGATCCAGCTTTCGTCTTACTGAAATCTGCAACCTCGAGCGACGCCTAGATCGCGAGAGAGATGAAAGAACCAAGCTATACAAAAAATACAGAAGAGCTTTCAACATCGTTGATGGTGTTGACACAGTATTGGTCGCATCTAGTATGGGAATGGGCGCGGCGGGTGTGGGCCTGCTCTCTACGATCATAGCCGCACCCGTCGTCGTTGCGCTCGAGGCGGCTGCACTCGTTTGTGGCCTGACCGGACTTGCTGGAAAATACGTCTCCAGGCGGCTTCTAATAAAAGCCAAGAAACACGACGAGATTCACGTCCTCGCCCTATCTAAGCTCAACAGCGTTACGGATATAATTTCAAAAGCGCTTAGCGATGGGCACATCTCCCCCGAGGAGTTCAAGCTTGTACTCGACAAGGTGGAAAGATATGGCCAAATGAAGGCCAATATCCAGAAAAAAACCCGCGAAGCTGCTCGAGAAGCGTCAAAGAACGAGCTCATGGCCGAGGCTCGGGCCTCAATAATGAAAGAGCTCGCTGCAGCAAAACCAACATCGAAATAAAATGTGGTTGCTTCAATCTTGTCCATACATGGAGCACATCAGCTGATTGCCCGCCGCCATATTGCGCGGAAGCCCGGCCTGTTGGAGACTGATTGGGTTGCTTGAATATCTCGAAAGGCATGGCCGCCAGTCCAATGTCTGCTCGCTTGGCAGCAAAGCTGTCTCGCATCTACTATAGCCCCCGCGGCTACTGGAAGGGACTAGCGGCGATTAAAAACCTCTCGGCTGCTGCTAAGATCTCTGAAGAGGCTGCTCGGGCTTGGCTTAAAAAGCAGGCAATTTGGCAGATCTACCTCCCCGCCCCGAGGCACATTCCAAGACCAAAATTCGATGTCGCCGTGCCCAACGAGGTTCACCAAGCTGACCTGCTCTTTCTCCCCCGCGACCGCCTCCGTCGCAAGACGTACAAGTACGCCCTCACCGTCCTTGACGTTGCCTCGCGCTATAAGGAAGCCGAGCCTCTGGCAACGAAGGAGGCCAAAGAAGTTGCCGACGCCCTGTCTCGCATTTACAAGCGAGGCCCGTTGAGGTGGCCCGGGCTGCTTCAGGTCGACCCTGGGCGTGAGTTCATGGGTGCGGTCAATCAGATGCTCGCGAAGCACAACGTCGAGATCAGGCGAGGCCGTGTGGACATTCACCGAGACCAGGGAATCGTGGAGCGATTCAATCGGACCTTGGCTGAGCGGCTCTTTGGGCACCAATACGCTCAAGAGATGAGGCTTTTTGAGGGCCAAAGGTCGACTGAATGGGTGGCCCGGTTGCCCGCTGTAGTTGCTGCCTTAAATGGAGAAGCGACTCGGTTGACTGGTAAAAGACCGTCTGAGGCCATCAAGGCTAAAACGGTGACGCAAACGCCCTCCTCCGTCGTTCCAGGCCGCCCCGTTGGCTCTAATGAGCAAAGGATCCCTTCAGACGTTGGTGTTCGCTATCTGTATCAGCCCGGCGAGCTGGAGGGCGGCCGCCGTCGCGCCACCGATCCAACGTGGTCCCTGGATGTGTACCGGCTCGGACGCTCGGTGACCAAGCCCAACGAGCCCGTGCTCTACTATTTGCTGGATGGACCTGCCCGTGGCTTTGTCCGGGAGGAGCTCCTCGTGACGCCTCCTGATACTCAGATACCGCCGGATGGGGTTCTCAAGCGTTGATGTCTGCAGCGCCTCTTTTTCGGTTGCACTCCAAACAAGTCAGCCTGATATTGTCCCCTGTATGTCCCTTGGTGTTGTCCTTCCGGTCCACACTGAATTGCTGTAGGTCTTTGGGCTGGTAGCTCCATAGGAGCTCAATATTGCAAGCGGCGCAGCGGTTATTTTGGGCTTTCTTGGTTTGCTGAATGTGCTTGACCTGCAGGTTAAATCTGAGCCCCTTGGCCTGGTCCTGCCGCTTGTAGGCCACAAGCTTCCTCTGGATCGTTTTGCGGAGCTGTTGCTCGGTGGGTTGCCTGTCCTCAGGGCCCTCCTATGGGGGGCAAACTACCCGTTCGAGCTGGTGCAAGTATTCCACTCTAGAGACCGCGAGGTAGGCAAGGTTTGACCACTGGAGATAGTCGTCGACGATCCAGACTTTTTTGGGATCCCCGACCGTCAGACCCTGGCTCGAATGGACTGTCATGACGTAGCCGAGAGCCCAGTCGTGCCCCCACTTGCCGTCCATAACCTCTTTGGCATAGCAGACGGGCACTTCAACGATGTCATTGAGGACGAGCTCTTCTTGTCTAGCTACAGGCCCTGGAATTGTTACCATGATGTTTTGCCTACGCGTGTCCTCGGGGCGATAGAGTAGTGGCACTGGCAAACCCGGGAAGTGTTCCTCATGTCGCCGAAATAGCAGCTCCTCTGCCCGGTCGCGCACCTTTTGGCGCGAGGTCAAGATGAGGTCGCTTGGTTTCCACTCTTCTACGAATCTGTCCCACCCAAGACAACTAGGGAGCGCTTGTCTCATCTCCCGGCACTGCACTCTATCGCACCTGAGACGGATGCGTCTTTTCAGGGCCTTGAGGGTAGGGTCTTTTGCCCTATGGTCATTCTCGACCTCCTCATAATAGGCTACTCTAGTCTGTAGCCAATAATGTGGCATCTCTCCGGATATAGGTGGTGGCTGGCCATGATCACCACAACAGATAACTTGGACCCCTCTATGCTCTAGCCATCCTATAAAGATCTCTAGAATATGGCGGGGTACAGTGCATATCTCATCCCATATGCAGACGCGGGGGATATACTTCTGACCCATTCTCTCTGGGGTCCACTTGGTCTGTCCACTCCATCGGAAGAAGCTGTGATATGTTTGAGCCTTAACACCTCTAGATCTCATTTCTTTAGCCAGACGATGAGTAGGTGTGAATACCAGAGGATTTCTACACCTAAACAACTCAATGGCTCTGGTGGTCTTACCACTACCCCCACCACCATTCAGATAGCTCAATTGATATCTTGTCAGTGGGTCGGCATGGCCCGGTGCAGTGCTGGGAGGGAGGGTATTTTTGCCTTTCAGATATTCGGGCTTGGGGAGATAGGCAGCGTGCTCTTGAGGCATGAATAGCGCCTCACCCTTATCGCGCCACTTCCCTGGGGCAACTGCACCCTTCCTCGGTGGCCGCCTGGTTGGCCCGTCGTGGCACCAGACACAGATCAGGCAGTACCCCGGCGGGTGGAGGTCGGGCGGGACGTATGCCGGGTCGCCCTCGAGCTTGTGTATGGCCGTCTTACGGACATAGAGGCTGTCGGTGGCCACCCTTACAGCCTCCGCGGGCTCGAACCTCATCAACATAGAGAGCAGGTTGATATGGGCGTACGCCAGCATGGAGGCCCTTAGGTGGGTATACTGCGGCTGCGAGCCGTCGTAATACGTGAGAACGTGTCCCAATGGGCATTTCATAGGTGCCCCGACGAGACTACCACTCTCACGGGTGTCTCTGACTAGGTAATCTAATTCCCCTTGATCTGTTACTAGCCGCCGAGTAAGCTTCTTACCATCAGCAGCGTTGCCCTGAGTGAACTTGCCTATAATACTACAGCCCAGATCACGGTCCTCTGGGAACCATACGTCAGTTTGGCTCTTATATGATATAATAGCTTCACGTACAGTGAGAGAGGCTAGTAAACCAGATTCTATCAGATAGGTTAAGAGCGGTGTGGGTGCCCAAGCGCTCTCCGCGAAATGCCTCCCAAACCAAGCGGGGATGACGGGGTGGCAGTCGGCGAACTCCCATTCCACGACCTCGGCGAAGCCCGTGCCTATGTTTTCGGGGAGAGGGCCGTTGACCGATACGCGGGTCATGCGGTGGGTTGGATGCCCAAATCGTTCGAAATAGGGCTTGGCCTCTCCCTGGCCCTGGAAGCTTGCCGGGTAGCAGACCTTCATGTCTATGCTGACGATATCTCTCGTGTCATAGTCCATGGAGTTCCAGAGGCCGCCGTGGCCGTGCTCTACACAGGCCTTTTGAATGTCATGGAGAAGGCTGGCCGGGGTGGGCTTCCACCCGTTCTTTTCTCTGGCTATCACGCTGGCTGCGTGGTTTTCACCGAATACCTTATCAGCGAGAGTTACATCACCTAGATCTTCACATACTCTTTCGATCCTAGCATGGGTCTCACGCGTTCTATAGGTGCGGCCATCTTGTATTACAAACTGTTCTACACTGAGATCATGGCCATTCCCACCTAACAACCAGATCGCCAATGGCTCGCCATGAGTGGCTTCTTGGATTGCTTTCCATACATCGCCGGAATAAAGGCGGACTTCTCGACCTTGCGGGAACTGGAGGTCTTTGGACCATGCATGGCCGTTGTGGTAGATGAGCTCTACCTTCCCGTGGGTTTCTTTGCCTCGTCTCTGGTATTTTCCGCTGTTATAAATCTCCTCTCCGGCTATGTCCCTTAGAATGATCGACCTGGAAAGGATCTTTTCCAGGTCAGCCACATCACTGATCGTGGCCCCAGTGTTGTGTACTTTATTTTCCCACACCTCTATTTTCTGACGCCTTATGGGTGTCAACCCCTGGCCCCTTGCGGCGCCCTTAAAGTGCTCTAATACTCGCATAGCCACACAATTGAGATCACCATCTCTCAGGGGGGCTAGGTTGGCCAGATCTGGATCTCTTAGGGGATAAAGCCCGTATATAACTGCGGTGACTGGATAGGCCCGTTGGTAATATACCTGGTCGATACCAGTTAAAACACCCAGTTTGGTATCTCTAGATATAACGATGACTCCCTCCCCTTTTTTCCTTTCTAGCCGTACGGGGTCCAGTTTGTCCTCAATGACCCACTCACCTTCGATCTGCTCTCGGAGGAACTTGAGTCTCAGAATGAACTCGCCCTCTGGAAGAACAGCGAGGAGTTGTGCCGCTCTCCCGTCGGTCATGCGGGCCTCTAGACTAACCCCACTTGCTTCTGCCCTCCAGGTAGAAAAGGCCCCAATGGCACCGTCGACCTCAAACTCAGATTTTGCATCTGTAAGGATTTCAACCCAATTCGCCGCTGGTAATTGGGCTGGGTGAGGGGCCTGCTCATCAAGGCCCAAGAAGACGGGGGCCTCATCGGGTACATTTCTTTCCTCGCGGATTCGTTCCAGCCTTTCGTGTAGCTCCTGTAGGGCCACTTTCGACCTTGGGTAAGGCGGCCACTCTCCAGTCTCCCTCTGAAACTCCTCCCTCAGTGCGCGTACCCTTAAAGAGTACGACCGGTCATCATCACGATTGGGACCCTCCGGCGGTTGTGCCTGTGGGTCGGGATGATGCACGCGGTAACGCCGTGCAGCACGACGCTCGCTTTCGCGCTCTCTCTGCTCTAGAGTGCGCCGGGCCCTGCGCTCTCGCGCAAGGCGGTTTGCTCTTTCAAGCTGGTCTTGGGTACGCCGCGCCCTTCGCTCTCGCGCGAGGCGGCTTTCGCGCTCTCTCTGTTCTGGAGTGCGCCTGGCCCTGCGCTCTCGCGCAAGGCGGTTTTGTCTCTCTCGAGCTGTAGCGTTCATCGGCATGGTGCTTGATGAGTATGGCTATGCGTATCCACTTCTCTAATTGAAAATCTTTATCGCTGCAAGGCGGTTTTGTCTCTCTCGAGCTGTAGCGTTCATCGGCATCGTGCTTGATGAGTATGGCTATGCGTATCCACTTCTCTAATTGAAAATCTTTATTGCTGCAAGACGTTTAAACTCTAATCTAAAGGTTCGTTGCTTTTCACGCCAGGCCCGCACACGACTGCTGCCACCATCACAGGCGTGGCACCAAGCTAGGGCTGTTTTTACCCCTATCCCACAACCTTGACATGCATAAGTTGTCCTGCCTTTTCGAAGTAGAGCCAGGTGAATTTTGCAATGCTCCCAAAGGCAACTGCGACCACAAAGCTTCGTTGAGCCTAGAACGAGCCACTGACAATTGTTTTTACCCTTCATCATATGCTATAATATAATACCTTATAGGTATACCTATCATGACAGGTGTATGTTTAAATGGTTCAATAACCCATGCAGGAGTGACCTTTTGACCATACAATTCCTCTTCGGGCAAATGATTGGTGTTGGTGCTAATCATCAACTCGGCGCGCCAGAGCGACCTTAGACCGCACTGGGGCATGCGCCATTGGCCGGTTCCGGCCGGTTCCGGCCAGCTCGGCGCGAGGCTAGATTCCCCCCATTGGGGGAGACCGCTCTGGGGCATGCGACATCGGCCGGTTCCGGCCAGCTCGGCGCGAGGCTAGATTCCCCCCATGGGGGGCCTTATTTTTAAATTTTAGGTCTTAAAAGATGCGCCTGTTTTATGTAAGTCGCCCCCCCTGCTGCTTAGCTCACTCCTAATCCCACCACTATCATTGCTTTCAGGTTATCATAATTATTTGCGGTATTCGTGCATTCACTTGTATTAACAGTTTGCTATTCCATTTTGTGTAATATCAGTACTGTACATATACTTGTCCATAGTTCTAGTTTATTCCTTTGCTTATGATTTGTATTCTTTCACCTCATTATTTTCTCGCATTATTTCATTCAATTAATGAAATAATGCGAGAAAATAATGAGGTGAAAGTTGGGCAAAGGTGGTAAATGACATTATTTACCACCTTTGCCCAACATTGTTTTTGTTGCATATTTAGAAATTTGTTCATTTCTTTTTGTTTAGTCGATCATTCTTGCTCGATGTATTTAAATTTCCCATTTGTATTTATTTCTTTAAGTGATTCAATACACTTCTATTGTAACTCTTTATGTAGGATTGCATAATACCTTTTATTTGCTTTTATGTTTGCTGAATTACTTAATTACTGATCATCCTGAAAATCTGTATCAAAGCACCTGTTTTTTATTTTGATTGCAGTGATTTCTGTAATCTCAATGATATTTCTACTCCAAATAATTTTACCATCTATTACATGAACTCCAGGAGCCTCTGTAGACAATTTTTACGATATCCAAGATTATGTGCTTTCTCTTGATCATTCTTTTTCCATCTATGGTTTCTCGGAAACATGGTTTAAAGAAGCTCCTCCTCCTTATGTCTACATGGATAATTACCACCTTGTACACTCATCTTGTCGCAATAAAACGGGGGGAGGAGTTGCCATGTTTGTGACAAATTCGCTCAAATTTCACATTCATGAAAACATTCTTTTGACCTTCTGCTCTTATAAGCTTATATTCTTATAAGGATTCTAGCCTTATAAGAATATAAGCTTATAAGAATATAAAGATAACTTTATTAAGCTACAAATTACATACCTCTTTGTATGGCTTGATGGAAGTTGACTGCATCCATAGAAGCTGTGACTACCATTGTTTTGCAGTGCTTGAAAGCTGTGATTCCAGCAACTTCGTCCATTAGTTTCATTGTAACTCCTCCATTTACAACGTTTGCAAAGTTACAGTCTGTAACACCAGCTAGGTGGATAAGACTTGACTGTGCAAAAGGTACTGTATGCTCTTCAATACCTGTATTCATTGATTATAAACAAAAAATGTGCTGCTTCAACAGATTGACATATGAATTTGATTATACAAAACAAAAAAGCTGTATCCTATGCATGCGACTGCCAAACAAACAAAGAAAATTGACTATTAGGGACACCACCAACATAGGGCTGGATGGCTCAGTTGGTAGAGCGCCTGTATGGTATTCAGGAGGTCGCCAGTTCAAATACCGCTTTGTTCACCTTTCAATGACTTAAAATCCAGTCAGTTTCCCTTGTGGTTATTTGATGATTAAATAATACACCTGTGAAAATTTGAGCTCAATCTGAGTCACAAAAAATTAACAAAAACCTGACTCAATTTTCTTTGGTATGGCCCATGATCCAATAATTGTAGGTAAACGTACCATAGGTCAATGTGCGTTACCTAGGGGAGAGGGTTCACCACTCCAGTGGTCTTGTGCCGAAGCATCTGGGACATATATACCAGTTTAAAGGTATAATACCTGATTGGTAAAGGTCACAAAACAAGCACTCACACTTTGTCTAATCCAATATACATAAAATATCACACCTGTGAAAATTTGACCTCAATCAGACAATTACTGAGTCATGAGAAAATAGGTAAAAGCCGACTCAATTTTTCTCATGTAAAACATAAAGAATGGTTTTGATCTTACCCCGAGACCAAAACTGTTTTCGGTCTTTGTTTGACTAATTTCTGGATAAATACATCATGTCAGGCAGAAATATTATAACAGTGAGGGTTCACCACTCCAGTGGTTCCGTGCCGAAGCGTCTGTGACATATATACCAGATTAAAGGTATAATACGTAATTGGTAAAGGTAACAAAACAAGCACTCACACTTTGTCTAATCCAATATACATAAAATACCACACCTGTGAAAATTTGACCTCATACAATTACAGAGTCATGAGAAAATAGGTAAAAGCCGACTCAATTTTTCTCATGTAAAACATGAAGAATGATTTTGATCTTACCCCGGGATCAATCACCTTGCAAACATATTGCGCATTACATAAACTCGAGAACATTGTGTCAACTCGCAAACATTGTGTCAACTCGCAAACATCACGTCAACTCAAAAACATTGCGTCAACTCAAAAACATACAAGTAATCAACTGCTGCAAACTGCTCATCAGCCAAAATGACCTGAAATATATAAAATGCTTAAAGTTAGGAGGGCCTGACGCGTTTCGATCCTAGCAGGATCTTTCTCAGAGGCTAAATGACAAAAAACATGAACATGCAAGTGAAGGAAGCTTTGCCTTAACTTGAAAACATGGTGTCAACTTGCAAACATTGCATCAACTCAAAAACATTACGCCAACTCGCAAACATAATGTCAACTCAAAAACATTGCGTCAACTCGCAAACATTGCGTCAACCAGAAAACATTGTCTCAAGTCACAAACATTGCATCAATTCGAAGGCATTGCACCAACTCTCAAAACATTGCGTCACTTGTGTCAACTCGAAAACATTGCGTCAACTCGAAAACATTGCGCCAACTCGCAAACATTGCGTCAACTCAAAAACATTGCGTCAACTCGAACGAACAGAAAATAGGTAAAAGCCGACTCAATTTTTCTCATGTAAAACATGAAGAATGATTTTGATCTTACCCCGGGATCAATCACCTTGCAAACATATTGCGCATTACATAAACTCGAGAACATTGTGTCAACTCGCAAACATTGTGTCAACTCGCAAACATTGTGTCAACTCGCAAACATCACGTCAACTCAAAAACATTGCGTCAACTCAAAAACATACAAGTAATCAACTGCTGCAAACTGCTCATCAGCCAAAATGACCTGAAATATATAAAATGCTTAAAGTTAGGAGGGCCTGACGCGTTTCGATCCTAGCAGGATCTTTCTCAGAGGCTAAATGACAAAAAACATGAACATGCAAGTGAAGGAAGCTTTGCCTTAACTTGAAAACATGGTGTCAACTTGCAAACATTGCATCAACTCAAAAACATTACGCCAACTCGCAAACATAATGTCAACTCAAAAACATTGCGTCAACTCGCAAACATTGCGTCAACCAGAAAACATTGTCTCAAGTAACAAACATTGCATCAATTCGAAGGCATTGCACCAACTCTCAAAACATTGCGTCACTTGTGTCAACTCGAAAACATTGCGTCAACTCGAAAACATTGCGCCAACTCAAAAACATTGCGTCAACTCGAAAACATTGCGTCAACTCGAAAACATTGCGTCAACTCGAAAACATTGCGCCAACTCGAAAACATTGCGCCAACTCGCAAACATTACTTCATCTCAAAAACATTGCGTCGACCCGAAAACATTTTGTCAACTCAAAAAAACAAACATTTTGTGAATCATTCAGAAAAGCCTAATTATGTTTTCAACAGACAGATTTGCCTCCAAGTGTCCTATTGGCTTTGGATATTACTGCATCTATGTGGTCATTCCAGGTGAGAGTGTCATTCCCAGGAATTTGTATGATCTAGTGGTACTGAAAGGTGAGCCATTGAGTAGGTACTGATGTACAACTTTGGTTTTGGTAGCATTCAGTTTCAGTCCATTTGATGGACTCCATCTTTCCAGCTGGGTTAGATCTGACTGAAGGATGTGCTTGTCACTGGGTGAGTTGATGGACTTATACAGGACAGCATCATCAGCAAACAGCAGGGAATTAGAGGCCAGGTTGTTGGATAATGTCATTCATGAAGATGTTAAAGAGCAGAAGTTCAAGAGAGCTGCCTTGACATAATACCACTGCCCATCTTATCATGTGCACCAGAAAGCACGAACACATAACCCCTGTCATTTGAAAAATCCCACAAAATCGGGATCGGGGCTAGGTCAGTTGTGTCAAATAACACCAGCAGGACATGGTAGTGGTGTTAGTCCCACTAATTTTGAAGGCTAACCCCATTTGGGATTAGTCCCGACGCTAGTCCCAAAGTGCTGAAAAATTGTGTCCCAACGAGGAGTTTTGTCAGTGGGATTACCCCCATTCGGAAGTACTCCCGAAACCAACCCCTCGTATGAACTTACCCAATGACCCTCAGATCATCTTTCTAATACCCCACCAAACTTGGTGTTTGGTTTTCCACAAGTGGACTAGTTACCTGTTGGACCTACCATTGCATATTTCCCTAGCTATGTGAAATAACTGCTATATAAAGATTTGCCATTGAGCGCCACAGCGCCCTGTTGAGTCAGTGCCCACAATAGTCAGAGCACGCCTAAACGTCCTCTTGTCTGAGAGTGAGTCAAGAACCCCAAGGCCAAGCCCACTGAGGGGTAGGCGGGAGGGCTGTCCAACAGGTAAGTAGTCCACTCGTGGACAACCAAACACCAAGTTTGGTGGATTGTCCACTTCGTGTCCTACTTACCTGTTGGACCTACCATTTCATAGATTGGCACCGAAAAGTCGGCTAATAGAGTAGGTCTATATATAAAAAAAAAAATCGCGAAATCGTGTCCCGTGAGGAGGCACGATGTGGGCGGGTCGAGGTTATGAAGAGTTGGGACTCACTGTCTCAAAGATGTTTGGTACAGGCTATATACCATTTGAGAGCCCTGACAGGACATCACTTCTTGTCCTCCGGAACTGATGACAAGGACTTTAGCTCAAGAACGAAAATGTCAGGAGGCTGAAAATCATGCGACTGGTTCTTGGCTAAAAAAGTGGTACGGGGAGTGAGGTGCACCCTGTGTGGCTCCCATCGAATGCAACCTCTGTCAGGAGTTAACGCATGGAGCTCGCTTTGTCTCCTGGCCGTAGCTGCAGCCAAAAGGAAGGCCACTTTGACTGATAATTTTAGAAGCGGAGATTGTCCCAGAGGCTCAAAGAGGGGATCTGCAAGGGAATGCAAGACCTCCCCCAAGTCCCACACTGGGACGAGTTTGTGACAAGGGGGACGCTCTGCAAACATGCCTTTCAGTATAAGTGCCCGATTGTTGGACACATAGGAACCATCCTGAAACCGCAATGCCTGACCTGTAGTTCCTAATTGTCGCCAGTGCAAGACCAGATGTAAACAGAGGAGGAAAAAGTCTCCAACTGTCATTACAGATGCAGTGAGGGATCCACCTCCCTCCCTTCGCACCACCTATGAAAATGTCGGAGGCGGCTGTCATATGTCTTTCTGGTGGATGTTCTGCGCCCACGTGCTGCAAGAGGGGCAGCCTGGCTAGAAAGGCTTGCTGCTCTCATGCCACGTTACACAATAGCCAGCACGTTAGGTGCATCGTCTGCGGACTCGGATGGTAGACATCGGACCGGGGCTGTCTCAGCAGGTCTGGTCTGTCTGGTAGGATGATGGGCTGATGAATCAACATCCTGATCAACGTCTGGAACCAGGGTTGCCGAGGCCAAAAGGGTGCTATCAGCATCACCTTGCATGGTTCCTCCTGAATCTTGCCGAGAATCCGAGGAAGCAGGGAGATCGTAAGCGTACATGCCTGACCAATTGGTTGGCAGGGCATCTATTGCCCATGCTTTGGGATCGGCGCTCCAAGCGCAGTATACCGGCAATTGGTTGTTGGTTGAGGATGTAAACAGGTCGATGTGGGGGCGATCGAGCATGGGGGAGTTGCTATTCGGTAGGAAGGACATTTCCTCTGGATAGTGCATCCACTATGACATTTAGCTCTCCTGGTATGTGGCAAGCCATGCGTCTGATGTCTTTGTCTATGCACCAATGAAGGAGGTCCTAGGTCTGGAAACAGAGCTGGGGAGTGCGTCCCCACTTGGCGGATTATGTAAGACACCACTGTCGATTTGTTGGATTGCACCTTCACCATTTCTCCCTCGACCCACCCACCTTTTCAGCTATTAGACAGGCTGGAGATCTTATCAAGCAAGAGGAGGTGAGAATTTTTTTTTATGTATCCTAGTAATTGTTTATCTCAACATAAGTAACCATAATATCTTTAGCCCCTTTCACACGAGCGCCCATAACAAGGGTCCTCGACCACCGGCCCGGAGCGGTCCAGGCGCCAGCCGCCGCCGCACCGGGCCACCGTGCTGATTTCAATGTGTTGGGTGGGAGTGGCCCACGCCACGCCGGGGTTCGGAAGGCCGGCTCTTTCAACGGGCCGGTCCGACCAGGCCCCGGGGCTCCAGGACGCCGATCTTGTCTGTCACCTCGGGCGATTGCTAATTTTTAGCAAGGTTTCACACGACACAAAAAGCATGTGCGCCATTGCTCCCCTGACAGCCAATATTTCACTGGAAAAAACAACATAGGCCTACACAAATTGCACCAGCACTGCATGCTAGGCGAACATTCTAGAATGAAATTTGTGGTGAATTTGTATTTCTTCACAAAGCTTACTTATCATACTTGTCCTTACAGTTGTTAAAATTATTCTCCTATGATCATCTGTCTCCTGTTTGACAATTTATTTGAATCCCAAAGAAACTCAAGGGCAGTACGGTAACGTAAGAATCGTGTCCGACACCGCCGTCTTATTCTTGGACAAGTTGTGTCTTACCTATACCGTTCAAGGCACAACACAACACACGTGTACAGTGTATACGTACGTAAACATGCTCAGCAAGTGACGCGTTCTGTGCATGCAGTATATGCAAGGATCCTTGTTATTCTGCACGAACCTTTCACACGACGCATCCTTGCTATTTTATCCAGGTTTTAACATGGATGTGATTTTTTGTAGTAGGTCTCGATCTCTGTTAAAATAGCAAGGGTCCCTGGTGATTTTTTTTAGCAAGGATACCTTTCACACGACCCTACTTTGTAACATGGATGCGATTTTATCAAGGGACCCTTGTTAAAAGCTTGCTATTTGGTCTCGTGTCAAAACAACCTTTTGAAACGGTTGTATATGAAAATGTTTTGCTTTTCTAAACACAGTTATAGCGACTGCTTAAAGAACAACAAGACAGCACTCTGCTTATTCAGAGCAAGAATCTCTGAGCGTAGTTGTCCTTGACGATTTAAGTGCTCTATCATTTGAAGACAAGGTGAGTTTTTTAAATGTAAAATATGAAATATGAATTTTTTTTTTTAAATGAACTGAAACAATCTAGGGCCTATAAGCTCCTCCCACTAATAATGAGATACTAGAAAAGTTCAAATCATCCTAGAGCTATTAATGAAATTGCAACAAGTATGGCTGATAAGTACTCATACTCAGCAAATGAAATTAATTAAATCAAAAGGAAATTGAGAGAAGTAAAGGAAAGAGAACAAAAACTGAAAAAGAGCAAGGGTAGAGAAAAAGGAGAGAAGGCTTTGGAGAGTTTCTATTTAGAGAGATTTGTATTTCCAAAGAAGCAATCATCAACAGGTCCCCAATCAAAAGGTGTCACTTTGGAAGGTGAGTTAACAAGGCTAGAAGAAGATTTGCCCTCAACGTCACAGATTAGAATGACAATAGATCACCAGATACAAACACGGGATGAAAGTTAAACAACTCTTGAGGATAAGGTAATGAAGCAGGAGAAACTGGAGTTGGAACTGAGGGAAAGAAGCAAAAGAAAACAGTCAGCAATAGACATATAAAGGGAAAAAGAAAAGTACAATAACTCAAAGAGTAGGAAATTGGAGGAAACACTAAAAGAAAAACCAGATGTTGATGTGGCAGCACCTCCACCGGAAACAAGAGCGGATTAAGTCGAAGACTGTGGAACAACTCAAAATATGAACAAGTACATGTAGACCACAGCCAAAGGGAGGGCCGGGCACGAGAGCATAGTGAATTGGGCAGTAATAGAGCTGTGTGCAGGAATGCCAGCCCCGCGGGAAAGAAGGTATATCTATCCCTGTGTCCATTGAAGTCGTCCGCAGGTCAACTCAACTTGAGATGCGTCAACTGCAGACTGGCGAGGGGGGGGGGGGAAGAACGTGCTAGTGTTAGTCCTAGTGGTGAGCACTGGCCGCTGGTGTATAGGTGGGTCGCAACTGCCCATGGTATGAAGCCACAAAATAGCAAGGGATGTACGTGCGAAGCCAATCCTTGACTTGCAGGGCGGTGCAGGTGGCAGGGGGCGGGGTAATCCGCCCTCTGCGGACAATAGTGAGGGATGGGACACCGATCCACGTATTCTGCTGGTCGGCAATACGTCACATATTGTGTAAGCACAATGTAAAAAAAAAGCTTAAAGGTGTAGTCGAGAAACGGATCTCGAAAATCGAAAGAGCCCACAAGGGACACGTCCGTTTCGTAGAGGCGCTGAGAAAAGAAGGGAAATCATGGCAGCATGGCATTGTGGGAGGTCAGGGTGCACAATGGTTGATCAAGTCTTTTCAGCGAAGTAGCAATTAGGCGCAAGGGAATTTGCATATAGTTGTAACAGTCTGGGGGAGGTGAATGTAGTAGACCTATTAATTTAAAGAAAAAGCACAACAATCAGAATACATAAAAGAAAATATGTGGTGAATCAGAAAAGATAGCAGAGGTTAGATCTGTGACAAGTGTAAAAATATATACCCCCAATTACTTTTATGTAATATTAAGTTATATTCGTATTATTATTCATGAGTTAATTTAAATGGGAAAGGACGACACCTCATGCATAGTCGATCCGATCTATGTAAATTACGTATGACGCAGCATATAGTTTCGCGCCGCAGGTCATTACTGTTATCGACGAAGAAGCGAGACGTTCGTTAAACTTAAGCTCTCTCTTCGTCCCTACAGGTAATGTGTAACTATGCTATTTATAATATCCATTTATTGCTCAAACCTTACTTGTTTGATTGATTACTTAAATCACTTTGATTAGAATCACTGGTTGGTTATTCTTCCGTTTAGAGGCAATTTGATAGATATTTTGTAAATCTTGTTGCTCAAGTGACTAATGTTTTAAGATGGAGGACGCCGCCCAGAATTATGGGGCGAACCGTATTTTCCAGATAATTCCTTTCCATATGTTTCTATCTTAGTTTCGATTATCCATTTCCATTTGATTAACATCGATGACAAGTTATGTTGAAGGATTTGCCAGGATGGCTAAGATCCCTTAAGATTTACCAAATTGTACCGAGTTTTGTTTAATGTACAGTTTCTACTTATTTTCTATTTAATCATTCCTGTTACTTTGAATTGTTTCTATTTTATTATGATTTTGAATCATTTACTGTTATCGACGAAGAAGTGAGACTTTTGTTAAACTTAAGCTCTCTCTTCGTCCCTACAGATATCATCAAATAAATCAGTGGAGACCACCACTCTCTCCGTTCCCTTATTTTAAACCCGGTCACAGATCTACATGTACATATTTTCACATTCACTTTAGAAGTGACAGAGAAAGGAATTTTGAGGGTCAATACAGACATTTGAAAAACCTGTATAATACAATAGTATAAGCATGGCAAGTAAAAAACTTACCAAATTCGTAAATAACCCAAAAAACGAACCTGGGGCTGATTTCATTAATGCTTTGCAATCATCGCTAAAAGCCCAAATCCATCACTAAAAGGAAAATTCCTATGCAAAGTAGTGATCGATTCTCAGTTTAACGATGGATTTGGGCTTTAGTGATGATCGCAAAGCATTAGTGAAACCGGCCCTGGAATGAAGAAGCTAACTTTCAGAAAATATAATATTAAAATAAAATAAGTAAAGACTGGACTTACCATCATACATATGCTGTATACTTAGACTGGTATTCTGTCCTGAGTCTTGTGCTTCCCTTGCTTGCTTCTGTCTGTGGTAGCGTTCCCACCCTGCAGCTTCCATCTCTGCTGATGAATAATTAATCTTGGGTATACGAAGCACTTTGCCTATTGTGTTCACACTTATTGGCACATACCACAAGGTTGCTTCATTAGTCATTCGCTTTGTTCCTGTATATGATGTAAAATAAATGCAGCAAAAATTATTTGGATATTAAATGATTATATTAATTCAAAAGCCGTATCCTCTTTGAGTGATCTCCCATGCTCAAGTTGCAGCATTGCTGCGCGTATCGATTAAATGATCCTTAGGATATGGGGGTGTGTGCATGGTTTCATGGCTTCTGATAATTGACTATAAGGGACACCACCAACGTAGGGCTGAATAGCTCAGTTGGTAGAGCGGCTGTGTACGGTATTCAGGAGGTAGTCGGTTCGGCTCCAGTCAATTTTTCTTTGTTCATTTTGTTCACTACAATTTGTTTGTGTTGGAAGTGGTAATACCAGTGTAAGAAGTTGCCCTTTGTACTACTAGCCTACTACAAGTACTAGTACTAGCCTGCTAGTGCTAGAGGCTTTGCTAGAGTACCCAGAAACTGTGTCTTGGTGTTGCACTGAACTACAATGGTACAAAATGTAGCCATTTCAAAATGTACAATTTGAAAATGTCCAACCTGTCCCATGTAGGCCCTATATTCCATGCAAAGTTTAGTAGTGTGAAGCAGCAACATTGAAAGGCAAATTGACTGTGACTATTTGAACTGTAAAGTGGATATGATCCTATTGTAGCCTATGCCTCTTATGTGATTGTTCATTGGGAGGTCTCTCATCAGCAAGGCCTTGTATTGTAGGGTTTTGTTTCATTGCTACTATATGTAATCCACATTATGTTTTACCATCGTATGTGCTGTGACCCATGGGAGATCATTTTGAATGGGAAACCTAGGGTAAATAATATAATAAATAAATAAATGTTCACTAAGAACTATCAATCTGTAGGTTTCTCATAGACAGGAGAGGAGGAAATTTAATTAACCAGATAGTGATTAAGGCTTGAAGAATGTAGGTTATTCAAAGTAAATTTGCTGTGAATGAGCTGTGATCTGAGATTAGCATATGATTACACACAATCATGCATTGATTGTATTTGATCCTGTTTAGGCTTCTCTTTGGTCATGCTGATGTTCATCTTCAACTGGGTTTCAGCCAAGGCAAGTTGGATGACCTACTGGAAAGCATCTCAGACAAAGACCAGACAGGTAACCGCAATGACATGCATTTCATAATGGGACAAGGCAATGACAGGTCAAACCTATATAGGACAGTCACTTTTAAGTTGAATTCTAGTTGTATAAATGCATAATGCAATGTCAAAGTGATTGTTGGAGAAGGGAGGGGGGGGGGGGGGGGGGAGGGCAGGATTAAAGAGGAGATAATGTGGTATAGGACCAGAGTGTGCCTCCCCCCTAAGAAAAAAAATCCTTATTTGTTTAACCTTACCCAATGTATTCACTGAGCTTCAAATGATACTACAAATACAAGTACACATTAGTTTGTTTGATGTTTTTGTTTGATGTTGTATTTTTTTTTGCAGCTAAACCGTGCGCCACCAAGATCTTTGACACTGCTGGAGGAATTTGTTATGACAATGATTCAGTTGAGGCGTGCATTTCAGATGCAAACTCTCATAAACATGTTTGGGATTTCTACGTCTTCAGTTCACAACAAGGATTTTTCTTCTCTATGCTGAATTCCAGTTTTTGATCAAGTGGCCCACAGTATACCAAGTTCGAAATAACCTCCCTAAAGCTTTCAAATATTACCCTAAAACAAGATGCATCATTGACTGTTCCATTTTTTTTTGCAAAGACCAAGTGTTCCATCTTCACAAAGGAGAACATGGTCATCTTATAAGCACCATAACAATGCTAAGGTTTCAATTGCTGTTTCTCCTCTAGGGGGAATATCATTTTGTTTCATCATCATGGTCAAGAAACATATCTGACCGCTCTATAGTACGAAAGTCAGGTTTCTTGATGGAAACCGGTGAAGATGTCATGGCAGACAGGGTTTTTTAATAAGAGACTTGTTGGCTCTTCGAGGTGCTACACTCAACATCCCACCAGAAGGCAATTGAGTAGCCAAGCAACAACGAACACAAGGAGAATAGCTAGAGCACATATCCACATGGAAAGAGCAATTGGACAATTTAAATTGTACACAATTCTGGATGGAATAATCCCACTTGCTGTAGTTCCTAATTTGGATCAAATAATATTTTTGTACTGTGCATTTTCAAATTTAGAAACACAGCTTGTGAAATGAAAACAAGTAATGCTCCATTCTGTCAACTTCACCCAATTCACCCAATATTTGTTATTATCAGGAGCTACTGCTCACTTGGGAATCTCCATAAATTATACTTCAGTACCATAAATTACATAATCAATAACATACAAAAATATAGTGTACATCTCTTTATCATCAACCTGGCATAATATAAGTTATATTGGCCTTAAATTAAAATACATGTATATCAGAGTTTTGGTTGGCAAGAAGAAGGTAATAATGACAATGCCCGAGAATACAAATGAAACCACTGCACTTGGGAATCTCCGTACTTTGAATCACCATAAATTCATACTTCAGAAGCATAAATTACATAAGAAAAAACATAATATACTTCTTTTCATATTTATCATCAACCTGGCATAATAAAAGTTAAATTGCCGTTGGATTTCGGAACTTGGTAATAATGACAATACCCCAGAATACTATTAAGCTGGCACTTAAAGTAACTTCATATTTTCAAGCCTTGTGAAATAAATGACGGCAAATATCAATGTTCAATGCCATTTTGAACTTTGTCTAATTGTGTCTTAGTTTTCCAACAATAACAGGTAACATGTACTTGGAATAACAATGCACTAGCTGTTGCTTGAGCTTGTCATAAATGATTCATTAAATGTCACGGTACTACATGGCAGTGTTGTAGTCGAGTACTTTTTTCTGAGTACCAAGTACTACCGAGTACTTTGACTGTCGAGTACAAGACAGGTCGAGTACTTTGCCAATCGAGTACAGGTACTGGTTTCCGAGTACAAGTACTTGTGCACCCGAGTACAAGTATACATGTACAAGTACTTATCTTCCGAGTACGAGTACAAGTACTTATCTTCCGGAAAAAAAAACATGAGCAAGTTGCGCTGTAGCGTTTGACTCCATTCTGAAAAAATTCCCGGTATTCTTTGAACCCAAATTGAACAACAGTCGATGTGGACGACATGCCTACAGCTGATGTAAAAATGGTGGTCAGCACACGTGGCTATGCGTTGCAACAGTACGTTACAACAACGTAAATGCCAGGCATGGCGAAGTCTATTTTCCAGACTCAACTATTTATTCATAAGCATGCATATTTCTATATGCTAGATTCGATTCATTGTTAGAATGCTCAGATCCACAAACTTTTAACTGAACAGATTTTTGTTATCGAGTACTCTTTTTCGAGTACGAGTACGTAGATGCTCAAGTACAATTTTTGGATGTCGAGTTCTGAGTATTTTGTAGCCCGAGTACAAGTACCAAAGGTTGCGAGTATTTGCACGTTCGAGTACGAGTACGAGTACGAGGAAAACAGTACTCGAGTAGTACTCGAGTGCGAGTACCGAGTGCGAGTACTACAACACTGCTACAGGGATTCCTTTTGCAGTATAAATCACAAGATCACATAACATACGTTTTGTTATCACCATTTGTCCTTGTATTTGGAAATACTGAGATGAATCCTTTAGTGTCCATGTTCCATTGCTTTTGGTATAGCCACGTTCCTCTGCTGCTTCTTTGGGGACAATTTCCCATCGATCATATGGACATTTCATTTCTAGAAGTTTGTCAACATTTTATGATTCCATCTGGAGAACTTGTAATGTATGGTTCTGCATGTTCAACCACAAGTCCAGTTTCAAAAACCTCAAGTTTCTAGTGTAGTTTGCTTTCATCCTGAACATACATTTCCCTTGCTTCAGATTCCTTCTCACTGCCCCACTGGATGGCAGCTGGAATGTTTAAAGTAGCTGAATCTCAAATGGTTTATTAGAGCTTCAGGATTTGCATTTGGGTCTTTCTACAAAGCAACGGTGCGAGTGCAGATACGCTTGAAATTCGAGGCAGTCAAAAATTCCTTTTCTCATTTCTGCCCATGCAGGGGTTTTTACTTTGCCCTTTAGAACGCTTTCACTGATGAACTTAAATTGTTCATTGCTGTAGCATTATGCTACAGGGTTCTTACACTTTCTGAGCAAAAAAATTCAAGGACTTTTCCAGGACTTTCCAGGACTAAAATTGAAGAATTTCAGGACCTTCTCTAGTATAATGTGCCAACCAATTTGCCTACTTGAAAACTATATAGGCCCTAGGGGTATTTAAAACATATTGTTAGGATAAAACATATCCGATCCTTGTGTTTAGTTCCTTTCTGGTGACTTTTCAGACTCGACTCGCCCATGCTTTTTATGCTGAAAGTTGACAAGCACACTTTGCACCTAGCTGAATACAGATCACCGCTAACTTTGAGAATCCAGGCTCCGTAATCATCATGTTGTAGCCATGAATCCTGAAAATGACAGTTCCCCGGCATCTTGCAAAATTCGTGAAATTCAATCTCTTCAAATAATGTGTTGTACAGATCAAAGTATGAACAACGCACGTTCACGGCGTCATGGAAACATCGACAGCGCTAGCGAAGAAGACGCATAGCGCACGACGCATCATACACACCGCATGGCCGGCCACACAAAATTCCAGAAAAATCCATGACTGGTATCCGCGCCGCACCAAACGCACCAAAGCATACAACGTGAACCAGCGGCCCGGTATTTAACACGCGCCCTCTGTTGACCATGGTCGGCGCAAATTCGCTATCGGGCAGGAAGTGCAAGCGAAGCAGGAAGTGAAAGCCTACACATATCGTACGTACAACGTCTGTATTTGGCGCAGTCAATTCGCGCTCGGTACCATGGGTCGCGGCCGGTTTCAGTGCAGATTTTACGGTAAAGAATCAGACATGTCACGCATAGCAAGTCATCAGCGATTCTGAATATTCTGTAAGTTTGCTGGCACCAAAATATTCCCTAACACGCTCGTACTTTTTTTGAGGGAGCACATTTTGAAATTCCAGGACTTTCAAGGACTTTTTTCTGAATTTAAGGACTTTCCAGGCCTTGAAAATGAAAAAGCAAAATTCCAGGACTTTCAAGGTTTTCAAGGACCCGTACGAACCCTGGCATATCTGTGCAAGAATGTCATCAAATGCTTTTTCTTGATTGGGAGATTTACAAGTAGATATTTCTTCAACAACATGAACGAATCCCCCTCCCCACAGTAGTGTGGGTCGAGTCTACTAGTATTATAATTATTATTGTTATTATTATTTATTTCTGAAAATGACACAAGGGATTCCTCAAAAGTGCCTAAGGCACTGTAGCTAATAAGCCTGATGAAAACTGTAATGGAAAGATGATGAGAAGAAGATACATGTACATTTTTAGAGGTGGGAGGAAAACCCCAGAGTAATATTCTGGGTAAAACCCACGGCATAAGGCAGGGACTGAAAATCCAATCCACTTGTGAACCGAGCTGGACTTGAACCCGGTCCACAGAGGTGAAAGGCGAGGAAAGAACCGCTACACCAACCTGACTCCGCGAGTGAATACTTACCCAAATAACATCTACCTATGCAGAGTAGCACCGTAATGCGGAGGTGGGAAAGGCAATAATAAGACAATCGGTCACTGGTAGGAATGTCACCCACCTTATCTGATGACCTAAAATGTCATAGCCTGCTATTGTAGACTTGCCAGGTTGAGGCACGTCGACCTCGTGCGGCCATGGTGGCAGCCTCTGCAGAAAGGCCTGCTGCCTGAAATGTTTGTTGCAGCGAGGCCAACAGGTCAGGTGAAGATCCTCTGGTTTCAGATGCATGATCCCTGACTTCGACTGCCAGATGAAGTCCCGTCTGAGAGGCAGGATCACTGGAGTCTGCTCTAGGAGTCTGATCAGCCTGGGAAACCATGATTGGTGATGAGAAGAACATGGCACCGTTCCTGCTCTATCTTGGCTATTACCCTGGGGAGTAGTGATATGGGAGGGAATGCATACACGAACATGCCATCCCATTTTATAAGTAGCGCATCTGTTTCCCACGCCTGTGGGCACGGAAATCTGGTGCAGAACACTGGTAGTCTGGCATTCTCGGGTGACGTGAACAGGTCGATGTGGGGTCTGCCCATGAGCATAAAAATCATCTGTGCCACCTCGCGATGGAGGGTGCACTCCGTAAAAATGACCGTACTCCTCGAGAGGGCATCTGCCAGGAAGTTTGTGTTGCCAGGAATGTGGTCTGCACTACGCTGTTTTCCATTGTCCACTGATTTGTCCACTGATAAACATGCCATGTCAGTAGGCAACAACTTGGCTGATCGGGTGCCACCCTAGCGGTTTATGTATGACACCACAGGTTGCCCAATACCTGGCTGAGAGGGATGAACATCATGACACCCTTTAAGAATCTGGTCATCAACGGACGTAGACCCACTGGAACACCCTTGAGTGGAGCGTGAGCAGATGAAATAGCTGACCGACAAACATAGAGTATTTGGTACTGGAGGCCTCCACCCAATAGCCTGTGAAGAAATTCCAATATAGCAGCTTGTATGCAGAGTTGAACTGTGCATAAGTCACTGGGTGCCAGAATGACAATGGCCTCTGAATACTTCATGATGAGAAGAGTCGCCTGACAGCATTAACATTCTGATGAAAAGCTGTTCCCTTGGAATGGCTCTAATTGTTGTTGTAGAGTGACAGGTTGTCCATATGCCAACAGGGAGAAGAACTGGAGGCTGTATGGCGAGTCTTAAAAAGCGAAGATATCAGGCTTGTGTCTTCCACACCGGAGACACAAGGAGAAGTGTGGCCCTATCCAATGGTATCCATGGAGGCATCTCGGAAGAAGAGTCTCTGATCTGACGATATGATGTGTGCTCCTGGCAGGCATTCTGCTGTGAGAGTAAGTTTCCTGCGTGGCATCACATCCACAATTCCACTGTGAGGCTGGACATTCCTGGAGAATGACTACCCCCTTGCGATTGATGTTAGACAGAGCAGTGGTGTTGTCTATTAGTTGACAGATGCATACATCCAGATGATGGCCGACTAATGAACAAAGTGCATGGAAGACTAAAAGTAGCCGAATGATAAATATGTAGAAACTGTACGTTGAGAGACCATTGGTCTCGGCACTGTTTTCTTCCAGACATTTGCTCCAACCTTGAAGCAAAGCGTCTGTCAGGATGGTGAAGTTCCTGTCCAGTTGTAGACTGTGGTGAAGAGTGGTGCTGGAAGCACAGCTTCGAATGTAGATGATAAGTGACCGAGCAGTATGCCAAGCCCTGTACTGTTAAGACAGTCAGAACTAACAGCTGTAGACAGTGTTCCAGTACCTAATTGATCTACTTGTGGGACAAGGACGAAGTCATGGTCTAGTAATTAACAAGAAAAAAACCCAGAATATCTGCTGTGACAGCACTAGCTGAAACTTGTCAAGATTGACCACAAAACCAGATTAGTTGTGGGTGACAACCTTCTCCTTGCATTCGTCGGATGACCCCGAAACATAGCTATGCGATGGAGGTGAGCAGCAACTAAGCTTCAGGACATTGGAGAATTTTCTTTCAGCACTCAAGTCCAAAAGGGAGACGAGCAAACTGGAATATCTGGTAGTACCAAATAACAGAGATACTCGGAACGATGAATGTGAACGGGTACAAAAAGTAGGCTAAGCATCCTTGAGGTCTACATGTATAGACCCCAGCAAGTCCCCTTGGAGTAAAAAGCTGCTGTATGAGCAATCCCTTCTAGAGTAGCAGAAACTAAACTGGTATTCCTTCCGGTAAACTGACAGGGGAACTGAAGAACTTTTAAATATGCAGCCTTGACTAGATTGAAGAACCCAACTGTCCTGGGTTAGAATTCTCCAACATGTCAAATGATGAACACAAATCTGAGACGACAGCCTGAAGCAACTGAGACTTATCTTCACTGGTGCGGGCGACGTTGGGCTTACTCCGGGAAGACCACAGAGGCTTCCTGAAATTCCCAAAACTGGAGGAGATACTACTCCACTGCAAAATGAACGCGACCCACTGAAACATGTGTAGACTGCAGAAAACTACGGGAAAACATGTCCCCTCTCGAGGGAAGAGTAGACAATGAAGCCCCTTAGTGACCATTGAAGCAAGTTTCCTGTCTTCTCTGCCTTTTCTTAATCCTTGACGAGGTTTCCTTCGGAGAAAAGACTCCATGGATGGCACATTCCCTTTCAAGGAATCAATGCAATGGCAACGACATGTAGATAATCATGGGCCAAGGCAAGGCTCTGACTGGCCAAACCCAAGAGAGTAAAAACAAAGGTGACAAGATCTTTCACCATGGCCTTGTCCACCTGGTCTAGGCATGACAAATCAATCAGGGCAACAACAAATAGACGAAACTTGAGGCAGCGTCGTAGTACAGAGGAGATAATGCCAATGGGCATCTTGAAAATAGGCCAAGAATCTGGAGTTACCAAAGAAGAACAAGCTTCTAAAAAGGTTGATCTCACCTCCCTGGTTGTGAAGTTTGGGAACAGAGAGAAACATCTCCCGCTCAACTGGAGTGAGATTGTAGGCCAGATCCTCCTATATTTCCTCATGGCCAGGTATGCTGGACTGAAGCTCTGCCCACACAATAGGCAATAGGACCAAGTCCAAGATGTGGCTGGTCATAACTGGATAATTCCAAGTGGATTCCGCTGTAGTACAATGCTTACTAAAAATATGTCTGCGACGCAATACACATCGTCAACAATGTCGGATGCAAATCCAATTCCACAGAAAAGAACGAAGCGGTTCCCTAGCTCGTGGATATCCAAAGTTACCAAGTTCGGTAAGCAGGTAGGGCTGCACTAACCGCAGGATTTCCAACCGTCATTATTGACACTGAAACTCGGCGCTGCAAGAAGGCAGGGAGTCCAAACAGAAACACGTACGGCAGTATGCTGTAAAAATCCATACCCTAATCACGCACGGGATCCAAACAGGAATCACGCACGGAAGAGCCGTAAAATTCGTAAAAATGCTGCCCTCTCGTGTCAAAGGTCATCGCTTCCAAAGATGGCCAGCGGAGGTTGTCGGAAAATTATTCACAGAGGGACCTGATGGAAATAGGGAGAGATCATTAAGCCCATAACATACCCAAGGTCGTGCAAACAAAACTGGAAGGACGGAATATGACGATGGCTCATGGTGATGGAAGATCACTCTCCTCCTTCAGTCGTTATATAAATTCAGGCCATGGTAGTACGGTACCCATGGCAGGGTATAGTGAACTCCAGCCCAAGGCAAGGCCAGAGTTCTCTGCAATGTCGGCCAACCCAAGGCGAGGCTGAAACCAAGGCAGAACCCTCGCGATCTCTCACATCACAGAAAGCCCGAAGGCTATGGTGAACTCCTGCCCAAGGCAAGGCTGGAGTTTTCTGCCCAAGTCGGCCAACCTAAGGCGAGGTTGGAACCCACGCAGAACCCTCGCGATCTCTCACATCAAGCCTGAAGGCTATGGTGAACTCCTGCCCAAGGCAAGGCTGGAGTTTTCTGCCCAAGTCGGCCAACCTAATGCGAGGTTGGAACCCACGCAGAACCCTCGCGATCTCTCACATCAAGCCTGAAGGCTATGGTGAACTCCTGCCCAAGGCAAGGCTGGAGTTTTCTGCCCAAGTCGGCCAACCTAAGGCGAGGTTGGAACCCACGCAGAACCCTCGCGATCTCTCACATCAAGCCTGAAGGCTGTGGTGAACTCCTGCCCTATGGTGAACTCCTGCCCAAGGCAAGGCTGGAGTTTTCTGCCCAAGTCGGCCAACCTAAGGCGAGGTTGGAACCCACGCAGAACCCTCGCGATCTCTCACATCAAGCCTGAAGGCTGTGGTGAACTCCTGCCCAAGGCAAGGCTGGTGTTTTCTGCCCAAGTCAGTCAATCCAAGCTGAGATTGGAACCGACGCAGAACCATCTATTCAGCCGGAATCACCAGGAGAAGAAGCAGCGTAGCGTAGGCTGAAATATCATCAGACAGTGTAGGTGTTTGTGTAGCGAATGCTAGCTTTCATTACTCGAAGACGACATCATGAAAACGAGTTAAACATGCGAACATATCAGCCCATTCCACAAATGACAAAGACATGCTTCAGTGGTTTTGGGGAGTATTTATTGGGCTGAAGGTGGGCTCATTTACATTTTCATCATTGGAGGAACTTTCCATTTTTCTTAAAGGGTGGATCAGACCATATTACGTGGGACAATAATACGAAGTGAGTCTTGACGACTAGGGCGAAATATAATGTACATCGTTTGTTTCATTCTAGCACATTAACGTGCAAGAGTTGACCAAATGAACAACCGGAATGTCGTATCTTGAATAGTGTAAACAGAAAGTATCTGACTAGAACTTTTGGGCACTTGTCCGACGGCCTATCGAGACAGTGCTGTGGCCTAGTGGTCTGTTGTGCCATACTCTAAATATTGTGGGTTCGAATCCAGCCATGGGCTTGCAGTTTTTGCCTCCTTGGGGAAGTTGCATAATTACAGTACTGTGTGAACAGATAAGTCGAGCTGAACATATAGGCCTACTGTATGTTTCCTTTAATTATATATACCAGTCTATATTTCACAAGGAATGTGCACTTTACAATAAAAATAGTGTCAATATCTCTTGTAACCAGTTCTCCTTAAGTTTAGGCATAAGAACAGCAAATAATTACATTTGATTAACACTATACTATCTTGATGGTCACACTTAATTGGGTAGTGTAACGTGCTGAAATAGGAAATTGTGTACATGTCTGCACACTCAACTCAAATGTGAATTCATATTTCTAATATTTGTTTTTAAGCAGACAGTTGGCCTATTATAATAATTATCTACAGCTGACTATGCAAAGGTTTCAGACGAAACATGCACATACGATCAGGTGCAAATGTAATGTTTACAAATGAAGAAAATATATTGCAAATTGAATGTTTCTCCAAAGCGGACACTTTTTTATGCAGCTGTTGCCATGGTGACCGAAATGATGTAGTATGTATTCAAGTAAAATGGCAATATGATTTTGGATTGCTTTTATCAAGATAGTTGGCATTGGCAAGATGTGTCAGAAATCTTCATTTCTTTCTTATTGTTGTAATGTACACAGTAATAGCATTCATCCTTATTAGTCATGAGTATAATACTTCTAGAACTATCCATAATGGAAGTCATGTCAACACCATCCCGTTCTTCACTTTCGTCAACAAATTTATCGGAATTTACTTGTATTTGGGGCAACCAGCGAAAAAAAGAAAGGTTAAAAAGGTAAGCCTAATTCCAAATTTAATATCAAAGAATAATATAAATTGCTTCACCCTCTGTACAACTGATCTCCTGTTTTCCATAACAAATCTTGATGGCATGACTACTACACTAGTACATGTCATAGCTACCTTGCCAATAATACTTTCATCATTTATGTTTTTGATGTCAGGGCACACTTTATGACAAATACATTTGTTTTTATTTTTTAATATTTCTTTAATGACCCAAAATGTCAATAAATCATTAGAAATCAGAGGATGACGTCATAATAAAGTCACTGCAATTTTTCAATATGACACTTCCAGGCTTAGATGCATACCAAGTTTCAACCCAATCAAGCTTAAGATTTACCCTTTTAATGCGCCGTCACGTGTCGCATGATGATGTCATGATGACGTCATTGTAAATTTTCGATATAACACTTCCCAACTTAGTTACATACCAAATTTCAACCCAATCGGACCTAGGGTTTATTTATAATTGAGTTTGCCCATAAGGCATTGTCACAGTGACACTCGATGAAAAAAAGCTGTATCCTCTTTGAGTGATCCCCCATGTATCATTCCCAGGTTGCAGCATTGCTGCGCGTATCGGTGAAATGATCCTTGGGGTATGGTGGTGTGTGCATGGTTTCATGGCTTCTGACTGCCAAACGAACAAAGATAATTGACTATTTGGGGTCACCACCAATGTAGGGCTGGATAGCTCAGTTGGTAGAGCGCCTGTACGGTATTCAGGAGGTCGCCAGTTTGGATCCCGCTCCAGTAAATTTTCTTTGTTCACTTTTCAATGACTTTAAATTCAGTCAGTTTCCCTTGTGGTTATTTGATGATTGTATTAATTAAAAAGCCTTATCCACTTTGAATGATCCCCCATATACCGTTCCCAGGTTGCAGCATTGCTGCACGTATCGGTGAAATGATCCTTGGGTATGGCGGTGTGTGCGTGGTTTCATGGCTTCTGACTGCCAAACGAACAAGGATAATTGACTATTGGGATCACCACCAAGTTGCACCAACGTAAGGCTGGATGGCTCAGTTGGTAGAGTGCCTGTACGGTATTCAGGAGGTCGCCGGTTCGTATCCCGCTCCAGTCAATTTTTCTTTGTTCACTTTTCAATGAATTTAAAGTCATTGAAAAATGAACAAAGAAAATTGAGATATAGAATATCATCCACCAATGAGAAGAACACATTCTTGGGGCAAAATTGAAGCCCATGTCAGAGACCAAATTCATTGTAGAATAGACTGAAGAAGTAATATCATATTGGTGCAAGAATAGGACAAAAACTCCTACAAACATGAATGTTTATCCCTCCATCAAAACCCTATGCAATGGAAATTTCCACCAGAATATTTGGCCACTAGTATGAACAAAATTTTGTCTGTCAGATGCGAAAAGTAATGATCTCTATTAACAAATATTACAGCTAACTAATCCCTTCACGTGTTTTCAATGGTCAAGGCTTATCAACATTTTAAATGGCCACAACTTGGGACTAAATACTTCAGTGAGATTTTTGTTGGCAAATAACTTACCTTTTAGAATGTCCTCTGCCCATACTTTCACCTGTACTTCCATTGAGTGAAAAGCAGTGTGTGTGATTTCAGCATGGAGTTGGGCAACTTCTCCTATGTACATTGGTTGAACGAAGTCAGTCTTTTCAACCCGAACAAGACCAGCCACACACTGTTCAAGTTCTTCTCCTCCTTCAGAGTCCTGAAGAAGAGCATAAATTCAAGATATGCACTTTTAGTAGAAACTCTAAAAAGAAAATACTTTTCTAGACACTATACACAGGAAACCTTTTCAATAACAGAAGAAAATAAATCTCACAGCCCTTTGTCTGATAAGATTGCAGCATTGTTTAAGGCATAGATTTGTGTACATACAGAGGGCGCTGTCTGACCGGCTGCCTGTGCTTTTAATCTTGGATGTTGTTTAGTTTGTTTTATCTGTAAAAGCCTCGATTTTGTTTTACCATCACTATTTTTTACCTCAATGTGTGACGTGAAGTAGTTTTTGTTGTCCTGTTCATCGTGTTTTTGTGGACTAGTGACTGTCATGTAAGTGAAATTTTAATAATTCTTGTGAACTGATTGTCGAGGCAACGTTGCTGTATGTACGTATATATGCACATAGTGTGTATACAACATTAACATGTTGAGTACTTAACCAGTTCACGTCGGATGATGTGATATCTCGCAAAAAAAATATATGTTCACATCCGGATGACGTGATAAAGCGCAGTAGGGTTTTTTAGAAAACAAGCGAAAATTCGCCGGATGACGTGAGAAGGTTCCACACTTCATGACGCCAGTGGCGGATGACGCCTTGGTCGGAGCTTTCTCAGTTGCGGGAGACGTGAGAAAGCGCGATAATTTCCCGTTGTGGTCACCGGATGACGGTATATAACGCTGCTTTTGACATTTTGGGTGGCGGGTGACATTAAGACTCGCCGTGTCTGGCTGTACCCTTTACGGGGATTTTTCAAGCTTGGATACGGCCAGTTGTGTAGGCCGTGTTTGCTGTGGATTACATTGCCGGACTCCCGTGTCCCACGGGCTATTATCTATTGTCTCTGCTTGCTCAACCATGGAGCATTGGGTCAATGGGAATCCTTCTATTTCCCTTTATTTTCATGTTGGACTGTCAAACAATTCACAGGGATATTTCATACTACTGGATCTTGTCTATAATTGTCGGCATTATTTTAATTTTATTTTCTCCCGTATCCAGTAGCAATTTTCACTTGGCAAAATCTACCAGACTCCTTCGTACCACTTTTTCACCATCTTTACGCCCGAACAATGATTATATAACAACCTTTTGTGTCCGGCTTATTGATACTTGGTGCACCATTGTTCACATTCTATACTTGCCGACCACCTATAGAATTCGGTCGGTGAGCTGGTGCGTGCCTTTGTTCCCTTTCTCTTGTTCGCTATGGAACTCACTGGACTCCACAGCCATTTCCCTCCAATGTCCACGGCGAGGTCTTTTGTCTCTGCTCACTCAACCATGGAGCTTTGAGTCAACTGCTACTCCAGTACTTCCCCTCTCCTTTCCACCTGGGCTGCCGACGCAAATTATGGGGGTGTTATACCCCTTCCTGAGTGCAATCTTCATTGCCATTCCCTTACATACTACAAGGATGCCGATGGCTGCTACAAGCAGACAAGACTTGCCATTTCTGTCTACATTATATGTTTAATGAAATGCCAGCTTCAGCCCATGTTATCTATGAGATCAGAGATCTTTTCTGAGCCTTCTTGTCTGGTCGCCAGTTCTAAAAACCAACCAATTATATTCAGAGTATGCTGAATATGCTGAATATTATGATCCCGTTACGAAAATCGACATTGCTGCAACAAGACTCGACAACCTACCATCTGCTGTAATTTTTAAAAAGATGTGCATCAGGCTTCTGTTCTTCAAAGTCACCACAGGGGTCAAATGGCTCAAACATGGATTATGCCTCTGTATGCTCGTTCCAGGTCATGACCCACCCACAGACATCACAATTTTTATGGATGTGCTGACAAACCCAGGACTGAATGAGAGTATAGATCATCAGCGAATTTGTTACACTCCTAGTGAACTAAAAGCCTTAAGATGTCGGATTAAACCCTGCATACCAAGTTCTACCTACAACTGCTTGAAAGTCCTTGACTTATTGAGAAAAGTGCGAGAAAAAAAGGCAGGCCTTCGTCATGTAGCTCGTAAAACTACCGATATGAGGATACTTCAGGATAATGTACTGAAATGAGACTCCTTGGGGAGCGAGTTTGGGGTTCAACAATGAGCCGGGAGGCTCTACTTTATTACAGCATTCGTCTGTACTGCCTCACATTTTATCGTTACGATAACTTTCAATGGAACTTTTAGTCAAGTCCAATGACAACTTTCCACCATATTTGTTACATTTTTCGTGCCGTTACCACGCACGTCTCTCACAGGGAGCCCTTGCGATGCTTCACCCAAGAGATATTCTTGCGCCATTGTATGTACAGCAATAACATCACAAAATGACCTGGTCTGATGTTCTAATTCGTAATTATAATCATTTCCAATTATAACAACTTAATAATAATAAAAGGTTAAACAAAGAAATATTAATCAAAATCCATTTAATCTATCCCCTAATTAATATGCACGGTCGATCTATTTTGTGACCCCGGAGTAATACGGCCATGTCATGGTTTCCATTCACAACCTATGACCCCTGAAGTAATGAAAATGAACAGCGCCCTCAATAATCCTCTTGTCAATGAACCGTACAGTGTGTATTATCAATTATTTAACCAAATGTTCATAAATTTAACCCGATTTCGGATCACCACATATCTCCCCTACTTGCGTGATTTCCTCCTGGAGATTGTCAATCGCAAGTAACAATACACTTTGTTTTCAATCTTTTCATCTGAAAAAATCTACAAACAAGAACGAATTAACATTTCCATAAAAATTACCATAAACATTAGAATTATCATAACCCATAATTATAATAATTACAGCACATGGAACCATTACAATCAATATTGTGTAACCACAATATAAACTGGTAACCATCAAGCCAAATACTGGTCTATACCAAATGCGAAACTGGAAGAATTTCACCAACTGCTTGAGTGTTCGCCCATACTGGACCATGCCCTGAGTGTTCAAGTGCACGCCATCAAAATAAAAGCGTGAGTGTCCAAGGCCTCTAGGCCTCCATAGCCACCAACTATCCTCTTGCAGAAATTTGCACTCAAGCAACTTGTTGAAAGCCTCTGCCTTACAGTTAAACTTATCGATCGACACCTGGTTCGGCCTCAATTGACCTGTCCTAGGTAATACTGGCAGGAAAACCACTGCACTGGGAGAAATAGCATACTTGCTCAAGTTATGAATGAAAACACAAAGACAATAAAGCAATTCCTCGGGCTCAATTTCCTCGGAACACAAATCATTAGTCCCTAAATCAATTATGAGAACCATCGGATTGGTATTGGAAATCATTTGATAATACCGCAAAGGATTTGACTGGATTCGATGCAATGAGAGCCCCCCTTCACCGAGGCACGTTACCGGGACACTTTCCCTCTCTAACTCAATGTTTACAACCGCCTTGCATTTTCCTGCAAAACGTTTTACAAAACTGTGCCCGAACAATACAAATGACACCTTTGTGTATTTTCTAGACAAAAATGTGTTACACAACTTCTCAAATAACACAAATAACCATTCAAAAGGTAAACAGCGTATAAATAATGTTTACATAAATGGAAAACTGGACACTTAAGTGTAGCTACAGGTCAAGTAACTTTAAGAATTACCAAAAATATGATAGGGGAAGTCCCTGCATGAAATACATTCAATCATAAACTTGCCAGAAACTATACATGTAACTGCTGGAGCAATCGCATCATCGATACGTGTTCCCTAGTAGGTGGGGTCTTGGGGACGAGATTTGATGAGCCAAGGACAAGCATACTCACAGGAAGACTGGATACCCCAAGCCTCTTCCAAAGAGCATACCTAAACCTCAGTCACCAGAGTACATCCCTTCAACACTCACCTAGTTTAGGACTGATCTAGGCAGCCTGTTTGGGTTGCGATGGGTTCCCCTTGAGATTCTTTGTGATCTGCGCAGGGTTTGGCCATGTACCCACCCATTTCCTAGGGGCTCCCCTACATTTGCACTGCCCTCCTTATTGCCTGTTCCTGGAGCTGGTTCCGGCATATTTGGGTTCGCAACAACTACATCCCAGTCTGAATCGTCACTGGAGTCAGATTCATTCCCCGACTCGGCTTCAGCCAAATGATCCAACCGTAAGTATTTACGATTGACTGTTTTCTCTTGTCCACCATTAACAGGGTGGATCCGATAGACATCATTTTGCTCATTTTTCCACACCACAGTATACGACTCTCTGCTGTATGCATCTTAGAGCTTGTGGCGGCCCTTGAAGGCACATTTTCTCAAGAGCACTTGTGAGCCTACGGGTAATGGCGCAGCATTGGCTTTGCCATCATGGACAATCTCATTGTGATGGGCCCTTCGTTCAACCCGTTCCTTAACTATGGCACCAGCCCTATCCAGCAGCTCGGACTGCTCCTTCACAAAATCCTGGGGTCGATTTCACAAAGCCCTGTGATCAATCGTAACTCGAGCTACAAAGGATAACCCATCGTATCCAACGTAGGGTTTCAACGCATCACAAGTCCTCTATGATAGATAGTAAGTTGCGATGAGTTTGGTGAAATCGACCCCTCATCCCAATCTATATCTGAACGCCCAAGAATCTGGTCCAAAGGAATCAGGGGCTCCCGACCAAACATCAACGTGAATGGGGCAACACCAGTAGTGGTGTGTGGGGTGGAATTGTAAACGAAGACTAAATGGGGCAAGAAGTCAGGCCACCTCCGACAATTGCGCTGATTAAAAGATTTGATCAAGCTAAACAGTGTGCGGTTAAACCTTTCCGCTTGGGCATTGCCTTCTGGATGGTAAGGAGTTGTACGCGACTTCTTCACACCATATAGGGCACATAACTCACGAATCAATTCCCCCTCAAAGTTCCGTCCCTGGTCACTACGTAACTGATTTGGGATACCAAAGCGGGTGAACCAGTTGTCACGGAGTACCTTTGCGACGGTTTCAGCACATTGGTCCCTACATGGCACAGCCTGCACGTAATAGTGTAAACATCTGTCATAACCAAGACGACTTTGTACCCCCTCGCCCTCTGTCGATTTTCACAAAATCGATGGCAAGCACCTCTAAAGGTCGGAAGGCTAATAGATGGCGTATTGGAACCTTGGGAATTGGCTCGGTTACCTTAGCTCTGACACACCGTTCACACTTCTTGATATGGGCTCTTACATCTGCCGCCATTTTAGGCCAAAACACGCGCCGCCGGAGGAGCAAGCATGTGCTGGTCACCCCCTGGTGCCCCCATCCCTCCTGGCATCCTTCAATGGCCCTCAAACGAATACTCTCAGGCATCAATACCTGAAACAACTCCCCAATGACTGGGTCCTCTACCTTCCTACACAAAACTCCCTCCCTTTCTATGAACCGGGGCCATTGCCATAACCACCAGTTCAACTCGGGTGAGTCTATCTGAGTTATATCTGCCGGTACAACCTCGCCTGGGGACCAACGGTGGTCCCAGAGCTTCCACACAATGCCTAACACCAAACCCAATTTCTGCAGAGCAGCAAGCTGCTCTGAAGACCACGAGGGTGTTTCACTACTGGAACCTGACTTTGTTACATTACTTGCAGACACATGCAAGGCAACAGGAGTCACATGAGTGTTGGCCTGAAGTACTTTTGCTACGGTCTCTGGTGAGCAGTGTCCTGGGAACCTACTTAGAGCACCCGCACAACGGTTGCTCTCCCCTTTAATGTCAAAATTAAATGCTGCAAGTTGCGCTGCCCATCTAAGTTCAGTAGCCCCCAGCTTAGCTGTACACAAGTGGGACAATGGGTTATTGTCAGTGAGTACAGAAAATGTCCTCCCAGTCAAATAGTCTCTGAACTTGTCCACGACTGGCCACTTTAACCAAAGTAACTCTAACTTGAAGGAACTATAATCCGGATACCGCGCCTCTGCCCCTCTAAGGCCCCTACTTGCATACACAATGGGGTGGAGATGACCCTCCTTGTCGTTCTGACCCAAGCACGCCCCAAGACCCTTTAGCGAGGCATCAATTTCTAGCACAAATGGCTTCTCAAAATCGGGGAAGGCCAAAACGGGTGTTTGCACCAACACACGCTTCAAATGCAGACTGCGCATCATCGTTCCAAGTGAACATAAGTGATTTGGGTCTCCCCTTAAAGATGGAGAATAACGATTTGTAAAAAAATGAAACAAATACAAATCCTCGTTTATAAGACATATAAGAGCCTTCTCATAATATACAATTGGGCTGTTTTTTTTTTATTATTTAGTAATATTGGAAATAAAATTTGATAGTATTTGTCAATTCTGGGGACTATTTACCCAAACTGGCCGTGGGTGGCGCTATTTAAATTCATGTCAATGTGTGACGTAGTCGAGGGGATACGGTCCACGAACGAATCCCCTCGGTGCGCGGGAGTTGTATGGGATTTCCAATGAGTTTTGTGTACATGCAGTTTTTGTATGCTAAAACTGTCCGAATCACTGCCCGAATGATCATTTATATCCGATTGGTACATTGATTCTTCATCGATGCTGTATTCATACCAAGGACGGTCGCCATATGTATCATTTTCAACCATTTTACCTTCGAAATGATTGGAGTGCATGTATTGCGTGTGGGTATGTAATATGCAACACACTGAATATAAATATTCATAAGGAAAGCGAATCCCCTCTTCTACGTCACCAACTTGAGGAAAACATGAATATTCATGATATGTAAATGAACCAAAAACGGGCAAAGTCGAGAGAAAATTTATCATTCTTGGCGAATGTGGAACGGTAAAAGGTGGCTTAAAATTCACATCAAAAAAATTCAAAAAGTGAGGGTTTATTATATGTTTACCTTAATTGGAGGTAGGTGAACAAAACTTTACGTGAACATCTTATTTTTCGAAATCGTTGGAGCCCAGCTTTAACAAGTGGTGGCAAGAGGGCATGCAGAGGGGCGGCTATTTTAGAGAACCCTTTTACAAAGCGACGGTACTAACCCGCCAACCCCAAGAATGAACGCAATTCCTCTGCCCCCTTAGGCACCGGCCATTCCTCGATGCGTTGGATCTAATTGTCTCTATCTACTGAGATCCCCTCAGCACTAACAACATGCCCTAAATATGTCACCTGGCTACGGAGCAGGGAACACTTTACTTTCAACCCAAATTCACTCAGTTTGGCAAAAAACTCTATCCAGCCTCTGGAGATGTTCTTCCAATGAGGGGGAATAAACCAACACATCATCCAGGTAAACCAACAATTCAGAGAGATTCATCTCCCCAAGACACGACTCCATCACTGGAAGGTGGACGGTGCATTTGCCAGCCCAAAGGGCATGCGCATGAATTCGTACAGGCCAAACGGCACCCTGAAAGCTGTCTTTTCTATCGAGCCTGGGTCCATGGCCACCTGGTGGTAACCATGCGCCAAGTCCAAAAGAATTTAGCCTCCCGCAGGTCTTCCAGTGACTTGTCGATACGAGGTAAAGGGAAGGAGTCCCGGACTGTCTTTGCATTCAGTTTCCGGCACAGACGCATTGATCCATCCCGCTTCCTAACTAGTACTACTGCACTGGCATAGGGGCTCTCACTGCGCCTAATAATCCCTTGGTCAAGGAGATTCTCTGCAACAGGTCTTTCACTTCCTGTAAACAGTCTGGGCGGATCCTACGGTATGAGTCACTAATCGGCTGTGAATCTACAGTCCTAATTGTGTGTGGAATCCTATTGCAATACCCCACATCAAACTGATCTTTCGAAAAAAAACAGCATCATGCTTTTGGATATTAAGCCGACCCACTTGTTCCTTCTGTCTGCTAGTAATATCACAATTAGCCAAACTCAAACCTGGGGGTAACCTGTATGTACTCCCATCTGAAAAGGTAATCTCTTCTGCTTTAAGTACATCATCCCCCGTTTGTTCCTCCGACTTAAGCTTGAAGGAGTCCTCCTTCAAGCCAATGGTTTCTTCAACCATCAGATGGTTGACAGAGACTTGAATACCCTCCGATGAGGGTTTCAGATCGATGCAGTCCTGCATCGATGCTTCAGCAACAGTGGCCAGTTTTGTGTAGGGTAGTATCACCCAACACTGCGTGCCTAAGTTGGCTACAATAACTTTGACAGATTTGCCATTGGTCACTTCACATGAATCATACACTCTGGCAGTGCTACTCAAATTGCCTCCTTGTGCTGGTGATTGTAGACTTTCTACAATCACCGCTTTATTCCTAAGAACATGGACAGGGGCCCTAAGCTGGCAATTTACTGTCACTACCTGCCTTGGATGAATGGTTACTTCATTCATCTGAATGTTAGATCACTCTTACCTAAACTCTCGGAACTGAAGATCATCGCCCGAAAATCTAAAGCTGCTATCATCGGAATTTCCAAAACATGGCTGGATGATTCCGTCTCCGATGCAGAAATAAAGATCAATGGTTATTCAGTTCTTCGACACGACAGAACTCGACATGGTGGAGGGGTTTGCGTATACATCAAGGATGATTTTGCCTTTAACCAAAGGAGGGACTTAATGAGAGACAATATGGAAACAGTCTGGCTAGATTTACTCTTACCGAAGACAAAACCAATAACAATTGGTGTATGTTATCGTCCTCCAAAAGACAATAACTTTCTTGAATGGTTTGAAAATATTTGGTCAATTATTGGGTTAAACTGTGAAACAATTATAATTGGTGATTTCAATATAAGTTGCCTGCAAACAAATTGCAGGCAGTTAAGAGAGTATAAAAATATCTTAGACATGCATGATTGTAAGCAACTTATAAAGGATCCCACCCGTATCAATGATTCAAGCGCGACTTTACTTGATCATGTTATTTGTAACAATTGAGATAATTGACTTTTGGGGACACCACCAACGTACGGCTGGATAGCTCAGTTGGTAGAGCGCCTATATGGTGTTCAGGAGGTCGCTGGTTCAAATTCTGCCCCTGTAAATTTTTCTTCAATGTTCACTCAGTCATCGAGTGTCACCGTGACAATGCCTTAAATGGGCAAACTTCACACATCAATTATAAATAAACCCTAGGTCCAATTGGGTTGAAACTTGGTATGTAACTATTAAAGTTGGGAAGTGTTATATCGAAAATTTACAATGACGTTATCATGACGTCATTGTGCATCACGTAACAGCGCCTTAAAAGGGGCAAACTTCACACATCAATTATAAATGAACCCTAGGTCTGATGGGGTTGAAACTTGGTATGCATCTAAGTTGGGAAGTGTTATATTGAAAAAGTGCAATGACGTCATCATGACGTCATCATGCGACACGTGACGGCGCCTTAAAAGGGTAAACCTTAAGCTCGGGTTGAAACTTGGTTGAAACTTGGTATGCATCTAAGCCTGGAAGTGTCATATTGAAAAATTGCAATGACTTTGTAGTAAGGATGATTGTCTAACGTACGAATTTAAGTTCACTCACCTTATGTGAGAAAGTTCAGTCAAATTCCGATTTCAGAATCCTCAAGGTTCCACGCTGGTGAGAGCGCGTATCACACAGATCACACGGTCGAAAACGCACACACACAGTGCGGTCCTATTGGGGCGACCGTACGTATGAGTTCGTGGGGCGAATTGGCCCGCGAGGAAATGTCTCCAACGAAACGAGGAAATGTCCCTCAAAGTTCACAATATGACCGTCAACTGCACGATCAGTAAAACGAAACTATAACGCGTAAAAACAGTAAGGATGAATGTACAAAAGGCAGTTGCCTTTGGCTAAATACTTGAAGTAGAAAAGACTTCGAGACAAGGCAAAAACTGCGCGTGACTTTCACACATGGAAAAAGAACAGTGTAAAAACAAGATGGCTGCTGACCGAGGGGATGGTATGCCGGTCAAAGTTCATGGCGAAAACGAGGCACTACAACTTTATTATGACGTCATCCTCTGATTTCTTATAATATTAAATAAAACAAATGTATTGGTCATAAAGTGTGCGCTCACATCAAAAACATAAATGATGAAAGTATTATTGGCAAGGTAGCTATGACATGTACTGGTGTAGTAGTCATGCCATCAAGATTTGTTATGGAAAACAGGAGATCAGTTGTACAGAGGGTGAAGATTACTGAAGCAATTTATATTTTTCTTTGATATTAAATTTGGAATTAGGCTTACCTTTTTAACCTTTCTTTTTTTCGCTGGTTGCCCCAAATACAAGTAAATTCCGATAAATTTGTAGACGAAAGTGAAGAACGGATTGGTGTTGACATGGCTTCCATTATGGACATAAGTATCGTCCGGTCATGAGTTTCCGATGGACATATGTTTTCGATGACGAAATTTGATTCCTATTTACCGCGAGACCGTGCGTGATACTTTGTGATCAGTATGCCTGAAGTGATGACTACACAAATGGCTATCTCCAACATTCAGGATATTGAGAATAAAGTTTTCAGTTGTGAGTGATACTCAAAAGTAAAAAACTATGTAATTTTGGGTATAGATTACTAATGCATTTAAAGGCTAATGTTCAAACGTTTATAAAAGACACAATCTGTGGTCAAATATTCCAAACTAAACTGTCGTCTGCTAGAGCAACTTTCATTCTTCCGATGTCAGACGGCAGGTCACGTGATCCCAGTGCGATCTGGGTTTTTATGGCATGCCAATGTAACAAAAGTGTTAAAGTCTTTCTCAAATCGAAGTGCCATAATTTTATTTTTCTCTTTTTAATTTGAAACTTTGCTAAGCTGATGAACTTAAGCTATCCACGTTTAGGCCTCTCATAATGATGCCATATATTATAAAAATGTTGTGATAATAATTTTACCTACCATGATCTGTACCAAATTCTCATTTTGTTGATTCATCCATTTATTTATAAAAAATAATTTATCATTCACGATCTTTGAATCAAAACAGTTTCAGGACCTTTTATAAATAACTCCATCGACCCAGTTCGATCAAATCAAGTTAGGACAATATTTCATCAATTTTTGAGTGACTTGGCACGCCATAGCTACTCCGATGTCAACGAACTTTGCCGCACAACCAAGTTATCGAAAACTGGTGACGCTTTGTTTACATAGCGGAATCGATGTCGCTGTAAATGACGGACAATATTTCCAAAGAAAAGACTTCAACTTCGATGATTTTTACAGAGTATAATCTGGAAGTGTCCAGTTCAAAGTTAGTGAAGTGATTTTCTGAAATTTTATTTCGTTTCTGTTTTATAGAAGTTTTCCCGTTATCCCATCGGAAACCGGTGACTGCAGGATATTATACTCAGGACTAATGAGGATGAATGCTATTATACATTACAACAATAACAATGAAATGAAGATTTCTGACACATCTTGCCAATACCAACTATCTTGATAAAAGCAATCCAAATCATATTGCCATTTTACTTGAATACATACTACATCATTTCAGTCACCATGGCAACAGCTGCATAAAAAAGTGTCAGCTGTGGAGAAACATTAAATTTGCAATATATTTTCTTCATTTGTAAACATTACATTTGCTTCCGATCGTATATGCATGTTTGTCTGAAACCTAGTCATAGTCAGCATAGTCAGCTTGAAGCTCACTCCCTCGGCACTGTTGTTGCATGTTGTTGATTCCTCAAAAGTGACCAAGTGCTTTGGTCACTTTTGAGGAATCCTTGGTGGATTCCTCAAAAGTGGATTCCTCAAAAGTGACCAAGTGCCTTGGCCTCAAAAGTGACCAAGTGCCTTGGCCTCAAAAGTGACCAAGTGCCTTGGCCTTAAAAGTGACCAAGTGCCTTGGCCTCAAAAGTGACCAAGTGCCTTGGTCACTTTTGAGGAATCCTTGGTGTCATTACCAGAAATAAATAATAATAATAATAATAAGATACTACTGTGTGGTAACCAAGTAGGGACCTGGGACAAGACTACCAACACGGCAGGCCAGGTCGAGACAAGGACCCCAATGAGGGGACATAAACTGCCCCTAACACAAAAGTTCTTCACCTTAAAAGGAGAAGCTTATTAAGTAAAAACCCAATAGCGCTCCGCACTAATGACATCACAAAATCCCCGGATGTCAGGTATACATTGACTCACATACGTAGTATGTGTACATGTACATGCACGTGCACACCCATACATGTTTGCATGGTTGCAATGTTTGTCTGAGATCCGGTGCTATTTTTAGCACAAGTGCGGAGCGCTATAAGAGCGTGTCCACGAGAGGACCATGCAGAAAGTGACAAGGTGGAGGTGAACGGATTTTGCTGAAATTTGGTGGGTAGGGGGGTTATAGGTAGCCTTGAGGTTGTATACATTTTTAGGCCAATCCGACCTTCCTATCAGAGAAAATGGCCAAAAAGTACTCTTTTTTGTAAAATAATGCATGATTTTTATGAATTTGGGGGCACAAATGTTCAAACGCTTGCTGTGTCACAATGGAAAGTAGTAGAGTATTGAAATTTCCAGGGTTTCAAGGTTGTATCCTGACCTAAACCGGAATGCCAAAATAATGAAAAAAAAAATATATATTTGAGAGGGAGGGTGCACAACGTTTTCTTGGGGGTACCCCAAAATTTTCGTCATAGATATAGCTATCTTTGAGTAGCTGTAGTGTCATTAGTGCAGGCCTTTGAACAATGAAACTTGGATGAAAGTAGGTCCTTATAATGGTCTATTGAATGCATCAATAAAATTTTTGTCAGCTGTTTTCAGTATAATTTTACATGGGTCCGTTTCTAGCCCTATTTGGTGGATTTTAGCGGCTTTTAAGGGTAAAAACTGGTTTCAATTTTGAAACACTTGACCTCGCACAGGAAAATAACATCAATCACCCTTCAATTTTATCATATTTTTGGTCCCTGGCGAACAGATATAGTGGGGAAATTACAAATCTCCAGTAAATGTTCAGTAGGCCTATGGACAAGTAAATTAACAACGGAAAATTTGCCTGTTTTTCAGTATAATCTGTATATACCTCAAGGTTCGCAATTCATCTCAAAGTTGTTACTCCATACCTCAAGCTTTTCAGTCTTTTGGATGGATATTTTGTTCCTTTAGGCTCTATCAGTGCAAGGCTTTTGGCAATTTCAGTTGGTAGGTCATTATTCTGTTGGATACCTTTTAACCCCCCCCCCCCCCCCCCTGCACACACTCACCCCTACTGCAAAGCAACATACCGGTAGTCAGGCGCGTAACCAGCATTGTCAGTCCGGGGGTGGACATACGTCAGTATTATCCCTATTAATCCCCTTCCCATCCGCTTTCTTCCTCCCCTTCCCCATTTTCTTCCATTGTGATAAAATGAACATTACATGAACATAATCATTTTAAAGCCATATGAGTGTAGGCCTAATGTTGGGTACAAAAAGAAAAACCGTTTTGTTGCGTATGTCACAGCGTGCAATAGAAGGTTTGTTTGTAGACTTGTTGTCAACATTGGTTCTCGAAAAGACAACCTAAGGAAAGACCATGAGAAGGTTGCATCAGCCTTCTCCCCAAAGAAATTAAAGAAATAATTATATTAAAAAAAAGGGAAAAGTTAAATTGTGGGCTTATGATTTTTATTGATTCTATACAGCATCCAAGAAAAGCTTACTTTCCACGAATCCTACATTTACAGCTGAATGTAATGAGCGAGTCAAATTTCAGCCAGTAATACTCTTCTATAAATGTGCAAATAAATTATTTTGTTCCGACAAGGAGATCCTTATCATTTCAAACTAAAGAAGAGTGCCCCTCATTTATTCACACTCTTTGAAATTTTACATGACTCAACGTAGACAAAAAAGCCAGCACAACATGCATAAAATACCTCTGATGAAGGAAATATTAATGATTATTATGGGAATGGCGCAAGTTGAACTCAAGTTTAATATTACTGCATCATGATTCTGCACTGCATCCATGAGAGGCTGTTTTTCCACCAAATGTATAATATTATATTTAACATTAAGCTAGTCCTTGGATGGCAATGTCCCTGATGATTTATGTGACAGCATGCATGCAGGTGTGAAAAACAACTGGCTACTGCTGGGCAGTCAACTAATTACCCCTCTGGAACTGGCTTTTCAGCTGTTTTGATACAGTCTCTGCATGGGTTTTCATACTTTTTTTCATATTTGACACCAACGAGTGGAATACAAATATTCCCTGCTGTGGAAGATTTTGTGCAATTCACTTCACGAAGTGGATGATAACAATTCCTTCCTGATATCCAACTCAAACCCCACCTATGTGTTGGGGCATATCAGTTTATTAGTTTCCATCCCTGGAGTCAACTTTCTACAGGCAAATGCCTGCGTACTGGTATATATCTTTGGTACAAAGGCGCACTGAACTGGTATCAAGTGAATAGTACAATCATGTAGTGACAGACGCCGCGCTCGATCGTTTTTAAGTGCTTTAGATTCCTACAATCACACCGCATGTAGCGGCCACACTGTACTGCCACCATAGAGCTGGAGGTTTTTCCTCCAGGTCTATTAGTGCAGACCAGTATAAACTAAGTTCCAAATCAGTTCGCGGAGCTCATTGTTTTTTTGTATACCCTTAAAAATGGTGTTTTTAGGTGTTCGGGTTCAAGCCGAACACCTATTGTAATTGTTCGATTTTTTTTTTAGGTGTTCGGGCTCAAGCCGAACACCTATTGTAATTGTTCGAGTTTTTTTTTTTTTTTTCTTTTTTTTTCTTCCCAAACTTATCCGCAGGACTTCTATATGACGGTTACAAGATATCGACTTGCAACTTGGTGGGAACTTCGGTCATGATGCCAAGTTGTATTTAGAAGATTGACGTCATGATGACGTCATCGGGTATCAAATTACACGCGTTTTTATGAAAAACTTTGGTGCTCTATAACTTAAGAACCACATGACGTACGATTTTGATATTAACATATGTTACTCAACACGTAAATCTCAACAATTAATATATTCATTGCTGTGTACAAATGACCTCCACTTCCGGTGTTACCGGAAGTTGCAGTTTGACTCAAAATAACTTGAAAACGGAAGGATTTGGGCACAAAAAACCTCAATAGGTCAAAGATAGAGAAGGTCTTGGGCTTTCAGAAAACATAAACGATGACGTCAGAGGAACTCCCTCTCAGGCCCCTTGTTCGGGACAAGTACGGCTTCATGGTCCTGATAGAGCACCATGATTGTCGAATATGTCCCCGGTGTGAGAAGCCAGAGATGGTACGAAAGTGTCCGGTGGCTCGAAGGAGGGGGACTGGTTCTTGGTGGAAAGCCGATGGTCGGGATGAGTCGAAAGCCATGTGGCTCCCAGCGGATGTGGTCCCTAGCTATGGGTAGGGCCTTGATGTCACAGGTCCTCATAGCCGCAACCACTGTCAGGAGGGAGGCGAGCTGATGAGTTCGTGGGGCGAATTGGCCCGCGAGGAAATGTCTCCAACGAAACGAGGAAATGTCCCTCAAAGTTCACAATATGACCGTCAACTGCACGATCAGTAAAACGAAACTATAACGCGTAAAAACAGTAAGGATGAATGTACAAAAGGCAGTTGCCTTTGGCTAAATACTTGAAGTAGAAAAGACTTCGAGACAAGGCAAAAACTGCGCGTGACTTTCACACATGGAAAAAGAACAGTGTAAAAACAAGATGGCTGCTGACCGAGGGGATGGTATGCCGGTCAAAGTTCATGGCGAAAACGAGGCACTACAACTTTATTATGACGTCATCCTCTGATTTCTTATAATATTAAATAAAACAAATGTATTGGTCATAAAGTGTGCGCTCACATCAAAAACATAAATGATGAAAGTATTATTGGCAAGGTAGCTATGACATGTACTGGTGTAGTAGTCATGCCATCAAGATTTGTTATGGAAAACAGGAGATCAGTTGTACAGAGGGTGAAGATTACTGAAGCAATTTATATTTTTCTTTGATATTAAATTTGGAATTAGGCTTACCTTTTTAACCTTTCTTTTTTTCGCTGGTTGCCCCAAATACAAGTAAATTCCGATAAATTTGTAGACGAAAGTGAAGAACGGATTGGTGTTGACATGGCTTCCATTATGGACATAAGTATCGTCCGGTCATGAGTTTCCGATGGACATATGTTTTCGATGACGAAATTTGATTCCTATTTACCGCGAGACCGTGCGTGATACTTTGTGATCAGTATGCCTGAAGTGATGACTACACAAATGGCTATCTCCAACATTCAGGATATTGAGAATAAAGTTTTCAGTTGTGAGTGATACTCAAAAGTAAAAAACTATGTAATTTTGGGTATAGATTACTAATGCATTTAAAGGCTAATGTTCAAACGTTTATAAAAGACACAATCTGTGGTCAAATATTCCAAACTAAACTGTCGTCTGCTAGAGCAACTTTCATTCTTCCGATGTCAGACGGCAGGTCACGTGATCCCAGTGCGATCTGGGTTTTTATGGCATGCCAATGTAACAAAAGTGTTAAAGTCTTTCTCAAATCGAAGTGCCATAATTTTATTTTTCTCTTTTTAATTTGAAACTTTGCTAAGCTGATGAACTTAAGCTATCCACGTTTAGGCCTCTCATAATGATGCCATATATTATAAAAATGTTGTGATAATAATTTTACCTACCATGATCTGTACCAAATTCTCATTTTGTTGATTCATCCATTTATTTATAAAAAATAATTTATCATTCACGATCTTTGAATCAAAACAGTTTCAGGACCTTTTATAAATAACTCCATCGACCCAGTTCGATCAAATCAAGTTAGGACAATATTTCATCAATTTTTGAGTGACTTGGCACGCCATAGCTACTCCGATGTCAACGAACTTTGCCGCACAACCAAGTTATCGAAAACTGGTGACGCTTTGTTTACATAGCGGAATCGATGTCGCTGTAAATGACGGACAATATTTCCAAAGAAAAGACTTCAACTTCGATGATTTTTACAGAGTATAATCTGGAAGTGTCCAGTTCAAAGTTAGTGAAGTGATTTTCTGAAATTTTATTTCGTTTCTGTTTTATAGAAGTTTTCCCGTTATCCCATCGGAAACCGGTGACTGCAGGATATTATACTCAGGACTAATGAGGATGAATGCTATTATACATTACAACAATAACAATGAAATGAAGATTTCTGACACATCTTGCCAATACCAACTATCTTGATAAAAGCAATCCAAATCATATTGCCATTTTACTTGAATACATACTACATCATTTCAGTCACCATGGCAACAGCTGCATAAAAAAGTGTCAGCTGTGGAGAAACATTAAATTTGCAATATATTTTCTTCATTTGTAAACATTACATTTGCTTCCGATCGTATATGCATGTTTGTCTGAAACCTAGTCATAGTCAGCATAGTCAGCTTGAAGCTCACTCCCTCGGCACTGTTGTTGCATGTTGTTGATTCCTCAAAAGTGACCAAGTGCTTTGGTCACTTTTGAGGAATCCTTGGTGGATTCCTCAAAAGTGGATTCCTCAAAAGTGACCAAGTGCCTTGGCCTCAAAAGTGACCAAGTGCCTTGGCCTCAAAAGTGACCAAGTGCCTTGGCCTTAAAAGTGACCAAGTGCCTTGGCCTCAAAAGTGACCAAGTGCCTTGGTCACTTTTGAGGAATCCTTGGTGTCATTACCAGAAATAAATAATAATAATAATAATAAGATACTACTGTGTGGTAACCAAGTAGGGACCTGGGACAAGACTACCAACACGGCAGGCCAGGTCGAGACAAGGACCCCAATGAGGGGACATAAACTGCCCCTAACACAAAAGTTCTTCACCTTAAAAGGAGAAGCTTATTAAGTAAAAACCCAATAGCGCTCCGCACTAATGACATCACAAAATCCCCGGATGTCAGGTATACATTGACTCACATACGTAGTATGTGTACATGTACATGCACGTGCACACCCATACATGTTTGCATGGTTGCAATGTTTGTCTGAGATCCGGTGCTATTTTTAGCACAAGTGCGGAGCGCTATAAGAGCGTGTCCACGAGAGGACCATGCAGAAAGTGACAAGGTGGAGGTGAACGGATTTTGCTGAAATTTGGTGGGTAGGGGGGTTATAGGTAGCCTTGAGGTTGTATACATTTTTAGGCCAATCCGACCTTCCTATCAGAGAAAATGGCCAAAAAGTACTCTTTTTTGTAAAATAATGCATGATTTTTATGAATTTGGGGGCACAAATGTTCAAACGCTTGCTGTGTCACAATGGAAAGTAGTAGAGTATTGAAATTTCCAGGGTTTCAAGGTTGTATCCTGACCTAAACCGGAATGCCAAAATAATGAAAAAAAAAATATATATTTGAGAGGGAGGGTGCACAACGTTTTCTTGGGGGTACCCCAAAATTTTCGTCATAGATATAGCTATCTTTGAGTAGCTGTAGTGTCATTAGTGCAGGCCTTTGAACAATGAAACTTGGATGAAAGTAGGTCCTTATAATGGTCTATTGAATGCATCAATAAAATTTTTGTCAGCTGTTTTCAGTATAATTTTACATGGGTCCGTTTCTAGCCCTATTTGGTGGATTTTAGCGGCTTTTAAGGGTAAAAACTGGTTTCAATTTTGAAACACTTGACCTCGCACAGGAAAATAACATCAATCACCCTTCAATTTTATCATATTTTTGGTCCCTGGCGAACAGATATAGTGGGGAAATTACAAATCTCCAGTAAATGTTCAGTAGGCCTATGGACAAGTAAATTAACAACGGAAAATTTGCCTGTTTTTCAGTATAATCTGTATATACCTCAAGGTTCGCAATTCATCTCAAAGTTGTTACTCCATACCTCAAGCTTTTCAGTCTTTTGGATGGATATTTTGTTCCTTTAGGCTCTATCAGTGCAAGGCTTTTGGCAATTTCAGTTGGTAGGTCATTATTCTGTTGGATACCTTTTAACCCCCCCCCCCCCCCCCCCTGCACACACTCACCCCTACTGCAAAGCAACATACCGGTAGTCAGGCGCGTAACCAGCATTGTCAGTCCGGGGGTGGACATACGTCAGTATTATCCCTATTAATCCCCTTCCCATCCGCTTTCTTCCTCCCCTTCCCCATTTTCTTCCATTGTGATAAAATGAACATTACATGAACATAATCATTTTAAAGCCATATGAGTGTAGGCCTAATGTTGGGTACAAAAAGAAAAACCGTTTTGTTGCGTATGTCACAGCGTGCAATAGAAGGTTTGTTTGTAGACTTGTTGTCAACATTGGTTCTCGAAAAGACAACCTAAGGAAAGACCATGAGAAGGTTGCATCAGCCTTCTCCCCAAAGAAATTAAAGAAATAATTATATTAAAAAAAAGGGAAAAGTTAAATTGTGGGCTTATGATTTTTATTGATTCTATACAGCATCCAAGAAAAGCTTACTTTCCACGAATCCTACATTTACAGCTGAATGTAATGAGCGAGTCAAATTTCAGCCAGTAATACTCTTCTATAAATGTGCAAATAAATTATTTTGTTCCGACAAGGAGATCCTTATCATTTCAAACTAAAGAAGAGTGCCCCTCATTTATTCACACTCTTTGAAATTTTACATGACTCAACGTAGACAAAAAAGCCAGCACAACATGCATAAAATACCTCTGATGAAGGAAATATTAATGATTATTATGGGAATGGCGCAAGTTGAACTCAAGTTTAATATTACTGCATCATGATTCTGCACTGCATCCATGAGAGGCTGTTTTTCCACCAAATGTATAATATTATATTTAACATTAAGCTAGTCCTTGGATGGCAATGTCCCTGATGATTTATGTGACAGCATGCATGCAGGTGTGAAAAACAACTGGCTACTGCTGGGCAGTCAACTAATTACCCCTCTGGAACTGGCTTTTCAGCTGTTTTGATACAGTCTCTGCATGGGTTTTCATACTTTTTTTCATATTTGACACCAACGAGTGGAATACAAATATTCCCTGCTGTGGAAGATTTTGTGCAATTCACTTCACGAAGTGGATGATAACAATTCCTTCCTGATATCCAACTCAAACCCCACCTATGTGTTGGGGCATATCAGTTTATTAGTTTCCATCCCTGGAGTCAACTTTCTACAGGCAAATGCCTGCGTACTGGTATATATCTTTGGTACAAAGGCGCACTGAACTGGTATCAAGTGAATAGTACAATCATGTAGTGACAGACGCCGCGCTCGATCGTTTTTAAGTGCTTTAGATTCCTACAATCACACCGCATGTAGCGGCCACACTGTACTGCCACCATAGAGCTGGAGGTTTTTCCTCCAGGTCTATTAGTGCAGACCAGTATAAACTAAGTTCCAAATCAGTTCGCGGAGCTCATTGTTTTTTTGTATACCCTTAAAAATGGTGTTTTTAGGTGTTCGGGTTCAAGCCGAACACCTATTGTAATTGTTCGATTTTTTTTTTAGGTGTTCGGGCTCAAGCCGAACACCTATTGTAATTGTTCGAGTTTTTTTTTTTTTTTTCTTTTTTTTTCTTCCCAAACTTATCCGCAGGACTTCTATATGACGGTTACAAGATATCGACTTGCAACTTGGTGGGAACTTCGGTCATGATGCCAAGTTGTATTTAGAAGATTGACGTCATGATGACGTCATCGGGTATCAAATTACACGCGTTTTTATGAAAAACTTTGGTGCTCTATAACTTAAGAACCACATGACGTACGATTTTGATATTAACATATGTTACTCAACACGTAAATCTCAACAATTAATATATTCATTGCTGTGTACAAATGACCTCCACTTCCGGTGTTACCGGAAGTTGCAGTTTGACTCAAAATAACTTGAAAACGGAAGGATTTGGGCACAAAAAACCTCAATAGGTCAAAGATAGAGAAGGTCTTGGGCTTTCAGAAAACATAAACGATGACGTCAGAGGAACTCCCTCTCAGGCCCCTTGTTCGGGACAAGTACGGCTTCATGGTCCTGATAGAGCACCATGATTGTCGAATATGTCCCCGGTGTGAGAAGCCAGAGATGGTACGAAAGTGTCCGGTGGCTCGAAGGAGGGGGACTGGTTCTTGGTGGAAAGCCGATGGTCGGGATGAGTCGAAAGCCATGTGGCTCCCAGCGGATGTGGTCCCTAGCTATGGGTAGGGCCTTGATGTCACAGGTCCTCATAGCCGCAACCACTGTCAGGAGGGAGGCGAGCTGATAGTAGTGGGCATCAGAGGGGCCTAGCACGGAGGTTCGAGTAGAGGCCTGCATGGAGTTACAGGTTGGATGTCCAGGTTCCAGGATGGGATTGGCTGTCTGCTGGGAGGCCGCTCTAAGTCCTGCGTGAGGAGGTGAGGGGCCGCGTTGTTTGATATGGGTGAGCCATCCTCAAGGTCCTCAGGTATGGCAGCCAGTGGAGAACTGTGGTTGCAGGGTGTCGAAGCTTGCAGTCCAGTGTGGAACAAGTGCGTAAGGAGAGGTCACTATACCACTGTAACAGGTGCATGGTCGATGTAGCACGAAGCGCAGAGGCGTTAACGCTATCGTGCATCTTCGGTTGACAGGTGTCGTCCCGGTGCAGCCGTGGTGGCAGTGTCGTCAGAAGACCAGCCGAAGAGAGGATCGTTGGACAGCATCCAGCACATTAGGTGGAGACCTCCGGATGCTGGGAGCAGGATCCCTGACTGACCGAGGTTGATGGAGGGAAGTTCGGTCTGTGAGCATGATCAGTGGCGTAACGGCCGGCCCGGCCGGTCTGGGAGCATGATCAGTGTTAGCACAAGAAGTCTGGCCAGTCTGAAGAACCTGAATCACACTCGTTCTGGCGTTGCCGGTGTGAGGGCGATAGGAGAATGCAGCATCGTTTCTGTTCCAGTTGTGGAGAACGTGCACGGTATCGGGGAAATCAAGGGGAGATCAAAGGGATGGCCAGGAGGGCCGCACCGCTGATCTGTTGGGCATCCGTAGCACATGAACGAAGGAGAGGGTGCCCGGTGTAGAACGTCGGTAGTTGGACGTTGTCGGTTGACGCAGACAGGTCAACGTGGCATCTCTAGTCGTAGAGAGAGCGTCCTAGTGATGTCTGAGTGGAAAGTCCATACTGGATTCATCCACCCTCAGGAGAGAGCATCCGCAGTCTCGTTGGCCGGCAATGTGGATGGCTTGTAGGTGCGCGCCGTTGTCCTAGGTCCACCGTAGGGATTCGCCAGGTCAAGACACATCTGTGGGGAGCACGTGGCTCAATGGTGGTCGATGTGCGCTACAGCTGTTGAGTCATTGGAGCAGACCGGTGTTCGTCTTCCCTTGACGTGTCCGTAAAAGTGTCGCCGGGCGTCAAGGACGGCCCGTAGCACGAGTGTGTTAGTGAGATAGAGACGGGAGGAGCGGTCCCGGTTCCCAGATGCCTGGTGTGGGGGGAGGGGTGTGTTCCACCCCAGGAGGGACCCGTTGTGATACCGCCTCGGCTCTTGATGTCAAGGAGAGGGTGTCGTTAGGTAAACTTCCTTCATCGACCAGGGGAGGTACTGGTTGATGTGTTGCGTTACTTTGACTGCGATGCCAATGGAGTCGAGGCTATAGGGCTGAGAAGCCAGGAGATGCGGGTTGCATATGGCAGGGTGATGTGAACTGACATAGTTCGATCGCTCTAATCCCCCGTGAGGTCCTGTCTTAATCCAGGGGGACTGCCGTTGTGGAGTGGCATCCCCTGGGGAGATGGCCTCAAGGTTTCTGCACTGCTGTGCAGAGACAACATCCTACTCGTCGGGTGGTAGGTGGAGTCCAGATGTGGGGTGCCCAAATTCCTGTTTGAGTTGTGCGATAACTGAGGAGTGCTGGACTGATGCAGGTCTACTTCCGTCACCTGTTAGGTGTGGTAGTAAGATGCAGGAGTGGTGAAGGCCGGTTTGGGCCATCCTTCGATGGGTCAGCCATCAGGTTGATCACTGCCTTGATTAATTGAAGATGCTGACCTGTAGTCCAGAGGCTGTAACCACAGCTCCTTTGTCGCTTTCGGTAAGGTCGGAGAAAGTGTAAACCTTGTGTATCCGTGGGCCAGCAGCCACCAGTGGGATGATAAGGGGGCTGGAGGTCTCGGTAGCATCGAAAACCGATTGGTTCCGCAGGTCCGCTTGGGAAGTTCATGGTACTGCGGCATCGTCACCATTGGTGGCTATCCTGCGATGTGCCGGGAGCTTATGATACTGTCGATGGTGATAAGCTGTGTAGACGCATGCCAGCTCCTTGGCTGCGTGGGCATGCTGTATGTCGAGTCCCTACATCTACATGTAGGATAATCAGGATGATGTGTCCACCGCGACTGTTCACATTCTGGTACCTGTGATGAGTCATGGTATCACATGTATTAACCTTTGACCTCAGGAAAATACCAAGTGGAAAGGTCGTATGAGCATCGGAGCGGTCTCACAATGGAATCACTGAAGTAGAGTCATTATTAATTCCCATAACTGCACCCAGGACTACCGCGGACGCTGGGTGGCGCCATGGGGCCGTGGCAGTGTACTATACGGGGCGTACTAATCACCGATCCTGCCGGCAGTGGAGCGCTGTGCTCGGTAGTGTTGTGCTGGTAGTGGCGGACAATACTGGAGGGTAATTGTAATGATACAAAGCCGGTATCATATGCATGTACGTACGTACAGTATACTGTACTGTATACATATAATGTACCGCCTGACGCAATCCGTGTGTGATGAACGAGCGTGGTTATTGAAGCGTTGCCGATCCTTGCACGCTAAACAACGAAGATCGTACGTGCAGTGGGGGAGGGCAGATCGACCGCGGCACAGCTCGAACTTGGGACAAGTCGGCCGCGGACGGCAGCGGGCTGGGCCCTGAAGAATTCACGGGCCGCGCTGGCGTGCAGACATCGGGCGGAAAGGCTGTAAGTGGGGACTCCCGCAGCGGTCCGCTCCATAGGACCGAGCCGTGGGATGGATGCATATCGGTCCCCGTGACAGGGGGAACCGGACAAGTCGACCGTGGGACAACTCGACGTGGACAAGTAGATGTATACAAATTATACATGAAGGCCGCAGGCAGAGGAGTGCCGACCCGGGAGCATCGAGCTGTAAACGGGAATTCTCGAATAAGTCTTCCGCTCCGCGGGAAATAGAATATTATCTGTCTCTGTGTCCAAAGAAGTCGTCCGTGGGTCAGCTCAACTTCAGATGCGTCAACTGCAGACTGGACGGGAGCCGGCCGGGTCCGGTAGCATCGTATCCGCTCCCGCGGAACTAGGCAGTAGTTTAGGGAGAGGTGTACAATGATTGTGTAGTGTAAACACATATAGATATACATGTAGATCCCAGGATCGTCAGGCATCAGACAGGTCGGCCGCGGGACGGCTTGGCTAGAGCTGGTTCAGCCGCAGAAGCAGCGCAACATCAAGTAGCGTCGAGTGGGCTACCGCGGCCGTGTAGGCGGTGTAGCCGAGCTGTTTGAGGACTAAAGCCGCTCTCCATATCCCTTTCTGGACGGCAGTGGATATGGCCCTCCTTTGCGTTGTCGGCTGAAGCCCGAGGTCTCCTCGCTGCGTTGTGGTAATTGCAGGGGGAGAATAACCGGGTCCTGTTAAATTGTTGGCGACTGCTGGGGCTAACTGGTGGGCTATACATGTAGATCGTGTATAGACCCTGCCCCATCGGGGGCCGGGGCCGGATTGGTCCGTTGTGGGCCCCGGTGGGCGTGTTGTTCCTGGTGGTGAACACTGGTCGCCGGTGTATAGGTGGGTCGCCACTGCCGATGGTATGGAGCCACAGAATAGCAAGGGATGTGCGTGTGAAGCAAATCCTAGTCTTGCAGGGTGGTAATTCTGGTGATGGAGGGCGGACGGTGAGCCCGCCCGCTGATGACAATAGCGGGGGATGGGACACTGATCCCCGTATTCTGTTGGTCGGCAAAACATCAAACGTTGTGTAAGCCGATGCACAGTAGGTACAAGTACACTCCGCAGCACATTGTGCCACGCGTGTTTGTATTCACCCTAACCACACAGCCAAGCATTGTTCGGTGATGAAAGGGCTGTTGAGTGGTCTCGCTGTTATGAACACCTGCAGCATTCCGCTCTCAATGGCCCAGGGCCAGGCAGAAGTGAAAGGGCGTCCCTCTGACGTCCGCAATCGTGTTCAGTAGGGCTGGAATGGTTTCCCGCCCGGGTAGGGCCAGACAATGGGTGGGGCCGTGTATTAACGGCGCTCATTGGATGCCTGAGCCTCAGCACGTCTCTCCGACGTCCGCAATGGAGTTCGTAGGAACGGAGCGGCAGTGGGGGTGATGGCGATGGCGATGTAAATACAGCATTTATATACATGGATCGCCATAAACAGGGGTGTGATTAACATTGAAGAATAGTGTAAAAAAGAGCTAAACACACACGAAATTGGACTGAAAGCAATAAAATTACAGGAAATTTTGTCACAGAAAAACAGTCAAATCACACCCCAGCATTAAACATTGCTCCTACCCACTGACGTCTGAGGCTTGTTCCTCGGCACGGTAGGCCCGGTATTCTCAGCCGGCTCGGGCCTCCGATCAACGGCACATAACACGGAGCCTGTGAAAGGAGCATGTTACGCCGGGGCCGATCAGTCCGTTCAGGCGGTATCCTTCTTCGCCTCTGGTAGCGAGCGATCTCCCTACGCTCTGGTAGCGACCGTGGTATCGAGCTACCCCCGGCCGTAGGCCTCTTCGGGTCGGATAGACACGTAGCCGTCAAGGCATGACTAGTATCTAACCGCCCGGACTTCCCTCGGACTGGTAACTTCCCTCGGACTGGTAGTAGTACCAGCAAGCCCGGAATGAGGGGACAACACCCACTCAGCCATTCCGTTTTTGCGGTACCGCAAGCGGGGAATGAGGGGTCATCGCCCATACACTCATCCATCCCCCTAACTTGCGTTAGGCCTTCCATCGTAACGTACACAGAGCCGGCTGTGTACACCCGGCATCTACATGGGAGATAAAGTACCTGTAGGATGCACAGAAAAGGAGAGAGAAAAATACCAAAGAAATGCACAGAAAGGGATTCTGTTACAAAATATATAGGTAACGGATGATCAAGATAAAGGTTATATCAACTAAACGAAAAGTGATCAAGTCATAACAGCTTATCTAAGGTGTAGCGGGGAAACGGAACTCGAAAAACGAGAGAGCCCCAAGGGGCACGTCTGTTTCGTAGCAGCGCTGAGAAAAGAAGGACGATCATGGCGGCTATGGCGGTACGCATTGTGGGAGGTCAGGGTGCACCACGGTTGATCAAGTCTTTTCAGCGAAGTAGCAAATAGGCGCAGGGGAATTGCATATCGTAGTAACCGTCTGGGGTAGGTTGAATGCAGTAGACCTCAACAATTAATATATTCAATGTTGTGTACAAATGACCTTCACTTCCGGTGTTACCGGAAGTTGAAGTTTGACTCAAAATAACTCAAAAACTGAAGGATTTAGGCACAAAAAACCTTTGAGTAAAAGATATAGGAGGTCTTGGCCTTTCAGAAAATATAAAAGATTACGTCATACGAGCTGTATAGCGCCCTCTACGGTGGATTCAAGATATACAGTGATTACATAATCCAAAAGTAAACAGCAGATTTCCGCCAAATTTAGTGAGTGTGAAGCACTAAAACATCTTGACATGTTTGTGAAGTTTGAAATCTGTTACGTCATCCAACCGGAAGTTATGCTCTTTTAAAGGGGACAAGGACGTAATAATTCAAATACTGTTTACTCAGTAATACATGACGTACATCAGTGAAAATTGCAAAATATTTACATCGTATGCATTCAATGACGTCTGTAAATGTTCAGTTGCTTGTGATGAACTAACCGGAAGTTTTTGTCCAGACAATGTTATATATTTAAAGGTGACGCCATATTCTCCATCAGTCAGTGTACATGTACAGCATGATCAGTATTTGTTCAGTCCCACAGTTTAAGTGTATTCCAATATGCCATTATTATGAGGGACGATTGATCACATACGTTCCAACATATGTTCACAAAACAGTGCACTACGAAATGAGACTCCGAACACCTAGTGGTTGTTCCCACAACCACAATGTCTAGTTTTTTATAAAATCATTTGGTGGGCCCTACATGGGAAGTACTTGTAAAGAAAATGGATGGAACCCGGTCACCAGAGTTTGGACTGTCCACTTTGAGCTGTTAGGATGAAATCAGGCTCTGAAGTCGCTCTATACTTTGACATGTAGGGGAGGGGTACAATTTTTGCAGTCTTGCACTAGTCAACATGGCAGTTTTCAAGGTATTTTCCTTTGGATGGACAATTTCTCAAAGTCATTGGTTGCCCTATAGAAAAGTTTTTAGCTTCATTTTCGAGTATAGCTTGAGTATCTAAGAAACTTTTGAGTATTTTTAATATATGTTCTTTTTAATTGGCCATTTAGCATGGGAGACTATGACAAATTATTTACTGGTCTGCACCCCTAGGCTGCCACAGGATATCCAAACAGCACGTCATCAATGCTACGTCATAATTATTGACAATTACCTCGTGTATAGCGCCCTCTGTCAATGCCAGGTAAATGGATATTTATGTTGATGTGCGGGCGGCACCTGCCTGATCCATTCCTTCAATTCCAGTTACGAGTGTGCACCAAAGGGTTGATCTACCCTTCACAATACATAAAGACTTAAAAATAAATATGTTGTATGGTCAAAATAGCAATCTATTCCGAAATATGAAATAAGGAATGTTATTATACTCAAACTGTCCATTGTTGGGTTATCTCAATTTGAAGAATTTTGCAGCTTTTTCGACAGCTAGCAAAACAAATCGAGAAGAGCTGACAACTATTTTATTTTTGATTATTGTAGGGCACTATGTCAAGTACATTTTGACCAAATTTGGTGACCGTCAGCCCTGCACTAACTTAGCTACGGCTTACTTAGTAAATTACTTGTTTTCACAGTAAAGATGATGCATGTTTTTCGAACGCATATATATTTGCAGTAAATACTTGTACAGGATTTATTTTATATCATCCTGTAGAGGAGATCCCGTTCTTTCATTTGATGTATAACTTGACAATAAACGTTGATTTCTAAGGGCACAAACGCGGTTGTAGTTATACCCTCAAAACAGCTTTTAAAAACCCTCTCATAGTTGTAAAAAGTACCCTTTTTTGAAGAAAATTTCAGATGCCCCGTACTCGGTCACTGTGGGATTATAGATCGAGCTACTCTATCATGTGATATTGTACCAGGTGGGGATCCAATGGCCAAGATTTCAACTTAATTCGCTGACCCCTCACCTTGTCGCTTTTTTAAAGATTTTGCATGGTCTTCTCGCGGACTGACACTTAATTACACAGAAGGTTGAAACAAAACAATGGGTAAGAACCTGGGAATTCAGAGGAGATTGGTCCATGAGATCTTGGGGATGTGTCTCCCTCCTGCCCGCCATACCACTCTCATCACGGCTGAATTTATTGTATTGTGTTCTTTTTCCTCCATGCTTTTTGTAATTGTAGGAATTACAGACCGATCCAATTACTGACTGCTGCATGTATTTGCCATTTCACACAGAGAGTATGCCGCATAGGGCATACTCAAAACTGGTTCAATTTTCTGGTCTCGGCTTGGGCTCAGGCCAGAGTCATTGAGTTAATGAGTCAGAGTCCAAGTCCAAGTACTAGTTGTGAAACTCCATGTCGAGTCAAAGTCTCTCAAAAAAGGTCTTGAGACCAGACTCTGGTCTCACAGCACTGATAAACTACATTATAGAGCTAGTTTATTAAAAGCTTGAGTTATTTAGATATTTAGGTTTTTTTTTAGATAAAACTAACTAAAACACAAATAAACACAGACTTACAGACTGAAACTGACACTATGAGAGACTACAAGGATTTTCTTGCAACTTCCAATCTTGCCAATTGATTCGAAAAATGCCCGAGGTCAACTTCAGTGTTTACTTTCGGGCTGTGGCATCAAAAAGAGATGCCAGACACATGACATACGTGTGTATACACACACGTATAATGCAATGTACACGGGGATTGTTGTGTTTGTATCCGTTTGCGTGGATGAATAAAAATCTCTGTATATTGTTGAATTTCTGCATTGTTACATTTTGACGAATTAAAAACTGTCCATATAGTTCGAAAACCCTGTATAATATTACCACATATACAGTACAGTAGCAGGTGGTGGTATGCACCACGTCGCAAGGGGCCGGCCGGCTTTAGCCGGGCAGCCACGCTAGCCCCACACAGACCAGAATGTGTGTCTGGTGTGGTGTCACAACCAACTTCTCATTTGAGTTTGATACTCAGTTGTTCCAAGGAAATTGTGATCAAAGTTTCAGAATATATCTATAATAGGAAACATATATCCGCTTAATACCCTTTACACCCCACCCTCGCCATTCCTGCTTTTTGAACTAGCCTATGATGTGATCTTCGTGACCGCCGTGGTGACCGGGTGAGGGGTGGTGGGGAAGGGGAGGCCCAACATTACTCGCAGTTGCACCAAGTTGCGCCAGTTGTGCGGGGGGGTTGCTGAACGGGGTGGATCGAGGAACACTCACCAGTTTTCTTCTGTAGAACTGAGCAGAATCGTCGAATGAGCCCTCTGGGAAATGCTTTTTGCAGATCGTGGACCACTGCGAAGTTCAACTAAAATTTGTATATCTAGTCTGCACAAACTTGGCCAACACTTTTTTGTCTCTCAGAAATTTAAGTCAGACGTAATATAATAGATGTCACTGCATCTGTGTTCAGAACTCACAGATTGCAGTCTGCTAAAAAATGCAGGTCTATTCAAATGCAAATCAAGGGTTATATGTACCACAATGAACACATTTTTGGGAAAAATTATTAAGGTTTATTGAACCTCTCCTTCCAGACAAAAACCTTGTTCAACAAAATTTCAAAGGGAATAAAACAAGCAATACTGAATATTCTTATGGCATGAGGTGAACTGGTATAGATGCTTCCTGTCCAGAAGCGGTGAACATTCTATTTGACCCAATGACCTTTTGACTTGATTTGTGACTTGACTTGAGATGTTCTACTTTTCTGATGATGCATTTTAACAAGTTCAATAGATTACATTTTTTGTATTGTTTTGTTGTTTAGCTTAATTCATGTGTAATTAGTTTGTAGCAGCATTTGTGATTCATTCTTTGTTTGTGCACCATGAGTACCATTTGTAAAGAAATGTGTGTGGTATAAATTCAGAATTGTTATCATTATCAATAAACACCCACTTGATACCGGACACAAGAAACATAATGAAAACTCTGCCAACACATGCAACTTACTTGATTCCTGGACGTATTACAATGCCTTGTTGAGACAATGAGACCAGCCTGCTCAATCATCTTCAAGATAACACCTCCATGGACATTACCACTGATGTTGGCATCATCTGGACCCATCAGCCTTAAAATTGAACAGTAAAAATACATTTGAATGTAATTAATTTTGGTCAAATTATACAGGGTGTCCCAGAAAAAACGAAACCGAGATTTGTCAATGTTTAATCCTATTTTATTTTCACTTTTGAATAATAAATGACACATATCTGAAAAGCTTAGTTCCTCAGCTTTCATTTGATACCATTCATATGATACATACTTTACGCATGAGTGAGTAAAGACAATACAAAGCAAGGCTATCAAAACGTAATTTGCACAACAATAATTTTATTTAAATGAATCAATCACATTTCTAGAATTTCTCCAGAAGTGAAGGCAAGGCCAGTGCCTCACAGCAGCACCCTGGCCACAGGGAACTTCAGTTGAAGTAGGCTCGATTGTGAAGCTTGCAGTCCCTATGTTAGGGGAAAAAGAGACACACTGATAGGCAGACCCTGTCAAGCCAAAGAGCTTACTGTGCCAAACTCAATTTGCCGAGCCAATTCCAAATTGCTGTGCCAAACTTATCCTAATGCAAGCAGCCCTTCAGGGAAATTGTGTTACCTATTGTGAGGGTGAGTTGCTCAAGACGTTTGGAGTGATGTGGAGGCGATGCTATGAAAAACTCTGTTTTGTTTTCGTTTAGCATGAGTTTGTTGGCAAGCATCCAGGTCTGGACATCCGGAATGCAGTTAGACAGCTTAAACAAACTGCACTCGGCATCAAACGGAGTTGTTGGGTTAAAATCCAGGTAAATTTGGATATCATCTGCGTACATGTGGTAACTTACTCCATGCTGATGAAGGATGTCCCCAACAGGAGTAATATACATGGTGAAGGCACGTGGACCAATAACAGATTCTTGAGGGACACCAACCTCAAGTAGATTGACATCGGACTTGACAACTGCGACATGAACCCGATTTGTTCTTCCTGTGAAGTACGATGAGGACCACTGAAGGGCAGTTCCAGTGATTCCGAATCTGTCATGGAAGCACCGCAGCATGATATTGTGATCCAGAGTATCGAAAGGCGCAGAGAGGTCGAGCATTACTATAAAAGAAGACAGCTCTGTTGTTGTTCATTGAACGGAGTACGTCATTGTGTACTCTGAGCAGTGCCGTCTCAGTGCTGTGGCCAACTCTGTAACCCCCGTTTCAGATAGGCGTTCTAGTGTCGCGCCGAACCACTTAAAAGGCAAGATTTGAATTAAGTACATAGAAAGTTCGACGTCTGAAACAATTAGGAGCGACCAGGCGCGCCTGATGCCGAAAGATCGACGGTCTGGGTCGTTCAGAACGACGCTAGAGCGACAGCGTTTCAGACGTTGCTCTAGTCATGAGCCGAACTCAATGCAAATGTATGCAAATGAGAAGAAAACTGCAGTGATATCCCACAATGCATACATACAAAACTTTTTGGCATGGAAATCGTCTGCCGGTCGTACATCGTAAGGTGCATTTTCAATAGACCTTTGCCAAGGTATACAAAAACAACAAAATTAATCATTTTAAAGGCAAAGTCAAAGATGGGCTAGGCCTAATAGTAAAAAACAAAAAATATGACGGCCACAATGCCAGTCGTGACGTCTGTGTATAAACGATGACAACAGTCAAAATCTAAGTACATTATGCTTAATTTTCATTTCCTCCCCGCAACAACCAAGTCGACAACGTACGGTCTGAAACGTAAACAACACCGCCCCAAAAGTCTTCTACGGAGCTGTTGCTATGGCCGCAAGATGTTCGTTTGTTTGTATGCCTAGTTTTAGGGCTACTCCAATGTATTAAGTTCGCCTGTCTGAAACCAAAATCTGAATTGGGTCGACCTAGGGTCGCTCCTAAACTATTTAGTTTGGCGCGACGCTAGAACGCCTGTCTGAAACGGGGGTAAGCTGACTGCAATGTTTCCAGTAGTTTATGACTCTACCTCATTATCACATAGCACCTCGACCTTACGTGAGATTGCACTATTCACCGGAGTATATCATCACGCTTGAAAGAGTCTATTATGTAGTGAGCCAGTGGGGCTCCCTATATAACCCTGCACAGGGCGTAGCTTCCCCAGTGCATTTTTTCGTGACCGGAGGGAATCGTTCTTGGCCAAGCCACACGAGCAGCAGCTTTTACAGGCAATCTGAAGGCAACCTACTATACACGTATACTGTATGCGAGGCACCTTGCTTGTACATAGGTTATTTTGGTAGTGCTCATTTCTATACCCTAAGAATTATGCGATGAATGTTTCTTCCTGAAGTAACTTGTCTCGTGCTGTATTATCCTATAGTGTTAATAAATTAACACTTAACCATGAGTGAACAACGCTCTGTCTAATGACAGTTTGCAGCCTGGTCGGCGGTAATCCTCCGATCAAAGCAGGGAAAGTCAAAAGGGAGGCTACGGGAAACACCGTTACGAGAGATAAATTTCAGTCCAACTTGACTTCAGAACAGATGTACAACAGATATATGAAGAGAATTCAAGAATAGCTGTTACTGCTATAGCTGACGCTGTACTTACAGACGCTGATTTATCAGAGTCACGCCCTAAGCAGCCATGGACTATGTGTCTCTGCAGTCCAGCAACACCCTCGAAAGGGGCTGTGGTCATCAAAAGATAATACGAAATGGATGGGCCAAAGATGCCCGGGATAAAACATTGTGGAATCTAAGCCTTCCCTAGACCACTCAAAGTGAAATCACTATTAGTACATGACACGGGTGAATCCCGAGATATGGAATACAATGCAGGCTATTACTCGCTGAGTACTATGCTGTAGCAGCGAAAGGCTCAACAAGACCTTATAGCGGGCGTCGTGCCCTTTGTATACCACAAGTCATGTCAATTTGAATCCACTATTATGAGTGTATACATGTATACATGTATACACAATGTAGATTGACATCGGACTTGACAACTGCGACATGAACCCGATTTGTTCTTCCTGTGAAGTACGATGAGGACCACTGATGGGCAGTTCCAGTGATTCCGAATCTGTCATGGAAGCACCGCAGCATGATATTGTGATCCAGAGTATCGAAAGGCGCAGAGAGGTCGAGCATTACTATAAAAGAAGACAGCTCTGTTGTTGTTCATTGAACGGAGTACGTCATTGTGTACTCTGAGCAGTGCCGTCTCAGTGCTGTGGCCAACTCTGTAACCCCCGTTTCAGATAGGCGTTCTAGTGTCGCGCCGAACCACTTAAAAGGCAAGATTTGAATTAAGTACATAGAAAGTTCGATGTCTGAAACAATTAGGAGCGACCAGGCGCGCCTGATGCCGAAAGATCGACGGTCTGGGTCGTTCAGAACGACGCTAGAGCGACAGCGTTTCAGACGTTGCTCTAGTCATGAGCCGAACTCAATGCAAATGTATGCAAATGAGAAGAAAACTGCAGTGATATCCCACAATGCATACATACAAAACTTTTTGGCATGGAAATCGTCTGCCGGTCGTACATCGTAAGGTGCATTTTCAATAGACCTTTGCCAAGGTATACAAAAACAACAAAATTAATCATTTTAAAGGCAAAGTCAAAGATGGGCTAGGCCTAATAGTAAAAAACAAAAAATATGACGGCCACAATGCCAGTCGTGACGTCTGTGTATAAACGATGACAACAGTCAAAATCTAAGTACATTATGCTTAATTTTCATTTCCTCCTCGCAACAACCAAGTCGACAACGTACGGTCTGAAACGTAAACAACACCGCCCCAAAAGTCTTCTACGGAGCTGTTGCTATGGCCGCAAGATGTTCGTTTGTTTGTATGCCTAGTTTTAGGGCTACTCCAATGTATTAAGTTCGCCTGTCTGAAACCAAAATCTGAATTGGGTCGACCTAGGGTCGCTCCTAAACTATTTAGTTCGGCGCGACGCTAGAACGCCTGTCTGAAACGGGGGTAAGCTGACTGCAATGTTTCCAGTAGTTTATGACTCTACCTCATTATCACATAGCACCACGACCTTACGTGAGATTGCACTATTCACCGGAGTATATCATCACGCTTGAAAGAGTCTATTATGTAGTGAGCCAGTGGGGCTCCCTATATAACCCTGCACAGGGCGTAGCTTCCCCAGTGCATTTTTTCGTGACCGGAGGGAATCGTTCTTGGCCAAGCCACACGAGCAGCAGCTTTTACAGGCAATCTGAAGGCAACCTACTATACACGTATACTGTATGCGAGGCACCTTGCTTGTACATAGGTTATTTTGGTAGTGCTCATTTCTATACCCTAAGAATTATGCGATGAATGTTTCTTCCTGAAGTAACTTGTCTCGTGCTGTATTATCCTATAGTGTTAATAAATTAACACTTAACCATGAGTGAACAACGCTCTGTCTAATGACAGTTTGCAGCCTGGTCGGCGGTAATCCTCCGATCAAAGCAGGGAAAGTCAAAAGGGAGGCTACGGGAAACACCGTTACGAGAGATAAATTTCAGTCCAACTTGACTTCAGAACAGATGTACAACAGATATATGAAGAGAATTCAAGAATAGCTGTTACTGCTATAGCTGACGCTGTACTTACAGACGCTGATTTATCAGAGTCACGCCCTAAGCAGCCATGGACTATGTGTCTCTGCAGTCCAGCAACACCCTCGAAAGGGGCTGTGGTCATCAAAAGATAATACGAAATGGATGGGCCAAAGATGCCCGGGATAAAACATTGTGGAATCTAAGCCTTCCCTAGACCACTCAAAGTGAAATCACTATTAGTACATGACACGGGTGAATCCCGAGATATGGAATACAATGCAGGCTATTACTCGCTGAGTACTATGCTGTAGCAGCGAAAGGCTCAACAAGACCTTATAGCGGGCGTCGTGCCCTTTGTATACCACAAGTCATGTCAATTTGAATCCACTATTATGAGTGTATACATGTATACATGTATACACAATGTACAGGTGCATGTATGTGCATGACTAACGCGAAACTAAGCCAACCGGCAGGTACTTAGAAGGCCTTGCCAAATCGCTAATGCCTACAGTTTCCAGTTTGGGTTACTATACAGGTACATTATGTATCTTTATGGGTCATGCACCCAATCTAAGACAGCGCGAATTCATATCAGGTTTGGCTTAAACCATCAATGTGTGGTAGGCCGTCCTTGCATGACACAAGAGCCCTTAAAGAGGGCCTCTAATTATGACAGTTTTTATTACACTTTATTCAATAGCACGGTGTTCTAGAAGAAATACATTTTCTCGCAAATGAGATGAATATTTCAGAAGAAATAGCCACAATGCTTCAAAGAAAGCAGTGTCTGAAATGCCCCATATATGGGGAACACTTCTCAAGCCGCATAACGAAATATGAAATTAGCCTGTTTAAGCATAATTGGTTTTCGATAAATGTCAAGAAAAGACGACAAATTGCCATTAAATGCCCGATTTCGACGAACGACGCACCGATCAAAGATAATTTTCTTGCACATCTTTCGGTTTGCCATGTAACCATGCAGGGGCTTTCAGTATCAACTGCGCTTGCCATTTATGATTTGGTTCGTTTGTTTTGTTACTCCAATTTGCAATTTTAGTTATGAACCATTTTGGGGGTTACCAGGGAATTCCGGCGACCATCATATGATCAATGGATCAACTGCGGTTGTGTTATGTAACAGGCGCGTGGCCGGCCGCAGTGCTTTTCCAATGGGGCTTAATTGGGCGATTAGTGATTGGATTAGTGATAGGTTGCAGTTCAAACTCCTTCCCTTCCTAGCTCTATGATATCTATGACTCCTTGAGCGTACAAGAACCACCAGCAACCCGTATCAGGAGCTGGCTGTATAAACTGAGCTAACCATGTATCCATACTTCAGACCGATTAGCAAGTAACCACATCAATGCTATATCTGTTTCAGAGCTGCAAAGTCATGCAACTGGAATAAGTGCACAAGCCCATCCACAATCGCGTTCTGAGTGATGATCATATGATTGTCAGAGAAATTGATCCAGATCCGGATCTCGTTCAGGCAACTGTGCACAGGCAGTACAAGTGACTGTTTGTTGAGGCATTTAATAACGGTAGTAACCACAGTCTGAGCATGCTACGAAATGCTATCTCTGTGATATAAATCCCACAGGGGCGTGATTGTCGGGGCATATAAATTCCTCAAACCATGGAGAAGTGGTTCCTTGCCCCGTGCTCAAACCAAGAGGTTTATGAATGACATGCTCAACTTACGTCCAACAGTGACAAGATATAGGACGCGACAATTACTTTTGACTGAGCTCCAACAAGACATTATAATATGCTGTTGATGTCCATGTCACCCTGTGTCTGGACAATGTAATGTTGTCAAATACTGTCAAATTGTTGAATGGAGACTTCATATTCAAATTTCAGAGTCTAGTGTAATTACCTTTATGGTGGATAAACCACCTAAGTCCTGCAATGTTGGGAAACCCAACGGGAATGCGGATGCCGCTATAACTCGGTATATGGCTTTGACTAATTACCCTGTGCTGTAATATTTACTCAAGTACAGTGTATTGGAAACGGATTCCAAACGGAGTTCAGTTATAGCATGAAGGTTAAGTGTATTACAGACGGCATATGGACAAAGTCAACTTTTTTCTAATGCTATAATAGCCAATTTATATTCCTAGTTTGCCACTAGAGTCCTGGACTGTGGAACGTCCAACAAGACGTTAAGTGGTGTAACGTACTACTAGCAAACTTGAGCATGGGCCTGCAATAAGGCAATGCAGACACAACCATCAATGACAGTGTCATGATGAACTGTTAATTTATTTGAATTGACAATCGTACAGATGTATAGTGTTTCTACAGATACGATATACTACCAGCAATCTCTGTTGTAGTCGGAACATGGAATCATTCTATGCTGAGTAACAGCTAGAGGCAACGTGTCGAGTATGCATAGTGTATTATAACTTTGATCATGCAAACCATGGAGATGTGCAAACTAACAAAGCTCATAGACGATAAACAGTGTACCTGTATTTCGGTAAAATCCGTCTTTTCCTTATTTTGGCTGACATTGAGCTCTAAATATCTCACGTAAGGTCGAGGTGCTATGTGATAATGAGGTAGAATTTAAAAATTAAAAGAATTAAATGAAGTTTAATTGTGATTCTACCAAACTTATCACTAGCACCAAAGGATAGGTACCCACCCTTGATTGGTTGTCAAGGAAGTACAACATACAGTACATGGTCTTGCGACCCAACCCGTGTATAATGTCGGCAACGTTGGGGTTATACCTCAAAATGCACTGGGAAAGCTACGCCCTGTGCAGGGTTATATAGGGACTCCTACTGGCTCACTACAAAAAGACTCTTTCAAGTGTGACGATATACTCCAGTGAATAGTGCAATTTCAGGCAAGTCCTTCGGTGCTGGTGATTAGTTCGGTAGAATCACAATTAAACTTCATTTCATTCGTTTAATTTTTAAATCATCCAGGTATTGAGTGATTTGTGAACCCACCAGTTGTCTGGAGGTTTTGGCAGGTCTCATAATGAACTCATTATCTTTGGGTCAATGCAAAATAAATCTTTATTTCAGAAGAATATGCATGACCACTGCCAGCCTCTGGCAGGAGATTGGCCTAACAAAGAAACCACTTAAGTGCTCACTAATCCTCCATAATCCAGCTGGCCCTCTGGAGGTACAACAATTGACAACCAGAATTCCTTGACAAAACCTGCTATCCTGTGGTCACACTACTTGGATGTAATCCTTTGTTCACTGTTGGGGCCATCCTGGTTTAATCTCCTGCTTTAAAGACAGTAGAGTGGATCTCTAGTTGAATAATGAGTTCCAAGACCCAGATGTCACCTCTTGCATACAGCAATATTCATGAGTTAAATCTAGCCCATTCTTATTGATCAATCACTAAAAACCCGCCAAACCCCTGGGTAGCAAGTGGTTGGATTTTGAAGCGGTTGGATTTATGGTGGATAAACCACCTAAGTCCTGCAATGTTGGGAAACCCAACGGGAATGCAGTGCCGCTATAACTCGGTATGGCTTTGACTAATTACCCTGTGGTGTAATATTTACTGAAAACCCGGCCAAACCCCCGGGTAGCAAGTGGTTGGATTTTGAAGCCTCCCCTTACTTTGGACAGGTAACGGTTGTTGGAAACTGGGCGATAGTTCTCGAGGTAGTCTATGTCGTGTGATGGCCTTTTCAGGATTGGGGTGATAATTGCATCATTCAAGCTCTCGGGAAAGATCCCCGAACATAAGGATGCGTTAACCACCTCAGTCATCTTGGGGAGAAAGGTCAGGATGTGACGCTTGAATAATGATGTGGGAACTAGATCCATTTGGCACGATTTATTGGTGGATCGCTTAACAACCCTCAAATGTGGGCCCTGTTGCATAAAACTTTAAGAAGTACTTAAGTTGAATTCAACCTTGCATAACTCCTAACACTCTTCTTATCTTAAATAAACTTGAGATTCTTCTTATCTTCTGTTGCATAAAACAACATAAGAAGTCTAGTCTTCTTATCTTGTAGATCAACTCTTCTTAACTTTAAGTCTACTCCAACACAATGCGTAAGTATCACAAAGTACTTAAGAATTTGTGTAATAATTAATTTTATTTTCAAAATTAGGCAAGTTTTTTTTACAAGTTGCAAAACCATGGCATGTGGACCTAATGCCCCTGTAAATTTGGGGGCTTTGGATGCTTGAGGTGCATTGTGGAGTATTTTTAACGGCTTTTTGTTATTGTTATAGCTTAAGTCAGGGAAAATTATTTTTATTCATTAAGAATAATTACGTGTATTATAAAATTTGACCAAGTAAAATTTACCTTTACTATTATTATTTAAGGTGGCAAACTGGTTTTCATACACTTTTCTAGACAAAGGTCAATGGCATTCAAAAGGAATAATCTCATACTTCCTTTCAAAAGTAAGAACAATTCCATGTACATTTCTATGAAAATGTAGGTCGCGATACTGTGTCCACAGCAATATCACATCTAATCACCAGCAAGCATAACGTGTATATACTGATCAACACGGGCCTACACCGTCGGTACCCTATGGAGTTAATCCCGTTTGTAGAATGCTTGATCTAGGCATATATATCATAACATGTTTACTGTAGCCGAACTGGCTTAATCACGCACGACACTGATCATCATCATGAGGCATGAATTAAGACACATTGTGGTGTAAATGTCGTATGCTGGTCATTTTACCTATGTTTGTTTCACACACAAAATGCTATCAATGAGCTGTTGTTATACCATATATGTGTACATTACCAGCAAATGCAATAAATATACACAAATCCAAATTCAAGAATAATACTGGCCCTTGCAAAGTTGCATTGCAATACACTGCAATGTAAAATTAATGCTGCTGTGCCGTAAAGCAGTATAGGGGGTTAGAAAGTACCACCTACTGGCAAAGTTGAATTTTTGCGTTGGGACAAAACTCTTTCTTTACCACTTAAACCATGTAAATACTGTCAACTGATGGTCTTTGGTGGATAACCGGCACAGACATGTATTCTATGGACATTGTACGTGTAGTACCGTCTATTTAAAAAGAATTGGTGTGGAATGTTCTCCTTCAGTGTATGTGTGCACAATGCACAATGCAAATGGCAGCCATATAGTTTGTGCAGCAAAGGTCAGACCAGCCTCTTTCAAGAATATTGAAATTTAATAAACTCTTCTTATCCTAAGTAGAGTTATAAGATAAGATGATTCTTGATACAAGAAGAATTGATCAGAACTGAACTTAAGTAGAGTACTTAAGAATTCAACTTAAATAATCTTTATGCAACAGGGCCCAGGAGTGACAAGCTGAAAATCAGACAAATGGCATTCTGGAGAAGTGTAAGTGGGTCTGTCCACACTAATGGTACCTTTTTTTAATAAATGATAACCTTTGGGGTGTGAAATGGGAGATGTATTTAAGATCAGGTTTTTTGCTCATTTTTGTTTCCTGAACATTCCTGTATTCATTTGTGGTTGTACTGAAAAGAAATAGGCTGATTCACTGGATATGTAGGAAATTACAAGGCCATCTTTAAGATGAAATTATGTTCATAACATGGACAGACATTATTGTGTTATACAAGTATTTTTCTTATTATTAATGCAGACTTGTTCCATATATATTACTTGTTCAATGTTAACTTGTCATCACTCAAAATTAAAGCAACCTATTTGATATTTAAGAAATTAGGATGCGTCTTGAACAATGTTTGTAACATGGACAGACATTTCGTGACAAATGTCCATCCATGTTATGAACATTAAATCTTGAAGATGTAGACCCTCCAGTTGCTAAAATACCTAGAGGTAATAGACTATGATTGGCCAGTGGCAATCCTTCAATGGATAGCTCTGCAGTAGAAACAACATTTGGGATAATTAATTCATTTCATTACTAATTCCCAACATTTTATGATGTATATGGGATGTAGTGAAAGAGAAAACATGTCAAATTACTTGATGTATCAACTCCTGTCCATGGTTCCCTCTAAATGTCACACTAAATGTCCCCATTAGTGTGGACAGACCCAAATAACCAGCAGATTCTCGTCAACTCAGTGGTCATCGATACAGAAACCGATGTTCTGTACTTTATCTGTGAAGAGGTGACTAAATTTGTTAGCCAGCGAAGTTGGTGTGACTGAAATACATGTACAGTAGAACTAGTTCAGTGATTGTACGGAAGATGATTTTAGGAGATGAGTTACTAGGACTCCTTGTATAAAAACTGCACCTGACAGTAGTTTCACAGACAGTTTCACAGACAGTACGCTTGGCCACATCCAAGGCAATTCTATTTCTCAAAGAAAATTTTTCTCCCACAAATCAACAAGGTCTACTATGTGTATGTAAATAATAACAAACGCTCAACAAACATTTTGTGACTCCCCCCTCCTCTCCCCCATTTTATTTTCAGGGAGCCTCTTGGGGGGGGGGGGGGGGGGGCTCCAGCCTGTTGAAGTCACCGAGCAACAGAAGTTTCCCAGGCAACACATTCAGCCAATCAGCAAAGTTTGCAAAGTCAGCCAGGAAGGTTGATGTTTTTAGTTGATTTTTTGCAGATGGTGGTGGCCTGCATATAACAGCAAGATGCAGGGTGTGATTTGTGTTGGACACGATTGCATACTCTAATGCACATGTCTCGAAAGCTGTGTCTCGGGACGTTTATCACAACTTGATCATCTATACCAAGCCACGTCTCAGTCAGAAACATAATATTGATGTCATGGCTGAGCATGTACTCGCACAGTATAATGTCTTGTTTCAGATTGAATGAGCATTCCAATGGGCAACATGGAGGTTGGCACTCTGTGGATCCAAGTTACTGGTTCAGGGATGAGATTGACCAATGATAAAAATGTCTGAAAACAGCTGACAGGGAGCATAAAAAGTCTGAAATCTGAAAATCTTCTATACTTTTGTACACAGCCTGTGCAGAAAAAAAACATGAAATCCCGAACAAAAAAATCTGAAATCAGATTTTAATCTGAGAAATCTCATCCCTGCTGATTAGACCTTTGTTGTTTGAGGCTACTTCGTTGTTTGAGGCTGCTTCCTTGTTGGAGGCTACACGAGACTTAAGATGGATATATCCATATAGCATCCACCACGTTGACTCCTGTGATGAAGTATGCCGATCTTCTTGAGGTTGTTGAAGACATCTGATAGAAGCAATGTCCTTCTTGTACAACGCTTGAATGCAAGAAGCTCACTTCTTGAGTACTGTATAGGGTTGGGTAATTGTTCTCCCAAAGCACTCCTATTCAAGGTTGTTGAAGCGAAGACATTGTTATTGTTATAGGGAATCGGGTTTTTGCTCACGTCCGTGGGCCATATACACACACTCACACACATATTTATTACATTTACATTATGTTGACCTTTGACTTGTTATGCATTATTCATGAAGGCATGGAAAGTAGCCAATCATATAATTATGCCACCAGCAAAGTATCAGTAAGACGTTGTATTCATCAAATTCGTTATCGATACATATTCGCATTCCATTCATTACTGTACATGATTGGAGTCGTTTCTTTTTATTTGAAGGTGCGTATCGAATGTACGCACGAATCGATTAGATGCGGCATGGTCTGACAAACTAACTCGATCTTTGTCAAGGACAAAACTTTCATTTCGTCGGCGAACTTATTATATGCATTCTGCCAAGCTGTGAGCTATGTAAAACCCATTTGAAGGAGGAATCAGTGCCTTGCTATGGTCTGAGTAGCGGCCAACTGAGCACTGTGTGTTGACTCACTCGATATTGTGAAGCCTTTTGGAGGGTAAGAGGTTATTTCATCAAATATTCACATTGCAAATACTTTTGTGCTGGTTAATTTGTGCAATATGGAAATCAAGTATATGGGCACTAAAATACTTTTTTTCTCTTTTCTTATCTTTTATTCCTAGGGTTTTACTTCTATGGTGGCTTTTTTGTCTTATTAGAGTTATTATTGACTTCCAATTATATTGGATTAATGAGGTCGGTAATTATCGAATAAATCAATCAACTGAGAATCACATCGAAGGAGTGCCTGTCAATTTTTTTCTGGATCGGAGCCTGGATCTCTAATAACTTAAGGAGGTCTGGACCAGACATCATTTCCTGTTTGATGTTGGGAGGGTGTCATCGGCTTGACCCACTACATTGTGATCAGTCCTTGTTACCATTGTATGCTTGGTAGGGGAGTCAATGCAGTGGCTATAACAAAGCACTTACAGTTTGAAGGCCCACAGGAGTTACACACATCATGGAAATAATACTTGAAGACTAAACTGTGGGAATTTAAAGTTTGTCCAGTGTAATGATGACATAATGTTTGCTGAGTGGTTTCAGGAACGATGTACATGTACTGACAAAACCCGAAAACAGCATGAAAAGTGGAAATAGATAAAAAAGTTGGGAGCAAAACCCCCGAGTGGCAGCAGCTTGAACAGCGCCCTCTATCATTATCATTAGAATCTTTTTGGGGGCTTCATATGTGCTGAACATGTAGTGCTCATTTTTGATCATTCAGTTTTTTGTCACTCCATCACTTCTCATGAGGCAAGGAACACAAGGAGTTAGAACAGAAACCTACATGTATCACTTTATATGCCATCACTTTGTCCAATTACATGTAAGCCCCGCTCGTCACATAACAAAACCACAGACTCTCTTTTTATCACAATGATGGTTGCCGTGAATTCGCTGATAACCAACAAACCATCACAAAATTGTCCATCACTGAAGTTTCATTGGAGTAACGAAACACACTAACCACATACATATGTATAAATAGCATGCGCAGTCAATCCTTAAAAGGCTATGCACAGAGGGATTGCGTGACGATCTTACAATTCTCTCTCTCTATCTTGGCAAAGACCCTGGCAATGAGGGGCAGGGATGGAAATGCGCACACAATTGCGCAGGCCAGAATCCCAGCCAAAGGGAGGGCCAGTGCATCCATAATAATAACATAGGACATTTATATTGTGCAGCTATATCCATTCATACATGATGGTCAAACAACCTTGTGTAATAGACTGGCAACTTGTTGTTCAGTGATGCCACAAAGAGTTGGACATGAGTATGGTCTATGATGGAAAATCGACTGTAGAAAATAACTTATGGGAGAAGAGAGTAGAAACCATATCTGTCCCTGTGATAGGGCATTGGGGAAACCATTTTGTGTTCCAGGGAGATGGGTTGCCGTCAGGACTATTCTACGCTTCATGAACCAATGAAGGAGCTGACCGTGTCCCCCAGATGGATGATTTATGCTACAACCAATAGATTGTCGGAGCGTATCCGAACTGCTCTGTCGGTGACTGTCAAGTGGAAGTGTTTTAGGGCCTTAGGGGTGCCTTCAAAAAAGACTCCGCGGACTGGCCGCAGATATCCGCGGAATTCTGGCGTTGCTAAGGCCAGTCCATCCGCGGACTACGCGGCGGATGTTCACTCATGCTTGACACATTTAATGAGGCATCCGCTGCCCGTGTGCCTTTGTTACCCTGCTGAATAATGCATCAGTTGGGACGTACATTTAAATATCTGCGGAGTGTGCGGCCGGCTGGCCGTGCCGTGAGTTGGCAACGTATGATGTGAATTATTTTGAGATCGCAGGCCTCGACATTAATCATGGCCACCGTGGCTGATTGGCCGCATGCCCTTCTGTTTTGGCTGCGCCGCCTTGCCCCCTTTACAAATATAGCATTGTTGCGGCCACGTTAGCCAGTGTGGCCTTTTATTAAACCGTCACGTTTGTGTACAAAAATGATAACGTTTACCAATAAATATCACACATCAGAACTTCAAAATAATAACAACAATTTTATTTGCAATTCTAACCTATCTAAGACTTTCCGATGATTTCGCACGAACTGTCAAGTTTGCAATGCCGGAAGACTCAATCGACCATGTGCAGTTGAGTCGCCCAGCCCTGCATGCAAACACGTGTACTGCACTGCAATCGACATGATTTTGCTGCATACGGTATGCACATTGTTGTTTACACAAATCTGGTCACACGTCTCCCGTTTGACTCGATGCATTAGAAACCGTTTCTTCCCCACAGCACCATGCTAAAACTCATATCATTCAATGATTGTTCGTTGTAGTTTCGAGAAACTTCTTCACTTATAATTCTTTCCAAGACGGAGTTCTAAATGAGGCTGCTTCATTCAAACTACATTTTCTACCAGAATAAGGTTATTAAAATGATCTGTTTTTCTCAAATACTGTACTTTAGGCCTACATGGAGGTAAAACTTTCTACCTTGTGGGCCTACACCGACATCGTCGGCACTAGGGCCTAGGGCCTAGGCGGAACCTACAACAATGCCTGTATTTTCAGTATTAACAAGTATTATTCCGGATCGTGTTTAAGTTCAAACATGTCTCATAAATATGCGGCACCAACAAACACGTCCGCGTATGTTGCAGGATCCCCGACAGGATTTTACGGTTCACCGATCAGACTTGGCTGCTGGAAGACAATTTTAACGCAACAATAGTGCTTTTGTTATACGATGCAAATAAGCTTGCCGGGCCGTCCAGCCAGCGTAACCAAGGAGGATATTTTTGTCTGCGGACTCTGCGGAGGCCGTGGACAGTCATTTTTGAAGGCATCCCTTAGACGCCGCAATGAGCTTCAACATGTTTGTGCCAATTACGGTGTTCCAAGTTTCGATGGCATGCTGCCTGGTGTGGGGGCAGTACAGCACCAAACGGAACGGGGATACATCCGTTGTTATCATATAGGCTGGGTTGTCAGAAGGCACGTCCCCTCATCATGTTGTCAATGTTAACCACCAGGAGGTGCAGGACGCAATTGTGCTCCATTAGGGGCCGAGGATGTATACGTGCCATCGTTGCATCTCTGGAAGTACGACATAATGCAGGGCGTACACACAAACACCGTACCCCTGGCATAGCGGGTGACAGCAGCCTCAATAAAGATGGCTCAATTACCAACTTCACTTCTGTAGTTGGTACCAGATGGTTGATCAGGTGCCAAGTGGGTCGGAAGTAGGCCAGTAAAGTGGAGCTGAATTGGCTGCATCCGAAGTCCACAAATTCAACGAAGTCCAATGATTCCTGCACAGCTAATCCATGCCTAAGTACTGTCATTTTGTTTTGATCTGAGACTTTGAAAAATGCTTGAAAGACAGGAAATTATGTATGTAATTGTAAACAACTTAAAATTGTGGTACATTGTACAAAGAAACAGGAGTTTGAGCCGTTTTGTGGTAAATGGCATTTTGACATATGATACCTGAGGAACATGTACACCTTCTCTGAGTGCATCACTTTTGTGATGGTAAAACTATGACCAAGTTTCATCCAATGATATTTGATTTCCAAAGTACAAAAGATTTATATGTGATGCAAGTGCATTAAGTTTGAACATTACCTGCACACTTCAATAGATTTCTGCTCAAGGAGCTTTCTTGCTTGTGCTGAGGTACTGGTTGCCATCTTGTGGTGATGTTGTCCAACAACTCTCGCTGAGCTCAAGTTTGATGTTCTTTGTCTCAGTCCAATTAATGATATACATACAGTATATATGAATCGTGTTCCTTTAATAAATCATCCTGTAAGAAGTAAAATGACAAGATAAAACAAACATGTGTGTAATGAATACAGAATATTATATTAAGACATAGTTACTATGATCATTACCCATGGACCTGTCACCATGACAGACAGTTAAGATCATCACAACTTAAAGGCACATGCCGGCCTCATCGGGCAATTTTTTGGCGGCAATGCATGCCTTTACCATGACTGGAAAGGTCTTTGTAGCGGCATAAATCTGTTATAGCGCCCTCTTTTGACGGGTTTGTGCTAATCATACTTATGTTTTGGAAACGTCTTAAACCAGCATAGTTGACGAAGCAAGATGAAGTAGCATAGCCTAAATTTACCCCTAGAAATGCTACAGTTGGTAAGATAAATCCTCTTTATAATTGATAATCGAAGGAATGTATGTTAAGGGGAGGGTCGGTTGGTTGAACATAGGCTAACCTGGGTATTTATTTTGTGTTTATTGTGGGGTTTTATGACGGTGTTGTTATTGACCTACATTTTTATATGTGCTTTATTATGGTTGTTTGTGTTTTGCACAAGAGAAGAAATAGGCACTCTATATATATACACATCTCGGGTTCGATTTATTATTCTTTATTAAAGGCTAGAGTTATTCCTTTATTTTACCGCACATTTAGACTCGGGGAGGATAATGCATGTACAATATACTAACAGAGTTACAGTATTTTCTCTTTAGCACTATAAGGTTTATGTTTACATAGATAGATAGATAGATAGATAGATATTTATTCAGCCAACAGTATCAAAAATACAGTGGAAATTTAACGATATGAGCTCAAAAAGAGGAACAAATGTAAAACGATCAATTTGCAAAACAAGAAATGCGTAAAAGACAATATAAAATGTAAAACCGTGCAGTAAAATAGATAAAAATGGATAAATGGAACATTAAAAGGGATAACAAAATTTAAGTTTAAAAGAAACTGCTGACTGGAAGTATGAACAATGGCAAGAGCACCGGTGATATAACGGATAAATGTCACAATATTGAAGCTTAAAATTATAACAAAAAGTACACAGCACACCCACACCCACACACAAAGTGCACAGCACAGAGAGAATAAAAATTGGGTAAAAGAATTGGCAAATGGCAGGTTAAGCGGTAATTATTTGGCTACCGTCTACAAAAACTATTGTGTATTGTTTGTTGTTAATTAATTGCAGTGAACTGCTGACACTGGACTTATTCAGAACCTGGCTGCCATTGAGGGCGGAGAATAAACAGTTTTCAGAGACTTCATGAGCTGTTTCAAGGAGTTCTTTGTTTGCACGTTTCAACTACATGTAGCATTAACCACCTTATGTAACTGTTTAAGAGGTTACATCCCCCTTTTTTAACCAAAACAACTAATGATTTGACCCAAGTGTTCCCTTTTTATATCAGGAATTTCCAACGCGAATAGACAATATAAATACATGCCATATTAACATTTTCTTAAAAGACCGGTCACTGCGGGTGCATTACCACCTCTGCAGACACAGCACGTGGGGGTTGCGACACATTCAGCCCACGGGCCCGTGATAACCAGTGGAGTCCACGCATGTACGTACGTGTAGCATTTTTTAAACAAGGCCGCGCAAGTTGAGTCACTCACCCAGGCCCCTTAACATTTTTTTTTTGAGGGGGGGGGGGATTTTCGAGTGGAAAATGTCATATTCTCAAAATCATAATTTTGTGAAATTAATTGAAATTGATTTTGTGTTTTATAAATGAAGAAAAAGCCCATAGACTCAACAGAGGGGTTTTCTACGACCCACTTTGTGTTGTAAGCCAGAGAGTCAATGTTCGGCAAGGTCTTTCTTTCTGACACAAAAATTTAACAATTATTAGTTACATGACTAAGAGTTAAAGGTGCACTCTTCATAAGTACATGTACATGTATATATAAAACGTAAAATCATAATCAAATGTTTCGCTGTACGTTAGATTTCTGACAAAGTATTTTATATCATAATTTGAAAAAGCCTAAATGGTCCGTTTCCAACAGACATACATTCTTACCTCAAGTTTATTTTTAATTTTTGAATAAAATGGGCTTTGACAGCCCTACTAGCGCCTCCGAAAAGCAGAAGTCCGAATGTAAGATTTCAAGAACAAACTGCTTGTACCTGTGCTGAAAATGTCACCAAATGACAACAAATTAAAGTCATTGATCACAAATAAGTATGAACAATTGTCTCTTCAGTTCTCAACATATTAAAAATTAAATACAGAGTTTTATTTCAGTGCATTCAATATAATTTCATGTCAAACAACCAAAACCCAAATGTTCAGCATGCAATATCGGCAGCCAAATTACCCCAGCTAAAAGTTCTCAATAATACCTTGCATGATTCCCTAATTACCATATCTACAGACAGTGCAGAAATTTCAAAAAGATCTGCAAAGAATTCTGTCGGTAAGGTGGTGCACGCCTTTGTTCCCTTTTTCTCCCGTCTCCATGGTGAGGTCTTTTGTCTCTGCTCACTCAACCACGGAGCTTTCACTCAACTGCTACTCCCGGTACTTATCCTCTCCTCTCCACCGGGGCTGTTGACGCAAATTACAGGGGTGTTATACCAAATCCCCCTTTCTTCCGTAACCACAATCACAAAGCCTGGCGGAGTTCCCATTATACTCGTAGAGTTTATAATCAGCTATTACTGCACTGGGCTCTGCACCATTACCAGTCACGGATGACACCCATTTTGTAGGAAAAATCGTCATACATTCTGCGGTTGACGAGATATCACGTATTGGGGCGAAACCACAAAAATCATACGAGACGGCGAAATCCGGAGTAAAAAAAATTTAAAGGTAGTCACCAAGAAACCAAAACAGAAATGTTCACAGATTTACGTATAACTTACAGGGTATGAAGATGGTGGTGGTAGGAACATACAGTTAAGATTTTTCCGCCTGAAATGGTGTATTTATCCAGAAATTAGTAAAACAACGTCCACAAATCTTTTAAAAGATCAAAAATAAAAGAGAAAAGACTTAAGAAATACTGTGGCTGTTTTTCACTGTTTTCTCAAAAAGTGGGCACCGTATGGGACTGAAATTTTCTTCTGTGACATTTTTGCCCATGAATCTGTATTTCTTTGACAAAAACCAAAGTACATGTATGATATTATTGTATTGTGTAGTCGGTATGCCTTGGAGTAATGATGGTTACTGCTGAGTTTAAAACAGCATTTAAATACGTGATGTGCTTGTATCACGCCATACCACGTGCGTGGATTGGAATCAGATAAAAAAACTCATTATGCAATGTTGTTGACCCCAATGAATAATAAAATATTACCCACAGAGGTCACGCTCAGTTTTCGTCATGTGACAACAGCTGCGGCTGCAAATAACGCTTATAAATACCTATGGTAGCCACTACCCAGTGACTGCAGCCATTTCCATACACTTGTGTGTTATTTGCAGTCGCAGCCAGATAATTAGTCTGAGTATCACCCATTCTACTCTATGTCACTTCGTACTGTATGAACGTCTGATACATGTGGGCATGCAAATATTATGCCAGGCGGCACATCAGCCAACGGAGGATGTTGTCAATTTCGCGTGTCCGCTCAGCAGCAGCTATCTTTTAGTGATAGAAACACTCGCCAAACGGTATGATAGTAGATGCCCCCTGATTGGTCAAAACTTAGAGCGGTCGAGTGCTGGGTTTGCTTGCATAATTAATCAGGAACTCTACATGCATGTGATAGATGCTTGCTCGCTGCACGGCGATTGCGTCTATCACATAGCGCTGGTCTGGTGGCCAAATGCCAGTCAAAACGCCTGCGGACCAGTCAAACCCTTGTTGAAGTGGTCCGGCGGACCAGTCAAAATAATTGCAAACGTTAGCACCTTTATCCATAATTTATTACATCACATAATGAACTTTCTTATTACTGCAAAAATCACCCAGAAATATATCAATAAAAGTGGAAGAAATTGCCACCTTTTCTGCCATAAAGCGCCGAAACAAAAGCGCACTACTGAAGCGTAAATCTAATACTCAGCGCATACGGGCGACAGAGCTCACACTAGGGCTGTAAGTTTACGAATAATTTTGTAACCGGTTACCCCGTCTGTTTTTCGGTTACGGTTACGATTACCCTTATAACAAAGAAAACAAAGAAAAACTAGACATTTAAGTGTTCGTGGACGAACACGGAGCTGTTTAATCAGCTTTATAAGCTCTGATGACGTCATGATGACGTCACAGTCAATTTATAAAAAGAATCATTTCCAATGCATTTGTCATGCTTGAGATATGCTGCAAACAAAAAATCTGCCTTTTTGATGACGTCATGATGTCATCATGTTTATTTTTCGGAGCAATGCACAACTACAAGATGCAGCAAAGCTTTTATAAAAAGAATCATTACCATAGCATTTGCCGTTTTTGAGATATGCTGCTTCTATTAAAATCAGCTTTTTGATAACGTCATATGACAACGTTATGGTAACTTTCGTGGCAGCATGCACAACTACATATGATATAACAAAGCTTTTGCAAAAAGAATCATTACCGTAGCAATTACCGTTCTCGAGATATACTGCTAATCAAAAATCAGCTTTTAGGATGACCCCATGATGACGTCACGGTAAATTTTGAGGCAGCATTTATTTAATTCTAAATTCTTAACCATAACGGCACCCTTAAAACATTTTTGGAGTAGCACAGACACACCTACCAAGTTTCCTGACAATCAGACATTCTTTGCGATATGACACAAAATTCAGCTTTTTATGACGTCATGATGACATCACATTTATTTTCACTGCCGCATGCACATCTTCAGGATCTAACAGAACTTTTTCAAAAAGAATCATTACCATAGCATTTGTCGTTCTCGAGATATACTGCCAACAAAAAATTCAGCTTTTTTAATAACGTTAAAATGCTTGGTGGCGCTATTCGTGAACGCCCACGATCTACGTGTACCTTCGTATCGCAAGCCATGGTCACGAGACGTCACACAAAAAGCGGAAGTTTATTCTTTTGTTTTGAGGTATAAGGGCTGTATGGTGTATTCCAGTTTTTAATGTTTCACGTAGCAATTCTATCAGTGACTTCAGTCTCAATGTCACATTATCCGACAAATGATTTTTATTCAAGTATTTACGGACATTTTAAAATTAACCGTAGAAAAAAATCTTCCAATTACGTATATTTAAATAGGAAACCCAAATTTCGAATACAATGACATATCGTAATGATGTCATTCATTTTCGTGGTAGCATACACAACTACATGATATAACAGATAAAAGAATCAAGTTCGTAGCACTTGTCGCTCTCAAAATTTACAAGTATATGAAACTGGGGTAATGAAAATAAGCCTGATAACACAACCTCCACACGTAAAATAATGGAGACTTTACAGTACTTTCAACATCCTATGTCATGTCTGATCTGTATGCCCTTGTATACACACGTACCTTATTGTTAACGTGGCAACAGTGCCTGGTCATGTACTTGCTGGCCTACCTCTTATACATAGCAGCACATTCCTGAGACACAGAACACACACGTTGGGCGATTTTTGGCACTTTTTGGCGCCCATGCTTGCCTTTACCGTGACTTTGCCATTTCGTCAACTCAAAAACGTTGTGTCACCTCTAAAACATTGCATCAACTCGCAAACATTGTGTCAATATGCAAACATTACATAAACTCGAAAACATTGCATCAACTCGCAAACATTACGTAGAAACTCGCAAACATTACATAAACTCGCAAACATTGTGTCAACTCACGGTGTCAACTCCAAACATTACATAAACTTGAAAACATTGTGGCAACTCAAACACATTGCGTAAACTCGCGAACATTGAACTCTTAAAAACATTACGTCAACTCGCAAACATTACGTCAACTCTAAAACATTGCCTCAACTCGCAAACATTACGTCAACTCGCAAACATTAATTGCGCCAAGTCGAAAACATTGCCTCAACTCGCAAACATTGCGTCGACTCTAAAACACTGCGCCAACTCACAAACATTACGTCAACTCGAAAACATTCCATAAACTCGAAAACATTGCGTCAACCCGAAAACATTTTGTCAAGTCGCAAACATTTCGTCAACTCGAAAACATTGCCTCAGCTCGCAAACATTACGTCAACTCTAAAACATTGCGCCAACTCGCAAACATTACATCAACTCGAAAACATTGCCTCAACTCGCAAACATTGCGTCAACTCTAAAACATTGCCTCAACTTGCAAACATTACGTCAACTCTCAAACATTACGTCAACTCTAAAACATTGCCTCAACTCGCAAACATTACGTCAACTCGCAAAGATTACGTCAACTCGCAAACATTTTGGCAAGTCGCAAACATTTCGTCACCTCAAAAAACATTTGGTGAATCATTCTGAAAAGCCTAATTATGGTTTCAACAGACGGATTCTCATAATTCAGTAATTGTTAAAGTTTTGCCAAAGATTTTACCATCGTGTATGGCTAAAACCATCGTACGTGATGTATCGCCTTCCTGGAATTCTCATACGGCAGTTGCAACAAAGTCACAGCTACCAGTACATCTAAAACCATATTGGTGTGCGACATCCTAACACTTGCTGAGGCTAGAAAAGTGGAAATGCTTATACGTATACGACCTAATTTCATTTACAAAGCAGCGTGTGTGTCATGCATCTAAAGTTTCTAACAAAGCTTTTGTGAAAAGAATCATTACCATGTAGTTTTTGTCATTCTCAATGTATGCTGCAAACATAAATTATGCCTTTTGATGACGTCATAATGACGTCACAGTTAATTTCACAACAGCATGCAAATCTACAGGGTCTAACAAAGCTTTTACAAAAAGAACCAATACCGTAGCACTTACCGTTCTCGAGATATACTGCTATAAACCAAAAATTACCTTTTTTGATGACGTCATGATGACGTCACTGTAAATTTCGGGGCAGCATGCACAGCTACATGATGTAACAAAGCTTTTACAAAAAGAATCATTACCGTAGCATTTACCGTTCTCGAGATATGCTGCTAATAATAAAATCAGCATTTTTGATGACGTCATGATGACGTCACGGTAAATTTCTTGGCAGCATGCACAACAACATGATGCTACTAAGCTATTGCAAAAAGAATCATATTCATAGCCTTTGTCGTTCTCAAGATATGCTGCTAACCAAATTGACTAATTAAATATGCAAATGAGCTGTCACGTGCATAATTAATTAAGAATTTTAACAAACTCAGTCTTAGGATTAACTTCAGCTTATAAGCTTTCATAAGATACCTCATTTAAGCTGATCAGAAGAAGCTAAGTAAGGGATAAGGAATAAACAAACTTTGGGTGATAAAGTATAATAATAACTAGACATTTAAGTGTTCGTGGACGAACACGGAGCTGTTCCAACTTATTTTATCAGCTTTATAAGCTCCGATGACGTCATGATGACGTCACGGTCATTTCCAAAGCAGCATGCATATCTAAAGGCTTTAACAAAGATTTTGCGAAAAGAATCATTACCATAGCTTTTGTCATTCTCGAGATATCCTGCAAACATTAATTATGCCTTTCGATGACGTCATAATGACGTCACAGTTAATTTCACAACAGCATGCAAATCTACAGGGTCTAACAAAGCTTTTACAAAAAGAACCATTACCGTATCACTTACCGTTCTCGAGATATACTGCTAACCAAAAATTACCCCTTTCTAATGACGTCATGATGACGTCACGGTAAATTTCTTGGCAGCATGCACAACTACATGATGTAACTAAGCTTTTGCAAAAAGAATCATATTCATAGCCTTTGTCGTTCTCGAGAAACGCTGCTAACAAAATTGACTAATTAAAAATTTGAATGAGCCAACACATGCTTTATTATGAAGGAATTAAAAATTACCTTTTTTGATGACTTCATGATGACGTCACTGTAAATTTTGGGGCAGCATGCACAACTACATGATGTAACAAAGCTTTTACAAAAAGAATCATTGCCGTAGCACTTACCGTTCTCGAGATATATGCTGCTAATAATAAAAATCAGCATTTTTGATGACGTCATGATGACGTCACTGTAAATTTCTTGGCAGCATGCACAACTACATGATGTAACAAAACGTTTGGAAAAAGAATTATTTTCATAGCATTTGTAGTTCTTGAGATACGCTGCTAACAAAATTGACTAATTAAATATGCAAATGAGCTGTCACGTGCATAATTAATTAAGAATTTTAACAAACTCAGTCTTAGGATTAACTTCAGCTTATAAGCTTTCATGAGATACCTCATTTAAGCTGATCAGAAGAAGCTAAGTAAGAGATCAGGAATAAACAAACTTTGGGTGATAAAGTATAATATTAATAACTAGACATTTAAGTGTTCGTGGACGAACACGGAGCTGTTCCGACTTATTTGATCAACTTTATAAGCTCCGATGACGTCATGATGACGTCACGGTCATTTACAAAGCAGCGTGCATCTTAAGTTTCTAACAAAGCTTTTGTAAAAAGAATCAGTACCATAGCTTTTGTCATTCTCAAGATATGCTGCAAACATAAATTATGCCTTTTGATGACGTCATTATCACGTCACAGTCAATTTCACAACAGCATGCAAATCTACAGGGTCTAACAAAGCTTTTACAAAAAGAACCAATACCGTAGCACTTACCGTTCTCGAGATATAATGCTATTAACCAAAAATTACCTTTTTTGATGACGTCATGATGACGTCACTGTAAATTTCGGGGCAGCATGCACAACTACATGATGTAACAAAGCTTTTACAAAAAGAATCATTACCGTAGCACTTACCGTTCTCGAGATATGCTGCTAAAAATAAAATCAGCATTTTTGATGACGTCATGACGTCACGGTAAATTTCTTGGCAGCATGCACACTTACATGATGTAACTAAGCCTTTGCAAAAAGAATCATATTCATAGCCTTTGTCGGTCTCGAGATACGCTGCTAACAAAATTGACTAATTAAAAATTTAAATGAGCTGTCACGTGCTTAATTATTAAAGAATTAAAAATTACCTTTTTTGATGACTTCATGATGACGTCACTGTAAATTTCGGGGCAGCATGCACAACTACATGATGCAATAAAGCTTTTACAAAAAGAATCATTACCGTAGCACTTACCGTTCTCGAGATATGCTGCTAATAATAGAAATCAGCATTTTTGATGACATCATGATGACGTCACTGTAAATTTCTTGGCAGCATGCACAACTACATGATATTACAAAGCTTTTGGAAAAAGAATTATTTTCATAGCATTTGTAGTTTTCGAGATACGCTGCTAACAAAATTGACTAATTAAATATGCAAATGAGCTGTCACGTGCATAATTAATTAAGAATTTTAACAAACTCAGTCTTAGGATTAACTTCAGCTTATTAGCTTTCATATGATACCTCATTTAAGCGGATCAGAAGAAGCTAAGTAAGAGATCAGGAATAAACAAACTTTGGGTGATAAAGTATAATAATAACTAGACATTTAAGTGTTCGTGGACGAACACGGAGCTGTTCCGACTTATTTGATCAGCTTTATAAGCTCCGATGACGTCATGATGACGTCACGGTCATTTACAAAGCAGCTTGCATCTAAAGTTTCTAACAAAGCTTTTGTGAAAAGAATCATTACCATAGGTTTTGTTATTCTCAAGATATGCTGCAAACATAAATTATGCCTTTTGATGACGTCATAATGACGTCACAGTTAATTGCACAACAGCATGCAAATCTACAGGGTCTAACCAAGCTTTTTACAAAAAGAACCAATACCGTAGCACTTACCGTTCTCGAGATATACTGCTATAAACCAAACATTTCCTTTTTTGATGACGTCATGATGACGTCATTGTAAATTTCGGGGCAGCATGCAAAACTACATGATGTAACAAAGCTTTTACAAAAAGAATCATTATCGTAGCACTTACCGTTCTCGAGATATGCTGCAAATAATAAAATCAGCATTTTTGATGACGTCATGATGACGTCACGGTAAATTTCTTGGCAGCATGCACAACTACATGATGCTACTAAGCCTTTGCAAAAAGAATCATATTCATAGCCATTGTCGTTCTCAAGATATGCTGCTAACAAAATTGACTAATTAAATATGCAAATGAGCTGTCACGTGCCTAATTAATTAAAAAAATTAACAAACTCAGTCTTAGGATTAACTTCAGCTTATAAGCTTTCATATGATACCTCATATAAGCTGACCAGACAAACATTATAAAAGATTAGGAATAAACAAAATTTGGGGTGATAAAGTATAATAATAATAACTAGACATTTAAGTGTTCGTGGACGAACACGGAGCTGTTCCGACTAATTTGATCAACTTTATAAGCTCCGATGACGTCATGATGACGTCAGGGGTCATTTACAAAGCAGCGTGCATCTAAAGTTTCTAACAAAGCTTTTGTAAAAAGAATCAGTACCATAGCTTTTGTCATTCTCAAGATATGCTGCAAACATAAATTATGCCTTTTGATGACGTCATAATGACGTCACAGTCAATTTCACAACAGCATGCAAATCTCCAGGGTCTAACAAAGCTTTTACAAAAAGAACCAATACCGTAGCACTTACCGTTCTCGAGATATAATGCTATTAACCAAAAATTACCTTTTTTGATGACGTCATGATGACGTCACTGTAAATTTTGGGGCAGCATGCACAACTACATGATGTAACAAAGCTTTTACAAAAAGAAGCATTACCGTAGCACTTACCGTTCTCGAGATATGCTGCTAAAAATAAAATCAGCATTTTTGATGACGTCATGATGACGTCACCGTTAATTTCTTGGCAGCATGCACACTTACATGATGTAACTAAGCCTTTGCAAAAAGAATCATATTCATAGCCTTTGTCGTTCTCGAGATACGCTGCTAACAAAATTGACTAATTAAAAATTTAAATGAGCTGTCACGTGCTTAATTATTAAAGAATTAAAAAATACCTTTTTTGATGACTTCATGATGACGTCACTGTAAATGTTGGGGCAGCATGCACAACTACATGATGTAATAAAGCTTTTACAAAAAGAATCATTACCGTAGCACTTACCGTTCTCGAGATATGCTGCTAATAATAGAAATCAGCATTTTTGATGACGTCATGATGACGTCACTGTAAATTTCTTGGCAGCATGCACAACTACATGATGTAACAAAGCTTTTGGAAAAAGAATTATTTTCATAGCATTTGTAGTTCTCGAGATACGCTGCTAACAAAATTGACTAATTAAATATGCAAATGAGCTGTCACGTGCATAATTAATTAAGAATTTTAACAAACTCAGTCTTAGGATTAACTTCAGCTTATAAGCTTTCATATGATACCTCATTTAAGCTGATCAGAAGAAGCTAAGTAAGAAATCAGGAATAAACAAACTTTGGGTGATAAAGTATAATAATAATAATAATAATAATAATAATAAAAATCAGAACAAAAACAAAACCTGTTCCGACATCAGAAATGTCGGAACAGCTAAAAATCAGAAGAAAAACAAAACCTGTTCCGACATCAGAAATGTCGGAACAGCTAATAATAACTAGACATTTAAGTGTTCGTGGACGAACACGGAGCTGTTCCGACTTATTTGATCAGCTTTATAAGCTCTGATGACGTCATCATGACGCCACGGTCATTTACAAAGCAGCGTGCATCTAAAGTTTCTTACAAAGCTTTTGTGAAAAGAATCATTACCATAGCTTTTGTCATTCTCAGGATATGCTGCAAACATAAATTATGCCTTTTGATGATGTCATAATGACGTCACAGTTAATTTCACAACAGCATGCAAATCTACAGGGTCTAACAAAGCTTTTACAAAAAGAACCAATACCGTAGCACTTACCGTTCTCGAGATATACTGCTATAAACCAAAAATTGCCTTTTTTGATGACGTCATGATGACGTCATTGTAAATTTTGGGGCAGCATGCACAACAAAATGAGGTAACAAAGCTTTTACAAAAAGAATCATTACTGTAGCACTTACCGTTCTCGAGATATGCTGCTAATAATAAAATCAGCATTTTGACGACGTCATGATGACGTCACGGTAAATTTCTTGGCAGCATGCACAACTACATGATGCTACTAAGCCTTTGCAAAAAGAATCATATTCATAGCCTTTGTCGTTCTCAAGATATGCTGCTAACAAAATTGACTAATTAAATATGCAAATGAGCTGTCACGTGCCTAATTAATTAAAAAAATTAACAAACTCAGTCTTAGGATTAACTTCAGCTTATAAGCTTTCATATGATACCTCATATAAGCTGACCAGAAAAAGATTATAGAAGATTAGGAATAAACAAACTTTGGGTGATAAAGTATAATAATAATAATAACTAGACATTTAAGTGTTCGTGGACGAACACGGAGCTGTTCCGACTTATTTGATCAGCTTTATAAGCTTCGATGACGTCATGATGACGTCACGGTAATTTACAAAGCAGCGTTTATCTAAAGTTTCTTGCAAAGCTTTTGTGAAAAGAATCGTTCCCATGGAGCTTTTGTCATTCTCAATGTTCTCTGTTTGCACATAAATTATGCCTTTTGATGACGTCATAATGACGTCATGGTTAATTTCACAACAGCATGCAAATATACAGGGTCTAACAAAGCTTTTACAAAAAGAACCAATACCTTAGCACTTACCGTTCTCGAGATATACTGCTATAAACCAAAAATTACCTTTTTTGATGACGTCATGATGACGTCACTGTAAATTTCGGAGCAGCATGCACAACTAAATGATGTAACAAAGCTTTTACAAAAAGAATCATTACCGTAGCACTTACCGTTCTCGAGATATGCTGCTAATAATAAAATCAGCATTTGTAATGACGTCATGATGACGTCACGGTAAATTTTTTGGCAGCATGCACAACTACATGTTGCTACTAAGCCTTTGCAAAAAGAATCATTACCGTAGCACTTACCGTTCTCGAGATATGCTGCTAATAATAAAATCAGCATTTTTGATGACGTCATGATGACGTCACGGTAAATTTCTTGGTAGCATGCACAACTACATGATGCTACTAAGCCTTTGCAAAAAGAATCATATTCATAGCCTTTGTCGTTCTCAAGATATGCTGCGAACAAAATTGACTAATTAAATATGCAAATGAGCTGTCACGTGCCTAATTAATTAATAAATTTATCAAACTCAGTCTTAGGATTAACTTCAGATTATAAGCTTTCATATGATACCTCATATAAGCTGACCAGACAAACATTATAAAAGATTAGGAATAAACAAAATTTGGGGTGATAAAGTATAATAATAATAAAAATCAGAAGAAAAACAAAACCTGTTCCGACATCGGAAATGTCGGAACAGCTAACTAGACATTTAAGTGTTCGTGGACGAACACGGAGCTGTTCCGACTTATTTGATCAGCTTTATAAGCTCCGATGACGTCATGATGACGTCACGGTCATTTACAAAGCAGCGTGCATCTAAAGTTTCTAACAAAGCTTTTGTGAAAAGAATCATTACCATAGCTTTTGTCATTCTCAAGATATGCTGCAAACATAAATTATGCCTTTTGATGACGTCATAATGACGTCACAGTTAATTTCACAACATCATGCTAATTTACAGGGTCTAACAAAGCTTTTACAAAAAGAACCAATACCGTAGCACTTACCGTTCTCGAGATATAATGCTATTAACCAAAAAGTACCTTTTTTGATGACGTCATTATGACGTCACTGTAAATTCCGGGGCAGCATGCACAACTACATGATGTAACAAAGCTTTTACAAAAAAAATCATTATTGTAGCACTTACCGTTCTCGAGATATGCTGCTAATTATAAAATCAGCATTTTTGATGACGTCATGATGACGTCACGGTAAATTTCTTGGCAGCATGCACAACTACATGATGCTACTAAGCCTTGGCAAAAAGAATCATATTCATAGCCTTTGTCGTTCTCAAGATATGCTGCTAACAAAATTGACTAATTAAATATGCAAATGAGCTGTCACGTGCCTAATTAATTTTAAAAAATAACAAACTCAGTCTTAGGATAAACTTCAGCTTATAAGCTTTCATATGATACCTCATATAAGCTGACCAGAAAAAGATTATAGAAGATTACGAATAAACAAACTTTGGGGTGATAAAGTATAATAATAATAAAAATCAGAAGAAAAACAAAACCTGTTCCGACATCGGAAATGTCGGAACAGCTAAAAATCAGAAGAAAAACAAAACCTGTTCCGACATCAGAAATGTCGGAACAGCTAATAATAATAAAAATCAGAACAAAAACAAAACCTGTTCCGACATCAGAAATGTCGGAACAGCTAATAATAATAATAATAATAGAGACATTTAAGTGTTCGTGGACGAACACGGAGCTGTTCCGACTTATTTGATCAGCTTTATAAGCTCCGATGACGTCATGATGACGTCCCGGTCATTTACAAAGCAGCGTGCATCTAAAGTTTCTAACAAAGCTTTTGTGAAAAGAATCATTACCATAGCTTTTGTCATTCTCAAGATATGCTGCAAACATAAATTATGCCTTTTTATGACGTCACAGTTAATTTCACAACAGCATGCAAATCTACAGGGTCTAACAAAGCTTTTAAAAAAAGAACCAATACCGTAGCACTTACCGTTCTCAAGATATACTGCTATAAACCAAAAATTACCTTTTTTGATGACGTCATGATGACGTCACTGTAAATTTTGGGGTAGCATGCACAACTATATGATGTAACAAAGCTTTTACAAAAAGAATCATTACCGTAGCACTTACCGTTCTTGAGATATGCTGCTAATAATAAAATCAGCATTTTTGATGACGTCATGATGACGTCACACTAAATTTCGTGGCAGCATGCACAACTACATGATGTAACTAAGCTTTTGGAAAAAGAATTATATTCACAGCATTTGTGGTTCTCGAGTTACGCTGCTAACAAAATTGACTAATTAAATATGCAAATGAGCTGTCACGTGCCTAATTAATTAAGAATTTTAAAAAACTCAGTCTTAGGATTAACTTCAGCTTATAAGCTTTCATATGATACCTCATCTAAGCTGATCAGAAGAAGCTAAGTAAGAGATAAGGAATAAACAAACTTTGGGTGATAAAGTATAATAATAACTAGACATTTTAAGTGTTCGTGGACGAACACGGAGCTGTTCCGACTTATTTGAACAGCTTTATAAGCTCCGATGACGTCATGATGACGTCACGGTCATTTACAAAGCAGTGTGCATCTAAAGTTTCTAACAAAGCTTTTGTGAAAAGAATCATTACCATAGCTTTTGTCATTCTCAAGATATGCTGCAAAGATAACTTATGCATTTTGATGATGTCATAATGACGTCACAGTTAATTTCACAACATCATGCAAATCTACAGGGTCTAACAAAGCTTTTACAAAAAGAACCAATACCGTAGCACTTACCGTTCTCGAGATATAATGCTATTAACCAAAAAGTACCTTTTTTGATGACGTCATGATGAGGTCACTGTAAATTTCGGGGCAGCATGCACAACTACATGATGTAACAAAGCTTTTACAAAAAGAATCATTATTGTAGCACTTACCGTTCTCGAGATATGCTGCTAATTATAAAATCAGCATTTTTGATGACGTCATGATGACGTCACGGTAAATTTCTTGGCAGCATGCACAACTACATGATGCTACTAAGCCTTGGCAAAAAGAATCATATTCATAGCCTTTGTCGTTCTCAAGATATGCTGCTAACAAAATTGACTAATTAAATATGCAAATGAGCTGTCACGTGCCTAATTAATTAAAAAAATTAACAAACTCAGTCTTAGGATAAACTTCAGCTTATAAGCTTTCATATGATACCTCATATAAGCTGATCAGAAGAAGCTAAGTAAGAGATCAGGAATAAACAAACTTTGGGTGATAAAGTATAATAATAATAATAACTAGACATTTAAGTGTTCGTGGACGAACACGGAGCTGTTCCGACTAATTTGATCAACTTTATAAGCTCCGATGACGTCATGATGACGTCAGGGGTCATTTACAAAGCAGCGTGCATCTAAAGTTTCTAACAAAGCTTTTGTAAAAAGAATCAGTACCATAGCTTTTGTCATTCTCAAGATATGCTGCAAACATAAATTATGCCTTTTGATGACGTCATAATGACGTCACAGTCAATTTCACAACAGCATGCAAATCTCCAGGGTCTAACAAAGCTTTTACAAAAAGAACCAATACCGTAGCACTTACCGTTCTCGAGATATAATGCTATTAACCAAAAATTACCTTTTTTGATGACGTCATGATGACGTCACTGTAAATTTTGGGGCAGCATGCACAACTACATGATGTAACAAAGCTTTTACAAAAAGAAGCATTACCGTAGCACTTACCGTTCTCGAGATATGCTGCTAAAAATAAAATCAGCATTTTTGATGACGTCATGATGACGTCACCGTTAATTTCTTGGCAGCATGCACACTTACATGATGTAACTAAGCCTTTGCAAAAAGAATCATATTCATAGCCTTTGTCGTTCTCGAGATACGCTGCTAACAAAATTGACTAATTAAAAATTTAAATGAGCTGTCACGTGCTTAATTATTAAAGAATTAAAAAATACCTTTTTTGATGACTTCATGATGACGTCACTGTAAATGTTGGGGCAGCATGCACAACTACATGATGTAATAAAGATTTTACAAAAAGAATCATTACCGTAGCACTTACCGTTCTCGAGATATGCTGCTAATAATAGAAATCAGCATTTTTGATGACGTCATGATGACGTCACTGTAAATTTCTTGGCAGCATGCACAACTACATGATGTAACAAAGCTTTTGGAAAAAGAATTATTTTCATAGCATTTGTAGTTCTCGAGATACGCTGCTAACAAAATTGACTAATTAAATATGCAAATGAGCTGTCACGTGCATAATTAATTAAGAATTTTAACAAACTCAGTCTTAGGATTAACTTCAGCTTATAAGCTTTCATATGATACCTCATTTAAGCTGATCAGAAGAGACTAAGTAAGAGATCAGGAATAAACAAACTTTGGGTGATAAAGTATAATAATAATAATAATAATAATAAAAATCAGAACAAAAACAAAACCTGTTCCGACATCAGAAATGTCGGAACAGCTAATAATAATAATAATAATAATAAAAATCAGAACAAAAACAAAACCTGTTCCGACATCAGAAATGTCGGAACAGCTAATAATAATAATAAAAATCAGAACAAAAACAAAACCTGTTCCGACATCAGAAATGTCGGAACAGCTAAAAAATCAGAACAAAAACAAAACCTGTTCCGACATCGGAAATGTCGGAACAGCTAATAATAATAAAAATCAGAACAAAAACAAAACCTGTTCCGACATCAGAAATGTCGGAACAGCTAACAAAGAAATAGTAAGTTTGGGTCTTTTAGGAACTTGGTTGACACATTCTTTTGTCACAACATTTGGCAGTGGTAGACATAGCAAAATGTCTGGCCTTTGCTTTGCATAAGCCTGCTAGTCCAATTTTCAAAAGATCATTGACATGTTTTCTTTGTGAACTCTAGAAGTGTCTATGTTTCAAAAAAGAAGAGACCATTAAAAAGATACTTTTCGATTAACCTAACTGGGAAAATGTACCCGGGTATAAATACCCTTTTGAAAGGTCGGTTAACCGGTTAACCGGATACAAACTGCAGCCTTAGCTCACACAACAGCAGACATTATCTCGATCGCACAGTGCCTCCACAGTGAACACGCGATGTGCTGTGCATGCACGATCTTGCATGTGTGTAGGCCATGTTGTCATATGGTCCGAATTATTAGACTTGTTGCCAGTCGGTCCTTGCATTACTTTAACGATTCCAAATACGTACATCGTTAGTTCAGACCACGTGCAAAAGCAAGCACTGTCGTGAAAGTGTGCAGAACGTACAGTTTCGAATGTGCACTACCTACCAAACTCTGAGCATACAAGAGTGACAGCTTTTTGTGAAAGTCGCGTTGTGTTCTGCACAACAGCTGAATGCAAGTTTACTACATGTAGTCTGGTCCTTGACTACTCTCGAGTCTCCAGCACAGTTTACTATAATGTGATCACAGTAACCAGCCTTCCGTTGCAAGCATGGTATTATTTTATTTAGAGCCATCTGGCGAACTCAAAGTCAAAACGAGTGTTTTGACAGTAACTTTTCGTCATCAAATTTTGGTTTCCTTTGGTAAAACAAGATCTTCCATAACCGGACCCTCTGTGAATGCTCATTTGCCTGTGCTGATGCAAATGGCAGGACTATTATGATGGTGGATGTAATGTCTTGATGTTGCAATGATGGAGAAAGAGACAATGAAATGGCTCTGCCTTTCTAACGTTGTTTAATAACTGCAATCACATCACTGCAGCCATATTGTCAACATGTCTTTCCTATACACTGTACATGTAACTTGAGGGACCGACAACAGAGGGCGCTATTCATTGTAGTGATGTGCATTAAAAACGGATTTCCAGGCTCCCGCTTAAAATCTAGCCATCCGGTTTCAAAATTTCAAAAACGGTATAACGAAGTAGACTGAGCTGACTGACGTTTGCCCAATGAATAAACAACCCCAAAAGTGTAGACTGTATACTACATACTTCAATTTCAGTCGTTTTTTGGTCCATTTTGCAAGCAGAAACAAACTTTTTGCAAACTTGATGAAAACAATATTGCGAACAGCCTTCCAAAAGCGAAGATCGCTCGAAATAAGACGTAAACATATCACGTACGATGCATCATGCACACCGCATGCCCACCACATGGCTGCATGGCCTGGCCCATGCAGCAGCAGCATTGCATGCAGAAAATTCCACGATGTGTATCCGCGCTGCACCATTCAACGAAATACTTTGTGCACCAGTACAAAGTCGCCAATTCACAATCGGGCCAGAAGTGCAACTCTAAATACGTGCAACGTGAATATTTGGTGCATGCAGTCGCCGCGCTCGGTACCGTGGATTTCGGCCGGCTTCAATGCAGATTTTTCGGTAAGAAATGTGACATGTCATGCTGAGCAAGTTATGAACGATTCTGACTGAACATTCTGTAAGGTTGCCGGTGTAAAGGTTATATCTGTCCCCCCTCAAAACGTGTCCCCCCGGACAGATTCACCCAGCTAAAAGTGTCCCCCCGCCGTGTTAATTATGTCCCCCCTGAATTTGACCTGTCCCCCTCCATGTAATTTGTGTCCCCCCTGGTTGTTCATGGATAATGTGATATTCCCGTGCTATTAAATGAATTAAACCATAATTAGATATGCATTTTGACTGCCTTTTAACCATTGATTGAAATAAAATTCACGTGGGTGCACCTGAAGGTGAGAAAAGTCATGGCAACGACTGAGTCGTGTCTAGTCTCAAAGCGTGTATCCGTATAACCATAATGTATCGTATACGCTTTACCACATGTACATGTACATGTACAGTGTACAGACAGTAGCAAATGGCCCATCATGCTCTTACACACGATACGTGATTGCACATAAACAAAATCCTCGCATGCAATCGTTTTAATCATGAAGCCCACATGGTTTTGTCATAAAAGGTGCTTGGAATTGGATGGCGTGTGGGGAGAAAGGAAACCAGCGGAACTAACATGATTTATAGTAGTGAAAACAGCTTACATTCCAACTGAGAAGAACAGGGGTGTTCCTCTGCCCCTATTTCTACCTCCATGCTTGTATTAAGCTGTTTAAGCAGTCAGAAAATATCAATCAATTTATACAAAATCATCATAATGTCAGTGGAACGCTAGCAAAGAAGGAAACAGGAGGGGAATGAAAAGAACTTTTAAAGAACAACTTTATTCCGGTGGCAATTATGCTGAGCTTGTATCCTTTTATGGGGGGCACAAACTGCGTATTTTCTGTGCTTTTTGTTGCACATCATGAGATAATTTATCACAGGATTTTGACTTCTTAAAATCAAGATGACGACAGCCTCAGATAATTTATCACGTGATGACGACATGATCCTAAAACCAAGATGACTCCTCCAGCCTTTTTTACTTTAATGTTTTAATTTATTAATGATGTCAAACAAATGCTATATATAGTATTAGTATTCATAAAATTATGATTGGACCAATTAAAACAATGTTCAGTGCTTTTCCCAGCTAACTTTTGTCACCATTTTTATGCACTCGGGGCCTAATTTCATATGGCTCTTCGGAATTACCCTGAGCATAGAATTGACGCTTACACTCACAGAAAAATGAAAATGAATTAAAATTAAACTTAATTCTATAAATCCTATTTCATTGATTAGCACGGAATTTTCAGTTGTATGACTATAGATGAAGTCAGTGTAACTAAGGATTTTCTGCATGCTCGGCTAGCATAAATTCAGCACTAGCCCTGTTAGTAGTGTGTGAGTAGAATGGGGATCATTGCAGAGTCATGAAATATGGCCCTGATTTATATTTCCTATGAATTAATTAGTAAATTACATGTAATTGACTGTTGTTTATAATCATTAAACAAAAATAATGTAAGTTTTGTGATTCCTAGTATTTCTAATGTGTACGTGTGACATGATTCAAACACTGTTATGTAATTCTTTTTAATTCCAAGCTCAGAATTAATTTCCAGGCCTGAGGCTTAAGTGAAAAATTAAATAGTTCGGTAGGCCCATTTATTTATGGCCTCACATGTAATTTCCCAACACTATCATCAGCAGTATAACCATGAATCGAGATCGAGAGTAAAACCATGGATGTAGAAATAGATACAGATTCATGCTAAACAACAAAATAGCCCTCTCCGATTACGCGAGTATCGTGGACTTGGGAGCTATGTTGCAGCATTTCAACCGCGAATAATGCGCGTAGTCCAAACAGTTAAAATGTAGGCCTTTTACAACAATGTACATTACTACTACCGGTAATCCTATCCCAACTATGGCCGATCACGCACAGCCGATCCGCGATCCGTCCACGTATAGAAATCCACAGTTCATCATCTTTGACGTGATCTAAAAGAGCATTAAAATTCATCCTTCTACGCACCCTGCCTTAAAGCAATGTAAAATGCACTAACGTAGTCTGGGTGGTAGACTGGTTACGTATCACGAGGTGGGGGGACCAATCTAACCGGGGGACACAATTATCCTTTGGAGGGAGACAGATATAATCTGAGGGGGACAGATTCATCCATGTGAACGTGTCCCCGCGGACAGCTGTATATGGCCACAACGGCATAAATGTGTCCGCGCGGACTCGTTTTGAGGGGGGACAGAAATAACCTCTACACCAAATCATCGCAAAATTCCCAAACACGCACATACATGTAGATCAAGACCAGAAACTCATGCATACGTCGCCGCAACGATCGTTGTACAGTAGCAATGTTTTACACACTCCTACATACAGTGGTATGCATCCATTGATCATGCACATTATCAACACGTGCGCTATCATTCATTTTGATACATCGGAGCTCGGGCAACAGCTAATTTTTTCAAAGCGTTTTTCGGTTTTCAAAAGCTCTGAAAATGCACAGCACTAATTCATTGTTTATGATCTGTCATGGGAATAATGTATGTAGACATCTAACATCCCCTCTTCTTTAAAGATTTATAATGTAAATCAGAACAAAATGATAACTTCAAAAAACTGTCTTTATAAAACAGTTCACTGAGTGTCCATAATATAGAAACTGTTCCTGTGATAGTGATAGGGTTATAATGTGAATTGTCCAAGGAATCCAAAGTGTCCAAAGTTTACTGTCCTTGTTGAATACTATTGTTGTTGTTTTTTTTGCTTGTTTTTTCTAGTGTTCCAAATAAATGTTCCTTTGCCACTGTATTATCCACTTGTTTGTCCTTATCGCGCATATAACTCGTAGATCACAAATCAAGTCTCTTGGGTCTTGTGATTCTCCTGCCTGACCGAGTTACAGTTGGTGATCCTTGGGTGACAGTTGGCAATGGCTTATCCAGGGGTTTGGGCTGTGTAGTGTAGGTGGGGGCTGTTGAGGTGGATTTCAGTGGAGCTGGTCTCAGGTGGATTCTGTTTCGTCTGACACAGCTACCAGTGTCAGTTTCCACATTGTAGGATCAGGGGGTTGAGGATTTGCTCACGATCTTGCCTGGGCTCCAGGATTTTTTGGTTGGATTCTGGATGTACATGTAGACTGGTTGATCCTTCAGAAGGTCGCTGAGTGGAGTTGAATGTTTGTTGTAGTAGTGTGCTTGTGATGTCTGGTCTGCATTCAGATGTTCTCGCACTTCTTCACGATTGGGTGGGGGATGGACTACTGAAGATAGGGTTGTCTTGTACTTGCATCCGTTCAATAGTTCGGCAGGGGATGGGATGTTGGACTTCAGTGGAGTGGTGCGGAGACACAGGAGTGCTAGGTTGGGGTCGTCTCCTGAGTCTTGACATTTGGTGAGGATCCTTTTCACCGTTTGAATGTGTCGATCGATGAATCCATGACCTCTCGGAAAGTGGGGTGAAGATGTCTGGATTTGAAATCCGTATTTCTGTGCCAGGGCTCGGAACTGCGACGAGGTGAATTGGGTACCGTTGTCGCATCTATGATGGCTTCTGGGATGCCCTGTTGTGCAAACAGCACTCTAGTGACTCTGCTTACAGTGCTGGCTGTAAGCTTGTGGAGCTTGCGGATGAATGGGAATTTGGAGTAATAATCCTCATAGATCAAGTACCATATTTTGTTGTGGTGGAACAGGTCTGCTCCAATGGTGTGTCATGGACGGGGTGGTACCTCCATGGTGATCATTGGTTCTCGTCCTTGGGACTTCTGGTATTTCTGACATGCTTTGCAACCTGCCACAATGTTCTCAACATTCTTGTAGATTCCTGGCCAGTAGACGCTGGACTTTGCACGTAACTTGCATTTTTCAATGCCCTGGTGACCGCTGTGGATCTGGTGCAGTATGTCCTGTCTCAGTGTGTTGGGAATGAGGATTCTAATCCCAACCAGAACTATGCTGTCTTCTATGGCTATGTCGTCTCTGACTGACCAGTATTGCCTGACTGGGCGTTGTATTTTCTTTATGCTGTCAGGTCATCCATCTGTGACTTGCTGGATCAGGAGTTGCAGGGTCATGTCTGCAACTGTCTCCTGTTGAATCTGCTCAAGCTTCGTAGTTGTCACGCTCACTAGGTTGTGTATGCGAACTTGCAACTCTGGGATTTCATGGCTTTCCAGAGGGGAGAGTCATGACAGGGCGTCTGCAACAACCATCTCTTTTCCTGGCTTGTAATTGATCTGCATATCATATGGTTGTAGACGCAAGAGGATACGTTGCAGTCTCGGTGGGGCATGCATCATGTTCTTCTTATGGATGTGTTGGAGTGGATGGTGATCACTTTGTACAGTGAATCTCTGCCGTACAGGTAAGTATGAAACTTTTCACATCCATACAGGACTGCCAGAAGCTCTTGTTCAATGTTAGCATATCGTGTTTCTGCTGGCGTTAGAGCTTTTGAAACGAATGCTATTGGGCGGCCATTTTGAACAAGGGTGGCGCCCAGTCCTCTGGTTGATGCGTCAACCTGTAGTGTGACTGGTTGCTTCTGGTTGTAGTAGGCAAGTGTGGTTTCTGCTGCTATGGATGTTTTGATGAAGTCGAACACCTTCGTGTGTGATGGAGACCAAGCATACTCGACATCCTCACGAAGTAGCTCCCGCAGTGGTGCTGTGTGTTCTGCTAGCTTCGGGATGAATGGTCCCATGTAGTTGACCAGGCCAAGGAAGGTGCGAAGTTGCTTTCTTTTGCCTGGGGGTTGCATTTCTTTGATAGCTTTCACTTTGTCTAGATTGGGCCTCACACTTTCAGGTGAGTACAGTCAGCCGAAGAAACTGCATTCCGTTGTTTTGATTACACACTTGTCAACGTTCAGCTTGATGTCTGCTTGTCTTGTGCGTTTTATTGCCTCATGCAGGTGTATGGAGACCGGTTAGCATGTTCTGCATCACTGTCCAGTTTCTCTGAGAAGATGATGCAAAAAAGGTGGACCGGCAACAAGTTGCTTTGTGCACCGGTGTCAACTTTGCATCGTAGCATTATTGGTCGCCTGCCTTTCTGGTTTATGCGTAACTTTGCATAAACTTCTTCTCTGGTGTCGTCAGTGGAGCCAATACTGCTGACCTCGATGGTGCCGATTGTGAGAAATTCATCATCGGCTTCATCCTCATCGATGTGGTGTACCTATCTACGAGTTGATTTCGAACGGGATTGGGGCTTTCCCGTACTGCACACTGACTTCCAGTGGTTGTCTTGTCCACACTTTTGGCATGTGGTGCCGTAGGCAGGGCAGTTGCTCCATGGCAGAAATTGATGCATTCTACCGCAGTTGTAGCATGAGCACTTTTATCGCCTCTTGTCAGGTTGTCTCGACTTGGTTGCACTGATAGTTTTCCCTGCAGAGCCATTGGTTGAAGTGGGAATGTGGCCTTTTTCTGGGAGTGACCTGAGCTGGTTTGCGGTTGCCTTGTGACTGCGGGCAACATCTATGGCATCTTTCAGTGTTAAGGTAACACTTTTTGTACAACTTTGTGGGCTGATCCCCGTATCAGCTGGTCTCTCATCTCGGTATTTGCATTTTACTGCAATGGCCTTCATCTTTGTCACAAAATCATCAGATGTCTCATCTGTAGTCTGCCTCATGTCTTGCAGCTTGTATCAGTATATGCGATGATTTGATCTTGGCTCTAGATGTTGTTGGAAGAGGGACATTAGTATCTCTGGCTTCTTCTTGTCCCCTTCATCATCGAAGTTCCAGCTATTGTATTTATCTAGGCCTTGTTCTCCAACCCATAGCAGGAGGTAACTTGCTTTTTCCTCATCGCTGGCAGATTTAAGTATGCTAGTAAACATGAGCTCACACTTCTGTTTGAATCTAGCGAAAGCTGTGACAATATCTTCTGCCTCCCAGTTCATTTGAGGGGCTGAAACTGCTGAACTGAACGTCATTGTATATATATCATGCGTGTATTCTGAGTGGTAGTGGTCGTTATTAATATACGTGCATACATGTGGAACACATGGTCGGAATAATTTACTATTATTCGACTGTATATTATTCGACTGTCAGCTGCAATTTTGTCTCATAAATCGACAGAAAAATCAAGGTTCCACTTACTTTCTGGCACTGATTTGGTGCTCACAATTGTGACTACCGGTAATCCCACCACTGCCACCATGTAATGTCTTGATGTTGCAATGATGGAGAAAGAGACACTTAAATGGCACTGCCTTTCTAACGTTGTTTAATAATAACTGTAATCACTGCACTGCAGCCATATTGTCAACATGTCTTTCCTATACACTGTACATGTAACTTGAGGGATCGACAACAGAGGGCACTATTAATTGTTTATGATCTGTCATGGGAATAATGTACGTAGACATGTAACAGTGGATTTAATCACAACGACAGGAACGTATTAACAAGTTTTTACAGACCAGGGCTCGAAATATCCACTAGACCGTGGACCAAGTCTAGTGATTTCAGTGTCGGTCTAGTAAAGTGTATACTGCACTAGTCCGGCTGTCTAGTGATTTTGTTTTCCTTGCACAGTTAAAATGGTGCCTAAATTTATGATTTTGATCACAATATTGCATACAATAACGGTTTTCCTATGTACATGTACATAAATGCCACAGGTCTAGTGAAAAAAGTTTAGGTCTAGTAAAATTCTTCAATTACTAGACCTGCTGTCCAGTGCCCTTTTTCATGAAATTCGAGCCCTGCAGACGTGTCGGAGACTAACGTCAGCGATTTGTTTGCTTCAATTTTCTCCCGAAGTTCGAATTATGATCGAGGTGTTTCAATTTATTATTCATTATTTAAAATTTAAGTCACGATCACAATCAGCAAACGTTTTGCAATGTATATTCTGGATTTGTAAAAATAGTTTTGTTAATTATTATTTATATATTTGTTTGATCGGTTTCCCTTTTTAATATTTTAAATCGTTTTGGGGACGTTTTTGGCTTTTCCGTGTTCAACGGAAAAGGTATTGTAATTTGTTCTGATTTTTGTTTCTTCTTCTTAACTTCTTTTTCTTGTCGTTTGAGTTACCATAGACTTTTGTATGTGGCACTTTGGTCACTTTTAAACAACCGATTTTAACAAAACTTGGTCTGTAGGAAGTCCATATAGGGTAGTTGTCTCCCGAAACTTTTCGTCATCATGACGTCAATAATCAAATTCTTTAAAATCAACAAAAAATCAACGGTTTGAGATATAAAGTTCATTCTTTCACCAAAAGTGATTGTTAGGCAGGGTCTTTCTTTATTACCTGACCTCTGTGATCTCTACTTACGGTCAAACATGAAGTAGCTATCCAATTAAAAGTGGTAAGAGCTACATGTATGATCATGATTCTTTCACCAATAGACAATGTTAGGCAAGGTCTTTCTTTGTGACACATTACCTGACCTGTGTGATCTCTACTTACGGTCAAACATGAAGTAGCTATCCAATTAAAAGTGGTAATAGCTATGATTATGATTCTTTCACCAAAAGTTAATTTTAGGCAATGTCTTTCTTTGTGACAAACACGAAGTATATTAAGAGTAGACTTAATATCTTAATCAAATGTCTTTGTGTGTAAAAGGTTTTGACAATTTATTTTAATATCATAAAACGGAAAAGACTTGTGTTCTGTTTTCAACAGGCACAATCTCTAGTTTGGTTTTTATTTTACTCAAAACTGCCCAAGCTTTACTTGGCAGATGCCTCTATACATTTGTGCACACAAAATTGGCAAAAAAAACTCTGACCTACCAACCCTATTTTGAAATGCCATGTAATAGGAAGCAGAACTATTTTTCTTTTTTGGCCTAAGGATAAGAAGTAGTTAGTACGACTGTCCAAAATGAAAGCGAGTATGTATGTATTCAACTCAAGGTATGTCAAGTGAAATTTAAATTACAGCTCGATTACAGTGAAAACGATGGTGTTATGACCCATTCAAAATGTTTTGTTTTGTTTGCGATTTATTTTTACACTGCAACAAATGCAAAAAAAAGAGGACCAGTCAAAACCTTGGCGGACCAGTCAAGATATGAGTCAACTGGTCCGGTTGGCCAGTAGTAAAAAAAGTTATGGGGAAACCCTGCATAGACTACCAGATACATGTAATTGGTACATGACAACAGGCTACAAGACGTTGTTTTTCGTCAGCCGCGTGGCGGTGGAATGTTCCACTTTGTTTGCATGTGCCTTGTGGGTGGGCAATTGTTTTGGAGGGACTCTTGCATAAAGAACGTCTTGGATAAGACTACCATCCTCCATGATATGGGGATTGTAAAGTTGGGGACACCTCTGGTTTTATGAAGCCTGCAGTTAACGGGATAAAGGGAAAACTTTGAACTATAAAACAGAAACAAAATAAAATTTCAGAAAATTACTTCACTAAATTTTAACTGGACACTTCCAGATTATAATCTGCAAAAATCCTCAAAGTTGAAGTATTTTCTTTGGAAATATTGCCCGTCATTTACAGCAACACCGATTTCGCTATGTAAACAAAGCGTCACCAGTTTTCGGTACCTTGGTTGTGCGGCAAACAAAGTTCGATGACATCGGAGTAGCTATGGCGCACCAAGTCACTCAAAAATTGATGAAATATTGTTCTGACTCGATTTGATCGAACTGGGTCGATGGAGTTATTTATAATTTAAGGTTCTGAAACGGTTTTGATTCCAAGATCGTGAATGATAAATTATTTAAATGGTTGAATCAACAAAATGAGAATTTGGTACAGATCATGGTAGGTAAAATTATTATCACAACATTTTTATAATAACTGGCATCATTATGAGAGGCTTAGCAAAGTTAAAAAGAGAAAAATAAAATATTTGGCACTTCGATTTGAGAAAGACTTTAATAGCACTTTTGTTACATTGGCATGCCAAAAAAAACCAGATCGCAACGGGATCACGTGAACTGCTGTCTGACATCTGAAGAATGAAAGTTGCTCAAGCAGACAACAGTTTAGTTTGGAATATTTGATCACAGATTGTGTCTTTTCTAAACGTTTGAACATAGCCTTAAAATGTAGTAATCTATGCCCAAAATTATATAGTTTTTAACTTTTGAGTATCACTCACAACTGAAAACTTTATTCTCAACATCTTGAATGTCAGACTAGCCCCGAGTGTAGTCATCACTTCAGGGATACTGATCACGAAGTATTGCGCACGGTCTCGCGGTAAACAGGAATTAAATTTGGTTTATACCGAAAAGATATGTCCATCGGAAACTCATGACCGGACGATACAAAAGTTGTCAACCTACAATTTTGTAAACCTCAGACTCAGTTGCTCAGTCAATGATGCTCACCCTATTTTGAAAGAATTCAGATAAATAAATGCCACCAAAAATGAGACTTTTTACCTAATTTCCAGATTCTGACATGCCGGATCCAGCCGGAATGACCGTCAAGTTCCGTTGATTTTGGTTCCGTTGCGCTAGTTGCGATGATCGTAACCCTAGGTCTGACATGGGGACTGGGACCTTAGGGTTACGAGAAAACGTATTCCAAATGTTTGGGAATGACATTTTGGCCAACTCCTGAAGTACATTTCCACTTAGTTTTCCACTTTCCAAAATCCAAACACAAAATCTTACTACATGGATCTGATTGGTACTTATCAATGAGTCATATAAAACGACTTTGAATATCGAAAGATCATTATATTCAGAAAAAATTACCCAAAACTTACCGAAGGTGTCGAGATTCCCTCCGTTTGCCGTCAGTCGGCCATTTTGAATAGTGCGCAGTGTGCCATCTCGACCAAATCACGTCATGCGAAATGCCGTTTTGGCTGTTCCACCTTTCAAACTCAAACTCGCAGCCCTATGGAGGGGGTGTTCCCAGAATAACACGTGCGCTGTGATATACCGTGTTCACGCATATCGTATACAGTATGGAGGAGGTTTTTGTTAAGTCCGCATTGTTTGCCCATGTCAAGCTGCCGCTGATAATTCAAATCTTTCATCATGAACTGAAGGAAATTGCTAAGATTTTCAAATGATTTCCTTTATGAATGGTCCCACAAACAGACAAATGTTAGCAAGTCACAAACTCGGTGCCGACCCAATCCATGATCAAACAGAAATAAAAAGGTCATCCACCTCATCGCAGATCGCGCAGTGGTCGGAATTAACGGTGGACTGAAAAATATATCCGGTCATCAATTACACCAAAAATGATCATACCCGGTAGGACAGTGAGGACATATTCCTAAAAATATCACAGGAATATTCCATCGGAAAAACCACAATTTCTTACTGCAAATCTGTAGTTCTGTACCGAGCCGGCCGCGGCTGTGTGAACCACCGTCCGTATACGGTAACGAACCCGGCCGCGATCCAAAAACTGTACCGACCGAGCGCAACATACACTTCAATTTCAAGCCCACGGCGAAATCTGTACCGAGCCGGCCAGCCGTGAGCCACCGTCCGTAACGGTGGAACGAACCCGGCCGTGATCCAAAAAGGTAGGCCTTCCCGGACCGAGCACAATAATACACTTCATTTCAAGCACACGGCACGTGTAATGTACTGATTGAGACTTTCGCTGGTGCACGTACACAATGTACGTTAACTACGTTTGCTTTGAAACTGTGGCTATTACGCACGCGGATACCAGGCTGTCTTTCTCTGCGGTGTGGGCAATGTTTTTACGTCTTAATTTTTAAAAGCGATCGGCGGTCGGTTTCGGAAGGATTTCACGATAATTTTAAGATTAAGTATAATTATGAAAAGAGTGTTCCTACTTGGCCAATTGAACAAAATAACTGAGTGAAATTCAAGTAAGATTTATAAGCTGATCAGCCTACGATTTACGGTACTTTGGAAGGACGGTCGATCAGAATATTTTTATTTAGATCTCGCAACGATATAACCATGGAGGTATAAAACGGCATACATATCGTGTATAATACACTCCATTTCTTTCTCCATGAATCGTATTTTCGCATGTGTTCGATGTCGGCCTGTGATGTCGGAAAAAAATCACGTCGTATGCGTTTTTCTTCACAGGTCTGTCATATCAGAAGAGCGGCGGAAAAACTTAATTCGGCAGTTTCGGCACACGGGTCTGGTCAATTCAATAACCTGTGATTTATTTAACGGACACGCTCACACACTGTATGCGATATGCCGTGTATAGCACTGTACAACGCACGTGATACGAGCCCTCCATAGGGCTGCGAGTTTGAGTTTGAAAGGTGGAACAGCCAAAACGGCATTTCGCATGACGTGATTTGGTCGAGATGGCACACTGCGCACTATTCAAAATGGCCGACTGACTGCAAACGGAGGGAATCTCGACACCTTCAGTAAGTTTTGGGTCATTTTTTCTGAATATAATGATCTTTCGATATTCAAAGTGGTTTTATATGACTCATTGATAAGTACCAATCAGATCCATGTAGTCAGATTTTGTGTTTGGATTTTGGAAAGTGGAAAACTAAGTGGAAACGTACTTCAGGAGTTGGCCAAAATGTCATTCCCAAACATTTTGAATACGTTTTCTCGTAACCCTAAGGTCCCAGTCCCCATGTCAGACCTAGGGTTACGATCATCGCAACTACCGTTGCACATGCTCTCTGTAATAGGCCTAGGGCCTACTCCTACTCCCCTGTAACGTGTCTTGACCAATCAGAGATCGACTTCTTGATGGAACTTAGGCCTACATACATGTAATTTCCCTCATAAATCAAAACCCTGCCCTCTTTTCCACAAAATTAATTTGTAAGTTAGACCGTCCTAGGAGTAGGAGTAGGAAGGTAAGTTTGTAGGCCTAGGGCCTATGTTTAAAAGTAAGTTTCCGTTCTCCTATAGCCTCGGGGTCCCCAACTCTACAAGTACAAGAAACAGAACAAGTACAAATTATATTACCATGGAGGAAGGAAGAGACCACGCTTACCATGTACCAAACAACGCCGAAGAACCTTTCATCAATCAACGTCAACTAGCACTAGCGCAGTAGCAGTATCATGGCATGGCACAGCCGCGGAGCCAAGTTGCATGCACTTTAAATTTCATGCCGACATCTAAACGTTTCATGTGTGTGCGCCCTCTGTTGGTAGATTGGCCGATGTGTACGTACAGTACATCACTGCGTGCTCACAATGTGTACATAACGTATGCACTGTCTATCGCGCGTTCTAAACGTATTTGCTAGGGCTTATGTACAGTACATGTACACTGCCGTATCGGAGCGCCACGATTTTTAATAGGCCTACCTTGTCAGTTATTGTCCATTTTTGGTTTACAATGCTCACTTTTTTTAAATCACAACATACACCTGACGCTATAGATGCCAGTCAAAGCCTTCACAGGGTCACCATTCGGACCTTTTGGCATTGAAAAGAATGGTTAGCATTAGCACTCTGCAACTCAGAACTAACTGTGAGTGAATACAAACGTTAGGCCTAACGTTTAATAGGCCTACTTCGAGTGCAACCGTACCTGCATGGACAGTTACAATATTATTTAGGCCTACTTGACAGGCCTTCTTAATTCAGAGTCCTTGTGTTTTCGCGGAAACACCTTACTCCTTCGGCCTACATCTAGGCTACAGTTATACTACAATTACTAGTCTACTCTCAGTCACACTTGATGGTTGGTTCACTGCATTCGGTTCCCACTGCGTACTACTGGTTCAGTGTGGTGGGCTTACAAAGGAATCTCTTTGGGCCCTCGGTTGGGTGTTAATAAAATTGTCATCATGGCGGACGTATTTAAGTCAAGTTCCATTGACATGATCGGGAGGAAGGACTCGCTGACAACAGGTGCGTATAATTAATATGACAGTATGATAATGCGGATTGTGGACATAAGTCAATCATTAGATTGGCATTATTGTCATTAAATATTATTTTCTGTTGGGCCTATTTAGTATTTTTGAGTTGGCCTTCTTTATTTGGTTTGATATTTGGTTTGATTTTTCACTGAAATTAATTGCCGAAATATGTTAATTTTAAAGTTTACAGAACCCAAAAATAAATTTGCTTTAAGTAACAAATCTCATTTTGGAACAGAAGAAGCTAAATAAATACTGAAAATAATATGGGTGGCGTACTAAAAGACACTAGGCCCTAACCCCCTAAGGCCTATACTCGAGGATTGTGATAAGATGGGTCCCAAAACTATAGTATAAAGGAAAGGAAAACTACTTTTTGAAAGTTACTTAACCTATGCATTCGTTGTGTCCTCTTCTACATTATTAGCAAGGTTAATTTTGTGGAAAGAGGGCAGGGCTTTGATTTTTGAGGGAAGTTGTGGGGTAAAAATGGTGACAAAGATTTCACGGCCGCACGGACGGCCACAGACAAGAATAGTCTGGTTTGCACTCTGACATTTTGAACACTCTTGATCTGTTGGGTCTGGGCACTAGACTAACCAGACAAGACAAAATGGCCTCACGCGATCAAGATCAGACAGGCTGTTTTCAAGTTTGTAAGAAGAGTGTAAACAAATTGCATTTTTACACTGAAATGTTGGACAAATTTCTTCAATCTAGGCTTTTAAAGACCCAGGAACATTTGCAGAAAGTCAAAAGTATAATTTTTTAGGAGTAGAAGCTATCTAAGAGGTACAATAATCAATGTTTTTGGGGATCCCTTCTTATCACAATCCCCCTATACTCCAATTAAAACTGTAAAGTATCTCAACTAGGCTTTGAACGAGGTTAGTGTGCTTTTACTTCTAGATTTAGAACTTTTAGAAGGCTACTCCTTGAGCCTTCTACTTTCTAGTCTTGGTCCATGACTATGTTATTACTGTACTGTACTCGAACGTACGAACCGATTACCCGCACCGGCGCACTGTCCTGCACGGACGCACGTACGTACATGTATGATGTATTCGTAAAGGCCTATCTATGACATAGTCTTGGTAGTCGTGTAAGGGCTGTGAGTTGCATGCGCAGATTGCGCACCTCGTTAGTATTTTTATAATGTATACATCATCATGTACATGTAGCACGCTACTTCGTCACCATGGCACACTGTTGAATGTATGATACATAAGAATGCAATTATGTCTAATCCCCTGACATGTTTAATGTTTTGTACACGCGAACCGTACACGTATGCAAACCTGCCCTTATATCGTGCGGTAATTTGCGTGCCTGTGCACTTGCAATCATTTTTTGACAAAATTGTCGGTGACTTTCCTGACGCGACGCGGTCATTCCCGTCAGGCAAAACTTGAACTTCGAGGCCTGCGGTCAGCTCCCATGGCAGTGGCCTGGTCAAACTATGCAGAGATCGCTGCATGTGTAATCTGATACTTTCCCACGGCCGACCTGTGGGTATTGCCATACATGCTGTGTACAGGTGTACCGGTATGTACATTACCATGCATGAATACGTTGTATACAGTGTGAATTATGAACAGTGTATTTATGGATTTTTGTTTATAGGCCTACATGCCTACATGTAACTTAAAAAAATGGAGTGTTTTACTGTATGCCTTAGGCTAAATGATACTTTAATAGCACGTTTGAAACTCCTTGCTTCATGTTTTTTTACCAAATGCAATGGAATTATAGTATTCCAAGGTACAATAATTCAGCAACCGTGGATTTCTACATTTTTATGTTGTAAATTAGCCACTGAAATACACAGTCATATATCTCCCCAACTTTCGCCCAGTCACATCGTCAAAATTTCCTCCAAAATGCACATTACAGTACCATACTATTGTGTAACTTCATGGGGTGCCTTGTTTACGTACAGGTGTATGTGCGTGTGTGTGAACAGAAAATGGGCAGGGCCTAACTTTAGATGTAACGCATGTGGAGTTTTCGATTTCGGGGGGAGATTTTACATGATTCCCAAGACGGTATTATTGATAGCTCCGTGCGTACGTGTGTGACAATTTCCTGTACGTACATACGTATGGTCAGTGCGGCTCGAGTATCCACACTGTCACCAATACCGTTTTGAACCAAGACTATGAGCCTTCTAGCACTCTGATTACTTTTCGGGGTGCCATAACGCTATGGGTTTTGAAAACAACAATTGATACTGTGGCTCTGTAGATGAAATTTTTGTGAAACATTGCAGCACCTACTGCGACTCCTAGATCGTAAATTCCCCTGAATTATTGTTTTTCATGATCCTCATACACATCTGTTATGCTTGTGCAGTCACATTTTTACAATTGACCCTAGACCCAGTAACTGGGGCGCTGAACTCCCCCTTTTAAGATGTTCGGGTTCAAGCCGAACACCTACATGTATTGTTATTGTTTGAGGTTTTTTTTAGGTGTTCGGGTTCAAGCCGAACACCTATTTTTTTCTTCCCAAACTTGTCCCAAAGACTTCTATATGACTGTTACAAGATATTGACCTGAAACTTGGTGGGAACTTAGGTTGTGATGCCAAGTTGTACAGGAAGATTGACGTCATGATTACGTCATCGGGTATCAAATTACACACGTTTTTAGGAAAAACTTTGGTGCTCTATAACTTGAGAACCACATGTATGACCTACGATTTTGAATTGACATACATGTTACTCAACACATGAATCGCAACAATTAACAGTGTTGTGTACCAATGACCTTTACTTCCGGTGTTACCGGAAGTTGAAATTTGACTCAAAATAACTCGAAAAACGGAAGGATTTAGGCACATAAAACCTGTGGGTCAAAGATAGTGTAGTTCTTGAGCTTTCAGAAAACATAAACGATGACGTCATACGGGTATATAGCGCCCTCTATATAGCACTAATAACCTTGACATGTTTGTGAAGTTTGAAATCTGTGACGCCATTCAACCGGAAGTTATGCTCTTTTAAAGGTAAATGATGTAATTATTCAAATACTGTGTACTCAGTAATTACATGACGTACATCAGTGAAAATTGCAAAATATTTACATCTTATGCATTCAATGACGTCTGTAAATGTTCAGTTACTCGTAATGAACTAACTAGAAGTTATTGTCCAGACAATATTATATATATATATTTAAAGGTGACGCCATTTCTATACTTTATCAGTCAGTGTACGAATACAGCAATCAGCATGATCAGTATTTGTTCAGTCATGCAGAAGTGTATTTAAATATGCCATTAATTGATCACATACGTTCCAACATGTTCACATAACAGTTCAACTACGAAATGAGACCCTGAACACCTAGTGGTTGTTCCCACAACCACAATATCTAGTTTTTTTTTAGGTGTTCGGGTTCACTCCGAACACCTATTGTTAAATTGTACAAGTTTTTTTTTCCATTTTTTCTTCCCAAACTTGTCCGCAAGACTTCTACGATTGTTACATACTGACCTGAAACTTGGTGGGAACTAATAGGTCGTGATGCCAAGTTGTACAGGAGATTGGGCCTAAAAAAAGAAATTGTTGTGTTGCCCTCCGCGACCGACCGTAAAATGCCAAAACTTTGGGTCGGGATTTTTTTTCTTTTCTTTTTTTCTCCGAGTCTTTAAGTATAAAAACTCACCATTTTTGACAGAAAATGTAAGATTTAGCAGTAAAAAAGCGTGTCTCCTCAAAACGACCCAAGACCGTTGATTTATAAGCCCTGGTGACCATACATCCTGTATTTATTCTTAAACGTTTGAAAGTCGGCCAAAAAAAAATCACACAAAAAAAAAAAATCGACCGACCGACCCAAAATTTTAATTTTTCCACGTGAGGGCAACACAACAATTTTTTTTTGTAGGCCTTGATGTCATGATTATGTCATCGGGTATCAAATTACACACGTTTTTAGGAAAAACTTTGGTGCCCGCCGACCCGCCGACCCAAAGGTGTATATTTACATAATCCTTTCACGGACGACTGACTCTGGGGCAGCCTCCCAGACTGACCAGAGTAGGCTTACCTTTGCAGCGGAACACGGCGCGCCGACAAATCCAGACACTCAATTGACGATGTATTTATTGAAGGTATTGAGATATACATGTATAGTCTTGTTTCATGTCAAAAATTTGATCGGACCCCGGAAAAAAAATCAAGGTTATGTTTATATTTATAAGGAATAGGTGAAATATCGCTGGCGAATGCTTGAAGAATATTCATAACAATGACAGGCTTCTGGGGATCGATGGTAAAAGCATAATTTGTAGCTTTTTGGGATGTCAAAAGAAGATTTCTTACCGGTGCAAAATCAACACCGAGTCCGGCCGTAAACCACGGCCCCGTACCCAGCGCAACTTCGAGTGCACCACTACCTGCACACACGTTGTACGTACACAGCACATGACTGTACTTCCTGCCATGGCCTACACGTGGGATTGCTGCTACTTCGCTGATGCGCGTTTGTATCCATTGAATGGCTCTAAGACAGGCGGATACCAGGCGTGGAAGCACGATGGGATGGTTTATATAGTACATGTGCGAGATATATTTTACTTGTTTACGTCTTTCCAATGCATAATCGTCGCTTTCGCTGATTTGATAGGATATTTTGTGGAAAGTACTTTTCTACAAAAATGGATAAACTAACTGGCTGAACTTATGTACATTATTATTTGATCGTATGTGTGGTTGGACTGAACCATCGCCGAACCAGCCGTCCTCTGTTGCCAACGGAGCCCGAGAAAAACTTGTAACGCCGGGGCCGGGAGTTTACGTTTAAGTTGTGTTTTCTTGCCCTTTCTCGATCGTTATCGTTGAATTTTATGTAATGAAAATCTGGGTTTTTATGCAAAATAATGTTTGCCAAATAACTTCTTTCTTTTGGTAAAGGGACAACGAGTGCAGGTTGTGCCGGAACTTTACAACTGGCTGTTAAAATAATTTTGTCGAACGTAATAATTTTTATCCTAGACTCAATAAGTTTTCACAGAACTCAAATTGTTGTCACTCATCTACTTGAAAATAATATTCTGAGATTAAGAAAAATTGACCAGTAACCAGTGATAAAGTAAACACATAAAATTGTACTCATGGTTCCTTTGTCATTCTTCCTTTCCTATATTAATTTCTGGTCCAAGAAGTTAACGGCACGGACTAACACTTGTAAGCCTTTTTATTATTTACTCTTAGTCTTACCTCAAATACTGCCCGTTGGTGTACAATAATTGTTATTGATCGATACCGTGGAACGTTTGTGGCTATTTGGATAAATTATATACGACTGCCAATTTGGATTGTTTTAGTTCTGATCGACCTACATGTATAGGCCTACGCCTAACTTGACTAAAAACATTGATGAACAGTTTGAATCAGTCAATCAATCTATATAAGAAAAACTCACACTCAACTGTCAACATAATTATTTATATTTAGACCGCCGCAGGCATTTTTTTAAAACGGCAGTCAACTTGACAAAACGGAATACAAATGTTCGGTAACCGAGGCTATATAATTTACCACCAAGTTTCAGAAAACATGTTAATTGATTATTCCCAATAGTGAGAAATGAATTATAATAGAGCTTTTACACCGTACCCAACTGATAAAGACGAATTTTGATAACGCATCGTATCGTAGCGCAAACTGCTCTAAAATCCATCTTGTAAATGGCTGTACACTGGTTCCGCTTTACATACAAATGCAGTATCACCATTCAATGCATTGCTTGTGTACAAGCTTTTAGGCAGGATTAGTGGAACAGGGTGTGTATGAAAAAACAGGGTGTGTACACATGTACATGAAATTTTGAAATGTAGAAACACATTCATTCAAGTTCATTCAAGTTGATTATTAAAAATTCTAACTTCGCGGCCACAGGTCCGAATTGCGTTAAGAATTTACAAACTATACATTTTTTAAAAATTACATGATTAAAAAGGGATAAAACAGAAAGAGTTAAGTTAAGAATAATTAAAAATGAGAATTGTTTAAAAGGCGGATAAGAAAAGGAATTGCACTCTTCTGCATCCGATTGGTTTTACATCGCAGCTCTGTATGTCGTCGGGTGTTAGTAGATCTAGATGGCCTAGTATTCGTAGTTTCCGGGGGAAGGAATTGCCTAAATTGAATGGTGTTCTTCAGTGTTTTATTTTTTTAAAGAAACACATAAGGACCCCCTCTTGTCCTCCAAAGAGACCAAATTAACCACAGATAAAACATACTCATATGTCGTGTACTCATGACCCATGATAATGCGTAAAGCACGCTTTTGCACACGCTCAATTCATATTTTATCATAATTTGTAAGTGATCCATTGCCAATTGCATAGTGCAGAGATGGTCCATTTTAAGAGCATAAGATACATGTATATAACCCAGGGCACTCCCTTAACTTTTTTTTTCAGTCGCCAGCCGGACTGCTACCCAGTCAGAGTTTTGGGTAGTCCACCAGCTTTTTAACTCGCCCGCATGTTTTATGCTATTTTTTCAATCAAACTTAAAATTGATAAAAAAAGACATAGTTGTGATCCGGTTATTTGCCATTTCGGCAAACAAGTGTTCCCGGTAACTACTTTATACTCCAGAACTCATATCTAGTTGAATCATTCAACCAAATGTCAGTATTCAGTTTGATAAAAATGTACGCTTATTGCAAATATTACACAATCACAACTTCAGTTAGAAGTCAACACTTTGAACAAAAGTGCACATCAGCTTCAGATTTGCGCTAGCAAATTGTTTTCTTGCACTTGAAAAAATTATTAAAAACCATTAAATATATGTTTATTTTGGTTTAATAAATAAAAATCAGTTTATTTGAAGTATAACAAGATTACTTGTAAAACAAAATATCAACTAAAACGCGTATCACATTGCCGGGTCCCCGCAATTTAATAAAATAATAATAATAATAATCAGTTCTTCGAACGCATAATACCATTACTTAGTCTCTATGCGTATGTACATAATTATTGTGGAATTTGACAAAAATATTTCAATTAACTTACTAATCACCCATTAAAAAGGTGAGTTTTCAGCATGGATTTAAATTGACCAAAGTCTGTGGTGTGTCTTATATTATCAGGGAGCTTATTCCATAAAGTTGGTGCCACTTTTTCAAAAGCCCTATCACCAAAAGTCTTGGATTTCACACGTATTTCAGAGAGAAGGTTTTTTGATTGTGAGCGTAAGTTTCGACCAGGTTGATAAGGCTTAATGAGTTCACTTAGATAAGAGGGGGCAATTCCATTAAGACATTTAAACACAAGTGTAATTACTTTAAACTTAATTCGGGATCTTATCGGCAGCCAGTGGAGAATGCGCAGGAGTGGAGAAATGTGTTCAAATTTCTTAAAACATAAAAAATAAAAAACATAAAAAATTTAAAACCTGGAAGTATGTTGCGTAATGGCTGTTGATGAGTACCGGGGCGCCGCGCCAGGCTTGCTTAAAAATTACAGCTGATTGAATTGACCAGACCCTCCCAAAACACCCCGACTTTAAGCTGATTTCCGCTATTTTTAAGGGTGCCAAATTTTATTTTGTGCTATTTTTACAGACATGACAGACCAAGCAAAACAATGAAAACATTCACCGAAATGAAACATTCACCATGTATGCATTGTCACGATTGTTATTTCGTTGTGAGATCCCCGTACAATTACAAATATTCTGACTGTACCGTAAATCGCATTTTCGTGATCAGCTAAATCTTACTTGAATTTCAGCCGGTAATTTTGTCCAAAAAGAAAGACACTTTTCACGTACATGTGCTTGATCTAAAAAAAGAACGTCCGTGAGAAAAATTCCTAGGGCGACGAATGCATCGAGAAGACGTATACACAATGCATCGTGTAGTCAGCATGGTCATAATCTCGTGTGTTGTACGACTGGTATCCGACCCACACGGCCACAGGTAAAAGTTACGATATCAAAACAACGTGCACCAGTCCACCAACCACGTGTGGGCATGGCAGGAAAGATACATGCACACCATATGTACAGTACTGTGTGTGTGCACTGTGCAGGCTCGATCGGTTCCGAAGATCTGCCGTACGCGGTAAGATTTTTGGTCAGTAAACATGTATATCGCGGCCAGGCAGCGTATTTTTTTTTTCGGCCGCTAGTTTTTTTAGTCAATGTTTAAAAAAATACGCGGATGGGCATAGAAATGGTTTTTCTACACTTTATTTCAACAAAAATGAGAGCCTATACAGCTGCACGTCTTGCGCTTAAAAGTGTAAGCCGTGACGCTAAATATAGGCAGTGATTTATTTTATTTGGCCGTGCTTATCACGGCTGCATGGCTGGCTGCCTAAAAGCCTGCTTGTGTATGATACGTGACCTGTAGGCGATGTACTATCAGGGCATGGTATGGCTGAGAAGTGCATGCTGAAGAGGGTGGGGGCCAGAACGCAGCCCTGCTTTACACCGTTGGAGACCTGGAAAGGCACTGAGGACTCGCCGCTGTCAACGACTCTGGCCTGCATTCCATCATGAAATGATCTCACCATGGTGATGAACCTATACGGGCAGCCAAACTTTGACATTATTTTCCACAACCCTTCACGATTGACGGTGTTAAAGGCCTTCGTTAAGTCCATAAAGGTTGTGTAACAAGTCGTAGTTTTGTTCCTGACACTTTTCCTGGAGCTGTCGCACTGCAAAGACCATTTCAATTGTGCTGCGTCCAGCCCTGACCCACACTGGCTCTCTGGAAGCAGGTCCTGCTCAAGGCAGGCGGTTTAGGAGAACACGGGCGAAGATCTTGCCTGCTGTTGACAGTAGAGAAATGCCTCGATGGTTGTCGCAGCACTGCCGGTTGCCCTTTTTTGTGTACAGGTGGACAATGGACGCATCCTTGAAGTCCTGCGGGGTGGTCTCTTTGTGCCACATCTTCTGGAAGAGCTCTGTAAGCTTGGACACAAGGTGCGGGCCGCCAGCCTTGTATACCTCTGCGGGGATGGCATCCTGTCCAGGCGCCTTGTTGGTGGAGAGGAGGGTGATAGCTTTTTTCACCTCGTCCTCTTCAGGTGTTCCAGCCAAGGATGCGTTCATGGTGACCTGAGGCAGTCGGGCGATGGCTTCCTCGTTTATGGATGAGGGGCAATTGAGGACATTCTCAAAGTGTTCCGCCCACCTGTCTAAGATCTGTTCTTTCTCTGCCTGGAGTGTGGTGCCATCAGCTGCAAGCAGGGAGGAGGTGGTGGGCCGGTTGCCCTTTTTTGTGTACAGGTGGACAATGGACGCATCCTTGAAGTCCTGCGGGGTGGTCTCTTTGTGCCACATCTTCTGGAAGAGCTCTGTAAGCTTGGACACAAGGTGCGGGCCGCCAGCCTTGTATACCTCTGCGGGGATGGCATCCTGTCCAAGCGCCTTGTTGGTGGAGAGGAGGGTGATAGCTTTTTTCACCTCGTCCTCTTCAGGTGTTCCAGCCAAGGATGCGTTCATGGTGACCTGAGGCAGTCGGGCGATGGCTTCCTCGTTTATGGATGAGGGGCAATTGAGGACATTCTCAAAGTGTTCCGCCCACCTGTCTAAGATCTGTTCTTTCTCTGCCAGGAGTGTGGTGCCATAAGCTGCAAGCAGGGAGGAGGTGGTGGGCCGGTTGCCCTATTTTGTGTACAGGTGGACAATGGACGCATCCTTGAAGTCCTGCGGGGTGGTCTCTTTGTGCCACATCTTCTGGAAGAGCTCTGTAAGCTTGGACACAAGGTGCGGGCCGCCAGCCTTGTATACCTCTGCGGGGATGGCATCCTGTCCAGGCGCCTTGTTGGTGGAGAGGAGGGTGATAGCTTTTTTCACCTCGTCCTCTTCAGGTGTTCCAGCCAAGGATGCGTTCATGGTGACCTGAGGCAGTTGGGCGATGGCTTCCTCGTTTATGGATGAGGGGCAATTGAGGACATTCTCAAAGTTCTAAAAAGAACGTCCGTGAGAAAAATTCCTAGGGCGACGAATGCATCGAGAAGACGTATACACGATGCATCGTGTAGTCAGCATGGTCATAATCTCGTGTGTTCTACGACTGGTATCCGACCCACACGGCCACAGGTAAAAGTTACGATATCAAAACAACGTGCACCAGTCCACCAACCATGTGTGGGCATGGCAGGAAGACTACATGCACACCATATGTACAGTACTGTGTGTGTGCACTGTGCAGGTTCGATCGGTTCCGAAGATCTGCCGTACGCGGTAGGATTTTTGGTCAGTAAACATGTATATCGCGGCCAGGCAGCGTATGTTTTTTTTCGGCCGCTAGTTTTTTTAGTCAATGTTTAAAAAAATTCGCGGCTGGGCATAGAAATGGTTTTTCTACACTTTATTTCAACAAAAATGAGAGCCTATACAGCTGCACGGCTTGCGCTTAAAAGTGTAAGCCGTGACGCTAAATATAGGCCGTGATTTTTTTTATTTGGCCGTGCTTATCACGGCTGCATGGCTGGCTGCCTAAAAGCCTGCTTGTGTATGATACGTGACCTGTAGGCGATGTACTATCAGGGCATGGTATGGCTGAGAAGTGCATGCTGAAGAGGGTGGGGGCCAGAACGCAGCCCTGCTTTACACCGTTGGAGACCTGGAAAGGCACTGAGGACTCGCCGCTGTCAACGACTCTGGCCTGCATTCCATCATGAAATGATCTCACCATGGTGATGAACCTATCCGGGCAGCCAAACTTTGACATTATTTTCCACAACCCTTCACGATTGACGGTGTTAAAGGCCTTTGTTAAGTCCATAAAGGTTGTGTAACAAGTCGTAGTTTTGTTCCTGACACTTTTCCTGGAGCTGTCGCACTGCAAAGACCATTTCAATTGTGCCGCGTCCAGCCCTGACCCACACTGGCTCTCTGGAAGCAGGTCCTGCTCAAGGCAGGCGGTTTAGGAGAACACGGGCGAAGATCTTGCCTGCTGTTGACAGTAGAGAAATGCCTCGATGGTTGTCGCAGCACTGCCGGTTGCCCTTTTGTGTGTACAGGTGGACAATGGACGCATCCTTGAAGTCCTGCGGGGTGGTCTCTTTGTGCCACATCTTCTGGAAGAGCTCTGTAAGCTTGGACACAAGGTGCGGGCCGCCAGCCTTGTATACCTCTGCGGGGATGGCATCCTGTCCAGGCGCCTTGTTGGTGGAGAGGAGGGTGATAGCTTTTTTCACCTCGTCCTCTTCAGGTGTTCCAGCCAAGGATGCGTTCATGGTGACCTGAGGCAGTCGGGCGATGGCTTTCTCGTTTATGGATGAGGGGCAATTGAGGACATTCTCAAAGTGTTCCGCCCACCTGTCTAAGATCTGTTCTTTCTCTGCCAGGAGTGTGGTGCCATCAGCTGCAAGCAGGGAGGAGGTGGTGGGCGCTTGGGGGCTATAGATGGAGCGAAGAGCTTAGTAGAAGCGTCGCAAATTGTTGGTGTCCGCATGCAGCTGGATCTCATCGGCCTTCTGGCTGTACCAAGAATCCTGCATCTTGCGGAGCTTGGCCTGGGCAGTGCGGCGGACGGCATTGAAGGCATCCCTATTGGATGTGGACTTCTTGTCATTCTGGTAAATCCGGAAGAGCCGATGCTTCTCATGCTATTTCTCTATAAAATAGGTTATAACAACATACCGGTACATGTACATTTCAATCTTGACCTGACCAGGAAACAAAAATACATATTACCGAAATTTGACACAAACAACTCTTGAAAATGTGTTGCCATTGCAATTTTATTCCTCTCATTGAATCGAAACAAATGGTCCTATCTTAACCAACCTATTTATTTGGGAAAAGTCTCCCTATTGGCATCGATGTATCAATATATATATATATATATATATATATATAAGCGTTTGTCAAACAGCAACGATAACAAAAGTCAAATCATCAGAAATCAAAGTTCAATGGGCAGATTGCTGAGCCAGGATCTCATTTCGGCGTTCGGACAGCATAGAGCAGTGAGGTCCCCGGGCGACTTGAGCAAGACGCAGTCAGTCACCACATGCTCCACGGTTTGGGTCTGGTGGCCACATGGACATGAAGCTGCTTCTTGCATGCCCCAGCGTTGGAGGGTCTCACCGACGCGAGCAGTGCCGGAACGAAGACGGTTGAGTCGCACCCACTGCTTACGCGGTAGGTCAGCACCAGGTGGCAGCGACGGACTGGGCGGGGGACAGGCAGATCGAATGAGAGGTGGACCAGCATCAATACGGTCGTTCCACGCCTTGGGTGGATCATAGTTATTTGCAACGAGATGGGCAGCGTGTCGGGAGAAAGGTCGACGTGACTTGAGACGTTGTTCATTGGCGTGAGTGACAGCGCCTAAGACCCGATCGTGGAGGAGGTGACTCGGGTTGTCCATCGCCAAGTTCGTGATGCGAGCAACCTTCGACTCGCGCCGGATGTCAGGTGGCACGATTCCAGCGAGGACGGGAAGGAACGTCGTCTCAGTTTGGCGCAGGCAGCCGGTAACGATGCGCATTGTGTCATTACGTCCAGCTTCCTTGTATGGGTGCTGCGAGACCACACGGGTGATGCATATTGGCGGCGCTGTACACGAAGGCTAGTGCTCCAGTCCGAAGGGTAGAGGTGTACGCACCCCACGTTGAGCCTGCCAGACAGCGAAGGAGGCCGTTCCTCACGTTGACCTTACGGCGGAGAGCTTCGATGTGGTGTTTGTAGGTCAATGTGCGGTCCAGGGTGACACCAAGGTAGACTGGATGGTTGCAGTTGGGCAGCATAGTGCCGTTCACACTGATAGCCAGTTGGCGTTGGCTGTCTCGATTGTTCAAATGGAATGCCGTGGAGGTGGTCTTGGCCATGCTAAGTATGAGGCGCCATTTCTGCAGATAGTTGGTTATAGCCTGCATGTCGTGGTTGAGTGTCTCCTCAACCTTCTCCCAGGTGTCATCCGCAGCGAGTAGGGCCAGATCGTCAGCGTAACCGTACTGCATGGATGTGGTCTGCGGGATGTCACTAATGTAGATGTTGAAGAGAGTGGGAGAGAGAGTGGAACCTTGAGGCACGCCATTGCGGAGGCGTCTCAGGCGGCTCACCTGGCCATCGCTAGTTTTCAACTTGAAGCTGCGGTTTGTGAGGAGCTCCATCACGAAAGAGACCATGTGGACATCAGGGACCATGCGCAACAGCTTGAGGTGGAGTCCACGCAGCCAAACCGTGTCATAGGCCGCGGTCAGGTCCACCAGGACCACGCCGACCTTGTGCTTTGCTTCGAAACCTGCCTCGATGTCATCGGTCAGGAGAGTCACTTGGTCGGTGGTGGAGCGTCCATGGCGGAAACCGGCTTGCTGCGGAGGAAGCTGTGGGTCAATCACAGGCTCGAGGCGTGCTAACAACAGCCGCTCGAGGAGTTTTAGCGGCACGCAGAGGAGCGAGATTGGGCGGTAGCTCTTGGCGTCGTCAGCTGGCTTCTTCGGTTTCAGGATCGCAATGATTTCCGACCTGCGCCAGATCTTCGGAAGACGGAGGGAGGACATACATTGGCAGAAGAAGACTCTCAGCCAGGTGAGCATGTGCGACCCACAGTGAGTGATGAACTCTGGGGCGATCTTGTCGGGGCCCTGTGCTTTGCCAGGTTTGATGAATTTAACAGCAGCTGACATTTCCTCTGCTGAGAAGGAATCCGAAAGCGCACCTAGGGCTGCAGTGGCACTAGCTCTCAGGCGCGCGATCCCTGCGTTCACGTCCCGGCTGACTTGCTTGTCCACGTTGGTATGGCGGCCGTTCGCGATGAGCTTGGAGGCGATGGCATTGGCACTCATTGAGCAGGGCTGGGTCTTTTTTGCGCGACCGGTGAGGCGGTTGAAAGACTGCCATGCAATACGGCTCGAGTGGCTGAAGTCGATGTTCTCTGTGCTGGTCTCCCATCGATTGCGACGTTTCTCGTCGAGAGCTTTGGTCAGGGTCACCGCACGCTCATTCGCTTCGACACCGGGAGCTGCACTTATGAAGTGGTCGTACAGTTGTTGGCATTCATCGTCCCACGTAGGGATCAGGCCAGCTCGGCATCCCCGGGGAATGGTCTTCTTCGCGGCTGCCAGGATCGCAGAACACCACGCACTGTACGCAGAGTCCGGGTCAGAAGCTGGACTGGGCAGCTGGTTGGCAGCTAAGTTCAGATTATCTGTGAAACTGTCCCAGTCTGCCTTCCGGAAGTTCCATCTCTTGACCGGGCGTGTTGGAACCGTCTTGATGGCCGCTGAGGACTCAATGATGGATGGTCGATGTTGTGACTTAGGGAACTGGTCGAGGACTCGCCGATTGATGGTGTGCAGGCCGAGGTTTGCGAAGGCCAGGTCGGGGTTGGTTGTTGTCCCCCAGCGTGCTGAACGAAAGCTACCCGGTTGTTTCGGGTCATGGACCAAAGACAGGTCAGACATGGATGCCCAGTCTTCGAGTGCCGCACCATCGGGGTTGGTGGAGCTATAACCCCATGTGGTGCTGTGACAGTTAAAGTTTCCGGTGTAGATACACGGCTGCGGGTAACGAGGCAGATCATCTGGTACCTGGGGGTTTGTACACATTCGTGATTGTAACACCTTCCACTTGTGTAGTGGCCCACTCGATCTCACCCGCGAGTGGCGCAATTGCTATGTCCTGCCATGAGGCCGAGCTGGAGACAAACGTAGCGATTCCATGCACACCGCTGATGTTGTATGCGGCAAGATCGTACCCAGCTACTTGGAGCACTTCAGATGAAGTGGCGTGAGTCTCTTGGAGCACGATGACGGTTGCTTCGTTCTCAGTCGCTAGGTGCGAAATTATTTCGGTTTTCGCTTTAGAGATGCCTTCAACGTTGATTTGGAGAATGGCAATGCCTCGGCCTATACCTCGCCCTATGACGATCGGGGCCGCCTGCCCTGATAAGGGCGCATGTTTGGACGAGGGAGGGGATTGACTAGATTGTTGTTGTTCATCTGGTGAAATCATTGTTGTCGTTGGTGTTGTTGTTGTTGTTGTTTGACTGGAGAAATCATTAGCCTGCGAATGCAGTTACCAGAGGACGCGACGTGGACGCTGATTTCCTGTCCTCCAATACAGAATGTATCAATACAGAAACAGTCATATGTGATGTTTACTGTATGTAAAAAAAAAACCCAAAAATAGACATATTTTTTGTTGGTAACAAACACTGAGCTGTTTCGCGTATCTTTTATAAAATTAAAAGAATAAACATATATGTACACAATTGGAGACTTTTGAGAACCGGTCTTCAAGTCAACAGCGCAAGTGCACGCATGCACTGAGCATGGCCTAGTGCAGAGAAATAGCCTATCAACGGGGTCTTACTGTAATTGACGTAAATAACTATCAGGAGCGTCGTCACTCGTCCATCAATGCATGTATACAGATACATACATATGTACAATAGTAAACTTTTTGCATCAGGCTCTGGATTCTACATGGATTGAGATATGGGTCGAAACGATTTGGGGGTAGAAACCAGCCCTACAGCAATGATATTTCCTATCGGGGGTGGGGTGGGCAGGACAAAAGGAGAGAATCACCCCTGTAAACCAAAATAGCGTGAGGTGAACCTCTCAGCTTTGGCTTCCACCTCATCCTCAGAATCTCCAGAATCGCAACTGATGTACATCATCAATCGCCCTCAACACTGATGCAAAAAGTGGACAAGCCGTTTGCGGGAGGCAACCTGGACAACCGAATTGAAGCAGCATTATTTTTTTCGGGAAAATGCCCAGGTGTAAATGGGTACCTGTGAAGGTAGAGATGGCTTTGTTTCTTTTGATTAGGCCTGCACACTTTGCAGGCAGCTGCGGGCTATATACTCCCCAGGGAGCTGAGAATGTGTCAGGAATGTAAATGGGCCCGATGACCAGGGATAATAATAATGTATAAAGCGTTGTGATACCCTTCTTGTGTGTAAGAATGCTATATAAATGCCAAAATTATTATTATTATTATTATTATTATTATTATAACCAACAAACACAGGTCTAGTTTCTATTTGTTTGTGTGATGTTTCACTGAAATTATTGAAATGTTGAAATCTTATGTCTTGCCAGCTTGTTTAATACTTATTGTTTTGCCTTTCAAACACAAATTTATCCCAATTTTACACAATATAATAGTGATTATGTATTTATGCATGTCACTTTGTCAGTCAGAGTCAGTACTTACTGTTATTAAAAACTGTTGAAAAGATGTGCCATGTTTCTTTTAAGAGACCACAGTTCCTATTTACCGGTAGATTGTAACGTTTTTATTCTTGTTTAGGATGGTCCTTTGGTTCATAATAGCTTTTGAAGTATTCACAACATTTCTATCAACCAGTACAGAGTTAACTTTAGTTCTCTGCACCATGTCCTGCAATTTGGAAAGCTTATACATGTGTACAGTTGATTCCGATGTCTATCCTTACTCAGTCACAGGATGAAACCAATTAAATGGGACCGTTCAGTCATGTCAGTATTGATCACATGGAGATTGGTCATCTTCCTGAAATTGCAGTGATTGTTCATGTTGGTCCGTTGCAAACTACTGTACGTGTAGAAGAGGGTCAGCCACTTAGACTTTGCAACTGTACAACTTTACTTTGCTGGGGCACATTTGTATGCTTTGAATGGGATGGCACGGATACCAATTGTGGAATTTTCTGGATGCATTAGCCTTTACACAAGTCATTTGATTTCACTGTGATTCGTGAGCTTGCGATACCGCTGTGATTCTGTGATGTCAAACGACTTGTATACAAGTCTAGTGCATCATGGGCTAGCTGTGCTGCCATGTGGTGTGCATGCGGTGTGCATGCGGTGTGCACAATGCAGTGTGCGCGATGTTTACATGTACATGTCCGTCTTCTTTCGTGCGATCGTCACTTTTGGAAGGCTTTTCACAATATTTCTTTTATCAAGTATCAAGTATTATGTGAAATGTTTGTTTCTACTTGGCAAATAATATTATCAAAGAGTGGCAGTTGCATTAGTGATACGAGTTAGACTTGATTAGTGGTTAGTCTTGATCCAAGACGAACTATATCATTTGTCCAGCTCCGAGAACACCTATAGAGAGCGTGCACGTGACGTCACTTGACAGCTTATCGGCCATTTTGGATGGCACGCGTACGCACGCACGCGTATATGCGCGCACGCGTACGTACATGTAACAGACAGCATAATATTATATGCTCGCACTTCTGCGTACGCGTCTGGTTGATTTGCAAGCTTCACATGTGGGTTACATACACTGTACGTACGTGCATTATACATGTGTACAGCGTTGCTGTCCAAAATGGCGTCCTGATCATGTGACTGCACACCCTCTATAGAGGGGGCTATAATCAACGAGCTCGCGATCGCACGCTGGCTTGCTGCCAATAGTACCTGTGCCGCCGCTGGTACGCATACCCGTGTAATTTGTTCCATGTCCGAAATAGTTTGTCTTGAATCAAATCCTAGGCCATGCGAAGACCCCCGCAGAGTATTTGGTGCTGAATATGTATAGGTCCTATATAAATTTGGATCAATCTTGAATAATCACGCAAGCGCAATAGTGCAGATTGTAATACCAAACACTACAGCCTTGTCACATGATATACTTTTCGACGAAAATGGCCGCAAAGATTTACAGGTAAATGTTTTGTGTTCGTACGTTGTTTGTGTACGCAAAAAATTTATCACGACAGCAACATAGCCAAGGGTCTGTGACTGCAAAAGCTTCCAAGTTTAAAATGACTTTTATGTTGTTCAAATATTAATCTTGTTACCCAGTCTGGAAAATATGTATATACAATAACATGTTCAAATCAGTATAGGAATGATGTTCCCACTGTTTTAATTATTGTCACCAGATTTTAAAATAGGCCCACCGTCCAATTCTTAAGCAACGACCATTAATCTTACATACACTGTACCAAGTTTAAACTCTATTGGACATTGGGTTCATTCATAATTGATGTGTGAAATTTGCTCCTTTAAGACGCTGTCACATGACACACGATGACGTCATGATGACGTAAATGTTCGCGGCACATCTCCACTGTAGGGACTTTGTTTTGACCAAGTTTGGCTAAGATCGGCTGTTTAAATTTGACAAAAGTGGGGCCGAGAATGTCCCTGTACAAAGTCTATGGGATTTGGATAAGAAAAAGTGGAAGAAAACAAAATAACAGAACAAAAACAATACCTTTTCGGATGATCACGGAAAAGGTAATTACCGGTAAATAGTACATCTTCCACAAAACGTCTGGTGCCTGAGTCACATTTTGGTTATTTTATGTTTAATAGATACATCAAAAATGCATCTGATCAATATCACATGCTTCCATATAATTGCTCACTACAGCCTTGTTTGGACTAGACTTTAAAAAATGGGAAATTTAGCTAGGATGAAAGTTTTTCAAATGGGTAAGTCTTACTGTGCCAGTTAACACTTGGTCTTTTGTTAGTTAGAGGAATTTAACCAAGCTGGTTGAAGTATTAATCAAATTGGCAATAAAAAGGCCCATGGGCAGTGTGTGTTACCTTTGAATTCATAATTGACCTTCATAATGACCGATCAACATTTTGTACATGGCATCGCACGCAACCAAGCAGATTCTCAATAACATCAACAAAATCTCCCATAATTATTTTAAAAATGCAACATGAAATTTACGAAAGCCATGTCTCCCTGCAGTATGGATGTATGGGTGTGCCGGCATGTATGCAGAAACCATGCACAGTTCTTGCGTGTTGTTTAACAGGCCGACCGGATTTGGAATACTTTCAAGGAAGAATGCTCACTTTATTTGTGGAATCAACTGATGGAGATGCAGTTAATAATAATAATAATAATATCTTAAGGTTTCAAAAGGGGCAACAAATGGTTCTGCAGTTCTGATAAAGTAAGGATGTTTGAATGTGTAAGCAAAATCTACATATGCAAAACTAATTTGAATTGAAAAATATGCAATACCAAATGATGAAAATATTTTACCTTGTTTGTTTTTTTCCTCAGCTATTGAGTCGTTGGATTGCTTGAATGATCAGATTGTCCAGTTCTTGTTCACACCCAAATCATCTGAATGTGATGTTAGTAGTCCAGTCAGCGAGACAGTGCACCTTCCAGCAAGGGATTCCCTCAAATCTAATTTAGCATTGATGCGTCGATTGCTGATTGATGCCCAGATGAAGTATAGACATATGATTGATGAAAACAAGAGACTTACAAAACCTGAACAGGTACTGTATTTTTACATAAATACTATGTTTTAATTCATTTATTTTGTCCACAAAAGAGAGAAAACTAGTACTTCTACATTTACTTTTACAAAATGCATTAAAGGGAAGACATGCTGGCCTTTTAGCAATACTGGTTAAGTTCAAAGCTTGTATCCTGACACCATTTTGTCTAAATACCTCTTGTGAATGACTGATAATGAAGTTATTCAATGTTTATGAGACCTTCACCGTCTGCTTGCATCTCCCACCCTAGTCGGGCCATGTTTTCAAGCAACCCGCCCTGTGATGACATTACAGAGGACTCGCGTAGAGCGGGTCATATACATACTAATAAATGAATACACGCAACATAGCTCAATCTGCAAAAACTGCTTGCAATCAAGATGTTAAACAGCCCATTTTTGCAAAAAAGCAGAATTCCTTTTTTTGTAAGGAATACACTGAAAAGACTTTTGACAGCCTTTTTGAAAGCACCGGAATGCCTGACAGAGTACCTTGGTACTATAGCACTTCCTATATTTTTATAGCCAAGTTTTCTTGCCTCTCATTTTCACTAATCTAGAACTGTCTTATGGTTATTGTCTCTTTATATGTATTACTGTATTTTCTCTACTATGATATGGAAAAAAATGAATGAATGAATGAATGAAGGGATGGATCGAGATGCCCTTTGGCGGCTTCTGTGTTTCCATGTGGTACCGCAAACTCTGAAAAATCTACTTTTCAAATTATACTCAGGCACCGAGGGTGGTATAAGGTGTGGGAGTTCAATCTCTGAGTACTTCCCAGCTTCGACTGGTGTGGTACGAGGGAGGGTTGAGGCTCCCACACTTTTCAACACTTGTATTGACAGGGCTAGTTGGGTGCTCTTGAGACACTGAGCTCTGAGTTGGGCCCCTGGAGCTGAAAGTGTCTTGGGTAAAAACCAAGATACATGTCTTCAATGACTCTTTGTGGGATTCACTTCATTCAGTTCCCATATGTGGTGAGAATGTGGAGTTGGTCGATAGATTCACTTATCTTAACGACTCAATGTCTATGGTACTGGGTTTCTGAGGAGGATCCTTGGGTACCACTGGTCAGACCGTGTGTCTAACGAGAGGTTACTCAGGGAGAGTCAGATGAGACTTATTACCTGTGTGATATATAAGCTTATAAGCGTCAGATAGACTCATGTTGCTAGATTCCCTGCATGTCATCCTGCCAGGCAAATTCTCTGTTTCCAACTAAGCTATCCAGCCCTAAGTTGAAATTGAAATTGAAATTGAAATTGAAATTGAAATTGAAATTGAAATTGAAATTGAAATTGAAATTGAAAAGTGAACAAAGGAAAATTTACTGGCTTCTGACTGCCAAACTAACAGAGATACATGTAATTGACTATTGGAGTCACCACCAACGTATGGTTGTAGAGCGCCTGTACGGTATTCAGGAGGTCGCCGGTTTGAATCCCGCTCCAGTCAATTTTTTTTTTTAAATTTGCAATGAAAATTTACTGGAGTGGAATTTTAACCGGCGACCTCCATAATACTGTACCTAGGCACTCTACCAACTGAATTACCCAGCTGAGCTAAGCCTTTTCACAGTGGTGGTCGTTTTTCAAATTCTTTCAAATACTTTGAATATGTTTTGTTTAACTTTTATCTTTATTAGTATGGTCTTGAGGCTCATGATGTAACGGACACTAACAAAAGGCGGATCTCCAATTGTACTGACGGGAAAGGTCATCATGGGGACCTTGAGAATGACAAGGGAAAGAAAGGTAAACCATAGAAATATTTAACACTTTTGTTTATATTTATTTTGCATACTGTAAATCAATCGTGGAAATATGGGAAACTACAGCGCTCATTTTTCTCAGCTCATTGTAATTTTTATTTCAATTAAGAATTGCAAATTTAAGAAACATAAAAACGATGAATCGTGGTGGAAGCGCTGCGTGTCCAACTAATTTTGACCATAACGACCTGATTCAAGCTATCACAATTTCCCTCGCATGAAATGCTTACATGTGGCACGTGTTCAGGACTACGTATAGGGCCGACAAAGCTTACCAAGAATTTTAGGATTGGCTTAATGCATCTAAGATTGTTGATCTGATGGGCATTGAGCCAATCACAATATTTGTTGTCTGCACGGCTTCCGAATAGCGCATTACCAATTTTGTGATTGGTTAGTCAATGTCACTGGGCTCATCTTACAATAAATCAAATCAAAATGGCGTATCATGTTGCAGCAAAACGCTGTCGCGAACTCGGCATTTTTACCCAATAGTCGCGCTTTTTGATGTGTGAGAACGTGCCTATTGAGGAATAAGCATGAATGGAGGAAGTTGGCTTTGTGGTGGTGACCCATAGTGAAGGTTTAAGGCCCATTGTACCCGACCTATTCATCACACGGCCACGGTACGCAACTGTGGGGAGCGATCCCCCCCCCCCCCCCCATGCAGTAGGGCTACAGCTGACGCATCAGTGTTATTTATTGTAATTTTGCGACTTGAATGAAGGCCAAAATGCTGGCATTTTTATCAGTAGAAGAGTGGGATATAAACAAATTTACCTGAGAGGGATATCAACAGAACAGAATGATTTTAACCATTAGCGGGAGGAGGAAAAACATACAATGTCCTATCTACCTTAAAAATAAACCCTCCCTGCAACCCCCCCCCCCCAAAAAAAAAAAAAACACAAACAAACATAAATGAAAAACTACCAGAAAATACCAGAAAACTACCGGAAAAGTGCAGGAGCACACAATAAAACTACCGGAAAACACAAGAAAACACAAGAAAACTACCCACTGAAAACACCAAAAAACTACCGGAAAACATCGGATTGTTATTCCCATCGAAATATACGTTAAATGCAAATGAGGTCGGCTGTGGGCTATATTTTATATATTAGTAGAGAAACCAGTCTATTATTTTATTTTATTTTATTACCTTTATTGCACGTTCCTGTCTTTTCCTGTGTTTTCTGGTATTTAGTGTGTTTTCCGGTAGTTTTCCTGTATTTTCTGGTGTTTTCCGGTATTTAGCGTGACCCGGTATTTCGATTTACGGAGATATTTTTGTAAGTAAAGGCCTATTCTTTCAGCGGGAATTAGTTCTGTTTTCAATTTTGTTGACGTAATCGTTTTTGAGTTCATAAGCTTTCACTGTACATGAAATACGAGTCAAATCTTCAACCACTGATTACAGATGTAATCAAATCATAGTAATGCTCACATTTTTGCACAAAAAAATAATAAAATTGATGCTGGAATGGAGACTAGTTAATGACATGCAAGTATGTGAGATGCGAGATTGAAAACATGACGCGAGATTTGTAACACAAGATGTGAGATTTGTAATGCTAGATGCCAGTTTTAGAACACCATACCCTTTATATATCATCAACCTTCTTAGTGTTTTTTTTATTTGATGTAATTGTAGAAAAGTTTGTCATTCAAACAGGTTAATGTTCATTACCTTTAATTGTTTACTTACTGCAGAATGGGAAAAGGAGCAGGAGAAATGTGACTTACAGGGTCTTAGAGACAGATGTTCACATCTTGAAAAGGATAATATGACCTTGATGAAACAGTTAGATGACTTACGTGCTTTGGATCACAGCCACATAGAAATCCCCAGTGCAGGAGAGTTAAAAATTCAACTTACACAGACGGAACATGAGCTTGCCAGGGCCAAGGAGGCACTAACAGGTATGAACAATTCAAAATGGAAAGTGTCACACTTGTTGATTTGAACAGACTGATTATCTATCAATTTTCTCATGTTTATGCCGTGTACAGAATAAATGTATTTTATAATTTGATGAAAAGGTACACACTACAAGAAGTTGTACAGCAAAGTTTGTTTTCTTTTTTACACCATATAAATTCACAATGTCTTATTCTTTACCAGTCACATGGCCTTCATGTTTTAACTGCTAAATTATGGGATTAAATCTTGCCCCATTAACAGCACGCACTAGAAGAGAATTTAAACCCCGGTAACTTAGGTTCATTTCCTGCTTCCTTACAAAGTCGGTGTCTTTCACCATCATTGTTTTTAAAAACAAACTCTTTAACTGTAACATATACAATGTCCAAAGATCTTGTGGTCAAAGTCAGCTGCATGTGTCTTTCCTTAATATTAAAACAGATTTCATTGTAGTTTGGATGAATTTGTAGAATTCTGATTAATTTTTTCTCTAACAAAAGCAATGAAATCTGATCGTAAGCGTCTGAAGGGAGAGAAAGTGGACTTGCTTAACCAGATGAAACAGCTTTATTGTACTCTGGAAGCTAAGGAAGAAGAGATGAGGGACTTCATTCGTAACTATGAGCAACGTGTCTCGGAGAGTGAAGACAGCCTGAGGAAGGTCATGGCTGAGAAAGAAGAGGTAGAGAAAGATAGATGGGAAATCTTAAAGAGAGCACGGGAAGCAGCTGAAAGATCAGTGTCATTGAGGGAACAACTTGATCGTTGTGAAAAAGAAAACGAATCATTGGAACTGGAACTAGACAAGGTACTGACAACTCATTATTATTTTCAGTCCTAATAATCATATAATTTTATTTATGTTGTTCATGTTGCATTCACAAAACCCAAATGAATGATTTGAAATGTATAAGGGCATGGCAGCAGCAATTGGAAGAAGAACGAATGAGGAGCCAGCTCATGTATTTGAACAAGTATTTGAATGATAATGTGATGAATTCAATGTAATGGGAGTCTTTTGAGTCAACATGGCACACGCACGCACAACAGCGCAGGCGCAAAACAATGCGCGCATGCTCACAATTGCTTGGGCGTGCGCTGTTGACTTGAAGACCGGTTCTCAAAAGTCTCCCATTGAAGGAAAGCGCACTGCCTCATGGTCCTCAAGACTGATTGGTGACTATGTAGCACTATGGCTTAGGATACCCCATTGCATGCAATGGCATGGGGTGACACCTTCATTTTAAGTACGTAATGGAGAAGAAGTGAATGAGGCCTCTGACCTTATTTTAAGTTATTTGCCAGATACCGAATTGTTTGGGCAAGCTGGCATCAGCTGCATGAGGACTAACACTCAGGCCCCCAAATACATCAACCACACATTTAATGGACACCCAGGTCCCATGTACATGTAGGCCTACTCCCAGGAAAGCAGTAATCATGCCAATACCAGATTATCATCCAATTTTGTTGGTGACAGCCAATGTTGTGCTATGGAATATACAGCACACACACATCCCCTTTTTGGTACATAAAAGGGGGAGGGGTGGCTCAGTGGCTGACCCCTTACAAATTTTAAATCTGATTTTATTACAACACACATCAATAATAGTAACAATGTGAACTTGTAACGAAAACCTTACACTAAGAATATGTTGTCAATTCCTGTATGCATTAGGAGATGGCTGTCTTTGCATCCTGTGAAAACCGCTATCTATCTTAACAGAAACCTGCATTAAGGCAGGCGAAGGGGCAGGAGTGGGCAGAAAGTTAACCAGCTTGCTCAATGTGTGTCACAGAATGATACACATGTGCATCTTCCCTCCAAAACTTCCTGTGCTTCACTGTTGCATATCACCTGATTGGTTAAACGTTTGGGGTGCTTGGCTGTGATTGGCTAAAACGTCTTATCTATGATTGGTCCAATCTATGAATAAATTAGTGCCAAAAACCTTTTCAGAATCACAACTTCTGAAAACCCCCAAATTTTTCAACAAGTTTTATTGAGGCAGAAAAAGAGAGAAATTTATCATAAAAGCAAATCAATGGGAGACTTTTGACTAACCATTGTTAACCTCAAGAGTCAAGAGGGTGCTCTTCACTGTACTCGGGAAACGTGTGTCGTGTTACTTTTGTGCGCTAATATACATCATAGACACAACCGGCGTAAAATAAGCGCATGAAAATGCCGTGTACTTATTGCGCAGTGCCCGGTTGTGGTAGCAGGGGAGGACATGAGTTCCCCAAGAACAAAGAAATGCAGAATATGTGGCGATTAGCCATCAAAAGGGCGAGTTACAAGCGATCATGGTGGCCGACAGCAAACATCATAATGTTTTGTGCACAAGTTTTTACTTTGGCAAGCGAGATCAAGCACATTATTCCTCGCCAAACTTAAGAATTTCACCTCAATATGTATTTTCGGGCATTAAAATTGGGTTGGGCGGCAATGAGAAGCCAAAAGTTTCTTTTAAATGTCCTAAATTGAATAGTCACAGCATTTTCCTGCGTCTTTAGGAGAGTTTTTTGACAATCGCCGTACTAAAGCATGTACAAAAGTTTTAAGGAGACTTTTTGTTTGCTGCCCTCTATCGACAGCTCGCTCCAAAAGTCTCTCATTGTCAACCATAATGAGAGCTACCAAATACAGCATAGATTGTAGCACATGAGCTCAGTGGTTGTGAAAGCATGTGAAAAATCACATGCTGGCTCAGTTGGGATTCGAACCCACGACCTCCTGCTTACAGATATGTGCTTTGCCAACTATAAAGAATTCTGTCAAAACATGCATTGTGAGTTGTGACAGAATTTCATATTCAGTAAAAGTGCTAGTTCTTGGCAAAATGGGACAAATAATTGTCCAAGAAGTCATTGCATGAAAATCAAGACCAAATTTCCATATTAGAATAATAATACACTCAACAACTAGATTGCTTGTGTTAGTGTTTTGTGATCTTAACTTTTATTAAAGTTTTATAAATTTCTGTGGATACGGCGCACCCACATATACGGCGCACCCCCAACTTCAGACATGTCTAGACCAGAAAAGTTTGAAAAACTGCAGCACTCATTTTGCTCCGCTCATTGTTATTTTGTATTTCAATTTATGATAAAGAAAAGTAAAAACGATGAATTCCTAAATCCAACTCACAACTTGCAGCAATGTTTTTCCAGAGTTTGCAACCAAGCTGACTAGCTGAGTTCAGTCTGATATACCTTGGGTGCCGTGCCGTGCCGTGCTGCTCGTACGTAGTTGGTTAGTGTACGAGTTGGTTGGCATACGAATTGGTAGGCATACAAGTTGACTGCTTCGGTGTTCACGACTACTGTTTGTGTAGGGCCGACATAGCGTGGTACAAATTTTGTGATTGGCTCAATGAGCTGCTCAAAAGTAAGCGATATGTCGCGCGACTTTTTCCAAATTTTGTTATAAAAATCAAAATTAGACCTTCTCTTTTTCAAAAAATTGCCACCTTATATGCCTCATCTTCTTCGTGCTCGGAAGAATACATTTTGCTCAGAGAGCCTACTGGTTTTTTGGCAGCTAGAGTGATCCTATACCCTCAGAAGGAGATCATAATGGCATAATTATGTTGTCTTTTCACCTGGCGTCTATATATAATGATTGTTAGATGCCTCGTACAATTAATTATATTTCTGGACCTCAGTTATTATTTTCTTGTCAATCTTTCCCAAGCAATCAATACAGCTGGCATGTGAGAACATAGGGAAATACGTGTGCAACTGTTTTTGTCGCGCGACAAAATCACTTTCAATTTGATTTCAAAAAGTTGCGCGACAAGTCGCACTACTTTGTCGCGTAAATGTAAACACGCCCATTGATTTGTGCGCAGTTAAAAATACACGCGACATTGTCGCGCAACAAAGTTGCGTATGTGTAAATAGGCCTTCAGTTGTAGCGAAACGCACTTGCGAACATGATGTTTTTATCCTTGATGATGCTTCATAGTGCATGCTTTAGAAGCTTTTTTAGCTTGCGATGATTGCAACCCACACTTGGTGAGACCGCCAGCAGGCTGTACCCATGCATACGGCGCACCCCTAACTTTTGATTTGTGCTGAGGTGAAAAAAGTGTGCCATATACATGGAAATTTACAGTAGCTTGAATCAAATAATAAATTGTTTTCTTTCTACAGCTGAAGCAGCAGATGTCACTTGAAAGACGCAGCCAGCATCATCCTCTTACACATACAGTAATTCTGACTAGTACACCTGTCTCTTCACCTGATGGGGCAGATGGATACTGCAAACATAGTCACACACCAGTGTCTAAAGCAAATAGTCAATTATCAGCTTCATTTGACCCTGTCAATTTACCACCTGCAGCACAAAGTGACATGACATCTCATCCAGATGTCTCAGGTATATGCTTTTTGGTTGCTCATTGTTGTAATGAATTTCGAGAGCGCTAGCTCCTCGTTTTCTGTGTGTAGACGTTTTGAAGCCGTCTTGTGTGCAGTCATTTTGAATTTGAGTGCGTGTCTGTGGAACAAGAAAACTTTGACTGGAATGTCTTTCGAATACTAACTTGCAAGTACGCGAGAATGGTGGCAGTAGCGCATCTTGATGACGCATGCAATCATTGCGTGACTGAAGTGCAGAGCGTGTGTGCGCACTGTGCAAAATTAAACACACACAAGGTACTTCGGATTTTGGGCGTATTGGGCTTCGATAACGCACCTGTATATAACACAAACACAGAAAGACATACACAATTTTGTGTTTTCCATGGATGCGCCCAGCAGGCATCACTCTGTACATGGAGCTAGCGCTCTAGTAATTTTAATATAGCTCTATGGGTTCAATATAGCTGTTCTTATCTCTACGCAAGTTGTGACTAACAATCTCCAATATAACTCGCTGTAGCATACACTCGCACATTTATTTTTGTGGCTTGGAAAAAAGTTAATACATTTTTGATGTATGGCTTCTTTCAGGACAAAGGTCATATGTTATGTGTTATGCATTGTCGTGATCGGGCACATTTTACTTTATGTACATCGTTTGGTATGAGATTTCCAAACTTTTTGATGCGAATTAATCCTAAAGAGGCCCTGGATTCGATATAGACATCGACAAGACCAATCTCAAGTTACAAATTCTTGGAAATGGATGTGGATGTTCTTATTCCTCCATGGCATTTTGATGGGCAGAAATAAGGCGACACAATCCAAAAAGTACCAAAGCTTGGACATGCAATGTAAAAATGTTGATTTAACAGCACTCTTATTAAATTCATTTCGTCATTATAATGTTTTCTAACTGTGAAGTTTGCAAACTGAATACAACAAAGTTTGAACTAGACATTGTGGTTATGGGAACAACCACTAGGTGTTCAAGGTCTCATTTCGTAGTGGAACAGTGAACAATCGTCCCTCATACAATGGCATAATACACTTAAACTGCGTGAGTGATCAAATACTGATTATGCCGATTGCTGTATTCTTACACTGACATATAGAAAATGACATCACCTTTAAATATATATAATATTGTCTTGACAATAACTTCAGGTTAGTTCATCGCAAGCAACTGAACATTTACAGAATACTGATTGTACTCCGATTCATCCTGCTGACCTCAGCTAGCTCGGTGGCCTAGCGGTATGGCATCTGCACTAGTAAGCAGGAGGTCGTGGGTTCGAATCCCATCTGAGCCAGCAAGTTATTTTTTCACGTGCACTCACAAGCACAGAATATACAGTGCTCATCCACGTCGGTGAAGGGCAAGCCTAATTTGCATGTACTTAATACCGAGTAAACAGTATTTGAATAATTATGTCTTTTTCCCTTTAAAAGAGCGTTACTTCCGGTTGAATCACGTCACAGATTTTGAACTTCGCAAACATGTCAAGGTGCATTTGTGCTTTACACTTACCAAATTTGGTGGAAATCCATTGTTTACTTTCGGATTACGTAATCACTGTATATCAAATTAATCAACCATAGAGTGCGCTATACATCCTGTATGACGTCATCGTTTATATTTTCTGAAAGCCCCAAAACTACTCTATCCAGGCATGCAACTTTTCCTCAGATCAGTTGATTTCCTCTTTTTTTTCACTTCACTCTTGTGCCACTGAAAAGTAGAAAACACTGTACAAAGTATGGTAAGGCGCGGCGTCCACTGCCGGCCGGTATGTCTACAGGCCAACTACGCCCGGCTGGTGTCTGGCCTGTTTGATCCTCGGCCTGTTTGACTTGCTCTCTCGGCCGGTATACAGGGCCTGTATGGCTCTAATCCCTGTCGGCATGTCAAAGTCACTGACGCGACGCTTCACTCCACCATGCCCATCGTACATGAATAGGTGTTCTAAGCGGATTAGTGTCAACTGTGTATCACTTACTTGATAGTCCACAATGACAGCGAGAGAAACATGATCATATTAACATTCACAGTGGGTTATGGAAGATTTTCAGCGAAACAAAAATTTAATGTCGAAAAGTATCCGTCTAAATACATGTACTCGCGGTCGTTTTGACTTCGATCGAAATCACCAGACAGACAATAACTGCTCAAAATGTACCATGCGTGCAACGGAAGACTGGTTACGCGATCACATGAACGTAACTTCAATGGCGACTCTAGAGCAGTCGAGAACTAGACTAGTAAACTTGCATCAGTCGATATCACGGAAACATCGACGCGACCTTTGCGAAAAGCATTCGCTCGTGCACAACGTTCGGTAGATATAAAATAAAATAGAATCGGAACCATAGAAGTACGTGTTCACACACAGTGATCACTTTTGCACGTTATCTGATCTATTGAGCCAATCACATTGCGTATCTTAGAATAGTGAAAATAGTGCATGGACTGAAACAAGTTTAATCATTCCGACCACCACAAGCCAACATTGGGCACAGCACACACCGCGTGGCATGGTAGCTGTACAGGCACGCATGCACCGTGCGATCGAGAGTATGTGTGCCGTTGTGTGAGCTCTGTTGCCCGTATATGCGCTGTGTAAGTTTTTACGCTTTAGTGGTGTAAACCGGTAAATCGCCAAAGTCTACTCTGTACTGGTATATAATTTGTCCTAAAAAGATGTAGTTGTGTTATAAATAGACCAAATTCAAAGAATAAATGTACCTCGTACGTACACTTACACCCCATTCGTACTAACATTTTGTTCAATTTTACCGGCAGGACAGCCTACAATTTGTTTTTATATTAGTGCACCCGCAATTATAGTAGTCGTACTCCAACACCGAAAAATAATCTTTCTCTGCCGTTCCTTTATCGATTTTCATGGTTCAAAAACGAAAAAAAAAACACTTTTTTGCAAATGTTATTATGTTGGTATTTATACCAACTCCTGTCTCCATAGGTTTTAAAAGAAAATACCCCACTCTGGAATAAAAATACATGGGGGCGTGTGTCAAGAGTTTGAGGAGGGTATTTATTTCACACCTATTGTGCTGACTTTTAATGGCCAGATGGGGGATTAAGAGGATTAAAGAAACCTTATTGTGTGGCCCAATAGCTATTAACAAGTGACAACAAAATGCATCTCGTAGCAAGGGAGCTCCTTTCGGCCACGTTGGCCGGTAGAGGCCTGTAGCTCGGCCGGTAAGGAGGGGATTAAAAGCTACCGGCCACAAACAGGCTGGCCTGTAGTCATACCGGCCGGCAGTGGACGCCGCGCCTAAAGATTGGCATTTCCTCATTTTTTGTTAAAAGTCCTAATTGTATGCCTGTCTATCTTTTAGCCATTTCGGTTTTATGTGCCCAAATCGTTCCGTTTTTGAGTTATTTTGAGTCAAACTTCAACTTTTGGTAACACCGGAAGTGGAAGTTAATTGTTGAGATTCATGTGTTGAGTAACATATAATGTCAATACGAAAATCATAGGTCAAGTGGTTCTCAAGTTATCAGGCACAAAAGTTTTACCTAAAGACATGTGTAATTTGACACCCGATGACGTAAACATGACGTCAATCTTCTACATACAGCTTGACATCATGACCGAAGTTCCCACCAAGTTTTAAGTCAATATCTTGTAACTGTCGCCAAGAAGTAGTGCAGACGAGTTTGGGAAGAAAATAATGACCAAAAAAAAATAATCGAACAGTAACAATAGATGTTCGGACTGAACCTGAACATCTAAAGACTGCTCAACTCGAACCACAAATTTGATTTTTGCAATTTGGGTTCACCTACATGTAGGTTCTACATGTATTACATGTAAATGTACACTGTAATTCACTACTAATACTTTGTTCATTTACTCTCTAGGAAAGTTCATGCTAATTTTTCGGTATGCGAGTGGTTTCATAGCCTCTGACTCCCAAACTAATAAAGAAAATTGGCTATTAAGGACACCAATATAGGGCTGGATATCTCAGATGGTAGAGTGCCGGTATGCTATACTGGAGATTACTGGTTCAAATACCGCTCTAGTCAATTTTTCTTGGTTCACTTTTACACTGACTTAAAATTAATCCAATCCCTTGTTTTTATTTCATGATTAAGAGTTTATGAGAATGTAGACATTTTTATGTACATATTAAAATATGTTGTACTGTGATTTGCTTTTCACATCGGTTTTCTTGTTCCATGCATGAAGTGGTTTTGCTTATCAGACAACCACTATACAAGGTTGTGAGACTTTCCAATTACAAGAAAAATAAGACATTTGCTGTATTATACCTTGAAACTTTTAGTTACTGGGCATTGGTTTAGAAAAAAAGTTCACATCATCTGATATTAAATTGTATCTTACTTCTCTGAATTTATTTGTTTAATGTTGTTGAAATGCACACAAAAAGTATACTGTGTTTATGCTTGAAAGTGTACATGTGTAGTTGATTCTCAATTACATTATAATATGCTTATAAACTGCTTTACAAGTAAAAGTAGACAGCATTACACATGATGAATGCATGAAATTGATGCTTACTTTTGTGCATATTAATTTTGTTACAGATGTTATGTTGGGTGAAAGTACAAGTACAGAGCATCTTCTTTCTACATCAGATGTAATGACACGTTCAACTGAAGATGTGACCTATGAGGTCACTCTACCCAGAGAAAAGAAGAAGAAGAACAAGTCCAAAAAGTTCAACTCCCTCTCAAAGATCTTTAGCAAGAAAAACAGGGCAACACTGGAGCAGTTGGTTTTTGATGGTGAGGTTTCATTCTTATCAGTAATATTGTATTTCTCTGTGATATAACCACTTGGTGGGTACATTACTTGTATATGCTCCAAATTGCCCAAACAGATAAAATTTGTATACACTGTTGCATATGCCACACCATCAGCTGCACACAAAAGGCTACCGAGCTCTTGACACAGCTAGTATTGAACAGTGGTTCCACAGCATATGTGGTTATTGTAAAATTATATTTTGCCCTAGTCAGCAAGACTCACTATGTGTTATTGTCATGGGCATTATGGTCTGATCCAACCTTCAAGTAAATATGGGATGTTCCTCCATTGATAAGAATGCAAATGATCCCTCCTTCAGCCCAACAAATACTCCCCAAGACCTCTGAAGCATGTCTTTGTGGTATAGTCTGAAACATGCATGTAGTCCACGCTCCACTCTACTTTATTACTTTATGTGTAATATTGCATGCCCGTTTGATTACTGTATCTGTTTTCATGGAAAAAAAAACCCAAGCTGTCAGTGTGCAAAACAGTGTCTGACAATTGATCAGCTTCGGTGCTGCTTCATCTGGTGATTCTGGTGCTACAGATGGTTCTGTGTCAGTGCCAACCTCACCTTTGGTTGACCGACGTTTGCAGAGAACATAATATTTGCCTAGGGCAGGAGTTCACCACACTTTGTCGCTGCTGGAACCATGGCCTGAAATATCGAGCGAAGGGTAGATGGTGGCATTCCTTCATTGGATTTGGTACCTCTTGTTTCAGTGGCACTACTGAGTATTATGTTATAGGCTTAATGCTTAAATGTTATCGCCTTTGGCTGCCTCAGTTCCAGCAAGTCCCTCCGGGAATAATTTTCCATCAGCCCCCGCCGGCCATCTTTGGAATCTTCCTGCAATAACTTCTGAAATGAGAGGGCAGCATTTCAGTGTATTTGAACAATGTCAAGAGGTGTTAGATCTAACCGCCTTAACAGTACAGTGTGTGGCAAACTGCTCGGTTGGTTATCATCACCAATCAAAGCTGTGTTTACAGCATCACTCTTCTTCAGCAGCCAACAACTGGACAGGAACTTCACCATCCAAACAGATGCATCGCCTCAGGGATTGGGTGCCTGTCTGTGAGAAAAACAGTGCAACGAACAGTTTCTGCATACAGTCAGCTACTCTGTCTGCCATGCTCTTTGATCATTAGTCTACCATCATTGAAATGCATGCATACTGTATGTAGACAACACAACAGCTCAGTCTTACACCAATCGCAAAGGGGGGTTCATATTCTCCAGAATTTTCCAGCCTCGCAACATGGAATTATGGACATGGTACCACACAAGAAACATGACTCTCACAGCAGTATACCTGCCAGGAGCACAAAACACATCTGCAGACCAGTTATACTGACTGTTCAGCAACAGAAATGGCACGTGCATCCAGAGGTGTTTGTAAGACTTGTTCTGGTGATGGGCTTTCCCCCATTTGGTCTTCTTTTAAGGGGAAGACCTTGTCTTTTAGCAGGGTGGATGCTGTCAGGCGATCCCTCGCATCAAGAGGTTTTCGGATGGAGCATTCTCTGTCATATGTTTATTTATTTATTTATTTCTTATTTGTACTGAGGGACCCATTCAGTTAAAAAGAAACTGCTCTCCCACGAGTCCCATTGAACAATTGTAACAGTTAAAAAAAACAAAACCAAAAGTTAAAAACATAAAAAAGCACAAAATTTTAGACCACAAATTACAAAAGACAAAAATGCTATGAAGGAAAAGCCAAGGGAAAAACTACTCACGAAAAGGCTTAAAATGAGTAAATTTGAAATAATACTACATCACTAGCAGGAGGTCTTGGGTTCGTATTCCACCTGAGCCAGCGCATGGGTTTTTCTTTGTGCTTCTTTGAAGGGCAGTAGATTGTTTGTATTATTCTATCTCCTTGATGAATAAATAAATTATAACAGATTAATTACAGCGCCCACCCATAAGGGATTCGGTTCACTCCACTTACCCCATCTAGCTCAGTGGCTTAGCGGTATGGCATCTGCACTAGTAAGCAGGATGTTGTGGGTTTGAATCCCACCTGAACCAGCACATGATTTGTTCATGTCTGCTCAACATGCACTTAGTCATGTTAGTGAAGTGCTTCTCTACATCGTTGAAGGGCAATAAATTGTTTGCATTATTGTAACTCCTCGATGAATAAATCAATTATGATAACAATACTACATTACTTACAATAAGTAACTAGATATGTATATTTGCAAAATGTGCTAGTTTACAATTAACAATAAACATTTAGGCCTTTTTTTTTTTAATTACTTGGATTACGGAATTTTGGGGTCACAATTTCCGGCGGCGAGCGGGAAATAAAAAAAAAAAAAAAAAAAAAATTGGGGGCGCCCTGTAATCCAAAATGGCGGCGCCCATTGAAAACGGAAAAACACGATTACAACCGTACTACTACTAGAATGAATCACTGCATTATCAGAATTACTCTGACATGGTTGTCCGTGGACAACCCAAAACATCTGGAAAACTGCAGCGCAAATTTTTCTCCGCTCATTGTTTTTCGTATTTGCCGAAGCCGAAGTGCACAGTCCTACACGAAGGGGCCTACCTCGCAGACTGCCAGCGCGCGGCGCGTTTACCCAAAGCCCACCATAGTGTTTTTCACACGTGCAAACAGTATTCGATCTACCATAGTAGAGTTTCTCTGCAGTCTACATATTTAGCGGACACTTCATTCACGTTCCGTATACCTCAATTCCAGTCTGTGATATAAATTTGTGTGTGTGAACATGTGGTGCAAGCGTTGCGTGTCCAACTAATTATGACCCATAACGACTCAATGACAAGGCTATATCTGCATGTTTCTCACACGAAGTGCCTAGCCTGCACCTCGCACGTGTTCGCGACACGTGTAGGGCCGACACAGCTTGGTACGAATTTTGTGATTGGCTCAATGCGCCTCAGATTGTTGATCTGTGGCACATTGAGCCAATCACAAAATTTATCGTCCGCCGAATATTGAGTAACTATTTTTGTGATTGGCTAGTCGATCTCTAATGCTGGTCAACTCGTACGCCGACAATCTCTCACGCCGACAAACTAGTACGCTGAGCAACTCGCACACCATTTGACTTTTTAAAATGACTTTTTCAACTGACTTAGGAATTTGAAGGATTCTGATTTGTAAAAGGATATTTGGGTATCCCTGGAATAAAAAAAAAAACATGATCCCTTGAAATGAAATCCCGCTAAAGGAAATCCTTTAAAAAAAAAATCCCGATACAGAAAAACTCGGTCAATTCCTCGAAAAAAAGAAAGAAAAGAAACCCGGATCGGCTCTTCCTATGGTACGAGTTGAGTGGCGTACGAGTTGACCAAACAGCGGGCGAGTTGACCTGTTTCGGTCGATCTCGATCAAATAAAAATGGCGATTCTCATTGCAGCGAAACGCTGACGCGAACACGACGCTTTTACCCATGATGATAAGGATATTTCCCGATGGAAACATGACTGTTACTGATTTAAATAATGACTCCAGACACAGGTTTGATTTTATTGAACAATACGTCCGGAGCTTGCATGTAATGTACATGATACACGTACACGTGTCATGGGCCTCGGCCGTTCCCCACGATCGTTTGCATGTCAGTGCCAGCGCAGCGGCGCTCCAACGGTGTTTTCGCACGCTAGCGCTAATTTCGGTGTCAGAAAACGAGTTTGAACTTAAGTTTTGCTTGGCCTTGTGTACGAGTGGAAATGATTAGAATGTTAAAATGACCTTTCATGAATTATTTGCAATATTTTGAGTCGGACATTGGCTAATTTTCTTCTTTCTTTTTTTCATCTTTTTTTTTGGGGGGTCATCAAAATCGACAATTTTCGGCGGTGATTTTAAAATTTTTTTTCCAAAATCCTATTTTTTCCAGCGGCGATTCCGTAATCCAAGTAATTAAAAAAAAACGGCCTTAACAGTTAAGAATAATTCACGATATGTGCTTCTTGAAGACGTATAGACTTGTTTGAATGGTTTGTTTGAACAATCCAGGCAGTTTTTCCATGCTTGAACAATTGAAAAGGTTAATTGAAAAATTTAAAGGTTATCCTCCCAAATTCAGTCCTTGGGTGAGGGAGACAGAGAATACCCTCCTCACGGTGTCTAGTTTGATAGGAGTGTTCATCATTTACAAAAGAAAACAAACTGCTAAGGTAGTCTGGAACAAAACCACTTATTATATAGACCATGATATTCAAATGGCATTCACGTCTAACTTGTAGGCTGTTCCATCCCAATTTGATATAAATGAATAAACGAGATGTTCCATCCAGCCCAGTTGAGCAGAACATCAAGTCGTTAGATATTTGTTTTGGCTGCATTACACCATACAAGGTCACAATCATCTAATTTAGTAAGGAGGAGCGATTTGACAAGGAAATTTAGTGCCCTTATGGGCCAAAAATTCTGAACACGTAACAAAATTTTAATTATGTAAGAAACGGAAGATTCAATACATTTCAAATGCTCCCTCCACTGAAGTTTGGAGTCAAAATTCACCCCAAGATATTTGATACAGTGAGCTTGTTCCAAAATACCGTTAGCAAGAACAATGTCAATATTAGGCCTTTGACATTTTGGTCGTTGGCACCCTGGCGAACTGGGACAAATTCGCAGTTTAACTCTGTGTGGAAGCTGTTATACTGAAATTTCTTCACAGTCTATTGGATGGAGGCCTCTTAATACCAAACACTCAATGTTTATCGGTCAGGGTGTTCCTGTGGGTCTACATCCTTTGTTGACCCGATTCTCTAAGGGTGTCTTTAATGTTTGTCCCCCATAGCCAGGTATCAGGCAACCTGAGACGCAAGGACAGGCCTCAGGTACCTTCATTCTCTTCCTTCTTCTAGAAGATACATGTACTGTACCTGTTTGCTGACTATGATAGTCTGCAGGTTACTTGCATTGGTCGCCGCATGATGCTGCCCATCCCTGTCAGTGTTGGATTTGCGATTCTTACAAAGAACTGCAGAGGGTTACACCCTTTCACAAGTACGACCAGCTAAATTGTCGACTGCATCTAAATTGACTTAGGCTATCTCCTTGACCAACTATATGCCAGACAGCAAGTTGTGTGTTTAAAGACACTGTATGAGTATCAAAAGTGACAAATTTGTTTCTGCCAGTTGGAAAACCCTTCCACGCCGCCATGTTTTCAACCATCACCAGGTTGCTAAAAACAGTAATGGGCTTGGCTGGCATAGATGTCTCCAGCTTAATTAGCCCTTTCCACCATCTGTGCAGCTACTTCATCTGCAGCTCGGTCAGAACTGTCCGCAGCACAGATTATATGAATAACTGACTGGTCTTCCACCAGTACTTACCAGTTGCCACATCAGGTTTGGAACAGCAGTCTGGGCTTTGGCTCAACTTTGGCATCAACTTTGAGGGATGCAAAGTTAGCCTTTGACGACTTAGGCGGAATATGATTTGTAAATACATGTATGATATATAAAGGTATACTTACCTGCCATATAATTTGAATGATATGAGGCCTAGGAGGAGAAACTCACTGTTCCCTCCCGATGGTCTCCAGAGCTTTCTCTCTTCTTCCCACCCGTTGGAGTTCGCCTCAGCCAGTCACTCCTCACCTTTTACAAAGAGACACGCTTCAGTGGTTTTGGGCAGTATTTATTGAGCCAAAGGTGGGCTCATTTGCATTTTAACAATGGAAAAATATTCCAATTTTCTTGAAGGATGGATCAGACCATATTATGTGGGACAATAATACAAAGTGAGTCTCTCCTCCTAGGCCTCATATAATTCAAATTATATGGCAGGTATGTATACATGTACATGTACCTTTACTAATAATTGGATGTCACTTTATGTACTATATATACATGTACATCTTAATGCATTACAGCAAATAGCCATTGGGCACAAGAATACCATTGTAACATCAAAAGTCTGTTGTTTTGATTTGCCTTTAGGACTTGAGGGGAAGAGAGGCCATAAAAGCTGTGTGTGAAAGAAAATCTGTGTTTTTACCATTCTGTCATTGTGTTTTCTTGGTAGACATGATTAAAAGTTGTTTTAATAAGGAAAGTCTTCAAAATATTGGTCTGTCCTCTGACATATTAGATTCATAACATTGGTTTTCACTTCATATGCCTCAAGCTTGATTTACCCATGCTTAACAATCATCTGATTGAATTAAAAAGAACATAATCCCAAATAGATATAATTGATGCATATTTTGTATGTTACTTGATTTCTGTTGGACAGACACTCATATTTCAAGTTCCAGCAGAAACAACCAGCATGCCTTGGACCATACACTTGAAGATAGTGAAAAAGTCAGACTGGCAGAGAAGTGCAGGAATACACCTATGACCCAGTGGAAGGCAGATATGGTAGTATCCTGGCTGGAGATAACCATGTGTTTACCACAGTACACCCAGAATTGTCAAGAAAATATTAAGAGTGGAAAGGTACTTATGACAAAACATCTACGAATATATAAATGCTGAACTTTTTCTGAACAGTAATATAAGGTTTGTGGTAATGATTTTTAAGTACAGATGTCATACTTCATGGCCATTGTGTCCAGAGGGCAGTTTTATAGACTTGACAAAAGATCAGGGCTATGAAATTGGACCAACCATATACATGTACATGTATATTGGGAAGAATCTGATGAAATCTCCTTTTATAATTGATGTCTTGGAATTTATGCTTGATGTATAGTGTCCTCACCCATCTTTGTGGCCGCCATGACATATGATATTATGGGCGAATCACAACCACTAACTGCACCCCCTTATTGCGCATATCGTGGCAGTTGAACGCTGTTTCAATAACTTTTTTGTGTACATTTCACTTGATTTCTTTGTACTGTAACTGGGCCCTTTTCCAAACCTCGACTCCGGCTCCGGCTCCGGCTCCGGCTCCAGCTCCATTTCTTGAGTCAATTTTAAAATAACGGTTATCAAAATAGAGACTTTTGGCTGTGGTTCGGAAGTAGATTCTCTGGTTTGAAAGGGAAAACGGAGCTTCAGCTTCAATGAAAACCCACAACCTCTATTTTCAGCATATGGATGACGGAGCCGGAGCCGAGGTTTGGAAAAGGGCCCTGAACAGAGATTATTCAGAAAAAAATCATGCCAAATATAAAATCACAATTTGTGATGTACGATGTATCGCGCGCCATTATATGCATGTGCAAAAATCGCATATTGCAAAATATGCACAGATATTTGAGAATTTGTAATGTACGATGCTTCCAACATCACAAATTTGTGCCTAGATATTTGTAATGTGCGATGTCCCTCCTGCGCCACTATTCTTTATCGTCTTGCACATGATATGCATAGTTAATTTCATGCGGTGAATAATGGAATGGGTGCCTCATGTGTGATGGTGGCTACCGCATCTCGTACTGGGTACGAATCCACACTATTGTTGAATTCCCTTCTCTTCTGTTTAATGTTATTTATGATGATTTAAGCTGATGCTATAGTTTTGCTTTAGGTTTACAATTACAAGTAATCATTTCTATACAAGTATTAAACTGCTACAAAATAGTCAAAATAATGACCTGAAACTTATAAAATGCTTGGAGTTAGGAGGGCCTGAGCCGCCTGACGCATTTCGATCCTGGCAGGATCATTATCAAAGGCTAAATGACAAGAACATAATTAGCTTTATATCTACTTGTAGGTGCTTCTTGGTTTGTCTGATGCTGAACTTGAGTCTGGTATGGGTGTGACAAATGTGCTTCATAGGCGAAAAGTTAGGCTTGCTATTGAAGAGCAGCGACCTGGAGTTGAAAAGTAAGTTGAACTATCATATTGTTTTATATCACAGTTTAATTATATTCAGTAGTATCATTCTGTACAGCATTGGAGGTCTTGAGGCTGATTTTCATGGCCTTGGAGAGCAGTGGCTTCAGGCTCAGAGCCTCGACAAATCCTTTGAGGCCGACTGGAGGCTACCCAACCTTCCCTTCAATTCGTTTCTTTTTTAATCATATAGCAGGGAATAATTTTCCTGATATCTCATTACAATTCTCGATGCATTTTCAAATATTTGCTACATATTTTTTAGAATGAATCTAAATAATAATATAATAATAATAATAATAATAATAATTTATTTTTTAAAGCGCTTTACATTAAAATCTCAAAACGCTTTACAATTAAAAACATTTAAAACACTACTAAAATTACAAATCTACAAACTACTTTACCACATGAATTACAATTATTATTATTACTGTTAAAACTATTTAAATACCACCACTTTAAAACTAAGAAAAATGAAGCATAAAATGAGGTCAAATTTATGAAAAATATCTTTTAAAAAGAAACGTTTTTAGTGTAGATTTAAAATTGTCATACATAGTGATATTCCTTAACTTCCCAGGCAACCTATTCCACACAATGGGTGCATAAATATAAAATGCCCGGTCACCATAGGCCTTGGTAGGCGCAGGACGAACCCTCGGATGATATAGTTTTACCCCCTCGCTACCTCTTGTGTTAAATTGGGAATTATGAATTGATATCAAGTCCTTAAGATAATGTGGTGCTGTCTCGCTATGGTGAATAAGTTTAAAAACAATACAGATAATTTTGAATTCGACCCGCCCTTCAACTGGAAGCCAATGTAATTCCCTGAGGAAAGGTGTCATATCTGCGTGCCGATCTAACCTTTTCCTGATGACTAGTCGAGCTGCAGCATTCTGAATATGTTGTAGTTTTTTAAACTGGTAACCATATAAACCATAAAATAGGCTGTTACAATAATCTAATCTGGAAGTAACAAACGCATGAATTAATTTCTCTGTATTAGATTGATTCAGAAGTGGTCTAAGTTTACCAATTCGCCAAAGAGAATGAGACGCTGTCTTACACACACTAGATATATGGGCATTCATGGTTCCAGCTGAATCTATTATCACCCCGAGATCACGTAATGTTTTTGAGGATAGGATACAAGAATCTCCCACTCGCACTTCGGTATTTACATCCCGAAGACCTGAGTCTTTAAAACGTGACGAGAACCACAATACTTCAGTCTTTCCGTCGTTCAATGCAAGCATGTTAGCTTGCATCCAACAACGGACTTCATCAATACAGGACTCAATACGAGTTACACATGAATAGTCCGTGCGGGAACCGCAAGAAATGTAAAGCTGGCAATCATTCGCATAAATAACAGAATTTAGACCATGACGGGTGATAATGTCCTCAATTGGATCCATGTACAAAGAAAACAAAACGGGTCCAAGCACTGAGCCTTGAGGAACTCCAAAATGGAGATTTTGCCTCTTAGACACTTTTGACCCGATAGATACCCTTTGTGTTCTATTTGTCAAAAAGGAATTCAGCCATTCGTGAACTTTTCCCCCGATGCCAAAACGGTAATTCAATCTTCTTAACAGAATGTCATGATCTATCGTGTCAAAAGCGGCAGATAAATCTAGCATAACTAAAATAACATCATGTTGTTTATCAAGGGCACACATCACATCATTATGTACTCTTAAAAGTGCAGTTTCAGTGCTATGACCCTCACGGTATGCAGACTGTAATTTACCATACAAAGCATTATCCTGTAAATGTGTGTGAAGTTGGAGCAAAGCAGCCTTTTGCAGAAACTTATCAAGAAATGAACAGTTTGATACCGGACGATAATTTGTTAAAACATTTTTATCTAAACCAGCATTCTTAATTAAAGGTCTAATTACCGCATCTTTACAATCGTCCGGAAAAATGCCAGAATCAAAAGATGCATTTGCAATATGCGCCAAAACAGGAGCTAAAACATCAAGACATTCTTTGACCACTTTAGTAGGCATTGGATCCAATGAGCATGTCTTTGCAGGCATTTTCCGCACTATGTTTAACACGTCAGTCACGCTCAAAGGATCGAACAACCTAAACTGACACTGAGACTGAGTCATGATTTCGGAAAACACATAACTATCTTCATTTTTGGAATAATTCAGTAAGTTTGACCTAATGTTGACTATTTTCTGACAAAAGAACTCGGCAAACGCATCAGGCAATAGAGATGACGCTAGGTCAGGGGAAATATGACGAGATGATTTCTTACAACCTGACAACCTATCTACTATTGAAAAGAGTTCTTTTGTATCAGCTGCTTGAATGCAATTGCTATGAAACTCAGTCTTGACTTTGTGTAACTTTGTATTATATGCCAACCGCATTGCTTTATAAATCTGACCATGAACTTCGAGCATTGAATTTTGCCATTTGCGTTCATAATTTCGCAAAGCTCTACGATCCTTAATTAAATCCATTGAGAGCCCTAGGTTTATCAATCATTGTTTTAGTACATAATGGTGCATATTCATTAATTACATTATAGAGAGATGAATTGTATGCCCGACAAAGGGCGTTCACATCAGTATAACCCTGTAAGTCCAGAAATGACGAGCGAAATGAATCATTTAATAACCCATAGTCAAGATTGTTCAAGACACGACGTTCTTTGACAACTTTCACTGGCGGAGGGCGATGTAAAGTTGACACAAAATGAATTGCAGCATGATCCGATGGCATGGATGTATCAGTGACGAAATTGGTCAGCCAAGAGTCAGCAGCACGGGTCAAAACGATGTCGAGGGTGTGGCCTTTGGTGTGAGTAGGCCCAACAACGTGCTGCACTAATCCAAAAGAAGTGAACAAGTCGACAAATTGTCCAGCATCTGCACAGTGAGGATCATCAATATGCATATTCAGATCTCCTAATATGACAAGATGACCGGGAGATGTTAGAGTGTGTTCCATAAGAGTTCCAAACTCCGTCAAAAAGGTTTTGATTGTGACCTTATGACTATTTGAATAAGGTGGCCTGTAAACCAATATAATATGCATCAGTTCACTGCCACTGTGAATATTATATTCCATAATTTCCATAGACTTGAAAGAATCACACGTGTTCTTCTTCGTAGCTTTGAGATTGGATCTGATTAGAAGAGCAAGACCACCTCCTCGTCGCTTACATCGTGGCACATGATGTGAAGCAAAACCTGAAATTGAGGATGAAAAGTTTGCATCGACGATGGATCCATTCTTATCGGATATCCAAGACTCGCAGATCATAAATACATCCGTGTGATTGGACATAATTGACGAACAGATTGCACTGATCTTCCCGTCCATGGACCGAGCATTCCATAGTGTAAAATTCAAGCACTGACGTAAATAATGTGAAGATAGACACTTGATGTTAACTCGTGTAGTACAACGATCAAGATGCTGCCTCGGTGGATGTCGTAGGAAAACATCAACAACTGGTTCTATAATATGTATGGGTGTGGTGAATCTGGGGCGCCGACTCCTGAATTTATTCTTGCCTCCTCTCTTTCCACGTTGCCGTTTCAAAATGTTTAATGACTTGATGTTGCGAAAAACCCCTTCTGAAATATCTATCTTGTGAACTTGGAGAGCAAGTAACTCCAAACGAGAATAACTTAATCTCTGGCATGTTTGACGGCAAGGGGTATTCTGCACTTTAACTTGTACAGTACTAACAGGATCACCCATCGCATTACTGGAATCCCATACATTCGATGCATTTGGTGATTTAAATTTTTCAGGACCTGGGTTCTTTGAAACATCCTTGAAGACAGTTATGTCCACTAGTGGATCAGGACCAGGAACAAGCAGAGAGATATGCCCGTGCTTTGTCCATTTGTTCACTGCTGCTTTCGGGTTCGGAGGCCGACTTTGTCCTTGTTTCGCACATGTCACCGCGGTAACTCTGAAAAATTCCACTAAGCAAGAGTGAGCATCTGAATCAGTTCTCCCGGTAAGATTTCCGACGAAGGCCAGTAGCAGGACAAAACAGAATCCATTATATATGCACCTGCCACACCTATGCTGACGTGTGTCACCATATTCGTATCGAGTCATTGCATATGTGTGGGAAGTCAGCTGGTAAAAATGTCAAAATACTCACTAACTGTCGAGATATCGACAACAAAATCCAGAGCAGCAAGCATACAAAGAATACCGCAGTTAACAAATATCACATAAAACGTATGATGAGTAAATCAAGAAGTGATATTCACAGATAAAAATTCAGAAGAGACGAGCAGTAAAAATAGACAGGCAGCCATTCGAAGGGCGCCCAATACTGCTGCGATTGAAACATGATTATGGTTGCATTTCCACAATGCAATACACAAGAGTGGACATGCTTGAACTGCTGGTAGCGGCTCTCTTGATACCCGCATCCATTATTTCTGTATTGCCGCAGTCTACCAATTTGTATCCTCTTATTTGTACTCAGCTTAAGCCAGTATTTGTTGGCGCAAAATCTAAAATTACATGATTTTAAACTGAAGGGGATCATGTCATTTTTTTTTTCATAAAAAGACAACCAGAAGGTTTGATCTCAGTTTTATTTTGATATTCATAAAAACAACTTTATACTCATGCACCCTTATTGTAGAATTTTTTTCAACAACAAAATGCTAGAAAAGGTGACTGGTGAAGCGCAGCAAAAACACACAGTAAATATGCTTTGAAGTGAACCCTCCATAAAAGAAAACAAACAAAAAACAAAGGGCTTAGCATGTTATCACTGTATAAAAAGCTGTTCTTTTGATGGGTCCTCTTCTCTTCCCAGCTTCCTTTTGCCAGCATTACAGATACATAGAAATTGGGTATTTACATTTCTGGTCTGTTTTGCAAGTAGAGACCCCCTTATCTCTAGCATATGCAACACAAAAATTTTTTAAGACAGATGATAAATTACCAAAGACCAACTTCGAAAAAACCAAATACTTAGTGCCACTTTTTTGCCTGCTTATTCTCCCTGTGCCTATTGCCAGAGATAGTTTTGAATTTCCCACACTTCTATAAACACACTTCTAGGAGTTTAGTTAGGCAGAACAGCAACTTGGCACTCTTCTTTCACTCCTTAACCACAACCCTTTCTAAACCCTCCTTCTTTTTTCTTAACCTTAACATTTACTCTCCTTTCTTTGACCTCTTTTGCAATCTATTTCGTTCTCCTCTTCTAAGTCTCTCTATTTAGGTATTCAGGTTTGGTCTGAATGCCTATTGTTAGCATTCAAGTTGTTTTTGTTTGACCTTCACTTCAGTTGTAGTTGAAGTGTTACTCAAAATAACTCAAAAACGAAAGGATTTGGGCACATAAAATTGGGAGGGCTAAAAGAAATGCTTGAGCTTTAAGAAAATATAAACAATGATGTCATACTGGCTAAACAGTGCCCTCTATGATTCATTTTAGTTATTCAGTGATTATGTACATTTACATCAAAAGAAAACAATGCATTTCTGCCAAATTTGGCAATGGTAAATCCCTAATGCACCTTGATATGTTTGTGAAGTTTGAAATGTGTAACATCTTTCAAGTTTCAACTGGAAGTTCTTTTAAAGGGCCTATGATGTAATTATTCAAATAGTGTTTACCCGGTAATTTCTTGACTTACATCACCAAAAATTGGAAAATATTTACATCATATTCATTGAATGAGTTCACTTATTAACTTTATGTTGCTTGTGATGAAACTGGAAGTTATTGCCAAGATTATATTGCATATTTAAAGGGGACACTATTTTCGAAATTATTTGAATATTTGAATGAATTGATTCAATTAATGCAACCTCGGACATATAATGTACTATTGATCACTTGACTAATAGTTCCAATCTTTCATTTGACATTACCACGAAAGAAGGACAATATGAACAGTACGCACCGCAATGTCACAGCCATTGGACAAATCACATTACTGGGCAATTCCATGATTTGGGGACATTTTGTAGTTATAAATTTGCATACATGTATTTGCTTGCATTTCAAGGAACTATAAGTGGTATACTTGCTGATTGGATCTTAAGATTAAAATTGGAGTCTTTTAAGAATGATTGATCAAGGAATGTGCATTCTATACTTACTGCTATTCTATACTTCAGTCATTGTATGAATACAGCAATCAGCATGATCAGTATTTGCTCAGTGATACAATTCATTGTATTTGCTGTATTGTATTACGGACGAACGATAAATTCATTCCACTACGAAATGAGACCGAACACACACCTCGTCATTGTTACCACAACCACATGTCTAGTTTTATATTCCTTTCACTTACATTCCTTCTTCCTATCCTCTTTTCCTCTGCCATACCACTTTCTACCTTCTTCAAGAACTCTATATAATGCCTGTGAAGTTTCTTTAAGGTTAACATTCTGTGTTCGTCTCTCAATCCAACTGGAGAGACTTACGTATACCAGCTGATAGTACTAGATCTTTTCACTTTTTAGGGTGCATTATAGTTTTTAAGGCCTATTGCTTTCTGCACAAAACAATACATCAAGGTGACTTCTTAACACGTCGCATGTCACCCAAACTGATGGTCACATAATTTTGGTCCCCACATATTTATTTCTTACAGCTACATGTACATGTGCATTTATGATTTTTCTCTTACCCTTACACCAGGGGCCGATTTCACTAAAGTCTTGTTTTGCAATCATCGCTATTGAGCTAGCAATGCGATGGCTAAAGTTGTGGAAATCCATTGCACTTGTGATGAAGTTGATTTTACGTTTCACTAAAGTCATCGCAATTGCTATGGCATAAAAATGAAAATAAACATTTTGTTCGAGGCTAAATATAATGTTTGTCTATTATTCTATATCATCGGTTTTTTTTTACTAATCTGTATATATACCCTCTGTTATTGTAATTTTCATGTTATTATTTATTTATTTTTTTAATAATTGTAAACTTGGTTATTTCAGTCTCTGGACTGTCGCCTTGTGTGATTTTTGTATCCATGTTTTCACAAATAAACCGAAATCAATCAATCAAAAACAGTGCAGTTAAGGTTTAAGAGAAATTTGTTTGACCCAAAATATTGTACACAAAATCCCACTAAATGAGCATCGCAAGATATTCATTGCTAAGTGAAAGTATTGTAATGAGAAATTCAAGTTTTTGTGACATCCGTCTTTTAAATTGATCGCTACTTTGCGATTGATTTCATTTTGTATACATGTAGTTTGCAGAAACATCATGAAAGAATCATTCATACTTTCGTACTTCTATTTTGTTCGCACTTCTTGTAAGGTCTCAACGTTTCGACCGTGTGTTCTAGGGAACCACCACTCCGCCTTGTTATCAAAACATCCAGGAATGGTAGCTTTCCTGATGTCTTGGTCTCCATGATAAATTGGATTTGTGGGTGTTGGCGGTTCAGGTGTTCCAAGAAGTCATTGAGTTTGTTATTGCCATGTGACCAGATGATGAAAGTATCATCGGCATATCGCAGTCAGAGTTTCGGTTTGAAAACGTGAGGTTTGGATAGCTGTTTGTTTGAAATCTTCCATGAAAATGTTGACAAGGACTGGGGATACACTGTATTGGAGATCCCATTGGTGTACCAACTGTTTTTTGTAAAAGTTGTCTCTTCATTGGAGGACACACATGTATGTAGTAGATCATGGATCTGATCTGGCGTTTGGCTGGTTTGTTCTGCTAAGGTTTGGTCTTGTTGAAGTCATGTCTTGGTGATAAGACATGCTTCTTCAGATGGAACATATATGGTGAATAATAATTTGACATCAAAAACTCACCAGTCTGTCTCTGGATTTGTATGAAATTTGTATGAAATCAGCCAAATTAATAAGAATTAAAAATACAATACGCATATTAAAATACAACAACAGCCTCTTGTAAGTGGTGGTTTTTTTTCATACTTTTCATAATTAAACTTACAGATTCCCAATAGAGCTCCTCCCTCATGACATCAAGTCGCACGTTGCCCAATTGACTTACACGTAAACGTAGTGATATTTGTCCTAACATCTGGGTAACTATAGCTGTCAATATAAAGGGTGTATTTTATAAATAGCTTGAGCACGGAGCCCTATTCTGCCATGATATAGAGAACAGGGTTCTAGCCAGACCAATTTTAGTGGTGGGCTCTAGAAATGAAGTTGAGCCCTAGTCCGCTACATGTACAGATATACGGTAGGCCTACGCTAAAAATTGGAAATTATATCGTCTTGTAAACATTGAGAATCAGTGCTTCACATTTCAAAACACAGAAAAGAGCGAACTTTTATTCAGGAATGTGATCAAAATTCACGATATTGGCAATACATTTATTCACTCTGCGAAAATTCGTGCTGGGCGGCAGAGTTTATTTCAGACCTATGTTCCGGGCGCAAATTTCCAGTGCCGGGCTGACCCGCCATGCACCGCCCACCGTGGCTAGAACCCTGATAGAGAAGAATTAGGTGTTCGGGTTCATGCCGAACACCTATTGTTATTGTTCAAGTTTTTGTTTCCTTTTTTTTCTTCCCAAACTTGTCAGCAAGACTGCTATGACTGTTTCAAGATATTGACTTGAATTGAAACTTGGTAGGAACTTCAGTCATTATGCCAAGTTGTACCTAGAAGATTGACATAATTATGTCATCGGGTATAATTACACGCGTTTTTAGGAAAAACTTTGGTGCTTAATAACTTGAGAACCATATGACGTACGATTTTGATATTGACATATATGTTACTTAACAAGTGAATCTCAACAATTAATATATTTAGTGTTGTGTACAAATGACCTTCACTTCCGGTGTTACCCGAAGTTGAAAAACGGAAGGATTTGGGCACATTAAACCTGAAGCTAAAAGATTGAGTAGTTCTTGGGCTTTCAGAAAATATAAACGATTACATCATACAGGCTGTATAGCACCCTCTATGGTTAATTAAAGATATACAGTGATAAAGTAATCCGAAAGTAAACAATGGTTTTCCGCCCAATTTGGTATGTGTAAAGCACTAATGCACCTTGACCTGTTTGTGAAGTTTGAAATCTGTGACGTCATTCAACCGGAAGTTATGCTCTTTTAAAGGGAAAAGACGTAATTTTTCAAATGCCATTTATTTGGTAATTACAAGATGTACATTGATGAAAATTGAAAAATATTTACATCGTATGGATTGAATGACCTATTAACTTTCAGTTCTTTGTGATGAACCAACTGAGTTTATTTAATACACAATATTACTGCAAACATTCATTGTGAACCTACCATGCAGACCTTCAAATCACATTTGAATCTTGATGTGCACAATACATAATATGGTGAATTCTGTCTCTTTTGCCCAGTATTTTTGCTAAGGCAGGTGACCTTGACCACCGATGGGTAGCTCGTACCTGGCTGAATGACCTAGGTTTGGGTCAGTACTCACTACACTTTGAATCAGAGAGGATTGATGGAAGGGTTCTCAATAGCCTCAACAAGAAAGACCTAGAAAAGCATTTGGGAATTACAAGGAAATTCCATCATGTCAGTTTGCTGCATGGGATAGAACTGTTGAGAAGGGTCAATTTTGATAAAGGGGTAAGTTTGCAATTTTGAGACCAATTGCTTTCATTATGTACTTATGCTCTCTGAAATGTATTAATTGAAAATATAATCTGAAGTCATTACTTTGGATGTTAAATATGTGTATTCAGACAAGCTTTCTGCTTTTTAATGTAAGGTACTTGCTGAACGACGTACACAGTGTGAAGACATGGATTGTGATCTGGTTGTATGGACAAGCCAGAGGCTCATCCGATGGTCTCGCAGTATCGATCTCAAGGTATATGGAGCAATATGTTTTAATGAACATTGGAAGCATTTCTAGCCACTTTGTGATGGTATAAGAAATAAAAAAAACCAACAACCAGCCCCAGTATAGTGATTTTTTCCCACACGAAATTTACACTGTTTACCCCGCGGTAATGGACTCATATGATGTAATCATTGGTGCTGCTATTTGAATTTTTCAAGCTGCCTTCAAGTGGAAAACTGGAGACAATAAAGTGAATAGCAGTAGGGGGCATGTTCCCCCATGGTTACACCTCTGGTCATTTATCTCAAACATAAAAACATTATCCACCATACATGTACCTGTTGTCAGTGCTCAGCACCATCATATGGTATTGTAGTGAGTTACATGGTTACATGTAGTGCTGTGCTTTTTATTCGGATATAGAGTAACCCACACGGATTGAACGTTTCCGTTTACCAATTTTCAAAAAAGGTTAATTGAAACCCAAAAAAAAAAATATGGACTCACCGTAGCTCACGTTTGGTTCATGCTAAAAAAAAATAACAGTCATTTATTTTGTCCATTCCGCCAAGTAGAAACACACTGTTCATATATTTGATCTAAAAAAAACATCGTAAAAGCCTTCCGATCGCGATCGCGATCCCCGTAAAATATTCTGACCGTCCTTCTACCTCCATGTTGAAAATGTTCCAAAGTAACGTTAGGCTTACGGTCATGACGCGTCAGTTGCATTTTCCTGACCAAATAAATCTTACTTAAATTTCAGTTGGTTACTTTGTCCATATGTCCAGGTAGAAACACACTTTTACGAACTTAATCTGAAAACATATCGTGCATCCGAAAGCGATGATCAGTCAGCACGCTGTCTGGAAATTTCCATTACTAGTACCCAAGCCCAACGTAATAGCCACGATATTTAAAGTGCACTTAGCGAATGTATATCAGATCTTACTCCATGTAGTCTGGAATTATTGCACCCAATCCGTGAGCCCAGTACGCTACTAGCTTCAGTCATGTTGGCCGGAAGCGGTAAGCATAGTCATTGCACAATGTACATGTAATTGTGCGCAGCGCGGCATGGCATGCACGTGCTCACAGCACAGTGAAGTCAGCACGGCCAGCGCACGTGTAGGCTTCAGTCATGAAGACCGGAAGTGCAGCGTACGTACATGAACATGGACATGACTTGTGCTGTCAAGTAGCGCTCTGGATCATGGGCGGCATGGATAACTGTCGGCTTCGGTGCAGATTTTGCGGTAAGAAATCTGCTTTTAACGTCGCAACCAGCTACAAAATTTGCAGTAATCTGTTTGTTTTGGTCGTCGCGAAAAGTGCAAAAAGTAGCTCGGTTAGCTCATGAGCTACTCTGATTTTTTTGTATGAAGTTGCGCCACCATAAAAATATCGCGATATTTCCGATATTTCAATTTTTTTTCCGGGGCCCGATATGATTTTTCATATGAAAAAAAATATCGCGATATCGATAAATATCGTCCTTATCAAACAAGCTTAATGTCCATACCGTCTGTCAACACTGCTTTTATTCAGGCACTTTTCTTCTTCACTGAACACGCACGATCGCCGCCCGCTAGCGCTGTCATTTAAAAGGCGATTAAATCGTATAACACGGTTCCGTTTTTTTTTTTTCATTCCGTAAACGAATATCAAATTACCCTATTTTGCACAGCACTAGTTACATGTCACTGTCAAAACTTAACATTCAACACTCAAATATTGGTGTACCATCTGGTAGTAATGAAGCAGGGCATTTAGTTTGGACATTCTTTCCTTGGACTTGATTAAAGGATAATTATGTGATGTTTAGAAATGTTCCTGTTTATCATTAATTCATCTTTACCTTTATTTGTGGAAACTCTAAAAAAACATTTGAACCTTTATTTTCTTTATAGGAGTATGCTGATAATTTACTGGATAGTGGCGTTCATGGTGCTTTGATAGTATTTGAACCATCATTTGATTCAGATGCAATGGCAAATGCTTTGGGTATTCCTTCAAGTAAAACTATCATCAGAAGACATTTAACTACAGAGTTGAATTCAGTCATTCTTCCAGCAAGGTGAGGATATTTGTTTTGGAAATTGCTCCTTGAACTTGCACGTACAGACTGACCAATGTAGTTCATAGAATAAGAATGGATTTTTAGAAATATGGGGAACATTTGAAGAGGATGCAGCTTTTTAATAAATATAATCACATATTGTTGTTATAAACAGTATATACCGCTCCTCAGTTTGGATTTCTTGTATTCAAAATGATCCCTGGGATATAGCAGCATGAGAGTGGTTCATGACTCCCGACTGGCTAATGAATAAAGATAATTGACTATTGGGGACAACAGAAGGACTGGATAGCTCAGTTTTATATTCAGGAGTTGCAGGTTGAAATCCTGGTGAAGTAAAGTGTACTTTTAAATTTCTTATAATTAATCCAGTTTTGTATGATTATATTTTAGGCAGTTAAGTATAGGCTTTGCTTCTAAATACCTTTTTGTGGTTGGAAATCACAGTGTCTGGAAAAAGTGCTAAGGTCAATACACAGTATTCAAATCCAGTTTGATAATTTTGTGTCGCTGTCAGATTTTGGAATGCAAACAGAAATGTTGAATTATAAGGATCTTAATGAAATGATATTTTGAATATTAGGTACTGCCAGAACAAAGAGAACTTTCTAAATTTCATGAAGTTTGATCAGTACCTGACATCTGTTTCAAATGAAATGCACACTTGGTGATGTGAATAGGTGTTGATTTCTTTTCATGATCAGGGGGGGGGGGGGGGGGGGGTTGATTGGTGATTTGGTGTCCCAGAGGTTGTAAAAAGTCTCATTTTAGAGGATTTAAAAACGTGGGAACACCATGTAAGAATTGTTCATACTTTCATACTTCTCGCAATTAAGGTCTCAACATTTCGTCTAGTCTGCTCTAGTCTGCTTCCTCATCAGGATATTAAGAATTAAACATAAATTCACTGCGAAGACATAAACAACAAAGATCATGTAATATTTCTATAAATGTATAATATGGCAGTGTCCCAATTCTCTGGCTGCGACCGCAAATATCACACAAATCTAAAGAAATGGCTGCGGTCACTGGCTAGTGGCTGCCATAGGTATATGCGTAATTTGCAGCTGCAGCCAGAGAATTGGGACACGGCCTAAGAATGAGAAGTGCGAACAAGTAAAATTTATTGTCTTTCTACATTCCAAGCATGCTATTTTTTCATTATTTTGTTGGTGCTTCAGATATTTTATCAGTATTAAGTGACATTCAACCTCGAAATGTTGGGGGAGGGGGGGGGGGGGTGATAATACATGGCACCCCCACCTCAAATATTGGGGGGGGGGGGGATATATCCCCCAACATGGTGACATGTATCCACAGCATTTTTTGTTTTTACAGTATATACAGGGTGTCCCAGAAAAAAACGCAACACTGTGTTGGGACCCATTATGTTAAAATTAACCTGTTTGTCACTTCAAGATTCAGATATGTGATACAGCCATGTCTTGGCTATCACTATGTAGAATTTAAGCATATTGGGGCTGAAATTGGCAAAAATATGACCAATTGAAAGAGTACTCCCTAAAAACAAATTTGCAAGGATAACACGTATAGTGGTCAACACACACGTCAAGTGTATGAAAGAAAGATTAAAATCGGGTTTTGAGGTTGGGTAATTCAGTCTTGGTCTTTTCACTCAATTTTAGTCCAATTTTGCTCAAATTCTACATGGTGATAGCCAAGACATGGTTGTATCACATATCTGAATCTTGAAGTGATAAACAGTTTAATTTTTATATAATAGTTCTCCGCACAAGTGTTGCGTTTTTTGGGGGGCACCCTGTATATCTTTTATTTCACTTGCTGACATAATTGTATTTCTTTAAGAAATACAATTATGTCAGCAATAATACTGTAACGCGCTTCGATAGCGACCAAGATCTTCAGTCGGATTTGGCAAGAGTTATAAAACAACCGCCTAAGTAGGAAGGACAGACGAACGACAAAAAAACAAATACAAGAAATAAATATTACCCGGGCACAGTTCTTCTTCTGATTCGATGATTCTCTTTCTGTTTCAAAATCATAGTACTTACATTATAATTCCATACTGAATATTGTGGAGAGATCATAACTTATTGGTCCTCGCAGTAGTAGGCTACAACTTCAACTGAACTTAACTTGATAAAGCATGGGAACGCTTCCCCAAGACACTGTGTTGACCCATGGATTCCCAGGCCAGTCTGGATTGGCCAGGCTCAGAGGCGCTCCAACCAACCACGCCACAGACTTAACTCTGAAAGCCTGCCGCCAACGACAATGCTCGTTACAATACTATTCTTGACTTAGACATAACATAGCAAATTTCAATAAATCTTGCAAATCGTGAGAGGATGTTGGTGACGTCACTGTACTCCAGCGTTGTAGTACTCGTACTCGGTACTCGCACTCGAGTACTACTCGAGTACCGTTTTTCCTCGTACTCGTACTCGCACTCGCACTCGAACGTCCAAATGCTCGCACTCGTCCTTTGGTACTTGTACTCGGGCTACAAAATACTCGGAACTCGACATCCAAAAATTGTACTCGAGCATCTAAAAAAATCTGTTCAGTTAAAGTTTGTGGATCTGAGCATTCTAACAACGAATCGAATCTAGTGCATAGAAATTACATGCTTATGAAAAGTTGAATCTGGAAAATAGACTTCGCCGTGCCTGGCGTTTACGTTGTTGTAATGTATTACTGTTGCAACGCATAGCCATGTGTGTTGACCACCATTTTTAAATCAACTGAAGGCATGTTGTCCACATCGACTGTTGTTCAATTTGGGTTCAAAGAATACTGAGAATTTGTGCATAATGGAGTCAAAGGCTACAGCGCAACTTGTTCCTTTTTTTTTTCCGGAAGATAAGTACTTGTACTCATACTCGTACTCGGAAGATAAGTACTTGTACTCATACTCGTACTCGGAAGATAAATACTTGTACTCATACTCGTACTCGGAAGATAAGTACTTGTACTGGTACCTACTTGTACTCGTACCTGTACTCGGTGTACAAGTACTTGTACTCGAATGGCAAAGTACTCGACCTGTCTTGGTACTCAGCAGTCAAAGTACTCGGCAGTACTTGGTACTCAGAAAAAAGTACTTGACTACAACACTGCTGTACTCTTTAAGACTGTGATCGCAGTTTTACTTCCAATTTGTTTCTTATTGGTGTGTGAATTATGTCCCACTGCTCCTCTTTAGAATCTATTTTTGCAATGAATTCAATCCATGTATGACAAAAACAGTATGCACATTATAAAAGTTTGGCACAAGAGGATCCTGTCATTTGTCATTTTTGGCGGCACTTAAAACATTTTCAATAATCATTTATTGAAATTTGGGAAGCTGGAAAGCTAATCATGAGCAAAAGACCGGTGGGAAAATACGGGACATGTTGTCCATGCCGAATATTCTAATAAGTTCATGTTCCTTTCAGGAAGAAATCGCCCATCATGCACCCAGCCGAAGTTGTAGTGCATTTTAATAGTAGATCGATAAACACCACCGCAGTTTCTTGTTTTAATCAAAAGAGGGCGCCATTAAAAACTGTGTGCTCGGATTAGTGTATACTCTAACTAGATTAAGTAGTGAAAAGTGGGGTCACCACCAACGTAGGGCTGGATAGCTCAGTTCGTAGAGCGCCTGTCTGGTATTCAGGAGGTCGCCGATTCGAATCCCGCTCCAGTCAATTTTTCTTTGTTCACTTTTCAATGACTTTAAATTCAGTCAGTTTTCCTTGTGGTTATTTGATGATTAGATTAAGTATTGTTAGTTTATTTGGCTGTTATTGAATGTCAGTTGTTTGTTGGATTATATGATGTTTGTTGTTTGTTTTCATCAATTTTGTAAATAAATACCGGTAATACATATTCAGTTAATTTTTGATGATGCCTGTAATTGGCAGATCTATATTGATGGTTATCTGATAAATAAATAAGTGTCCTTCTATGATGCTTTTAGGGCTTCTCAAGATGTCTTCAGTGCAGCAGCAGACAGTCGCCCAAGAAGGAGTAGTGGAGGAGGCACCCTAAGTAGGTCATTTCAGAGATCTTACACCAGTCCTCATGATGACAAAGGAAGATCAAAACCAACCTTCAGGGTATGTACAGTATGGTTAGTGTTCTTATGTTTGAAAGATTGACAGCTGCCAGTGATGTTCTCATTATTATTAAACATTTAGTTGTCTCATGTGTTTTTATGTTTCTTGGGGTCGATTTCACCAAACTCTTCGTAACTTACTATCAAAATCGTAGGACTTTTGATGCATTGCAGCCCTGCGTGGGATAGGCCCGCTACCATGGGTTATCCTTCGTAATTTAAAAATTAAACGAAATGTAAAGAAATGAAATTTAAGTTTAATTATGATTCTACCGAACAACCACTAGCACTGAAGGACTTACGTGAGATTGCACCTGCCACCGGTATTTATTCGTCACACTTGAGAGAATCCTTTGTTAACAAAGGATGCTTTCCCTATATAAGTGAGCCCTGCGGTCCACACCTCAGGGCATTTTTGGAGGTAAAGCACGTTAGAAGTTTTTGCAGTCAATATGGGAGGGAAAACCCCCATATACGAAAGATCTGACGGTAATGACCCACTAAGGGGTGGGTACGTAAGTCCTTCAGTGCTAGTGGTTGTTCGGTAGAATCATAATTAAACTTCAATTTCATTTCTTTACATTTCGTTAAATTTTTAAATTCTACCTCGCAACCACATAGCACTTCGGCCTTACGTGAGACGTTTAGAGAAACTGCAAAAAATTGAAACAACAGGAATAATTTCAGGTTTAAGCAAAACACGTTATTCAGTGAAAGGAACATGTTAAACATGATATACATCTAAGTTTCAAATGACGACATATATGTACTTAGTCAGTGAAACCTTTAATGGCCAAGAATACTCTCAGCAAAGAAGTTCCGTGTACCCTCTATGGGCTTATCATAGAACTTGGCGAATGTCGAGGATCTCGACCACCCTGCAGCTTTCATTATAGTTTCTAATGGCACACCTTTCCTTGATGCTGCACTACATGATGCTGAACGGGTGCTGTGGGCGGAAAATTTGTCCGTCCGTATACCACACTGTGATAAGGTTAACTTAATCCACCTGGAAATAGTCTCTGAACCCACTGCTTTGTGGGGTGGTACATAACTCTAAAACAGTTTTCTTTCAGAACCTCTGACTAACTTTGTTTTCTCAAGGTAAACTTTGAAAGTAGTCATAACACAAAGTAAGTAATCATGTGGATACTTAATAAGTCGCACTTCTGTATGAGGCTTACCAACTTTACTTGTTTTAGTAATAGCCTCAATAATAAAAGTAACAGAATCTGTCCATACTCGGACAGAGCTCAAGTTCATTTAGAGACAATGTCTGTGAACGTTGACCCGTTGTAAGGGCGACAAGAAGTACAAGTTTCATTGTAATACTTTTCAATGAGAGTCCCTCATTGGGCCCTAAAGTTCTTAGATAATCAAGAACCAAAGTCACATCCCATGTGTCTGAGTAACGAGGCCTAGGTGGCCTCAGGTTATAGGCGCCTTTCATCAGTCTCTTAACCAGAGGATGAGAGCCAATCGTGACGTCCTCAAGCGGCGGAAGAACAGCTGACACAGCACTTCTCGCGGTGTTCAGGGTACTGTATTTACTACCTGACCGGAACAGTTCCGTCAAGAAGTCCAGAACCCTCATCAAAGTTGCTTGAATTGGACGAGTTTCTGTCCGAGCGCAGAACTGAATCCATTTCCCCAGTACGGACCTGTAGCATGTTGTCGTGCTAGAGCGCCAGGATGCGAGGATAAGCTGGGAAGCTGGTCCTGAAATGCCTTGTTGTCGAAGCGTCGCCCTGACAAGTAGCATGCCGTCAACCTTAGACGATCTCGTAATGGGTGGAGTCTGTCAGAGAAAGGAAGCGAAAGCAAATCTGACTGAAACGGCAAAGTGATCGGGGTTCTGGCGAGTAGTTTTAACATTGTGGGGAACCACGACTGTGTATGCCATAGTGGAGCTATCAGAATACCAACAGCCTCTTCGTGCTCAATTTTAGTGAGCACTTTGTTGATCAGACTGAAAGGCGGGAACGCATAAAAACAATCATACGTTGACCAGTCCAAAGTAAAAGCGTCTGTGTGAACTGACGCTGGGTCAGCCTGCCATGACACATAAGGAAACAATTGGCAGTTCAACCTCGACGCAAAAAAGTCGATGTCAGGTTGAGGCAATACTGATGTTATCTTGGAAAAAATAATGGGATTAAGTTTCCACTCCAAATAATCCTGAAATTTACGGGATGCAGCATCAGCTACCACATTGTGTACCCCAGGAATGTGGGAACATATGTTGTATATAGGCTACCACTGTGGCATTGTCCGATTTAATATAGATTAAAATGTCATGTCCTTCCGCGAAGAATGACTGCAATGCTAATGAGCAAGCTTTTACTTTTTAGCTCAAGCCAATTGATATGACGAATGGCCTCGTCTTTGGACCATCGCCCGCTGGTAGTACGACCATCAACATATGCACCCCAGCCCAATGCAGAAGCATCAGTTTCAATTACGTAATCAGGCTCATGTCTGTGAATAGGAGCAAAGGCAACTGGCAGTTCTTTGATCCACCAGTTCAAAGCATCAATTGACTCTTTGGAAATGCTCATGTGTGCCTCAAAATCACCACCTTTAATGGACAGTGCGAGATTCTTTTCGTTCTCAACTGTTCTTCTGAACAAAGGTCCATATGGTACAGCTAGTTCACATGAAACTAACATGCCAATAATTCTGGCAACATCCCGAATCTTGGGAGATTGTTGCCGTACAAGAGTACTGATTGCGGTAATTGTATTCTGTACCTTGGACAAAGGAAGAAACACTGTCATCTGATCAGAGTCCAAATGAAACCCCAAGAAATCAATTTGTCTTGAAGGTGTGATAATCGACTTTTTGTCGTTTATTGTAAACCCCAACTCTTTGGTAAGAGTTATTCGGGCTTGAACATTAGCAATGCATTCTTGAAATGTTCTGCCAACAAGCAGTGAATCATCAATATAGTCACATGATTCATGGCCCCGTAACCTCAGTGAGGCAACTAGTGGTTTGGTTTCATAATTTTAGTGAACACACAAGGGGCACAAGCTAAACCAAAAGGTAGACAGGTAAACTCGTATACCACATTCCGCCAGGTGAACCGAAGATATTTTCTGTGCTCAGCGGCTATAGGCACTGCAAAGTACGCATCTTTGAGGTCTATAGAGGCCATGTAACATTGAGGCCGTATCAGCTGAATTGCCATGCGGATAGTTTCCATTTTAAAATGAAAATACGCCACGAAGGCATTCAGCCCCTTAAGATTTATTATGGGGCGAAATGTACCATCCTTTTTGGGCCGGATGAAAATATTGGAAAGGAATTCACCAGTGGTGTGACTCCTTTCTACAATGGCTCCTTTTTGAAGCATTTTGGCAATTTCAGTGGCTATGATTTCAGCCTCGTTGGGTTCGCAATGCAAATCTTTAGGAATGCGCATTTGGCGTAGCATTGAATTAAATTCAATATGGTAGTGCTGAGCCGCGTCCAGCACCCACTTATCAGATGTAATCTCGCGCCATTTGGCTATGTGATATGCGAGTTTACCTGCCAAACAAAACCCAATAACAGTGTTTTGAACGTTATCACATTTGTGCTCACTCACCACTTTATTTTGAAGCTGACGTCTGTCTCGTCTCCGTAGCTGACTTTCTTTTCTGCCAGCGTTTAGGGCGAAAGGAATTTTCCTGTCGCGATTGCCCGGGCTGGGAAAATGACTTAGCATTTCCCCTCTGTCCTGCACGATCCGATTTCGGAGCGGCAGAGGAACTGGAACGTTGGCCAAATTTTGGCCGAGTTTGTTCGTTTCCTGAATGTCCTTGCACTGCTGCGATAAGTTATCGCCGAACAAGAGCCCGGTTACGGGGACTTGTGCAAAGAAGAGAGTTGAATACTGCTGATTCAAATCGGGCTTGATCAGTTCTCTTCGCCGGAAATTCAACTCGGCGACGGCATGGCCAATTATGGCCATTGAATCAAGCAAGTGTGTCACCAATGCCTTTCGGTCCAGGGTTTCGTTGTTGCCCATTAGAGCCTCAACGCACGACACAATTGGCACCATACCTTTCAGTGCTGCTTGTTCAACCTTTTGTAGCTTGATGTCCATCGATCTGGTCTTTGATTGCAAAGAATTCCAGATTTCTGGATTGACTCTAGTACAGTCAAGTTTTGGAATGTTGCTAGGCCGCTTGAAACTTTTAAGTTGTTCAGCTACCTTATCCTCTGACGGCTTATTGCGCAGTAGCTTACTAATTACAGCAGCCAGCTTGTCGTCGATCGCACTTCCCACGTCCTCCGTCGAGTAGAACTGTTCCACCATGCTGAGTACCCCGGCAGAAGCATTGTCGTCAGCCTTGGGTTTGAGGAGGTCAGTGATGAGCTGGTCCGTCGCAAGCGACTCGTCGCTGGATGAGCTGTCGACCTGGTGGGCGACCTTCTGCCTCTTGGTCGGATGTGTGCTCTCCATGGAGGCAACTACCGTCGACTGAAGAGTCTGCATCACATCCATCACCGCTGTCATCTGGCCTTGTAGCGACTCGAACTCTTTACGAGTGACGACGTCTGACGTTTTCATGGTCTTTCTTGGCTTGGACTTTGACTTCGCACCCGATGAATTATCCACGGGGGCGGAGAATGAAGTAGACGGTTCGCCCTCCGGCACTGTGCCGCTCTGCACTGTGCCGCTAAGCTCGAGGTCTGAGGACCCACCAAGTAAGCCAAGGATATCTGACGATATTGTGTAGACATTATCACAAATATACCGGTCACAAAAATGCACTGAGGTGTGGACCGCGGGGCTCACTTATATAGGGAAAGCATCCTTTGTTAACAAAGGATTCTCTCAAGTGTGACGAATAAATACCGGTGGCAGGTGCAATCTCACGTAAGGCTGAAGTGCTATGTGGTTGCGAGGTAGAACTCGAGTTACGATCGATCATAGGGCTTCGTTAAATCGACCCCAAAGTCCATACTCGTACTCATAAGAAAAAAAGCCTTGTACCCATACTAGTACTCATACTCATGACAAAGTACTCGTACTCATACTTGTACTCATCAAAAAGTACCCATTCTCGTACTCAACTACAACACTGCTTCATGCACTTTATTCCTATTCAATAAAAAAAGGAAGAATAATGATTGTAATGCTACTATAAACATGTAAATGCAAACCTTTCTTTTTAACAGTGCATTCGCAGAGTAATATTGTTGTTGACATTGTTAGCTACTGTGTGTTTTGACTGTCTTGTTTCTGTTTCTACTTCTAGGGTTGCCGTGGCAGGTAGTTACTAGATTGTTAATTATGTAGGTAGGGTTAGAGGCGTCTGTCCCCTGAAAAGGTAACTATTAACTCGTTGCTGACGGGACAGACGTATCCCAATACTGCGGTTTGGGCACTGACTCGGCAACCTGTCTTTATCTTATTCTGTCTCTCATAGCTTGCATCTCTTCTCTCTCTCTTTAAATGTATGTTTTTAGTTATGGCGTCTCATTGATATATGCTTTTGATCATGTATGTAAAGAGCACAATATAAATATTGAATTATATATATATAACATAATTATATTGCCATCTACATTATGTGTACTCCATTGAGTCTGCTGGGTTGTAAGCCCCTGATCAAGGTTCCTCGGTCCAAAATTCTTTCAACATCAATCTTGGCAGTAGCTGTATCACAAAACTCAGGCTACATTCACTGTTCTATCATTGTTATATTGCAACTTGTCAATCCTGAGGTTTATCTTCGGACAAAGGGAAGAAGAGTGTCAGAGTGTGATTTTGGACAATCTGCACACTGCTAAACAGCCACAAATTTATTGAATTTATGGGCCTTTCAAGCTTTTACTGCCTAACTGCTGACTTTTGAAGAGAAAGAAAACATTCTGCCTTTTGGAAATGTAACTACAACTCATCCAAACAAGAAGTAATGCATACTAATACTACTACTATGTCGGGACCGCCAGAAAGGCGTCGCGAGCCAAACCACGAATCATTGCCTTCCAGACATCCTGATCCAGCATGCAGGAGCGCAGCTCTTCGGCACTGGTGAGGCCAGTATCTCTCTTGAGCTGGTCCACGAAAGTGAGATGCCTCCTTCAATGTGCACATTTCCCCATGTATCCAAATCGGTTAGGTTTCATTTGCGTAATATTGGTTTATTCGCAAATACCTGACTAAATCATCAACAGAGCAGTTGGTACATTCATTCAGCTACTGGTGGACAGGTTCCAAAGTTGATTATTTGTTTTAAAACAAAAGCTGAATAAAAAGATGCTTTTTTGTTGTATATGGATACAATGGAATCTTGAATTATTGAACAATTTACAGCTTTCAGTTATGTTTTAATTTTGTATTGCTTTGTTTGTTTGCTTTATGCTAGGGTTCTCTGGGTAGAGCCTTGGGGAGGAAGCTACGTCAGGAGATAGGCTATTCATCCAGTTTCACAAGTGTTCCAGAGCAAGTCAGGGCTAGATCACGCAGTCAAGAGCTAGAAAGCACAATGGTTTAAAGAGCTTCTAGTCATCTGTAAAAGAAAGTAAGTGAAGTATGCCATGCTCAATAACACTCAATAGTGCTTGGATTGATGTTTTTGATGCAGTCATTTCTCCTTTAGATTACCTGAGCCTGAAATCAAAACAAAAAGAACATCCAAATGTAAATGTAGTTTTTGCAGTGTAATGGGAAGACTTTCTAAATGGACATGGTTTTTGCTACAATATCTACATAGTAATTCTAGCAATATTCATGTATGTAGCAACCGGGATGATTGTATATAATAAGCATGAAAAGTTTTATCAGCATTTTTTAAATCATGAGTATTAGTGATTATCCGTCATGGAGATAGAAATATGCAAATTGGGCTTGCCCTTCACCGATATATGAGAAGAGCAAGCCTAATTTGCATTGTTGAAATCTTTTGAAAAACAATTTCAAATCAACCTCTCACTTTTGTTTGACATTGTATGCTTTGTACAAAGTCACAATGGTGGAAATGAGAAATGAAGTTCCCTTTTTAAAGATAAGTTTAAGCCAGAGATGTGGTATTTATTGTTCAGCGTCCAAGTCTGTTTGTTGCAGACTTGGACTGTAATGCAGATTTGGACCCATGCCTTGTGGACTCGCCGTGAGCAAGTGCAGGGAAATTTTTTGAAACTCGTCTTAACCTCTTCAGGCTGTACAAGTACAACCTGCAGCTAGAGGCACTTGATTCAGTCAGTTATCACAGCCAAACTGGCTGATCTGGTCCATGGTGAAAGCACATATCAGAGATGCCACCAGAATTTCATGAAAAAAACCTGAAACACCTTTTACCCAGTCCCAAATACTCGATATTTGTCAAATTTCTTGAGAAAAAAAACCCGAATGCAGGCTAAAACCTGAAATGTGGCACCACTGACATAAACATTTAGGACAAATTTGTATTGTAACAATGACACCCAGTTAATGTGACACTATGAATATCCTGCAGCTAGACTCAAAGCAAGACTTATCAGCCAGAATTCATGGGATGTGGCTGGAAATATTATGTGGGCCTATCACATTTGTACCCTTTCTGTATTTCGTTTTACTGTACAATTATTGTGCCATCCCTGTGATTCAAATAATTATTACCCAAAAGTTGTTATCCAATGACATCCATATGAAACTTTTCCGAGACTTGTTATTCAGCCAACAGAGTCAAGTTTAGGAGAATCCTTCAAAACACTGCATGTTGTTACATATTATTCACATGGCCATGGTTGCTAATATTCTTTTGGTCATATTCAATTGGTCATTGACGGAAGGATGATGGAGTGAACATGAAACCTTTTAAAGGTAGTATCATACTTGTTATCATACTCAATTGTTCACAGATTTATAACTTGCAGGTTATAAAGATGGTGCTGGTAGAAACATACCGTCCGCCTGAAATGCTGTATTTCTCAAGAAATTTAGTAAAAGCAACGACTGAAAATATGTTTGATATTTAAAAGATAAAAAAATAACAGTGAAAAGATTGAAGAAATTCTGTGGGCGTTTTTCACTGGTTTCTTGTTGGCACCCTATGGATCTGGGAATTTCACAGATGACTGTTACTGTATCTTTCTTGATATTTTTGCCCATGAATCAGCATTTCTTGGACAAAAACCAAAGTATGAAATTGCCTTCTATTATGCCTCCTGTGCAGAATTCCTTGTTATCAAGATCAGGAGAGGTGAATGGTATGTGAGTTGGTGATTATTTACAGTCACTTTGGTTTATTTGATCATTTCATAATGATAACAAAGCTGCATCTCCTTTGAGTGATCCCTGATTCTAAGGTTGCAGCATTGCTAATGATCCTTGGGATATAGCTGTAGGTGAGTGATGTCATGGCATGACATGACCAACATAGTGCTGAAATAGCTCAGTTGGTAGAGAGCCAGTATAGTATTCCACACTTCATCAGTAAATTTTATTTGTCCACCTTCCAGTAATTTAATAATTCAGTCAGTTTCCCATGTGCTTCAATACTTTTACAAAATCAGGTACATTAATAATAAAATGTTTCTTCAGATGACATTCAATTTTGAGTCTAATGCACTCAACTTAATATTCCAGACAGATGTGTAAACTCCCTGTGCCTATTTTGTTGTTCGCTGAAAAGACTTCATCAACCCTGGTGCACCCTGACCTCCCACAATGCATGGCATTTGAGCTGCCATATTTGTCCTTCTTTTCTCAGCTCCGTAACAAAACAGACGTGTCTTTCCTACACTCTGTTGAATTCTGGTGAAGAGGAGCAATATGTCACAAATCATCTTCCCCAAGGATGCAAGTACCAGTAACCCATGACTGGACTCAAACCTACAATCTGTATATTGACCACAATACATTGAGTATGCCAGACCACTAGGCTACGGCACCCCACATAGGCTTCATGTTTACAATCCGATGAAGAGAGGCAGGTGCTGTGACACTCCCTGCTATTGTTCTGCTCTACCTGGACGGAAAGCTGTGGAGAGATCTACACACAGATGCACTGCCCAACTGCTACACCAGCCGTACAAGACATGCTAACAGCATGCTAACATTGGCGGTCACTAGTTGTCAATACACCAGCACCCAGCAGCAAGTCCTTGCCGCCATGCGTCAGGAATTCCAGGAATTCATCCCTCGCTACTGTCCAACCACTAATGAAACGAAAGAGAGAAAGCTACGGGCCTAAGCCACCAATACAGGGAACGTACAACATTATCAGCCTCAGCCTGCTACCATCGGCAGTCATTATGGGGATCAGTAATCCATCTCCACTATTGTCCAGCCCAACGAATTGAAGACAAAATGATCTGGATCACACACATCTTCGAACCCAACAACCGCGCTAGCCCATTATGAGTCTGACACATCACTGCCATCAGTCACTGCATGGTTACCAATACAGGGATTGATAATACATCCCTCCCTACTGTCAGGCTGTACCGGAGTGGAAAGCTGCGAGGGTTCCCACACACAGCTCCACCACCCAACAGCCACGCTAGCCCATACAATGCTTCTGAGCTCTGCTTCCATAGGTAGTCACTTACCATAAATACAGGATCGGCGTCACATCCCTTGCTTTTGTCCTATCCCACCAGAGGAGTAAGCTGCGAGCGTCCCAACATAGATGTACAGCTCAATGGCTAACACAGCCTGCACATAACATGCGCCCACCCAGTCTACCCCCACCGACATCGCCACAGACTCCCTGCACTTCATGGGATTGCCCCCACTAGCAATCCAGCAACGGCGCTGCAGCACCCCGAAACATGCCACTCTGATCTGCAGAGCCAACCAGATGATTACGTCACTGGGACCCCAAACCTCCACCAAGCCTACTGACCTAGGACATTATCTACAATTTAGGCTGACTCCTGACCGTGAAAAATCTCGGGTCAAGCTGCATAACGAAATATGAAATTACCCTTTTTTAAGCATAATTGGTTTTCGATAAATGTCAAGAAAAGAGGACAAATTGCCGTTAAATGCCCGATTTCGACTAGACTTGGGGCCAAGTCTTTCTTAGTCCGCGCGGTGATTGTCTTATTTTTTTTCCGCAACTCTCGCGAAACCGCGCGAGGCTCATGGCTACGGCGAGAGCTCAGCTCTCGGCCCGGGACCGCTCAAAAAGAAAGACTTGGGAAACCTGTTTTCACTTTGAACACGGCCTATGGGCTCTTTAGCCGAAATCGTACGGACGAGTCTGATTGGCCAATCTTTATTAAATATATATGAATATTCATTATGTAGGCCTACGCTACATCCTGCACGTGTACACGTCTTACTAACTGTAGCTATTGTGTAGACCTACGTACATCAGGTACATGTTAACCTACACACTTGCTAAAAAAAAATTATTGACATTTACCGTGGGTATTATTCATTTCCATGAACTAATGCACGTATGTTAAACTAATAGATTAAGTTCCAGCTTAATACAAAATGATTTATTAAATCATTCAACTTATGAAGTAATTGAACAAAAACCATAATTTGAAAATGCTGTCCAATGTTAGTAGTAAGTACACCACTACTGCCTTATTTGAAATTGTATACACCCTCAAATAAAATGGACTCTTCTTAACGGCCGTCTCTACGGCAACCGTAATGCAAAGCACGCCCATACGTGAATAAATGAATATGTGTCTGAAACGGGTTTCCCAAGTTTTGAGCGGTCCCGGGCCAAACTCTCGCCGTAGCCATGAGTCTCACGCGGTTTCGCGAGAGTTGCGGGGAAAAAAAGAGACAATCACCGCGCGGACTAGAAAGACTTGGCCCCAAGTCTAGATTTCCACGAACGACGCACCGATCGAAACATAATTTTCTTGCGCATCTTTCAGTTTGCCATGTAAGCATGCAGGGGCTTTCAGTATCAACTGCGCTTGCCATTTATATTTGGTTCATTTGTTTTGTTACTCCAATTTGCAATTTCAGTTATGAACCATTTTGGGGGTTACCAGGGAATTCCGGCGACCATCATAATGATCAAAGGATCAACTGCGGTTATGTTATGTAACCGGCATGTGGCCGGCCGCAGTGATTGGTGATAGGTTTGCAGTTCGAACTCCTTCTCTTCCTAGCTCTATGGGTATACCATACTGACACTCTACCAACTCAGCTATCCAAACCTATGTTGGTGTTTGCCCTAATAGTCAACTATCTTTGTTTGTTTGGCGGTCAGAAGCCATGAAACCACTCTTTGACAGCTGAGTTTGTGACACCAGTATGGTATTCTAAAGATCTCTGGTTCAAATCCAACTCACTAAAAATTCAGTCAGTTTCCCTTCAAAAATTGCGCTGACTGCACTATGTGACAGTATTTGTCAGTGTAACCGTGATGATTGATAATCGGTACATGCTTGCTCTTGGAATACTGTACTTACTGGTGCTCGACCAACTGAGCTATCCAACCTTATAAAGTTGACAGTGTCCCACATTGTCAATATTAAGGGGTTTTCGATTGTGTCGACGAGGACGCCGTTCACGTCCACAACGGACGTTCACTCAATCAGACAACACCCCACATTCACCTCCTTTTGGAGGCGTTTCGTTAACAGTCGACGCACGTCAAGATGTCATGTGATGTCTTTGCAATGAATATTCAAAAATATCAAGGAAGATACAGTAAAAGTAATCTGTGAAAATTTCAGTCCCATACGTCGTTGCCCACTTTTTTAGAAAACAGCGAAAAACGGCCACAGTATTTCTTCAGTGTTTTCTCTTTTATTTTTGATCTTTTAAAAGATCAAAAAGATTTTCGGTCGTTGTTTTACTAATTTCTGGATAAATACACCATTTCAGGCGGAAAGATTTTAACGGTACATGTATGTTTCTACCACCACCATCTTCATACCCTGTACGTTATACGTAAATCTGTGAACATTTCTGTTTTGGTTTCTTACCAAAGTATATATGATACTACATTTAATCCAATCAGTTTCTCTTGTATTAATATTTCATGATTAGACATATATTTCCAATTTCTAGGTGTCAAGCTAAAAGTGATATCATGATATGATGTAGAAGAGTGACATCATTATGATGTATAGTAGTGATATCATTATGATAAGAAGAAAGGGTGATCAAAGTCACGCGATGTCATGTTGCTGGTAGCGATATTTCGGCTGCTGGTACTGCTAGCCTTAATCAGGCAACTGGAGAACTGGATGCTGCGGAGTCCGTTATATCCTGTGGGACGGGACCTGTCCACAGTCCGCTAACACGGTACTGTGAACGCGGACACGGACCGCCAGAGCCACACCGGGGACACGCCCCCAGCTGACTGCAGAGTGAGTCGTACGACATCTGCTAGAGTGACCCGTCCACAGTTAGCTGATCACGGCATTGTGAACCCGAATCCCGCCCCACAGGCTATAACAGACTACGCAGCATCCAGTTCTTCAGTTGCCTGATGAAGACTAGCAGTACCAGCAGCCGAAACGTCGCTACCAGCAACACGACATCGCATGACTTTGATCACCCTTTCTTCTTATCTGTTTACCACCACGATGATCAACCCTTTCCTTTGTATTGATCATTATGATGGTGTAGAAATACAAGCCTTGAAAATAAAATGTGTTTAATCTTAATACATGTTTAATTATCAAGTAACCACAGGAGAAACTGACTGGATTAATTATGTCATTGAAATGTGAACAAAGAAACATTATTGGAATGGGATTCGAATCCGTGACCCTCGGAATACTGTGTCAAGTGCTACCCAGCCCTATATTGGTGGTGTCTCTAATAGTAAATTGTCTTTGTTCGTTTGCCAGTTGGAAACCACGAAACCACACACATACATGTACCGCTATATCCCAAGATCATTGAAGATAAGCAAAACATAGACAATTCTGCAACCTTACAAATAGTGTATGGGGATCACTCAAAGAGGATGTGACTTTGCTGTCAATAGGCAGGTTTAACATGCAAACAGATACGTGTATGTTCAGCTTTCTGTAAACGTCAGTTGTTTCAAAATCCAAACGTAGTGGTTGCACAAATGAAGTATATTTCTGACAGCGGAGAACCTTTAGTGTACCTGACTTTGTGGCAAAATTTGTCATATTCTAAAGTTTTGAAATACATAGAAATAACGCATACGTGTTTCAGCATTTCTTTTCTTTTTAATCTCATCTTGCTCATGACAAACAAATTCACTGCACGTTTAATACTTACGTGTAATGTCATGTAGCGAGCATTTTTATAAGATATCTGTGTCTATTATTGCAAATAGCGGAAAAGCTTTGATGTAATAAGTACACAAAAATTGGTGACATATCCAGCATGATAACCATGTATTCATTTGCATGCAAAACCTCGCTAGTATCATCATCAAATAACCACAAGTGAAATCTGATTGGGTTAATTTTATGTTACTTTCAAGGGAAGAATGAAAGGTTAATTGCTGTAGGATTCAAACCTGCAACCTTCAGAATACCATGTTCTTGTGTGTGGATGTTCTGTAGGAGGAATGGATATAGTTATTTGATTTTGATCTTCATTTCTATACTGAGCATTATTCATGAGGCCCATATTTCCAGTCTTCACTGGAAGTCCCTCTCAATTTGAAATTGGTGAAAGATATAGGTTTTCCCGGCCAATTTCAGCAAAATAATGTTCATTTTTGTGAAAACGCATTCAGGTTTGGACAGATTTTTCAACTCTGTGCAAACTCCTTTTCCTCATTATCACATTCTATTTCGTTTTCGTGCATTCAGGATATGTGCCTTACCATTCAGGTTCGCATTGGTGCATTCTATTTCGTGTAAAGGCATTCAAAAGTTGAATATTTTCTGTTTTTGACAATTGGGGCAATCAAATTAAAAATCAGGGATGCGTGCACACTGTTTTGTCTGCGCATGCTTTTCTTTTTCATTTAAAGACACTCTATTTGGAACTTTAATTGTTCAATTTAGATGTAACATGGATAAATCAACTAATCTGTGGTACATCTCTGGTGAAACAGGGTTGGTCTTCATGATAGATACTTTCAGAATTCAGATAATCTCATAATTGTATTTGATGCCCATACCTCACTCCAAGACGGTAATTTTAAGTTTAGGCGGCATTTTGTGTATTCACACTCACTTCGTGTTTAAACTTTAAAAAAATATATGGGCGAAACAAAAGGGGTAATTGTATATTTTCAAACGAAAAAGATATGTATGTAATTCTGTTTGTAGTCTGTATGTGTTTAGTTTCTCTACATTTTTTTGCTTAGCCCTCAATTTCCTGACGTGCAAGGTCTGCCATGTAGGTCTGAATTGGAATTTACATGTGTGAGAAGTGAATGCTTATGTGAATTCACCAAGTTGAATCGCAGTTAAGGGCTTTTGACGATTTTGAATGCACGACAAGATGATCTGAATTTGAAGACCGGATTCATGGAAAGAATGATACAATAACGAAATTGAACGACCATGTGGACGAGCATTCATTTGAAAACGAACTTAATTGAACCCCATGTTAAAATTAATGCTTCTTTGCAGAAATTGGCCGGGAAAACCTATATTATTAAACATGCCATATGCCAAACCTTTGTTTAATTGTACAGTATATTAAACAGTGTTGTAGTACTCGTACTCGGTACTCTCACTCGAGTAGTAACTCGAGTACCGTTTTCCGAGTACTCGTACTCGTCCTTTGGTACTTGTACTCGCGCTACAAAATACACGGAATTCGACATCCAAAAATTGTACTCGAGCATCTACGTACTCGTACTCGAAAAAGAATACTCGATAAAAAAAATCTGTTCAGTTAAAGTTCATGGATCTGAGCATTCTAACAAAGAATCAAATTTAGCGTATAGAAATTACATGCTTATGAATAAAGTTGAGTCTGGAAAATAGCCGTGCCTGGCGTTTACGTTGTTGTAACGTATAGCCACGTGTGTTGACCACCATTTTTAGATCAGCTGTAGGCATGTCGTCCACATCGACTGTTGTTCAATTTTGTTTCAAAGAATTTGTGCAGAATGGAGTCAAATGCTACAGTGCAACTTGTTATTTTTTTTTCGAAAGATAAGTACTTGTACTTGTACTTGGGTGCACAAGTACTTGCACTCGGAAACCAGTACTTTTACTCGACTGGCAAAGTACTCGGCAGTAAAAGTACTCGGCAGTACTTGGTACTCGGAAAAAATTACTTGACTACAACACTAATGTTATTAAATGGCATGGATGTGAACTACATTTGTTTATGGCAGAAATCAATTACTTCAGTGGACCAAATGTATATTATTGTGCATTATTGACCCAAAGTACAAGCATCTTGTCAAGGCTTTCTCCTGTGGCACCATTGTCTGTTTAAATTTCATTTATCACCTTCCACGTTTTTTTTTCATCTGCCAGTTAAATAAAAACACCACTGTGTTTGTAAACTTTTTTTTCCAAATTATATTCACATACCCTATTATACAAGCACAGTGTGAAAAGATTCACAACTGATATTCATGTGTTTTATGCATTAAAGATGCATTTCCAGTACAGTGGAAACAAAATACAAAGCATCATTTGTAACTTCATTCAGAGTATGTTCACTGTGTATCTTCAAACTGGAAGGGGGTCAGTCATGTTTCACTGTTCAGTATAAGACTATTTTGGCCTTGTTTTGTACCGGTACATAAAAGTCCTCTCTCACATGACGCATGACAAGGAGTGACTGAGAGAATAGTGTCTATCAGCTCTGCTGGGTTCATAATCAGCAATGCAGAAGTTTGACATTTGTTGTGAGGCCATAAGTGTTTTCATGTCAGTCTAATCATGAAGGGTTGTTGTTGCCTGTTCTATGACATGTATGAGAACATTTACTGTGAGAATAGTTACTGAACATGGTTGGAAACATTTTTATCACCATTTGACGCAATAGATTGTTTTCACTTTAGAAATCAAGGAGGTGTTTTGAATCATTGAATTCTTTTAGTAAAGTTATCTTTATTTTTTTCATTTGGGCCAAATTTCTAGGCTAGCTGAGTGATTGTGAAATCCTTAATTATTAAGGATATTAATTATTAAGTGCACAACAACATTTCTCACTAAAACCAATTTTGGAATATTATGCTTCCAATTTTAAGCAGAACCTGTTACACCATTATATCTCATAGCATTTCTACTTATTTTGTGACTGGTTCACCCTTCTCCACAGTACAAACATAAAACAACCTCCTTCCCCTCACTATGCTCAAATCACATTTGAGCATACTTTGTAATACTAACAATAATACTCAATCAACGTAATCAATGATTCAAATTTGCTATTAAAATAATTTTTTGAAATGGGTACATTTTGTTTGCTTATATGAAAAAAATTTCTTTTGTCTGTAGATCTTCAATACAGTGAATACCACTATGGTTATTGTAAAAAGTTTATCATTTCCAAAAACCATTAATGACTACCAAATTACTATGTACATTTTGTCATTCATGATACTGTATATTTAATAGTTGCTAGACTTGTTGCTCTATCTTGTGGTATTCCTTAGCAGTGGTGAAACATTTAAAGGTTATGTCTTCATCCACTTGATGTGCATTACAGAACTGTTAATAGTTAAGATATTACTTTGACATCAAGTATAAACCTGCTTTCACTGAATTCTTCATTATGTACATAAATATATTTATATTGTTAAGCTTATTAAGAGAGATCTATTTTTAAACAACAGATTTAGTCAAGTATTGAGACAATGGGAGACTTTGGAGAACTGGTCTTCAAGTCAACAGCGCACGCTCACGCACAACACAACAGTGCACTTAAAACAACACGCACATACTCACAATTGCGTGCACGTGCGCTGTTGACTTGAAGAGCGGCTCTCCAAAGGCTCCCATTGTAGTGAATCATATGCCACGGTAAATGTTATATAATTATGTATTTTTGAGAGACGAGTATGCATTAAAACCAAAGGAGTTTTCTTATTCGTAACTACTGTATATGCTTCCATTCATAAGTGATTTCAAACTCTAACAATGCACAGAGAAGTTGGCATCCTAAACATTCATAAACCGTCTGCTCTGTATCTGTGTATGGAGATAAGGTGATTGATAATATCACACAATTGTTAAGAGTGTCTCACATTTGACCTGCTTTCTGTAATATTACTGACATACCTTTTTTATATTCAATCTGATTTATACCTGACTATAAAAGGTGTGTAGTTGAATTAAGTAGTGTTTTGCAAGGAACAGTAATTTTTTCAAATGCACTGGATCAGAAAAACAAAAATTATATCCATGCCATGCTTAATATGAAAATGAGACTTGTTTTATATGCCTTTTATAGTTTGAAGATTGGTACATAATATATTGCTTCTCTTCACCTTGGTGTAAATGGGTACCTGTGAGCATAGAGATGTCTTTGTATGCTTGATTAGCCCTTGTGCGCTTTGTAGGCAGTGTGTTAATGGGTCAAATGACCAGGGGTAATAATTGTGTAACAACACTAGGGCCTACATAAATGTATTAATAATTACAAATTGGGTATTAGGGAGACACGTTAGCATCTAACAGTGGACGGTACCAGCTACCTTTTAAAGACATGCTCTCAATATGAACATATGTCAATTTCAAGTTCATTGGTTTGGAGGATGTTTAGAAATAGGTAAGTAAAGTTTGTGCACAACCCTATGGGAAAGTCTCCCTAAGGTCCAATCCTCGGTTAATTAAATTATTATTATTATTATTAAAGGTTTTCCCGGTCATTTTCGGCAAATGAGCGGACAATTTTAACGCTGCGTCATTCCATTTCGCGTGAAACTGTAAGGACCTCAAAATAGTCATTCGATTTCACTTCATGTGCAAGCAAATGTAAACAAATGTCAGGTGATTACATAGAACTGCCTTTCAAATTAAAATTCCATTCGAACAGCATTCAAAATTGGCATCCGTAATGCCGATTTTGCATGCATAAACTGAATGACTGTTGAATTTAATTGAATTCAATGCTATTTAAATACGGATGCATCAAAGTGAATTCGAGTGACAGTTTCAACCGAGGAGGAAAAAGCACTGAAAATGAAATTGGTCGCTCATTTGCTGAAAATGTCCGGGAAAACCTATATTATTAGTTAAATGAGTTGTACCTGCTAACAAAATGTGACACTGAACTGAACAAAGTGTGGCAACATATTGACGAAAATGCATCTCCGTGCCTTTACCATCATGGTTATAGCTGCCATATAATGATGTGTTAAGTATACTTGCTGTCTTATACTCATTTCAAATTGCATTTAATGTACATATATGTAGCAACAAAATATTAAAGGGGGTTTAATGACTAACAACATGCAAACTGTTTCATTGGTACTCCCCAATTCATTGCATTTCTTTCATTATGTGACCATTTTATTTTTACAAAGAAATGTTAGGTTCACCCCTGAATACTTGTGATGTGAAAAACAGTGCATCTGAGTTGACAATTAATTAGAGTCTGAACATGCATTTATGTATTTGGTGGCAGCATCTATTCACCATTTCTTCCATTGAAATATTTTTAATAGCGCTCCGCACTTGCGCTAAAAATAGCAGGCTAAATGCTGTGACGTCACACCGGATCTCAGACAAACATTGCAACGTGTGATGGCTGTCGTTGTGTGCACGTGCATGCATGGTGTACACTACGTGTGTGAGTCTGACATCCAGGGATTTTGTACATGTGTGCGTTGGTCAAATCACTTGTGTGACGTCATTAGTGAGGAGCGCTATTAATCTCAATCTTTTTTATCAATCATGACACTGTCAGTAATATTACAATGGCTCAATTTATGCAAATACTCAAAATAGTTTATGACAATCACTGGTGTGAGTGCTCGACATGCATTAATTATGCACAGAAAATTACCCGTCCTGCCTCATCTTAGGATATGAATGGTATTCTAGGATACATTACATGTACATATCAAACATGCTTTTGGTTCTAGAGTTTCATGCATTCAGCATAGTACAGAGAAGGTTGACACACCACATTATGCAGACATTTGGTAGAAAAACAACTGCAAGCCCTTCTATGCCCATGTTAACATATTGTGATATATATACACCTGTAGTGGATTAATAGGTTGTCTTATAATGTTCAATAGCACTCCGCACTAATGACGTCACAAAATCCCCGGATGTCAGACAAACACTGTCTCACACACTTAGTGTACATGCATGCGCACCCTCACACGTTTGCATGGTTGCAATGTTTGTCTGAGATCCGGTGCTATTTTTAGCACAAGTGAGGAGCGCTATTAAGGTTACATAACAGGTGTTACATTACATTAAAAAAGGTACATATTCAAGTGTTGTTTCCTTCAGTTTATTCTTATGCCAGTTTGCATGACTAAACATATTCTACTTGTACAGCTATAACATAAAAATAAATGTATTTTATCAGTTAGAAGGTTAATAAAACTTAAGAAGAGCATGAACATTGTGAGTTTTGCAATTAACATTAATTTACTGAATAATGCTGGTTGTCAGAATTCCCCTAACATATGTTATATTTTGTCTTAATTTTCTATGGGACGTTCTTCTCTTGGTGAAGAAAGGCCTGTGGTGTAGATATGTCCCACACATACCATACACATAATCATGGAGCCATATCATGTTAAAGGGTCAAACTTCACACCTCAATAGGTCTCTGCGCTCAAGCTATTTATAGAATACGCCCTTTATATCGACAGCTATAGTTACACAGATGTTTGGACAAATTGCACAACGTTTACGTGTAAGTTGGGTATATGACGAACGACTTGTTGGTCCGAACATCCGAATGTGACGTCATGAGCGCGGAGCCCTATTCTGAACAAACCCTTGATTGGGATGAAACTTAATACAGTGTAGTATGTTTAAAAGAACTGTATGCATGTAAGGAAGACCTGGGGGGGGCAGAATTTTAGGTGGTGGGGGGGGTTGGTTGCGTGTACGATCACCCCCCCCCCCCCCATATCGGGGGGAAATTAAAACTTGGAGTATAATTATGCAATGTATGGCAGTTAAAAAGGTATTTAGTTATTGTTACAAGCATACAACATGCGTTTGAGAGATGAAACGCAAGGATAAACTGCTAGGAACGATGCTGGTCTTCGGTATGAGTGCGTATGTGCACAACTCTTGATCCGTTCAACAAGGCCTTGCATTATTTCAAAGCGCGCCGCTGGAGGAAAAAAGAAAAGAAACGGGTTGGCTTTGCGTATGCGACTCCGGAACCGCGTTACAAAGGAAGGCTCATTTGACATGCGCGCTTATTATAATAAACCGTCTATTAGGCAGAATCGTTAAATGTATTAATTAATAGACAGGAAGGCCCGATTTCACTTGGGAAGATTCGATCAATCCATGGTCCAAGTCTGAGATGGTCATAATAGCGTAACTCGCACCTCGGCACATTCATTATTGGACCGGAGAAGAAACATCATGGGCAGTCATTTCTCGACAAGATTCAATTCAGCCTGAGGCTCGTGAATTTCGGTCAACCTGATTAAATGTTTCCAAATCAAAGCATTTGAAAACGTCCAAAATTATGACCTTTCTTAAGAGCTACCAAGAAACTGATGAGGACCTGCAATCAACGTCTCAGTTGCAGGATGAAGAAAGAGCATCAAGTGGGATTGAAGATGGAGTCCATGGAGGATGTTTCAATTGATGAGTCCAAACATGATGGAAATCTCAAAGTAATGACTTTGAAGTGGATGGGTCCAAATCACCCTAGGCCTTCGTATATTCCGCCAAAGGTAGCAAACAAAATCATTTCCAGGCAAAATGATACAAGATGTATCCTTGGATCCATTAAGACCCCTCCTTGAAAGGAAGACTGTGCTTCACATGTATGAAAGCACAGAAAAACTTTGCCATTTAAAAATGGCACAAAACAAGAAACCAGCATTTGTGTCTACCGGCTTTGATAACTGGAAAAATGCAATTCAAAAATTTGAGAGTCACATAATGTTGCCTTTGGCGATTGCTTCAAAATCTCAGCCAGCCATTGACGTCCAAATGAACATCAGTCTGAGAAAGCAGCAGGGGGAATCCAGTAATGCCCTTGTATAAGTGTTCCGATGCCTGCGCTTTCTCCTACGCAAGGGAATTCCATTCCGGGGGCATATGTCAGAGGAGGGCAATTTTGTTCAACTTCTCAAACTTTTCCAGGAAAGCGACGCTGGTCTGGATCATTATCTCAAACGAGCAATCAGATTCACTTTGCCACAATCGCAGAAGGAGATGATTCAGATGTTCTGTCACCAAATCGTGAGAACACTAGCTGAAGGTATCGCAAGGAATGGTCCTTTTGGCATAATGGTTGATGGGACTCAAGATATAAGTGGCGACGAACAAGAGTCGATTTGCATTTGCCACGTGGACGAGAATCTTGTCATCAATGAGGACTTTGTTGGTTTGTACAACATACCAAGCACATCCGGTGAAGTAATTTCCAGTATGATATGTGACATAATCACTCGCCTGTCACTTTCCCTGGATAACTTGAGGGCCCAGACATATGATGGTGCTGCCAAAATGCAGGGACAATACAGGGGGTGCCAAGCCAGACTTAAAGAACACCAACCACTCACATTGCACTTTCATTGTGCATCCCATGTGTCAAATCTGATCTTGCACCATGCAGTTTCCGATTATCCCGCTGTTCGAGATGCTATTCAGTGGGTCCATGAGCTGGGTGTTTTTTTCAAGAGATCTAGAAAGTACAAAGTCAGTATCTATTCAAATATTGTATTTTCATATTTGGTAATACATTATCACCAAAAATATTCATTCAATTGCGACTGTGTAGGGTTATAATGATGTGAGCTGTCATCATGGTGTAATACAAATAAAAGGTCCATTATTTATACTTTTAAACCCATTTACTGTAGGCCATCTTTGAGGCGATCGCACACGACAGCTCTGATGATCAGCCTATGAAGCCTTCCACAATTCATCCCCTGTGTCCTACTCGTTGGCTTTGTAGGTTAGCTGCTATCCTGTCAGTAAACGATAACTACAAGGCCGTTCTCGAAAGCCTCAGAGAGATGACATCATCGGGCTCTTCCGAATCGGCTGCCAATGCGAATGGTCTCCTTGATCGCTTTGAGAAGGGAGAAACCTACCTCAGCCTTGAGATGGTCACAAAGCCTATAGCAGCTCTAGAAGCAACTGAATCGTTCCTGCGAAGCCCGCTCAGCTGTCGTTTCAGGTACAATATATTTACATTAATTTGCTGTATTACTGTATACATTAATGTTTTAGCATAGAATGTTGATTAATTAAACTATTTTTGGAAAGATTGTGTTTTCAACGGACCTTCGAAATCAATCAGACTTTACGCACTTGGTAAGACGAGTATTTCTCGGATTATCTCCTCCTAAAAGTATAATTATTAATACTAATAATTATACTTTTAATTTCTCCCAAATCATCACTTTGCAGGTTTGCTAGAAGCAATCAGCGTGACAACAAACCAGATGACTACATGACGGACGGATGACGAGTTTCACGTACGAAAAAGCAGTATCCAAAGGCAGATGAGCTGGGATTAGACCCACTTCACCTTCCAAGGAAAAGGAATCCACCACAACATTTCACAGGGCCAGCTACGGCATTCAACCCAACAAGTACTGAACAGTTCTACAGGCAGCATTACTTCACCTTCGTTGATGCTGTGGTAGTTCAGCTGAACGAGAGATATGATCTTTCTAAGACTGACCTGGCTTCGTATAAGAAGCTGGAGGATATGCTTTTCTCTGGGAAAGTGGAAGACGCAAGCTTCCTCCAGAAATATCCGAAGCTGAAGAAAGATATCTTGGCAGTGCAGCTGGCTATGTTCAAGTAGACGACGGGAGCGTGCAGCTTGCATGAAGCAAAGGTCGCATACCGTGACATGACGAAGGAACTAAGAAACCTGTTCCCTCATGTCATTACACTACTGAAATTGATCCTCGTATATCCGGTCTCATCGAGTAAAAGCGAACGGAGCTTCTCTACTCTGCGACACTTCAAGACATGGCTGAGGAGCAATATGACTCAGCGGAGGCTGAATGCAGTGGCTGTGTGCAACATCCATAATGACTTGCTAGACAACATCTCTGTCCAAAGTCTCGCCAAGGAATTCGTGACAAGAAGCGAGATAGGCGCAGCAAATTTGGAAATTTCTTAGACTAGGTAAGGTTATATAGGATATAAGGATATGATAAGGAATATAGTGTATGCTGATCATTTAATACTGTTACTCCTTTTATTATGATTATTTTTGATATTATGATTTTTCTAGTGATTTATCTATTGGTTTATTCATTTATTTTGTCATTAACAATATCAAATGAATCAAGACTACTTGTTTTATTCTAAATCAGGTAGCAGTGCTGTCAATACATGTACACAATATAATACCAAAGTACGCCCCAGCTACAGGATCATCCCCCAGGTCTGAGAACCTGTCTACGCCACTGCCGTTAGCATTTACGGAATAGGACAAATTAATTTAATTAATTATTGAAGTAGGGTTGGTGCCATAATGCCAGTGGTGTTAACCGAGGCATAGTAGATCGTCCGGTTTGTTTAGGTTCCTGGTTGCACCGGCCGCACAAAAGACTACCAACAACTGGTAAAGGCGCTGCAGGTGCGTTTTGACCCAACGGAATACTGGAACTACACATAGCTCATTTGAGGAGCCGTAGACAAAAGAGCACAGAAAGCCTAGCAGAATTGGGCGAGGATATAAGACGACTAGTTTTATGTGGATCTTTTGTCAGACAGTCGAGACCGCATGGCCCAGAGACCATTTTTTGGATGCCTTGACAGACGGCTAAATAAGAATACGTGTTATCCAAATGCAAACTACGACTCTAGACGACGCCGTTGCTGGAGCAGTGGAGCTGGAGGCTGAAAAAAAGCTGAAAAGGCATGTACCGCACCAGAGACAAAGAAAGTTTGTAGCACCAATCAGAACCCAAATCCGGTAACAAAATCAGTTCTCGTCCAGCAAGGGAGACTTGGGGTGCACACAACTGGCCAAACACCAGATTGAAACGGGGAGTGGTGCCAATTCAGCAAAGGGCTGTAGCTGAGAAGGAGATCCAGTCGATGCTTGAAAAAGGTATCATTGGGTCATCATCAGGAACGTGGGCATCACCAATTGTATTGGTCCGGAAGAAGGACGGGAGTGTTCGGTTCTGCATTGACTATCGGCGCCTCAACGTGGTAACCCAGAAGGACGCCTACCCAATCCCACGGATTGATGACACAATAGACACTCTTTCTGGTTCATTACGTTGGATCTCGCCTCCGGTTATTGGCAGCTTCCAATGGAGGAGGAGCATAAAGAGAAGACAGCATTTGCCACCCACTGTGGTCTCTTCCAGTTTGAAGTCATGCCCTTTGGGCTATGTAATGTCCCTTTGACCTTTGAGAGGCTCATGGAACAAGTCCTTCATGACCTGCAGTGGCAAACTTGTTTGGTTTTATCTGGACGACATTATAGTCTTTAGCCAAACTTTTTAGGAACACTTGGAACGCCTCCAGCAGATCTTGACACAGATCCAGCAAGCAGGATTAAAGCTCCAGCCTAAGAAGTGTCATTTGTTCCAGTCTGAGGTGTCCAACTATCTCCGACATGTGGTTTCAAACGAGGGTGTGAAGACGGACCCCAAGAAGATGAAGCAAGTTCCAGGCAATGTTCATGAAGTTCATAGTTTTCTTGGCCTTGCTTCTTATTATAGCCGCTTTGTTCAAGGATTTGCTGAGCTGGCAAGGCCTCTCCACAGACTGACTGAGAAAGGCAACCACTTCAATTGGACCGATGACTGTCGGGCTGCCTTCAACGCCTTGAAGTATCGACTGGTCTCTTCCCTGATCTTAGCCTACCCCACCGAGACGATAAATTTGTCTTGGACACAGACACCAGTGATTTTGGCATCGGGGCGGTCCTATCTCAAGTACAAAATGGAATCAAAGGGTTGTGATCTATGCCAGCAGATCCTTGTCCAAAAGCCTTGTCAGCCAATTATCAGCGTCGCAACTGCAATCAGAATGCCAGCCAGCGCTGTTACGAGATCGGCAGTGCAGTTATGGTAAGGATTTAGTGTGCAAAGCAGAATTGAACACACTAAATATACGCGGGTTGAATTACAATTACAGAGATTGATTAAGAGCTGATATTATGTTGTAGTATTTTTCTTCTCAGCGTTGATCCCTCGTGTGGCAAAATGGGCCTCCACCTGTGCGAACCATACATGTGGATCTGCTGGCCAGTATTTAGGCAGTTTCAGGCTAACTGCTGCAGTCAATGGTGTGGCGGTCGTGTCCACTGGTGGTGCTGGTGTCAATGGAAGTGCCCATGTTCACAAATCACGTCTGGGTCACCAATCTAGTGTGCAAAGCAGAATTGAACACACTAATATACTTGGGTTGAATTACAGTTAATACAGAGATATCTTTATTGTGTATACACAAATGGTGAGCAGTGTATAACACTGAGTTGACAAACCCAAGTATTAAATGTTCGGGAACATGAGGCACTAGAAATGTTGCTTGTATGATGGCTAGCAGTAAGACTGGGAAATATACCCTCAGCAGGCTTTTTATTAACAGATGCTGAGGCGTTACAGGAGAACGAAGAATCAAGTCAGAACACTGAGTCACTCAGGGTCACTGGTTTGCCTGGTGTCAATCAATGTCAAGAAGGAAAGTATGTGACAACAATTGTTCTTGGAAATAAGGCTTCACTCCCGTCCAGCGCTACCCAACCGTCATTGTCTGCTGCCCAGGAGAACACCTGGCAGGATGCAGCAGCTCCACAGACTGAGCCTCCGCTATTGTCATCGGGCAAGGCCCACAACCTCACTCCCTCTGAGAGCTGCTTCTCCTGCTACAACTGCCCTGGCTCTCCGAGGTCTCGGCGAAGGGTTGAATCTACTGTTCGGACAATTCTCCCGAATCGCCTTATGCCAACGCTTTGGAGGCCATGCATATCCCCTTTAACGGAGTGAATTCTCGCCTTCAAGATCTCCCACTCTGCGGTGAGGACCTGTTCATGGGGAAATTTCTCGAGATGCTCAAGGCCAAAGCCAAGCGTATCAACACTACCAAGAAGCTCTCACTACGCCTAATTCCAGCGGCGAAGCCCCAGCCAAAGATGAGGATCCTCATCACGCGCCCCCACTCCTTCAAGGGGACGGCATCAGTGACTCCCTCGCTTGACCTTCTGCGACAGCTAATCCCGAACCCGTTGACAGCCCTCTGCAAAGTTTCATAGGGTTCTGGCGGGAGATTATCAAGGACTCACGGATATTCCATGGAGTTCACGAGCACCCCTCCGCCGAAGGCTATGTCGCGACAGACTCTAGTGCCACACGACAAAGCCCAATGTGCGGTACTGGAATCAGAGATGGACAGCCTCCTACACAAATTTGCCATCCTCTCCGTGCCACCTCTCTCCGAGACAAAGGACGGGTTTATATCCATCTTCTTCCTGACACAAAAGAAGGAACCTGGCAAGTGTCGTCCTATCATCAATCTCAAACCACTGAACAGGTTTATTTGCCCCAGATGTTTCCGCATGGAGACCCTCAAGACAGTGATGTTGGGCGACGTTCATCAACCTCCTAGACGCTTACCTGCACGTGCCCGTTCACCCGCGAGACCAAAGATTCCTTCGATTCACGTATTGAAGAGACCAGACCAACAAGTTCCGGTCGCTCCCCTTCGGTGTTTCCACTTCGCCGTGGGTTTTCACCCGAGTAGTCCGAGTGGTTGCAGCCCACCTCAGACAGTTGGACGTGATGATTTTGCAGTACCTGGACAACTGGGTCATCATCGGAAGCACCCAGAATGAGGCGGACGTTGGCAACCATCTGACTTTAATACAACCTCACAAGCCGCCTCGGGTTCCTCGACGAGAAATCCAACCCTTGACCATCACAACGCCCCAATCACCTCGGAGTGATTCTCGACCTCTGCTCCGGCACTGCCAACCCGACACCAGAAAGAGTGGCCAACCTACAGGAATGCGCGTCGCTCCTCTACAGAGCCTGCTCCACCCCAGCCCTCGCATGGCTCTGCCTACTCGGACTGATCAGGTGTGAGCATGGTGGCCCTCGATCTCATGGTGCAAGCTCCACATGAGACCACTTCAACTCCCACTCCTTTCGCAATATCGACCCAAGACCGACTCCATCAACGTCGCGGTCGAGGTTACACTACTCATTTGCCAGCACCTCCTCGGGTGGATGGAAGAGGATTACCTGACTACCGGCACCCGAGCCAAATAAGTCATAACGACAGATGCCTCTCTCTTGGGGTGGGGTGCTTCACTTCCCCTACACCAAGCGTCCGGGACTTGGGACCACGTCAAGGGAAGACGAATAATAAAATACTAGCTCCCCTCAGCTGTGTGTACTGGCCTGGCAGATCCTACAGTGGACCAAAGACATCGGGGCCCACTTACAGGCCATCCACATTGCCTGTCAGGACAACGTGACGGCTGATGCACTCTCCCGAAAGTCGCGATTGCCCTGTTCTGGCCACGCTAACCCTGGTTCACCAGACTGACCAGACTCTTGGTACAGGTACCGACCATGCTCCCAGACAGACCGGACATCCTCCACCAGCCGTAGTCAGGGATTCTGCACCCATCACCCTGTGATCTCCACCTGACTTGCTGGATGCTATCAAACTATCCCTCACTTTGGCAGGGCTTTCTGGCGATGGTGCCGCCATGGCCGAAAGGGGACAATGCCCGTCAACCCAGAAGATATATGACAGCAGACTATGCCTTTTCGCTTCGTGGCATGACGACCATGCTTTTTGTCCAAATGACGCACATGTAACATCAGTGGCAGATTTCCTCATGCACTTGTTCCACACCAGACTACAGGTTTCGACAATCCGCAACTACAGATCTGCTCCGGCAGCCATACGTCAGGGCTTTTGAGGGTGGCTCGTCCATATTAATCAACACGGAACTCCACCACCTCCTGCGGGGCATGTTCGTGGAACGACCTCCCAGCAGACAGCTATTCCTTTCCTGGAACCAGAGCGTCGTCCTTCAACTCCTCGCAGGCCCTCCATTCGAACCATTCTGCAAGGCTTCCCTGATGCACAATACCATCAAACTCGCCTTCTTCCTGGCAATGGTTATGTCTAGGAGGACCAGTGAGATCAAGGTACTATCTATAGCCGTGGGCCACATATGCTGGTAGCCCCATGGCGTCCGACTCATTCCGACCATTGGCTTCTTCACCAAGAACCAATCCCCCGCCTTAGAGCCACCGAACATCTTTGTGTCATCCCTGGCATCGCATACTGTCAACACATTAGACAAACTATGGTGCCCCGTCAGGACCCTGAAGTGGTACCTAGCCAGGACAAAGGACCTGAGAGAGAACTCCTCTCAGCCCTCCCCTCCACCACCAAACCTCACCATCCAGTGTCTAAGGACACCATTGATCGCTGGATGGGCGAGACCCATCCGGAACTTTACCCTGGGTACAGCACATGAGGGGTAATGTCCATGTTTGTTCCTTACAGTACATGTCATGTATGTCTGTGTTAACATTTTGAATTAGGGATGAGCGCACAAGGCCTACAGTACTACATAAAGCCACAAATAACCACAAACAGTTTCTCAAGACAATGCAAGAAGGGGGAGGGCAGTGTGTGTGTGTTGTTATAATGCTTTGGTTGCGTCATACCAAAAGGAGAAATGTTATGAGTTGCAAGTATGACAAGAAGATTCTCCATATGTTATTCTCCATACAGAGTTACAGTCACAGTGTTACAGTACATAATATATTCATAATATATGTCATAATTCTCCAGTCAATTGATTTTTTTTTAGATTGTAGTCCTACTTGGTTATTACTTTATAGTCTCAGCTACATGTACATCCAATCAACATAACTTATTTTCAAAATGTTCTTTAACTTCAGAGAGTTTGGTCAGTATAAAACAAAGTGTGAAAAAATGTGTGTCCATTTTGCATCACGGTGTTACGGTAGTAATTAATCATTCATAACTTACTACTGTAATTAATTTGAAGTTTCATTAATTCTCTCCTTTTTAAAGTTTTCTGTGATGACAGTAATGAATACTGTAATGCAATAGAGGGCGCTAGTGCAGCGCGATAAGGCATAATAGGGCAACGATATGGCGCATGTTAACCATGCATTGCGAGCTAAGCATAGCAGCAATAGGGCTACGCATCGTGCAGAGTGTGATCCAAATCCGTCCCTCACATGAGGGACGGACATTGATGCATTAATTGCTTTGCTAAAGATTTCTTGAATACTTATTGTCAGTAAAAACATGTTTAGCCCCGACACCAGTGCAAGTTGGCCACATGCCATTTTCAATTTGTTTATTTTGGTTGTTTTTTTAAAGAAGATTTTAGGGCGTGAGGGACGGACATCAATAAAAATGACTACCTTCACCCGAGTCTACTGATTTTTTTTATTCGTGAAATAACCACAAGGGAAACTGACTGAGTTATTTTAAGTCATTGAAAAGTGAACAAAGAAAAATTGACTGGAGCGGGATTCGAACCGGCGACCTCCTGAATACCGTACAGGCGCTCTACCAACTGAGCCATCCAGCCCTATGTTGGTGGTGACCCCAATAGTCAACTATCTTTGTTCGTTTGGCAGTCAGAAGCCATGAAACCACGCACACACCGCCACACCCCAGGGATCGTTTCAATGATACACGCAACAATGCTGCAACCTGGGAACGGCACATGGGGGATCACTCAAAGAGGATACGGCTTTTTAATTAATATATTCGTGAAATAACCACAAGGGAAACTGACTGAGTTATTTTAAGTCATTGAAAAGTGAACAAAGAAAAATTGACTGGAGCGGGATTCGAACCGGCGACCTCCTGAATACCGTACAGGCGCTCTACCAACTGAGCCATCCAGCCCTATGTTGGTGGTGACCCCAATAGTCAACTATCTTTGTTCGTTTGGCAGTCAGAAGCCATGAAACCATGCACACACCGCCACACCCCAGGGATTGTTTCAATGATACACGCAACAATGCTGCAACCTGGAGGCACATGGGGGATCACTCAAAGAGGATAATTTTTTTATTATTAAAACTTGGAAACATTTTCAACTTTGGTTTATTTAATAATGAAAGAAATTTCTTTTAGATTAGACAAAAATTATCCCGTGTTATTGAAAAGAAGTAATTTTTAAGGGTGTTGAAAGAATTTTAATTCATGTTTTGGAGTGTTACCTAATTTTGGATCACGCTCTGCATTGATTGGGCAGCGTGAGTCACCGACACAAGACGTGCAGAGCGCTAGGCTTGCAGCGCGCGACGCTTCAGCGATGGGTATAAAAACTATAAATACGGGTGCCGTACCAGATTTTGGTTGGCTCGGCTGTTCTCGAACCTTGCGTGGTAGGTCTGAGGAAAGCATTATCCCTTGCTCGTTAGGTGATAGGGGCTGGGGTAGGTTGTACGGAGACAATAGGACCTTGTGGCCTTGAGAGTGGCCTCGAAATAAGGGCTGGTTGTAACTCTTGCAGCATTGCGAGGAGCAGCTGTACCCCTAACATTGTCTCCTACATACGGCCTGTGCAGACCTGAGACCTGGTGGGTTTGGGCAGTGCTATACTAGTACTATGTAGTGTCATTCTTCATTTACTGTCTTGGCGTGCATGCACTGCTTGAGCTAGTTACGGTTTAGGGCTACGACCTGTGGTGTGTGGTGCGAAGTAGCTGGGGCTAGTTGCCGGTTCCACACAGCATTAGTTGAGTGGGGGCGACTACCAGCTGTGCTGGTTGTGGCTTAGACTTGTGGCTGGTTCATGTGCACATGCGTAAGGACTCCGTGGTTTGAGTGGTTCACATGATCTCTTGCATATCTCTGTGCGTGCGAAGTCCGCTATCAAGCGCGCCCTCTGTTGGTTGAGATACACTAGTCGTATTCAAATAGCTGTCTTGTTCGCCTATTCCATTGTGTGTGCATTGTTATTAAAAGGGATCAGACACAGAGTGATAATTAATTGGAAGGAGTATTCAGTCAATAAACCCATTGCTCATTCAGTTGTTCACATTACATCTGGTCTCCTGTGGTCTTATTTCAGTCCCGTTCACACTGTTGTTTAAACTCATCTTCTTTGCCTTAAAGGGAAAACCCCCTATCCGAATCAACCGACTCGTTGTAGGACATCTTCACCTGGTTGCCGGAAACCTGTGGGTCGGGACTCTTCTGTTGGAAGCTAGGCAACCGAAGACCCAGTTGGTGACTTAATTGGCTCAGCGGGACTTGATAGCCTCATCATTCAAAGTTGGTTGGCCCCCTCTGTCGTGCCTTCAGTCGTGCCTGCAGGATGTGGATCTTCTCAGTCTGGTCCCTCTGTGAAGATTCACGGTGGGAAAACTAATTGGTACTCAACTACAACACAACACTATACAAACTTTCTGTCACAGCATGTTGAGTGTAAACAGTACCATATTGATTAAGTTCTTCGCGCGTAGCACAAGATGCAGGGTCAGGATGTCAGGTCAAATTCAGGTCAAACTTTGAGAATTGCACATTCATAGTTTTATAAGAAATCGAACCGGTCCGACTTTTCCGCCCGTGTGGACTCGCCAAAAAATAATCATGTTTTTTCAGTGTGAGTGAACATGCCTATAAACAAGTGCCATGCATACCATTGCAAAGCTAAATTACATCTATAGTGCATAGTCCCATCCAATATTTTGTAACTCTTTTTATGGTACACTTGAGGGTTTTACTATTATCTCCACATGTGTGCACAATACATATTTTCAGGGTTAAGTGCATGGGTTTGTTCATATGTTATGTTTTATGCACAGTGACGGGGTGCAATGTTAGTTAGTTGGACAGGGGAATCCTAGGGATTGGTCTTATTAATTAATTAATATCTAAGAGTTTCAACCAACCTCTATAAGAAAATTGTCCTCCTTGGTGTTCTCTTGACTGGTTGCTGTCGCCGAGCTCAACGATGACAATGATGACCCCAATGACTCTGCATGAAATGTCATTTTACTGGTTGACAACTGCTTCAAGTCTGCAGTTTTGTCATCGCTCTGGGCTTGAAAGCCTTCCAGGGGATATTACTCTGGCCACAGGGGGTGAAATAGGTGATCCCCCTCCCCAAGTTGTCTCACATACATCTTGTCATGGTAACTGCAGTGCTCACACAACAGGTGCACTGGTGCCACAAACTCTGCTTGGAATTGAAAGTTGCTCCACATGGTTTAACAGTCACCTGCCATCCTTCTCATTCACTCAACTGTCAAAAAAGAAGAAGATACACAACCCACTTCACTATAACTAAACTACCAATACTGCACAGAGAGTCTGTGTTCCCTTTGGGAATGGAAACCTTCTGATGTACTCTTGTTGTACTAGATATGCTATTTCTTTTGTTACTGAGTACTGTGCTAATTACTGGGATCATTCACTGAAGCCTCACCATGCACCTGCCAATCCCCTTGTTCATCATTCACCTTTGACTCATATTTTAAGGAATCAGGAACTTCTACTGGTTCCTCAATATAAACCTCAGGCTCATACGCAGGAGGACATTGGGTTTGAATCCAACCTGACCCAGCACATGATTTTTCATGTGCACTCAACAAGCACAGTGCTCATTTAAGTCGGTGAAGAGCAACCCTAATTTGCATAAATTATCTTTGTTCGTTTGGCAGCCAGAAGCCATGAAACCACTCACATATACTGCTATATCCAAAGGATCATTTATATACGCGCAGCATTAGGCAATGTTGAAACCCAAGAAAAAGTACAAATGTACATGGGGGATCACTCAAAGAGGATACAACTTTTTAATCAATATAATTCCTTTTACATTATGTACCTCCAATGTAAGGTCTTATACTCAGCAAGTGCTCACCCTCTGGACGCATGGCAAGCTTATTGTCCATTCTTGCATAGTTAGCAAGTTCGGACAGTAAAGACGCTGACCAAGCCAAATCACATCTGCGATGAGGCTGATGGGGATATAGACCTTATGCACTGACGTAATCACCAGCCTGACAACCAATCACGACGCCATCTTAGAGGTAACACCTACCATACTGTACGTAATAAATTGCTGCACACACACAACATGACAACATAACCTTTGACATGATCAAATGTTGACATTCAGTGACATGATTTCATTGAGAATTGTTTTGCCCACTGAATCAATACTTTCTCAACATGTCTGAGTGTCTGTCTGCGTATGTGGAAGAATTAACCGGTACTTCAAAGGCTAGATATTTGGAGAAATTGACAGCATGCCAGTTGAAGATATATCCTTATCGTTTGGACACAAAGAGTCTAGACGCTGCACCGGAAGATATTCCTGACGTGAACTGGAATGATTTGTATATCTACATGATTTCTACTCAAAGCCAGCGCACTCGGGAAGAAATAAAAGTACGTTTTTTTTCTGTCAAATCTTTTGGGTTTCTTTAATGTTAAATCTACCTGAAGTTGAACCTCAAGTGATATACCACCCTAGACTAGGTCTAAACTATCATTATCAAGTTCAAAGTTACAATAACTATAAACCCTGGCATTGATGTTATGGATATTTCAGCTGGGGTCTCCTAAGCTATATAAACCTTAACCGATTGGCCCCAGGTACATATGAGCTGAATTTATCATGCAATGGCTTAAATCCATGCAGAATAGGAAGTTATTCAAAGCTATGGTATAAAATGACCCATAAAATGGCCACACTACTCAAGTACTGAAAGGGCTGGGGGACGTACGTACGTCACGCTATTGAACATAGCAGTTAAAAACAAAAAAACAAAGCAATACAAGTAGATAATATAGCTGATAATTCTAGGCACCACATTCTAGGGCTGAACTGGCGTGCAATCTGCATCGGCTTGGAGAGTGAAGGTGCAAGAATGTGGCTATGATTTGGGCGTCGAACCCTAACCCAGTCACCAGTCTGGAACTTTGGTGTCTGAGCATGATGCTTGGTATCGGTGTAGGCCTTGGTTTTCTGCTGGCGTTTTAATAGCGATGGCCGATGCCTGGGCTGCTATCTTGGTGTTTGGCTTGACTGGGGGTTTGAGCACGTCCAGTGGAAGGCGAAGGTTGCGGCCTATCATGAGCTCAGCGGGTGTTTTCCCCGTCGAACTTTAGGCCGGCAGCCAGGTTGGCTTTCAAGCCGTCCTTGATGACGCGGTTGAAGCGCTTGACACCACCGTTACTCTGTGGGTTGTATCGAGCTGTCAGACAGTGCTCAACACCATGGCTGGTAAGGAAGGTGTTGAACTCATCAGAAATGAATTGTGGTGATGATGACTTCAGGAAGGCCCCATTTGGTGAACATTCGCTGAAGGATATTGATCACAGTGGCAGAAGTGACCGTGCTCGTTGTGGCGATTTCTGGCCATTTTGAGTGTAGGTCGTGGATCACAACGAGTAAACGCTGGCTAGCCGGGGCGGCTTCAACAGAGCCGAAGATATCCAGCTGAAGCTGTTGCCATGGTTGTTTCGGCCATGGGATGGGTTGGAGTGGGGCTGGATTGATCTTGATGGCTTTCTCGCTCAGGTTACATGCTTCACAGTGCTTCATGTACTGTTCGATGTGGGTGTCAATTGCAGGCCACCATACTGCATCTCTGCAGCGTTGCTTCATGCGAAAAATACCAGAGTGTCCATCTTGGGCAAGTGCCACAACCCGGTGCTGCAAAGTGGTAGGGATCACTGCTCTGTCCACACGTGCGAGGCAACAATCATTCCAAACAGACAGTTCATCGTGCAGTCTGTAGAATGGTTTGAGTTCTTCCGTGAGTTGTTTTGGCCACGCAGTCTGCAGGGAGTGGCACACCTGCTGGAGAATGCCGTCGTCCCGTGAGGCGGATTTAAGTTCCTCACATGATACAAGGGTGCTCAGGGAACTGGACATGAGCGACATGACATAACTGTCATCCCCATTGTGTGAGTCAGCGTTAGTGTCCGGAGCTGGCGTCAGACGGCTGAGCATGTTGGCAACATGGTTACGAGCACAGAAAATGTACTGTACTGTGAAGTTGTACTGGTGAAGTCAGTCTGACCAACGGCTGATACGCAGAGGTCTGTGGCCAGAGCCTGTAGTTGTGAGGAGAGTGGTGAGCGCTTGATGGTCTGTACGCAGAGTGAACATACAGGTAGACGTGCCAGTGTTCGCAAGCGTAGATGCAAGCAAGTGCTTCGCGTTCTCCTGTTGAGTACTTGCATTCTGCTGCAGAGAGCGAGCGAGAAGCGAAGGCTACAGGGCGCTCGGTGCCGTTGTCTTGTTGAGACAGCACGGCCCCAAGGGCAGTGCCAGATGCATCAGTAGTAACAAACGTAGTAGCTGAGGGGTCGAAGTGTGCAAGGATAGACGGGGAGGTGATTTTCTCCTTTAGCATCGTAAACGCTTGGGCTTGGGAGTCGCCCCATTCCCAAGGCGTGTCCTTGCGCAGCAACATGCGGAGGGGTTCTGCAATCTCAGCGTAGTCTGGAACGAACTTCAGGTAGAAGTTGCAGGTGCCAAGGAACGAAGCAAGTTCCTTAGCACTGGTAGGGGATGGGAGCTTCAGGATAGCGTCCATGTTTGCGAGTGAAGGCTTGACTCCCTCGGCAGAAACTCTGTGACCAAGGAAATCAATCTCCCGGGCCCCGAAGACACACTTCTCATCATTCAGCGTGATATTGTGCTTGGTTAGGCGGGCAAGCACAGCGTGTAGTGGAGAGTCATGCTCATCCATGGTCCGTCCATGGACGACTATGTCGTCAAGTAGATTGATGGCCCTATCAATCCCGCTCAGCATACTCGTGACGATCTTTTGGAATGCGCTTGGTGCCGAGGAGAGTCCGTAGGGCATGCGGCGATACTGGAACACACCGTCGTGTGTCACGAATGCCGTCAGTTGCTTGCTGTCCTCTGCGAGTGGGACTTGGAGGTAGCTCCTGCGCATGTCCAGTTTGGAGAAGACTGTGACGCCGTGAAATTCGTTGGACAATTTGTTGATTGTAGGGAGCTGATATTTGTCGGGAACGATGGCTTTGTTGACTTCCTTGAGATCAACACAGAGGCGAATTTCTCCATTTCGCCGCCATGCGATGACCAAGTTGGAGATCCAGGGGGAGGCATCAATATGCTCGATGATACCCTGCGATTTGAGTCGTAGGAGTTCGTTGGAGACTTGGTCGCGAACTGCGAAGGGTAGACGTCAAAGTCGTTGCGTGACTGGCTTGACCGATGGGTCGACGCGGGGGCGATGGCAGAAGTTTCCGATTTCACCAAAACCAGAGAATATGGCGGGGTGCTGCTTGTTAATGTCCACCACGTACACAGGGGTGCCAACAGGATCGAACACCTTGAAGACAAGCTTGTCAAACAGGTCAACACCCATAAGGCTTCGGCCTTTAGCAACGTGAAACGTGAAGCTGTCCAATGTGATGCCTTTATACTGGACAGGAACGGAGATGACCCCACACACCTCTATTTTGGAGTCAGAGTATGCATGAAGGGCGGAGATTGCTGGGCGAAGTGGATGGTGTGCAAAATGAAGCTTGTAAGTGGCCTCACTCAATATAGAGACTTTCGCCCCAAGATCAATGAGAAGGCAAAGTGGCTTACCGTCAATGGTGAGTGCACAGTCTTTAAAGTTCCCGGAACCAGTATGCGTAGTGTCGTTAACTGTGTAGACCGTACTTAGTTCGTCATCGGGACTGTCCACATGGCGAATGTGAGTGTTCTCTTGTTGAGATGAGCGGCAGACACTGGCAAAGTGATTCATTTTGCCACATGCGGAACACTTTTTCCCGCGTGCAGGACACTTGGAACTCTTTGCAGAGTGTGACTTGTCCCCACAATTATAGCAGTGGAAGTCTGGTCCGCGAACAGCAGTAGAAGCCTTGGATTGCAGCTGTGGTTGTCTCCCGGGCCGCACGCCCTGAACTTGGGCCGGAGCTGTCATGGTTGTAGCTGCAGGCTGTTGAGTTGGGGCAGGTGATCGAATGGCTTTGGAATCAGAAAGCGCTGATTCGATTTGGACAGCCAGTTTAGTGGCTCTGTCCAGTGTTAGTGAGTCATCCTCCATGAGAAGGCGTTCCAGAATGCGGGGGATTGAGGTTTTCTCTTTGATTTGATCCCTGATCATGTCCTCAGTCAATGCCCCAAAGTTGCAAGTGGCAGCCAGTTCGGTCAAGGCTACAACAAATTGCTTGATCGGCTCACCATTGCCTTGGCCTCGTTGGCAAAATGTGTAACGCTCCACCATGACACTCTTCTTGGGGCCGAAGTACTTTTCCAGAGCTTGAACTGCGTCGTCGTACGTGTCAATATTGTAACGCAATGCAGTATCGATATATCGGGTTGGGTGATACGGCGTCGATACCGTTGTCTGGGTCCTCGCCGCTGTGGGCACTGCTTGGGAGTTATTTATGTGAGGGCGCCAGCCTATTTCGCCGCATGTGCTTATAACTGCTGTGAAACCATGCTTTGGGGTTAGTTGTTGCTGGGACTCAACTGTGGAAGCATCGTGCCGCTATCGAAGAAAACTAGGTAGGCCAGAGCCACAGTCCCTTAGCGAGAAGTAGCCTAGGACAGCTCAGCTGGTGTCGCAGGCCTGGCGGTAGACTGCCGCCGAAACGGACCTGCCTCCCGCAGACTCATTGCCGCTCGTGAGTCCGCCGAGGGTAAGCCGGGTGCGCCGTCGTGGAGACTGCTACAAATGGTGTCAGAAGTGGGATAGGCAGCATGACATCAGAAGAACATTCACCTACACCTATATAGGGGACTAGGATTCACCTGTTAAGGAGATATCACATATAGGTGATATGGAGGCGAACTTGATTGACTTTGAAGGGGAAGCAGCAGTGTTGTAGTACTCGTACTCGTACTCGTACTCGAGTACAACTCGAGTCCACCAAAGTTCTTGGCCCGTACTCGATTAAAAGTACTCGAAAACAAAATGTACTTGGCCCGTACTCGATCCGATGTACTTGAATTTTTGCCGTACTCGATGTTAAGTACTCGGTACTCGATCCCAGTACTCGACAATTTAAAAAAAAATTGAATAAAGTCACCTTTTCGTCGATGACATTGCTCAACCTCAAACATATGGTAAGCGCGGTAGCATGATATCCATTGTCGGGCCCAATGCCCAATTATGGTTGGGTCAAAATGATGCGCTATATGTATGTATAACAGTCCATAGTACATTCTCAATCGGTACATAATTGTGTTTACTCCATACACTTCGTTTTTGTCAAAGAAGTACAGATTTATGGGCAAAATATCAAGGAAGATACAGCAAATATCCGGTCCCTTACAGTGCCCACTTTTATTTTATTTTTAGGAAACATATTAGGAGCTTTGATCTCACCCTGAGATCCAAAGTGTTTTTGGCTTGTGATTTTTTTTTTTTTTTTCCTTTTTAAAAACAACATTTTAGGCAGAAAAGGTTTTACCATTATATTTGTACCATCACCATCTTTTTTATACCCTGTAACTTTGATAAAAGTCAAGAGAGCAACATTCAGGCTTGTTGTATCTGTGTGTTCCGTATGAAATATTTATTATATGCTTTAGAATAAAGGGCAGTTGTTTTTGTTTCCTTTACCTGCTGACCTTGTTGTGTAATGAAGAGATGTATAAAACATGACTGTCATGAACTGCATTTGTTGGTACTGTGCATTGGTTTTGTGCATGTACTCAGCCCAAAACTCGAACTTTGGTACTCGGACTCGGCCCTGTACTCGGCCTTGAATGTACTCGGACTCGATACTTAGGACTTGGCCTCGGAAGCAATGTACTCGGACTCGGCCCAGTACTCGGACCCTGAAGTACTCGGAGTACTCTGTACTCGGATTTGAGGACTCTACTACAACACTGGGAAGCAGTAGTCGCCGATGCGATGAAGGGTGATCCCAAAGATGGCCAACTAGAAGAGGGACAACTTAAGGCAGAGATTGCTCAACTTACCTTTCGGCTCGGTGAAGTGATGACAAGACTAGAGACGCAGGAGCAGTCAAGAAATACATAGATGACTGTAGAGTTTGACGGTAATGCAGGAAGTTCACCTACGACACCTGCAAGAGATCAGAGGTTGGCGCCAACACCAGCGCCGAGGACTAAGCGTCGTGGGGCATCTATGTCTGTGCCTCGTAGGCTTTCGCCACAACGGGAACCCGTGTCGATGTCATTGGGTAGAAGGTCAGGCCATGACTTCGAGGAAGAAAGTCCATTGCGCTGGGAACCATATCGAAGTTCGACGGCGGGCAGACACTGCAGACAGGCAGGCGCACAAGGGGATTTTCCCACGCGGGATGTCCAGAACCAGCAGCCAAATAGGGACACGACGCTCCTATTTAGGCGAGATGCACATGGGCAGGCGGGACAGGTGAAAGACCCCGCAACGAAACGGCCGAATATTGTGCCCGACAGGTTCAATGGGAAGACCCCATGGCGAGACTACAAACAGCATTTTGAAGCCTGAAGATTAGCAAACGACTGGTCGGATACCCAGGCAAAGGTTTTTCTTGCGGCCTAGTATGCAGGGGCCGGCACTGAAGGTGTTGATGAGTGGTCTACCTAATGGCGGCATTCGCGTCACTTACACTGAGCTGGTTGGACTGCTTGGGAAAAGGTTCGGACCTGGTCAATTGGCCGAAAATTATCTCATGGAACTGCGTCATAGGCGACAAGGACCCAAGGAGACCCTGCAGGAACTCGGACAGTCCGTGCGGGAATTGTCGGCGCTCGCCTACCCCGAGTTAACAGCCTACCCCAAATTAACAGACGAAGGACGCGACCGCTTGGCTAGGGGCCACTTCTCCGATGCGGTGGAAGAGCAAGCAATCCGTGAGAGGATATTTCGTGCCAGACCTTCCACATTGGATGAGGCAATTAGAGCTGCAATGAACACCGAAAGCTTCCTAAAGATTGAGGACCAAAGGGGTGCTAGGCGGTCTAAGTTTGCCAGAATGGTTGACGGAGGTACAATTTCTTTCTTGACGATGTTAGGAAGGAAATACAAGAGAACCAGCGCGAAGTCAAGGTTTGCGGGTAGAAGAAACTTGGAGCCTGGTGTGGAGCTGGTGCGTAGGCAGAGGTCTGCCATAGCCGTAAGTGGTGTAATAGTAGGAGAAGGAGAGGGAACATCTTCGTAGCACCACATCGGGGAAGGTATAAACAGTCACCGGGTAGCCCTGACAGAGGCGTCGTTGTGAGGCCCCGCTGTGAGGGTCCTTGTATGCTGTCCAGCATGTTGGGTGTTGGTTTTGGGGGCTGTAGGCCCCAAGCCAAGTGTAGTGGAGGGTGTCGGTCCCGGGTAGTATTGACTGGTCGTTGCGCGACTGGTCCAGGCCGAGCCCCTTAGTTTGTCTCTCGACGGTGGTGAGAAGTTTCCTGCCCGTACGCACGACAATTGGAGGCGTGTGTCCAGTGCTTGGTGTAAGTCACTGCCAGTACTGTCCTTAGAGGCGACATGCGGCCACCTGTGGGGTCGTTATTGGCGGTCGAGAAGTGGAAGGTGGAGTGAGGTGTTGTCCTTGCCGGCGTCCCCTGGATGATCCAGGGCGGGGACGCAGATCAGAGGGGCACAACCCATCCGCTCTGGGTGACAGGTCAGGAGTAGGTGTGTAGATGTTCTTGCTTGCTCTCGGTATAAGTGAGAGTGCTGGCATATGTGTTGCAGGGCTACTAAGAATCTCACAGTGGTTGTGGTTCTGACGCTGGTACGGAGTGGCGGCCTACTCGTTGCGCCAGTCCAGACGACACGGGTTCAAACCTCACCAGGAACTATTCCAAGTTGATCCTTGTAGTGGGGTTGGAGTTCTTGGAGTCGGAACTTCACGCCTATGCTGGGTATGTGACTGACGTCCAGTGTTCGTCATGTGGGTGATGTCCAATGGTTGCTCCGAGTGGACCGTTTGAACACGTAGTTCGGTCCTTCGCCGAGATCTGGGCCGAGAAGCCAGGCGTTGTGGGCGAGTTTATGTATACCAGGAGAATGTGACCTGGTTGGATCAGGTCACTGCCATTCTCTACAAAGACCTGTGGGCCACGAGGCTCAGGATGCTAAGGGTATCCTGAGCGGGGTGTTTTTGACATCTTCCAGGGGTTTGTAGGAACCGGGAGTCGAAAACTCTGGACTGTGTCTTGTTGTGTGTGGCAGCATGTGTAAGGTCATTGGCAGAGATGACCTACTCATCCGATGATGTGGAATGACAGCCAGACGTAAGGCGTCGGAATTCCCTGTGTGTTCCCCAAGTTTGCGATCTGCAGAAAGGAACTGGGGACCATTGGGCTGGCCCGAGTCGACTTCGGTCCTGCTCGCAGAGGTTGTTTGATGAGGGGTACGTGTCGACGGGGTCCATACCCATTGGGTATAGGGCCAGCGTGTTGAGGGCTGGCATGAGCCGGCCATCCTGGTGGTTACGATTAGCTGGAAATGTTGACCTTCGTGGAAGGGACTGTGGCCATAGCTATTCATGGTAATTCTTCAATGTCCTGGGTAGAGCCGATGGAGAAGAAAAATTGCCTTGTATTTTCCGCCGATGGGCGTTTTAAGGCCTCAAGGACGTAGAAAATCAGTCCCGCAGGTCCAAGAGGGGTGCTTCGGAGTTCTGCAATGTTGTTGCCAATCGTCAACGGGAGCTATTCCGCAACGAGCGGTGGGCTTGTGGAGTTGACGGTGGAGGTAGGCTGGGTTGACGCATGCCGGTTCTTGCCTGCCTTGGCATGTAGTGACTCGGCACTGTATAAGTGCCGCCATGTAACTAGAATTTGACAGAAAGGAAGGAGGAATTCCAATCCATACCATACTTTGTACAGTGTTTATCACTTTTCAAAGCATAAGAATGAGAGAAGGTGAGGAAGTCAGCTGATCCGAAGAGGTTGCAAGCGTGATAAGTAGTGATGGTTCATCTCAGACTATGTAACCCCGTCAGGTCATGGAGGTAGAACAAGATCAGGTTGACTAGTCACCTCCCAGTACCCAATATATTTTGGGCCTCTATGTGGTGAGCAGTACATGTACAAGTATTATCACATGTATAAAACATGTACATGTATTATCACATGTATGACCTTTGACCTCAGGACAACATGGATGGCGAGTGAGCTAGCCGAAGTTCGAGTCAATGCATGCTCGCATTTTAATCACCTTTATCACTCTATTCATTATCCAGTGTCCAAACAGGATACATGAAGTACACTTATGACTGCCAGGGTCGCCGAGGTCACCGATGTGGAGCCACGGAGCAGTCTTGGCTGTAGTCATTGTAGTAGTGTGCAAGCCGTAAATGTTGACGGTTGTACAATGCGCCCGGAAGTGCAGTGATGCGTGGTCGTTGAACAGTTACGTGCAGTGCGTGTGGACTCTCGCAATTTCCCTCCTGGGCACTGGACAACTCGACTGGGAACAACTCGCCATGGAGCAGGTCGACTGCAAGCGGCCGGAGAGGGCCGAGCCCGGAAACATAGTGCGGACCGGCGTGGCCATTGGGCGGTAAAAACTGCAAATGGGAATCCTGGCAGCTTTCCGCTCCGCGAGGAAGAAAGTATTATCCATCAATGCATCTGTGGAAGCATAGAGTTTAGCCTTAAGTTGTCCGCGGGCCAACTCGGCCCAAGGTGCGTCGACTGCAGTTGGGGCCGAGTCGTTTCCGCTCCAGTAGAGCCGGACAGTAGGATGGGATCCATGTACAGTACGAAGTGCGTGTACAGCGTATAGCAGATTCCAGTATGGATAGGACAGGACAAGTCGGCCGTGGAAGTGGAACAACTCGACTTGAGACAGTCCGACCGCGGGTACAATCCGACTCTGAGGGTGATATTCGGCTGGACCCGGCTGCGTAAGGGGCTATCGCGGCTGAGTTGGTGCAGGCGTTGAGGCTCTCCGCTTTCGTTGAGCGATGGTCGGAAAAGGCTCGTATAAAGTCCATCTCGAGCTAAAAATTACATGTATGCTGTAAATTGTGGCCCGATGACCAAGGATAATAATAGATATGCGCCACGAGCGTCATGCTTGGCGGATACCGGCGCATTAAAAGAGTCCATTATTATTGTAATAAAGGTGACACTGCGCCATGGAGCTTGGACTGGGCGGAGAGGGCAAGATAAGTGGGCGCGTCAAGGCGGCAATCGTCACTGGACGTCGGTGTAATACTGTAGTGGGTCCAACTGATTGTGACCGCTGATGTATCACGGGACAAAGCCGACGGTGTTGACCTGGCTTGTATGGACGATGGGCCGTGCAGCTGTGTATGTAGATCTCTCCACATCTTTCCACTTGGGGAGAGCCCAACAATGGCAATGATGTGCGTGTGACAATCCATGTATCAAATGAAGTGGGGCCTGGTAGCGCGGCTAACAAAGCCGTGCGTGATGCCCCGTGTCCTTCGATCCCTTCGCATCGGAGGTGGCTGACAATAATACATGTAGTAGGGGATGGATACGCATTCCCCGTACTAACGGGCTGTGATAATAAGCCGGGCTGACGAGGCCTGTCGAGGGGTCTTTGTTGTGTGTGACCCCCTGAAGCTTTCAGCTCTATGCGGCTGGGCCACGCAGTAAAAGAGCGTCCCTTTGACATCCGCAATCGTGCTCGTCAGACTGAGGGGTGGTAGGCATATCGCTTCTCTCACCCCACAGCAATAGCACAAGATCTTCGGCGAGGTGAGCCTTCATACCGTGCCCTGTATAGGCGACTGGAGGCCGCTAATGGTAGCGGGTTGAAGTCGGTGGCATGGTGCGGGCTGGAGTAGCTGTCTGGCAGTTCAGCCGTGTATGGAACTCTCCATGGCTTTCCGTCTGGGTAGAGCCAGACAATGGACGCGGGGTCACGGTGCTCATTGGCTGCTCGAGCCTCTACACATCTCTCTGAGGTCCGCAATGGTGTTCGCTCGGGCGTAGCGGTGGTACGATAGTAGCACTGCTCATATACACTGATGTCTGAGGCTTTGTACATCGGACAAAGGCGTGGAGTGTGCAGAATAATAGCTAGGACCACTGGAGGCTGCACGCAGACAGGCCATCTCTCTGATATCCGCAATCGAGCCCGGCAGACATGGGGAGCGAAAGCACGTCATCACGGCTCTTACCCGTAGACAGCTAGTATATCGGCTCGGGAGACCGGAAATCATAACCGGGGCGAGCCTCTGTTCAGCGGGTCGTAACAATGTTTCCTAAACAAAAGGAGCATGTTACGCCCGGGCCAGTCATTCCGTTTTTGGCGGCATCCTTCGTCGCCTCCGGTAGCGAGCGTTCTCCCTCTGCTCTGGTAGCGACCGTGGTATCGAGCTACCCCCGGCCGTAGGCCTCTTCGGGACGATAAGACACGTAGCCTTCAAGGCATGCCTAGTATCTAACCGCCCGGAATTCCTTCGGACTGGCAGTGGTAGCAGCAGTAGCCCGGAATGAGGGGACGAACCCAAACTCGGCCATTCCGACTTGCTGTACCGCGGAGGGAATGAGGTTAAACTCTCATCCATCCCCCCCGCATATAGGCCTTTCATCGGGTCGTAAGCACAGAGCCGGCTGTGCGTTACCCCGGCATCACGTAGAGGTGTATAGACCGCGACGACGTAGGACCGCGGTACCTGTAGGATGCACAAAGAAAAAGAGAGAGAAAAATACCAAAAACAAACGCACAAGAGAACACTGTTTATTGGTAACGGTTAATCAGATAAGTAAAAAGGAAAAATATCAAGTCTATACAGTTTGGAAGAGCAGCGGGAAACGGAAACTCGAACATCGAAAGAGCCCACGAAGGGCACGTCCGTTTCATAGCGGCGCGGAGAAAAGAAGGACGATCATGGCGGCTATGTTGGTATGCATTGTGGGAGGTCAGGGTGCACTACGGTTGATCAAGTCTTTTCAGCGAAGCAGCAAATTGGCGCAGGGGAATTTGCATATAGTAGTAACCGTCTGGGGTAGGTTGAATGCAGTAGACTCCATGTTTATTGAAATGCAATTCATTTGAATTATTAGAAATGAAACATTTTCAAAATGTCGACTACACAGCTTTTTACAGAAGCCCATTAGTGCCAGATGAATATATTTATTTGACATCGGGTGTGAATATTATAAAGTTTCGCGGTTGCGTAAAAACATATCTTTTCCTGGGGTGTAAATGTTTTTTGTAGCGGCCGCCAGATAACTGCTACAAAATAATTGGCCGTGTTTCTTCAAAACCGGTGCAACTCATGGCTTTATAATATATTTCATATTTCTTAATAGTGTTCAAAGAAATTTTATGGCTGAATGATTATCTCCTTTTGATCCTTCGTCAAACTGAAAACTGTATGAAAACAAATTTGCCATCCCAAAATATAAAAATCCTTCCTATTTTCATGGCAAAAAGCTATAAAAAAGGGCCTGGAAATACTCTAGAATTCATCAGAGAACATCTAATATCCAAAAAAAATTTGGGGCCCTTAAGCGGGCCCCGCACCCCACACCGTGGCTTCCCATGTTTTTTTTTAAACACCCCCTTGGTAAATCCTGCGTATACGCCACTGCTCCCCAGTATGACACGCATAATAAATATTATGTCATGACAGTTATTAATGCTTCAAAGGATATACAATGTATTGTCAAACCTCAACCGATAGGATACCAATGCAATTTTGTGACAACACATGTATAGGCCTACATTGGATCTTCGTCCATGTACCATGGATGGAGGTATAGGAAAAATTGACATTCAGATGTTTCACTTTGAGTGTGCCCCCCGTCTTGAAAAATCCTGGATCCGCGCCTGTTTGGGGTTGCATTGGGAGATACTTCTCGTCTATCTCGATGACATTATAGTCTTCGCTGAGACAGTGGAGGCGGAGTTGGTTCGCCTCGAGACCGTCTTCGAGCGTTTGCGTGCAGCCAGCCTCAAGCTTATTAAGCCGAAGAAGTGTCACTTGTTCAAACAGTGTTCTGTACCTTGGTCACATTGTAACTGGTGAGGGAATTACTACGGATCCCGAGAAGGTCCAGGCGGTTCGAGAATGGCCTACGCCAAAGACGGTTAAGGAAGTTCAGAGCTTTTTGGGGTTGGCGTCATACTATCGCCGGTTCGTCAAAAGCTTTGCTGACAGAGCCCGTCCACTACACCGACTAACAGAAAAGGCATGTGAGTTTGAGTGGAACGGAGAGTGTGAAAACGCTTTTCAGGACCTGAAGGCGGCGCTACAGGATGCACCAGTTTTGAAGTATCCTGACCCGGACGCAGATTATGTACTAGACACAGACGCGAGTGGTGTAGGAATAGGCGCTGTTCTGTCACAGGTCACTGGAGGAGAAGAGAAGGTGGTGGCTTATGCCAGTAGAGTGCTCAGCAAGGCCGAGCAAAATTATTGCGTGACCCGCAGAGAGCTACTGGCTGTGGTGGTCTTCCTGAAGCAGTTCAGACAATATTTGTACGGGAACAAGGTCACCATTAGGACTGACCACGGTGCTCTTCGATGGCTTGTCAACTTCCGAGAACCCCAAGGACAGATGGCGCGTTGGCTGCAGGTGATAAGTGAATATGACTACACGATCATTCACCGGGCTGGTAGAACACATGGGAATGCTGACGGCTTGTTGCGCAAGGCTTGTTCCCAGTGTGGACAGGATATCTCGGCAGAGAAACCAATGGCGGCCAGAGAAAGGTGTACTCCAGAGGAAAACGCTACGAATGAGGGTGTTGGCGTGAGGGCTGTTACCATTTCGCCTACAGTGACTCGGGAGGATTTGCAGAAGGCGCAAATGGAAGACCCACCTATCCAGTGGGTACTGATGCAGAAGGAGAGAGCCACTGAGAGACCCAATTGGAAGGTGATTTCTGCTAAGCCATCTGCTAATAAAACATACTGGCGAATATGGGACCAACTCGCAGTGAGAGACAATGTAGTGCTAATAAACTGTCGACCCCGGCAGGTTCAGTAATTGAAGTGCCGACTGAGTTAGCTGAGCAACAAGCGACCCAGAGAGTCACCGCGTTCCAAGGGGGAACTAGGGTTTAAAGAGCAAACTGAGGTCCAAGCCTCACCTGGGATGCGAGAAGACCTTCCATGTGATTTAACACAGCAGGTCGAAACAATGCAAATGGAGACGCTGGTTCCACCACCAGGGGAAGGGATTATGCAAAGTCCAAATACCGTCCAGACTGATACTTCGGAGCAGAATATCAGCAGACCCGTAACACTACCTAGTAGACGGAACCCAGTTAGGCAGAGAAGGCGACCGCAGAGATATCTCTAGAGTGTGTGAATGTATGAGAGAGCAAAACGGAATTCAGGGGTTGACCTTGCCTAAAATCTAGAATAAAAACCAAATTGAGAGGTGAAGAATAATTTATGACCACAACCTGAAAGACGAAGACGTATGGGTGTGATTGAGCTGATTGTTGCCTCCTTCTGTTGCAGGACATGAGAACACAAGACGAGATGGGCAAAGGCGATAAGGAGAGAAGTACATCCCGTGAACGACAGGGAGAGGAGCGAACCAGATGCCCAAAGTGCAGGAAGGAGATGCATAAACGGAGCCTGGAGCGACACCTTACAGTGGAGCATGGACCCAGAGTGAACTTCTTTTGCCTCCGATGTTCTCATAAGAACAACCGACGTGACAACCTGTGGGCCCACTACAAGGACTGCCACCCGGATCAGGTAGACGAGGTAGATAGGATCGCCAGTGAAACCCACGAGTCCCATGAACGGCAGAGACGGAAAGGTGATGATGAGGCTGGACGTCGGTCCACATCAAAGAGCCACCACAGCTATGAAGAAAGTAACACCGGGAAGAGTGTTCCAGGAGCCAGAGCGGGAGTAGAGAAAAGGCGAAGTCCAAGAGAAAGGCCTCCCCAGATAGAAAGCGGAAACATGAAGGTGCCCAAGAGAAACCGGCGAAGCTGCCGAAGAAGGGTACGGGAGTTTCCAGCACCGTGTCTAGAGCCCCGCAGCAGGAGGAGGTAGAGTCACCTACAAGTGCAACTGCAAAGGCGAGTCCTCGGAAGCAGCGACAGCCAGGTATAGGAGTGCCTGAGTTGTCCGACCAAGTGGAGCCTGCAGGGTCAGCACAAGCGCCAGTTCGTGGAGAACCAGTACCTGAGGTCGGCGCAGTAGCGGGGACGGAGATAGCACGGGAGTTGGGGGAGATGCCAACCGGTGGAGTGGCTGAGATAGCCTTGTCACCGATGTCTATGTCATGGGCCGAGGAACCAAACACGGAGAGCACACCTACGCCTGGGCCTATCCCAGGGGGCAAGCTTCTGAGTATGATGTGACAGCAGATGGGACGACAGGAGGGCGAACAGCAGGCGCGTCCTTCAGGCAAGTCCTCTTCAGGAGTCGGGAAGGAAAGTTCGCCACCTACAGAGCTGTGTTATGCTAGAAGTTTTGACAAAATTATTACTACGAAATTTGCATGTTTTTTCCAAAGATGATTACAGTTAATTTTTGTACGCCTTTAAGATGTTTTGTTAAGAAAAGAAAACTTAGTGTTTAACTATATTTTTGTAACTTTTAAAAGGAAGTTTAAAGTGTAATGTTTTGTGGGTGTTTAAAGAAAGTTTGAGTATTCAGTATTTCAGTAGGAGCAAAATCGCCTACGTCTCCTACAGGTGAGGCGAGAGGTGAAAGGCAAGGACCATAGCTGAGACTTTAAAAGGAGTTATATTGTATAAATGGCAGAAAGCAACCTGTGTTATAGTAAGTAGGTGCATTGCGTATTATTTTATTATAAGTTTTTAGGTCAGGGGCTGACCAAACTTGGGAAGGCGCCAATGAAACGCAATGCAGTATCGATATATCGGGTTAGGTGATACGGCGTCGATACCGTTGTCCGGGTCCTCGCCGCCGTGGGCACTGCTTGGGAATTATTTATGTGAGGGCGCCAGCCTATTTCGCCGCATGTGCTTATAACTGCTGTGAAACCATGCTTTGGGGTTAGTTGTTGCTGGGACTCAACTGTGGAAGCATCGTGCCGCTATCAAAGAAAACTATTTTAAGTCATTTAAGTCATTGAAACCAACCTAATCATTACGAAATCAAGTACGAATCATTAATTGAGCTAGAATTGTATGACTTGTTGATTTTCTCTGCTCGTTTATTTGTTAATGTGAGATCACCTATATACTTAAGAGGCGCCTTCCAAGGCGAACTGAATTAAAGACACATCCACTTTTGAGATTCAGAACAGACTGTAGTCGATCTACTGTTATTTGCTTGTCGTCCACCCCTGTATTCCGAGTGTGTGTGAGAGTGTGGTGTAGTAGAGTGCAGGAAGTAGCCTAGGACTGTTCAGCTGGTGTCGCGGGCCTGGCGGTAGACTGCCGCCGAAACGGACCTGCCTCCCGCAGACTCATTGCCGCTCATGAGTCCGCCGAGGGTAAGCCAGGTGCGCTGTCTGGGAGACCGCTACAATATCTTCTAACTGACCGAAGATACGTTGGCCCTCCGTGCCCAGACAGTGCACCAGGATCGCTCTGCCACGAGCCGATGTCACGGTGTCACTGTCGAGACCGCTCGCAATTATGTCAGTTTCGAAGGATGATTTCCATCGAGTCCAAAAGATTGCTGGTTCTCCAGGTTTCGGGAGAAATGGAGGAGGCGTGGGCAGTTGAATCTGAGCCATCCTCGTCACCAAATTATGTTATGTACACACAGAAACTACAAATGAACAGGAGCTGATTTACGAAGAGCAACTCTGTATTTAACGTAACGAATCCAACATGGATGCCCAAACAGCATGGTTATGGTGTAAACATAAAGTGCGCCCTCTATATGCCAAAACGGGCCAGTTACATAAACAATGAAACACAACAGTATGGAGGTCACCAATTATACACGATCCGCCATTTTGGTGTGCAACTTGTGAGTAGTTTGTACACGGGACATACGGGGGCTGGAGGATTTATCAAAGAAAAGGGGAGTGTTAGGCAAAATTTTGGCCCGAATTTGATTAAAACCTATTGTTTATTGTAAATTGAAATATTTGACATTGATGTGAAGCAGCTGAATATGAAAACGGTGATTTTTTGTGGTTTTCTGGACCTACTTTTGCAAGTCGCTCATATCATGCTATGGAAACTCTGTACGTGGAGCGCCCGCCAGAATGGCGGCCATGGCGAGTACACGTTCCAGGGAGAGTTTCCCATCTTGCGCGTAGCGCTATATAATCTTTGGTTGGGGCTTATAAGTGCGTCGCAGCGGGGTCACCAATTTTGCCCGTACTGTTGTCCGCCCTTTCATTATTGAGATGGAAACTAGGACGATTGTGTTCATCTTGCTGGCTGTGGTTATGGTTCTGTTGTTGGGTATCTTGGCGTGCTTGATTGTGCTAGACATCAAACTCCGCAGTGCAAAGTGCCTGGTATAAGTGTAGTCAGCCCCCCTGCCCTGATAAGGTGTTTCCCTGAGGTGTTTTCTCTGAGTAAATGATCTGGAGTGTGTGAGTGAGCGTGTGGGTTTGTATAGGCATTCAAACCGTGGACTGATAACAAAAGGGACAATAGGGTCCACAATTGGAAAAAGGTCCACGATTGGAAAGCATGTACAAAACCAATGGAGCTGCTGCCAAAAAGTTTAAGTCCAAACAAAAGAGGAACAATAGGGGGTCCATGATTGCAGGTGTTTACACACGTTTGTGTGTTGACGGGTGACAACAACGGCATCTGGAGGTAGACTCCCCCCAAACGGATCTGCCCCTCAGGCCTCTGCGATAGCCGCTCATCGTGGCCCGAAATCCTTAGGAAGGCCGGCGACCTAGCCAGCAGAATCCGCTACAAATTGGTGTCAGAAGTGGGATTGGTGTTGGGTTAATCACCCGCAGATAGGACACACCTGTGTAGGCGTTATATTTTAAATCACCTGCTTAGGACACTTATCACCTGGGTAGGCACTTCATTTTTAATCACCTGGGTAGGCGCTACATTTTTAATCAATCACCTGTGAGGGACTACATACATTCAGCAGCGTGGGCCATGGAACGCCAGCAGCAGCAACGGAAGGGAGAGGGTGACGGAGCGACGCCGTTAGTGGAAGAGAGACGGCGGTTGGATGAGCTGTCTTTGCAGCTTCAGAATGAATTAGACCAACTGCGGATGCAGTTCAGCGTGGTGGGAGAGAAGAGACCACGAGGTGCAATGGAGTTGATTTCGGTAGTTAGAGGGAAGTCGGGGAGTTATACTGACAGGTCTTCGACAGTAGCAGAGATGGGTACCACCGGGAGCAGATTGTTTCGTCACCTACACCTGTGCCAAGGTGCAGGCCGATGCCTAAACCAAGGATGAGACATTTTGCACCATCAACGGTAGTCTTGTTCAAAACGGTATTACGTCGTTGCCAACAGATTTCACGTACGTGTGTGTCAACACAACAAATGACCCGAAATACCGTCTACGCCATACACACAAGCCTGTAATATCGTCTTGTCCATTTACTCCAAACTGCCTAGAAAATTCCGGGCAATAACCCGGAATTTCTTTTTTTTATAGCTCCATGGTAATAACGGTTGCTGCCGAGTTTCAAACGACATTACGTGATATGCACTGGTATCACGCCATACCACGTGCGTGGATTGGACGCTGACCAAAAAGCTCATTATGCACCCTGTTGTTGACCCCAATGAATTTTATCCGCAGAGGTCACGCTCAGTCATTGTCACGTGACACCAGACTAAATTTACAAGACCTTGATCTATCGTTGGGCGGTGGAATGTTCCACTTTGTTCGCGTGGGGTGGGTAATTGTTTGGAGGGAATATAGCGCATAATCAACGTCTTGGACAAGACTACATCAACGGGGATGATGGCGCCTGTGAATTCGGCAGTGCCGTCATCTACAGTGGCGGGTCCACCCCGTTGCAATGAAACAACCAGAAGTGAGAAGATCTTAAACAGTGGGACATTGATGGAGATGAATTTGCCCTTCGTAGGTGCATGTAGTTCTCTGGCCAGAACTTATGGGGATCAAGAGGGGCAACATGTTGAAGAAGGGGTGGTAGGCGGAGGCCGTGTGATTGCACTAATTCGCCGCCCAAACATTGTACCAGACAGATACAACAGGAAAACGTCATGGAGAGACTTCTTGCAGCATTTTGAGGCATGCAAACTTGCAAACCAGTGGGACGATGAACAAGCGAAAGTCTTCCTAGCGGCCAGTCTGCAGGGGTCAGCTGTGAAGGTGCTGAGCAACTGTCCGGATGGTAAGAAAGATATGACTTATAACAACATTAAGGACAGACTGGAGAGGAGATTTGGTCCTGGCCAATTATCAGAAACCACTTGATGGAACTAGGTTGTAGGCGGCAAGGCCCAAGGGAAACCTTGAGGGAACTTGGTCAGGCCATAAGACAGCTAGCGACATTGGCCTATCCGGAGATCGCAGAAGAGGGGAGAGACCACCTTGCAAGAGGCCATTTCTCAGATGCTATAGAGGACCAGGCACCAAGGGAAGTGATTTTTCGCTCAAGGCCAAGTTATTTGTATATTATTACAAATTTATTACAATATTATTACAATTATTCACAGGGGGGGCGTTTTCATGGGAACGCTGATGGTCTTTCATGTCGGCCGTGTACACAGTGTGGTATGGATGACAGGCATGAACCTACAGGGGCTCAAGCAAACGAGGAACAGGTGCAAGTAGATGAGATGAACCTGTTGTGCAGGTGGTGACGATAGAACCAACGTTGACACAGGAATCATGGAAGAAAGAACAATAAGAGGGCAACTCTTTGGGTTGGATCATAGGTGCAACGACCCCAGCTACAGCTAGACCAGATGTCTGAAATAACACCCAAGTCACCTTCTGCGAGATCTTACTGGTTATTGTGGGACCAGTTGGAGATGAGAGCGGGACTTTTGTGTAAAAGATGAGAGTCCGATGATGGAAAGCGGGTAAGGTATCAGGTGATTGTGCCAAAATTACACCGAGAAGAGGTAGTGGGTGAACTTCATGGAGGGAAGACAGGAGGACATCTAGGCCAGAAGAAAACCCTAGCTAAGGTGCAACAAAGTTTTTATTGGTCTGGTATGAATGCAGATGTGAGGTCTTTTGTAAGACAGTGTTATATGTGCCCCTCAAAGAAGTCCCCTACTAAGCGTCACAGGGCGCCCTTGCAGCACTATCTTGTAGGCGCACCAATGCAGCGAGTCGCCTTGGACATTCTCGGGACCCTTCCGGAAACTGAGCGTGGCAATAGATATGTGTTAGTAGTTGGCAGTGTTGTAGTACTCGTACTCGTACTCGTACTCGAGTACAACTCGAGTCCACCAAAGTACTTGGCCCGTACTCGATTAAAAGTACTCGAAAACAAAATGTACTTGACCCGTACTCGATCCGATGTACTTGAATTTTTGCCGTACTCGATGTTAAGTACTCGGTACTCGATCCCAGTACTCGACAATTTAAAAAAAAATTGAATAAAGTCACCTTTTCGTCGATGACATTGCTCAACCTCAAACATATCGTAAGCGCGGTAGCATGATATCCATTGTCGGGCCCAATGCCCAATTATGGTTGGGTCAAAATGATGCGCTATATGTATGTATAACAGTCCAAAGTACATTCTCAATCGGTACATAATTGTGTTTACTCCATACACTTCGTTTTTGTCAAAGAAGTACAGATTTATGGGCAAAATATCAAGGAAGATACAGCAAATATCCGGTCCCTTACAGTGCCCACTTTTATTTTTTTTTTTAGAAAACATATTAGGAGCTTTGATCTCACCCTGAGATCCAAAGTGTTTTTGGCTTGTGATTTATTATTTTTTCTTTCCTTTTTAAAAACAACATTTTAGGCAGAAAAGGTTTTACCATTATATTTGTACCATCACCATCTTTTTTATACCCTGTAACTTTGATAAAAGTAAAGAGAGCAACATTCAGGCTTGTTGTATCTGTGTGTTCCGTATGAAATATTTATTATATGCTTTAGAATAAAGGGCAGTTGTTTTTGTTTCCTTTACCTGCTGACCTTGTTGTGTAATGAAGAGATGTATAAAACATGACTGTCATGAACTGCATTTGTTGGTACTGTGCATTGGTTTTGTGCATGTACTCAGCCCAAAACTCGAACTTTGGTACTCGGACTCGGCCCTGTACTCGGCCTTGAATGTACTCGGACTCGATACTTAGGACTTGGCCTCGGAAGCAATGTACTCGGACTCGGCCCAGTACTCGGACCCTGAAGTACTCGGAGTACTCTGTACTCGGATTTGAGGACTCTACTACAACACTGGTAGTTGGCGACTACTTCAGTAAGTGGGTGGAGGAGTATCCAGTGCCAGACGAGGAAGCAGAGACAGTAGCTCAAAATTTAGTTATGGAGTACGTGTTTAGATTCGGAGTCCCTGTCGAGCTTCATTCCGACCAGGGTCGGAATTTCAAGTCTCGGGTGCTTGGAGAAACGTGCAAAGTGCTGGGGATTAACAAGACGCGTACTACACCGTACAACCCAAAGTCTGATGGAATGATAGAGCGATTTAACCGGACTTTTGTCAGTATTGTTGCACTAATGCTAGAACCCCATAAGCGACAACGAGAGTGGGAAGAGAAGGTGGCACTAGCCACATTCGCCTACCGTACAACTCGACACGAGGCAGGGAGGTGACATTGCCAGTAGACTTGACAACTGGATTTACTTCTGATATAGGTGATACAAGGTATTACAACCAGAAGACAAGCTCAGCGATGTTAGCAGCAGGGTGGTTTGTCTGGTTACAAAATCCGAAGAAGACTAAAGGTCTGTCACCTATAAAGTTATGGGAAGGGCGCGTGCCTTACCTGATCATGAAGAATCTGTCAGAAGTCACTTTCCGAATCCAGAGGTGCCCAGGAGGCAAGAAAAAAGGTTGTTCACTTCGACCGGTTGAAACCTTATGAGGGCCGACCACTTAAGCCTTGGGGTGAAATGGAACAACCCAATACACCTGAACCACACAAGATGAGACAAGGAGAACAGGAGATTGTTGGAGAGAACCTGGCATTGGTAGAGGGCAACACATTGTAGAGTGTGGGACCTGAGGCTTGCATGGAGCCAAGTGAGTGGGTGCCAGAGACCGAAGTTACCCAAGAAGTACGAGGAGGAAACTTAAGAGGAACTCCTCCACCTGTGAAAGTAGTGAGAAGAAATCCACCAAGAAATAGGCGGAGGCCTCAACGATATTTGTAAGGTTGAACTGGCAACCAGGGCAGGACCTATTACAGGCCAGGGCGTGCAGGGACGTGTGAGACAGAGTGAGGGTGGAGTTTGCGAAGCTAACGAGATGCATCCCTTGTCGTTATATTTTGATAGGTGACAAACATGGGACCGGACTCACTGAAGAAGAGGATGCCACTGGACCTACACGAGGCGAAGACGGTAGAGTGTACAAGGTGCAACGCTGTATTTATACATCAAAGAAGTCTGGAGAGGCACTTAAGGGAGGATGGGCCCCTGAGTGTTCTATTGGTGCATACAGTGTTTCACACAAGAACAATCGACGTTATAATCTTTTGGCCCATTACAAAGATTGTCACCCGTCTTGCCTGGCAGAGGTTAGTGGGATCAGCTCAGAGTCCTATGAAGAGAGGGAGCGTGGGGCATGCTCCAACAGTGAGAAAAGAAGCCATCGCCTAGAAGGTGTAAAGTTGCCTAAAAGTAAAAAGGGGGAACAGGGTTCCCAACAACAGGTCAAGCCACGTTCTGCTAGAAGTGTTGCCGGAGAGATAGTGATGAGAAGGTGACTAGGAAGCGGTCTAAGGAGAAGGCACCATCTACAGTTTTACGGGCACCAGAAGAAGAGGCAGCATAGAGCAATACCGGTGGTAGTGATGTGCCTATAAAGGAGCCATTGCCGACTTCGGCTCCTCCGATGCCTTCAACCAAAAGCACAGCACCTGAGATGGGAGAAACGAGGGAGCTAGAAGTCGTCGACACACCAGATGTTGCTGCCGAGCTCGAAATTGCCGAAATCCTAGGGGACAACGGCATTGGAGCAATCCCGGAGATAGCATTGTCACCTACCCCTCCACTGATACGGGATCTAGAGGGAACCCAAGGAAGTGTGGTGAAACCCACACCACTGAGAGTTAAGCCATGGGGCTTGCTAGAAATGCTGAGAGAGGGAGCCAACCGAGGTGATGACCAGGAAGCTACTGGTGGGGAGAAGGGGGGTGTTCCAACTTTGCCAACACCCTTATGTGTGGATAAGTTGTTGCCAGGACAGGCGGACCGAATCAGGGAAGTCAAAGAAACCTACGTGTACAGAGATGGAGACAAGACCGTGCAAGGTGAAACGGCACGGGAGTATGACATCGTGTTCTTGCGACCCAAAAAGGCGAAGAAGTCAACGGAGCAATCAAGCACAGAACCGCAGAGAGAAGGCCGCCTGTGCAGATTAGTCAAGACCAACGGAGAGTCTGTCGGGGCACCTTTTTCGGATGAGGAACTCATCGATGCCATGCTAGGCAAGGTCAACCGCGTGATGGAGACCACTACACGACTGGTGTACCATGGTGGCAACAAGGTTACCAAGGACAAGATGCAACGCACCTTCGACTGCGCCATTGAGCTTTCGCGATATTGAAATTTCAGCACCTTGAAGGAACTGTTTAGTGTTTATGAGTTCTACCTTCAGGGGCTTGCTTCGCGGAAGCCGTTTAGTTTTATATAAGCTGTTTTTATATAAACCAAAAGATGACATGGTAGAGGTTTACCAGAGGAAGACCCGTTGAGATAAAAGTCATGTTTATTGTGTAAACGAAGATTTATACGTGTAAAGTTTTTGAGATTTATATATTGTTTAAAGAAAGAAATGTGTTTTATATTTTAGACCTATGAAGGTCAATATTACTTTTGTTATTTTTGCACCTAGGAGACTCTAGGCGATATTTATTTTTGGACTCAATATTTCTTTAAGTTTTGTCAGCTTTTATGCGGGCTAGGGGGTATTGTAACGGAAGATTAATTACGGGCTTTTTGTGAGTGCTGGTGTGCAGACGGGGGAGCCGTGTGCTATCGGGGATAGCTGGTGCCCCGCGTTGGGGCTTATAAGTGCGTCGCACGTGCGACGCAGGGCTCTTCTCGGTATAGTCGTCGGCCGGGTCAGTACATCAGTCTAGGCTTTCCCGCCATTTTTGCCTGTACTGTTGTTAGGCTAGCAGATCAGAGGTGATGCACCGCACCACATGTTTGTGTCCCGATGATCGATCATGTAACTCATAATTGATTTGTTTGATTAGCAGTGATTTATTCCTGATTGAAATACATTCTTGATTCAGTTTAGACAACAACAATTACCAGCCATCTTAATACAGCACCTAGACATGCTAGATAATCAGAGCCTAGATAGGTGAAAGTTATTAAATTGTTCACTGAGAAGCCAAACTAATGTGTCTGCCCTTTCATTATTGAGATGGAAACTAGGACGATTGTGTTCATCTTGCTGGATGTGGTTTTGGTTCTGTTGTTGGGTATCGTGGCGTGCTTGATTGCGCTTGATGACCACTGGCATCTAAAAAAGGACCATCAGTATTATTATCAAGTTCAGTGCCAATTAAATGTATGTGATGTGGAAAAAGAAGTATTTGTATTGTGGACAAGGGAAAATATTGTTTTCCAGGAAATCACTCAAGATATTTTTTTATTGAGGCAATGCTAGCTATGAAAGCATTTTTTGTGACAGGAATTCTTCCTGAGTTGATTGGGAAATGGCTGTCTCGTAAACCAGTACAGTCTGTAACTGGAACTGTACAGGTACCAGAGCCAGTAGACACAGCTGTTGAGAATAAGACAGACCAGCTGTGTGAAGCCATCATTTGGACAAATGATTAGATGCAACAATAAGAAGTGCCGTTAAAGTTAAATGTTAAAACATTTCTGTTCTACGGTATGTTACCAATCCTGTACTGCACCTTTAAATGTAAAAACAAACCAATATGCACAGTGTTATATTCCTAAAACCCTCCCAGAAATATGTCATGTATTTAATACAATCAATAGGAAAAATAAGGCCATAAGTTAGAATATTATGGTATATCATTATTTCCAACCTTGGTAATAGCAATTTGTTACACGGAAATGCTTTTAGACTGTTGCAGTTTTCATATAAGAATTTCAGGAATAGTTATTTAGATTACTTTTGTAAGCACTTCCCAGTCATGTAGATCTTCAGATACAATTTTCACAAAGCTGATGATAGTAATATTTCTCAGTAGGATTCAAACTGGCACCATCTTTATATACAAGCTCTCATATTGAAACCACAATACAAGTAACAAGTTTTATTTTTGGTTGTTACCAAAGCTACTTGAGTTGTTTGCATGCATTGTACATCACTAAAAACAACAGACTGGTAAAGCTAAGAGATAATAACCAATTCAATTTTAACATTGTCAGGGTACCATGCCCAAAAAGCATGGAGAAGGCAATTTTATTGTGATACATTCAAATCTATTATACAGGGTGTCCCAGAAAAAACGCAACACTATGTCGGGACCCATTATTTTAAACTGTTTATCACTTCAAGATTAAAATATGTGATACAACCATGCCTTGGCTATCACTATGTAGAATTTAAGCATATTTGGGCTGAAATTGGCGAAAATATGACCAATTGAAAGAGTACTCCTTAAAAACAAATTTGCAAGGATAACTCGCATAGTGGTCAATACACACATAATTTGAATGAAAGAAAGATGAACATCAGGATTTGAGATTGGGTTATTCAATCTGAGTTTTTACACTCAATGTTAGTCCAATCATAGAGGAAGGAAACACTTCCTCTATGGTCCAATATTGCTCAAATTCTACATGGTGATAGTCAAGACATGGCTGTATCACATATCTGAATCTTGAATTGATAAACAGTTTAATTTTCATATAGGGCCTAAAAGTTCTCGACACAAGTGTTGTTGTTTTTTTGTGACACCCTGTATATAAATTTATACATGGAATATGTAATCAATTATACTATTTTCATGTTCATAATATATTTCAGCCTGTTTACTTTTAATATGTTGTTCTTATTGTTATGCACAATATAAAATTAGTAAATCATTTCAGTATAAATTATTATCAATAAAAATAGTACTTGATCACTCAATGAGAACTGATATTGTTCAATATAATAGTGAAATTGAGCAATTGCTGTGGAATCTTATTACAAGTGTTATAGCATATTAAAAGCATGATGACAAGTATGGCTTAATACTTGAAATGTTCAGCTGTTGAATCCATTGTGCATTATTCGAAAAAGCAACATGGCAAAATGAAATTATCACAACTTCAAAATCAAAGCATCAGGAATACATTTTAGGTATGCAGCTGCTGCTTAGCATAACAAATTGCTCTTTGCTCGAAGTCATGTTTAGCTTGCTAGTTGTTTTCCTTTGTTTACTTGTCCGGGTTCAGAACGATACCCGCCTTGCCGACAAGTGTGAGGAAGTCAATGGTCCTCCACCAGTGCTGCTCCAGGTCGGTGTCAAAGTGGATGGTGTCATCAAGACATCGTTCCTTGCGCTCAAAGGTTGACAGTATGGCGTCAAAGCGGCGATTGTACCCATCCCCTGATGACAAGAAGCCCTGTGGTGCCCTCGTGTAGCGCCAGCGTCCAAAGGGTGTGATGAAGGTGGTCAAGTGACGGTCAGATGCACGCAGGGGTACGCTGTGTTAGCCGTTCCAGGCATCTGTGACTGATTTCCATGTGTCCTTTGGAATACGACGAGCGAGTTGGAAAGGTGACTCCATGGCAAATGTTTCCCATTTACAGTACTTGTTCAATGGCGAGAAATCGACTGTCCGACGGGGGGCGCCGTTGTGTTTTTGTGTGATAACCATGCAATGGCACCAGGTCACCAGTTAGCATGGAACGTGCTCTATGACGTCAAGGGCTTCGTCATGGAGGAGGTCGTTGTGTACCTGCTGGTGCCAGTGCAGTGGGATGTTAGCCGAGGTGTGGCAGGCCTTCGGTGACGCTGTTAAATCGATATGTATCTCGACTGGGGGTCCCTCCATGCATGAACGTGGAAGAGCCGTATCTGTCAAGCAGCCACGCTTTCATTCGCTTGTTGTTTTCCACTGTGCATGGGAATGGCAACTTGGGTGGGCGTGGTGGCGCAGGTTCACGTTGGGGGCAAGAGCATGTACCATCATGTTTGGTGTAGGGTGCCCGGCACCCCTCGGTCATGTGATGTGCCCTGGCCCTTGGGGTCATGCTCCTGCCGTTGCTCGCTGGCACTGGGTGCAGTATTGATTGACGGGAAGTCATTCGAGATGAGATCAAGGTTGAGCAGCATCTCATAAGAGAGGTACATGGCCTAGACTGAGCTACTCATGTAGACAATTGAGCAACATGCCGCCGTCCCGCTACTGCGAGGGTGTGCCGTAAGCCTTGTGAAGAATGCCCCTTCTATGGCGATTGGGGAGCGATTGGCAGCTGAAAGGCTGAGGCTAACGGGGTTCAAGTCGTCCCTGGATAATCCACAGGCCAAGTCGTCTGCCAGCGACCATAAGTCGGATTGGTCACCTGTATCTGCAATTGCAGAGACCTCTGCCTGGACGTTTGCAGATCCAGGGGGGAATGCCTTTCTGGTTTTGGCTGATCTGTCGACCGAGACTGTTATCGGGACCCTGGGGTGGTCTCGGAGGCGGGCTCGCTTCCACTCACCCTTGGTGAAGATGTGATGGTCCAACCTCGTTGGTGATTGGTCGTTGACATTACCATGCGTGGTTGGTGCATGTTGGTGGTATCGTCGTGACCGTTTGGGCGAGGGATGGGGGCCACCATGCTGAAAAGCTGCAATCTGTGAGATAAGGCCTGATTCCAAGGCCTGGATGTTAGACAGTGGGGCCTGGTGCAGGTGCGACTTGCTTTTCTTCCGTTTATCGGCCCTGAAGCAGTCGAGGCAGACTTTGTGGGGTTTGGAATTCCACCCCCGGGTCCCCTCCATGAAGATCCGGAACACCCCCTTGCAGCCTGGGCATGTTGCCTCCTTGGTCCGGTCAGCGTGGGATGGCATAGTTGGAGGGGTGTGGGTTGAGCCTTTTGACGCTGGAATGACGATACAGCGGACAGGGCCGATGAGGGGAGGGCGTTGTGAGCCATTTCCTTGGTTTCTACGAGGGCGATCACATTGTTCACCGGTTTCTTGTGGATGTCTGCTATCCCAAGTACTTCACACCGGATGTCTGGATCGTACAGTCCATTGAGAACAGCATGGACTATGTGATCTGTGTAGTCGACGCTCTCACCGCATTCACACTTTGCGGCAAAAGCACAAGCTTTCCCACGCACCCTGGCCAAGAAGGCCCGGGATGCTTCGTCTCGTTCCTGGCGTAGCTGGAGCAGGTCAGTACGTAAGACACAGGTTGCCACCGGTATGACTGCAAGGGAATGCATTGCTGAGAGCAGTTGTGGCAGGGTGCTATCACCCAGTGCAGTCCCAGTACATAACTGCAATGCGGCCGATGCCTCGTCTATCCCTGATCCTGTGTGGAAAACCTCCCATCGGCGGACGAAACCATTCCAGGCTTCAATTGAGGCGCCAACATCAACTTTGGGCCGGTCAAGCTTCGGGCCTTTCAGTTTGGGTGCAGGGTGTGTGTGGGCTAATGCATGGTTCGCTAAGACACGCGGCTCTGTCCAAGGGACGTTTTGTTTGGATGTTCAATCCAGCGAAAAAGAGGGGGAATACCCCAAAGCTCATGTCCAGATGGGAACGACCCTACTTGGTGCTGGACCGGCTGTCGGATGTGACATTCCGCATTCAGAGGACACCAAATGGAAGGAAGCAGGTGGTACATTGCGACGGCCTCTAACCCTATGAAGAACCACACTAAGAGGCATGGACGACAGAGCCGACAAGGACACGATGGACAGGGTACCCAGGTTGTGGCTGGCGTTGAGGCCCCTGAAGAACTAGATGCTACTACGGGAGGCACGGACCCAGAGCCCCAGCAGCTGGTGGAGGTGGACACTGATCCGGCCATCCCAGGGACGGACTATCAGGCTTTTCGGGGAAGACCCAAAGAGTCAGACCAAACCGGCCGGGAGATTGTGAAAACACATGGTGCAGCCTTAGAAAGGAGGCACAAACAACAGAGACATGGCCCAAAGCTGTATGCTTGGTGTGGAGCGTGCTCTTTCAAGTCCACCAGGAAGGACAACCTCCGTCGCCACTATTGCCAGGAGCACCCGACCCAAGTCCGGGAAGTCAACAGCATCGGGCTGGAAACGGAGGAGGAGAGGAACCAACCACTACTACACCGTGAGAGAGAGAGGGAATGTAGCCCGCCCCCGAAGGAGCCGAGAGAGATCCATGCGCGAAAGGTAGTCGTCCAGCTGCCGGATGATGGCAAAACTTGGGGGGAGGCCATCAAGTTCCTCCAACAGGAGCTGTCCAGCTGTCCAGCAAGACGAAAACCAGGAGAGGACAGCCGAGTTATCCCTGTCCCCGGTTTCCCTTGCCCTGCTGGAGGATAAGTCTCAACCAGCCACCCAGAGGAAACCGTCTTGCCCCCCTTTTTCCGCGACCGAGTTGTCTGAGTGACAGAACGCAAGAAGACCACTATTTACGAGCAGGGGACCGTGCTGTATGTTTCTGAAGAAAAACGAGTTTACGATGTGGAGCTTCAGCATTGAACAGAACTTTATTATTTCCTTATGTTTCTGAAACTTTCAACTGCTGCCGCGGAAGGCCAGCCGAACTATTGATGAAAGTTGTTAGATTATTGTGAAATTTTTAAGGACTCAAGAATTTAAGGAAGTGTGATTATCTTGTTGAGAAGGCTTAAAAAGAGGAGAGCTAAATAATGCCTTTTACATGTTTTATCTATTGCCAAGGAAGGCTTGCCGAATTACAGAAGTTTGTAAACATCATGTTGCAATAGTTAAAAGGGCGTGTTCAGAAATGCTTCAGTTTTTGGAAAAGGTCTTGGCCCTAACTTATTTCTTTTGTTTATTTATTGATTTGTATGCTGAATTTTACCAGGACGGTCAAGCAAAGAAGGAGGCTGTGTAGTAGTATATAAAATGGGGGTTCTGGGCCACTTCGCCCGAGCACCAGGCGCACCCGGGCTTGTCGCGCACCAGGCCCATGGTCACGGTAAAAAGGTCACTCCATAGCACGCACCGCGTTAATGATTAACACCAACCTTATCTATCTGAAGAGGAACCGGTAATGGGCCACGGTCCAAAGGTCACTCTCTAGCAACTGGCCATATAATGGGGGCGCTATTTTTTGTTTTACAGCGGCTGGCAAAAAAAAGTCGCGCGGGGCCACGCGTTCCAAAAATTATAAAACTCTCTTCCGTGGTCTATCTACATCCATACTGTAACGTAGTGTTAATCCTGTCGCGCTAAAAAAAGTTGGTCACGCTCAAGAAAGTTGGTCACGGTCTGAGTGCCGTGACCAAAAACTGCGCTGCATACTGAGAGATATTGCACAACCGTACCGAAATATACACTCTAGAACATTCTGCTTTGCCACATAGTGCCTGCAGTACAAATAGATCTAAAGTCCAAGGGCCTTATCTGATTGTTGCAGAGCAACAAAACAAGTGGCAGCAGGAAGGTTGTTAACCCCAAAAATGGCATGAGGGCGCTATTTTTGTTTTGCAGTAGTGTATGCAGGCGGGCGATCAGGGGATGTGCGCGATGTATAAACAAGTTTGAAGCAACCACATTTTATTTCGATGTCGGTTTGGCGGCGGCGAGCTCTTTCATTAGTGAGGCTCGGGCCTCGGCCATGAGCTCGTTTTTTGCCGCTTCGCTCCCTTGAGCGGCGTAAGCTTTGCGAGATTTTTTCTGAATATCAGCCTTCATTTGGCTATATTTTTCTACCTCGTCGAGTACGAGCTTGAACTCGGATTGGGAGATGTGCCCATCGCTAAGCGCGTTTGAGATCACATCCGTTATGCTGTTGAGCTTAGATAGGGTGAGGATGCGAATCTCGTCATGTTTTTCAGCTTTTACTAGGAGCCACCGTGAGATGTATTTCCCGGCAATACCGGTCAGACCACAAACGAGAGCAGCCGCCTCGATTGCAATGACAACGGGTGCGGCTATAATCGTGGAGAGCAGACCCACACCTGCCGCACCCATTCCCAAACTAGATGCGACCAATACTGTGTCAACACAATGAACGACGTTGATAGCTCTGCGGTATTTTTTGTATAGCTTGGCTCTTTCATCTCTCTTGTGCTCTAGGTGGCGCTCGAAATCGCGGATTTCAGTAAGACGAAAGCTAGACCCCTCGTTTTGTTGCGACCCGGGTGGATCGAGCTTAGGATATAGACTCTATTTCAGTTGTCTCGACTGGCGGCGCTGTTGGCAGCTTAGGCATTTTCTCGAATCTCTAGAACTGCGGTGATGGGTCTCTGATGGTTTTTCACTACCACACCTTTTTCATCTAACACACGTATATTTGATTGATGGATATGTCCAATTTGTAATTTTTTATACATGGGGTATGGAGGGGTTATGTCTACAGTACCACCAGCTGCGGCTGGGACTATCGCAAACAGGGTCGAGGGAGCACCATCAACATGATTAGAGCTGGTTGAGAGTTGGTCGAGATAAATATAAAACCACTTGTGGGGAATAAATTGTACCGGTTTGTCTCCCTCATATATCCCACCAAACCAACCCTTTTCGTCAATGCCCAGAATCCGGCGTAATTCACTACTGAGTCTTATCTCGCCATCAGACCCTGGGATATTGAGCGTGATCAGACCAGATGTCTCGGATATCTTGACTGTTAAACAAGGAATCGCTTCCATGAAGAATTTCGATAGGTGTTCAAAGGTATATAACCCAGGTGGAAGCGTAATCTTCCGAGGTCTAGGAGTAGACACAGAGCGCCACAAAATTTCAGACGATAAACCCACGTTGTGATAGCCAACCTCATAATGGAGTTCTCGGAGGGCGATATAGAGCTTGCCGCCTGTATTATCTACAACCGACTGGAGACTGGTTGCTTCTCCATTTTGAAGTTGAGTCAGTGTTATGAATATCGTCTGATACATGAAAGCGAGATTATATTATGGCGTCACCGTTTCAGTTTAATAGTGATGCGCAGTACCAGCCTGGGGTGCAAGCCGGCGCAAAGAGTGTGCCACAACTAGTCGAAGCCCGCGTTCAGATACGAGCGAGCATTCCCGGCGAGTTCGACGAATGGTTCGAGGCGCAGTACCCCGAAGTATTAAAAAAATATCGTCTGCCGCGGGTGACCTCAGACAAAGTTGTCCAGGCTTGGAATTCAAGCCTGATGAAATTTTGGCAAAACAAGGTCAACTTTGCAGTGTGGTGTGCTACCACAGGGTGCGGTGTCTCTACTGAGACCCCGATGGCGCGATCGCTCTATCGTTTCCATGTGTACTACCAGATCCGCAGGATTTTTGAAGAGATGCAAGTGCCGCTCCCACAAGACAACACGTGGGATGCCTTTGACACCCCATACAACCAGAGGGCGTATGAACGAATCTGCGCGGAGTTTGGTGTCTCTCCACACACCGACTGGCGACAAAAACTTAGCGAAAATAATTGGCTTGGAACGCCATATCACTGGTATTATGGAAAGATGCGACCTATCAAACAAGTGAGTGACATGCTCAGAAAGATCCTTGAACCAAGCAAACATCTGACGTCAAACACATATCGGAAAGACCTCATGTCATTTTCAGCATCTGGTGTTGCAGGAAACCCATATACTATATACTATATAGACCAAGGTGATGTTGGAGAAATGGCATGGAGGACCTTTATACTCGGCAAGTCGGAAGGGTTTACCCAGGTCAGGGTTGAAAGAATCAACGACTCTATCCGCACATATGTCTGGGCCATCCTAGGCGCGCAGGCCCAGACCCGCACGAGCATCATCGGCACTGGCACCGCATTTGATGCCGAGAAACAGTTCTTGGCGAACGTTGAAGATGCAATCGTGAGTCCCGTGGACCTCCCGAGTGCGATAGCGCACTACCAGGACGTGCTTCGATACGCCCGCTCTAAGGTAAACTTTGTCTTTGGGATCGGGTTGTATATGGCTCCCGGCGACATGGAGCTGCAGATTGGAACCATTCAAGACTACAACAATGAGATAGTCGTCGCAGAACCGGGGCAAAAAATAGGTATCAACACCAACATAAACGTCTCGACTCCATCACAGTCGTACGATATGGAGGGGCCAGCTGCAGGGCCAGCACAGCCAGTCAAGGCGCCCGTTGCAACACCAGTCGAGGCAATACAACCGGAGGTGCAAGCCCACTACGACGGACTCACCGCACTGGTTGTTGTTGGTGAAGCTGTTGGCCTGGGTTGGCTCGCTCTATGCTAGCGGCTCTTGCACAATTACGATCAACAGGCCGCCGATGGCAACCACGAGTGCCCACAGGTTTTCTGCAAGCCAGCCGGTAGTTTTAATCAAGAGGTTGAGGGGAGCCAAGATATAATGCTTCCGATGATGCTGGGTAGCGCGGCTGCGGCCTTTCCAGCCAGTTGGGCTAATGTGTGCCCGAGAGCTTGCAAGTGCTTTTTTGCCCACTCTTTTATCCCCTCCTTATTTGGGGGCGTGGGATGTGTGGGAGGTGGTGCAACCCCGGACCACCAGTTAAGGCAAGGACCAGAGTGCTGATGATGAAGCCAAGCGCAGTTATAATGCTGGCTATGGTGACGCCCTGCTCGCGGAACAGAGTCCGCAGCCGCTCGGCCAGGCTTGTGTTTTTGTCTAAGACCCTTGTTATAGTCTCCCAGATTTGGCGGACCTGCGATCGGAGTTGTAGGTTGAGGGTATCGATGCTTTCTTGGGTTGCTGCGAGCTGCTCTTCAGCCTTTTGGATTTCACATTCGATTTGATCCGCTCGTTCAGACGTTCCAGGGCGCTCAAGTTCTTTGTGAAAATCCGCGATTGCCTGTTGGAGAGAAACTTGTTTGCTCTCTTGCACCGTTTTTTGCCACGCAAATCTCTCAGAGCTCTGTCGAGTCCTAGAAGGTCTCTAAGGGGCAGGGTGTCTTCTGCGGTAATAGACTCAGTTGACATACTGAGATCATCAACGCTCTTATCAATGTCACCAGCGCTTGCTTGGACAGCCGCATCGGCCTTTTTTCCAAGCGAGCTAATCAGTTCATTGAGAATACCACGGGCCGGCGGGGCGCGCTCAGACGTCACTCCCAAGGCTCGGGCCAAGCTTAGCCCATATCTCTCGATTGAAGAACTGCTCAGAAACTTTGTTGGATCTTTTTTCCATGTCAAGAGTTTCCAGTCACGACCCCACTTGACCCACAAATCTCCAGCCGCAGATACTTGGAATTCGAGATTAGCCGGCCGTGCGTATATTGACCGCTCCGCTTCGAGACCCAGTCACGTTTTTCGCGAGATGCGAGATTTTCTTGATAAAGCCTGTCTGGCATTTCTGCGCCACCTGCCCATGAGGGTGTGGCTGACGGGGCTTCGTACATGTTGTCAGTGTCGTCCATAAACGAAGTCTCTTCTTCGTCGGGCCCGCGCAACTCATCTGGGTTTCGAAAATCATCCATTTCAAAGCCACCTTCCGCCATGTCGGTTGATGAAGCATGTGTATTAAACACTACACGAACAAAGTTTATTACGCACACACCATGTCATCGTCAAAGTATGGACGCAAACTGAATCCTTTTCAAAGCCTGGGAGAACCACTCGGGATCAAAGCATCCGACAAAGTGTGGTTGTAACCAACAAAACTGAGGGTGAATGCTGGAGACGGCATCCGTACACAGGCAGAGGACAAGGCCATCGCAAATGCCTATGGCAACCGATTCGCCATCCCGCTAGACTTTTATACTCGAGTCCCATATGCCATTCTTTCAGTCTGCCCTTGGTGACCGATTGGAATACGAGCTGACCTTCAACGACTACAGCTGCGTTATCAAGGCAACTGATGATAGCAAGGCCAGCTACACCAACGACAACATCTCTCTCGAGTTTGACACTGAGAGCGAGCCGAACTTGGCCCGCACGATTCGCAGTCGGTATGCTGGCCGGCTAGCCATCCTGTACGAGCGCATATTGCGTCACCGCAAGGTTACCCTCGACAAGAGTCAGACTCTGTGGAATATCAACCTGAACGTCCCCGCTCGAAGCTTGAAGGGAATACTCATGCTGTTTGAGGATGGGGAAGCAGCAGCAGCGTTTGGCCGAAACACAGAATCTTTCTACAATCCCAAGATTGAAAAAGTCGAGGTCACGATAGAAGGGGTGCCAAACCAGTTGTATTCCCATGGAATACGGGCGTACCAGCAGTGGGATGAGGTCAGGAAATATTTCGCCAGCGGCCCTTCAGCAAAGCGCCACCCTGACGTCGCTGCAGTCGCCAAGGACCTGGGACTGGCCGATGTAAAAATAGGGGAGTACCTATCAAGCAAGTACTCGCTATGGCTGGACATGAGAAACAGCGACGATGACTCGCTGCATGGCAGTGGCCGGCGCATAGAAAATGCGAGTGAGGGAGTCATGGTCCAGATCACCAAAAAGGCAGAAACGGCGGGCACATTGAACATGTATCTGTACGTCATCATGGACGCGCAGATCAACATTGAAAATGGGCGTTTAATCAACGCTCTGTACTAATGGGCACGTGATTATTTGCAAAACGGTTTTTACCCTGGACCTTCTCGAGCTACCCCGCTCTCGTGGCAGCTACAGAGACAAGTTTGCGCACATCATCAAATTGTGCGCGTTGGAACAAAACTTACCACGAGCGGCACTGGGTCTGGACGGACCCGGAGGTTTTCATAGTCGACCCCGGCGATCGACTTCACGAATATCTGTGAGCTTTTTACTCTATATTTGCCGGCGAGCCAACGTTGTACATCATTGACGACTGCTCGGCCAGCAAAGCCCTGACCAAAAAGAAGGACATGTTGTCCGAGCTTGCATTTTCGGGCCGCCATGCCTCTCAATCTGTGTGGGTCTTAACGCAGAAGTATAACTCGGTCCTTAAAGACCTCCGTGAGCAGACAAAGTGGATCGCTATCTTCCACTGCAAAGATACAGATTCTTTTGAAGATTGCCTGCGAGAAAACGATGTAATCCCAACAAAAGAAGAGCGAGCTGCGCTAAGGAAACAGCTATCTGAAGCTAAACATGCTAAGCTCATACTAAAGACTGATCAGCTGGCTGCTTAACAACTATGTTGGAGCTTTGGATGCAGACGGCGACACTGATAGCAGTTTTTGCTAATTTGATGTTGTGCTGTTATTTTTTGGTGGAGTATGTATAAAGACTTAAGCGCGGAATAACATACGTGATCTCACCATTGCGAAGTGCTGTCCACAACATGGCAAACGCGGATGAATTCATCGACTAGCTGTTGTCTCAAGAGGGTGCCAAAGAGAAAAGCATGGGTACCACTGTAGCTATGACAATCGACACAGAGAGACAAGAACAAAAACGAGCCCGTCTGGCGGCAATCGTAGCTGGTGGTACAGCCAAAAAATACCTTGGTAAACAACCGACAGTTGACGAGATGAACGATGACGAGGTCTCCAAACACTATGGACGCTATGAGGTGCGCCTTAGGGCCTCAATGACAAAAACGCTCGGATGTATGCGCTGTTAGCGGGCAGAATTTTACCCATTCCACCTGAAAATAGACCCCAGCTTGTATCAGACCTCTCCCAAGACCCCTTCGTTCAGCATGCACTGACGACTGCTTGCTGCGAGCTATATTATCGCTATGGGATGTACCTAGCTCCGCTGACGGTGGCGATGACCACAGCTAAACACTGTCGATTTGGAGATCAGGTATCTCCTACAAATACGGAAGATGGAGGAGACGACATTGAAATCGATGCCCTCGCAGGAGACAGCCCCACAGGAGACAGCCCCGCAAGAGCCTGCCCAGGAGGCGACCCCTCCAATGCAAGAGAGGGTGAGGATTAAGAACCCGAAGAAAGTCGCAACTGGTCAAAAGGGTGCGGCGGCCAGAAAAGCAAAACAAGAAGCACTACTTGAACAGCTTCAAAAGGCCAAAGAGGGTCTCCGGCCATCTCAAACCGCCCAGCCTGCCGAAACCGCTGAAACTGCGCCTGGAACTACGGCTGAGACAGCGACTCTCAATGTGCAGAGCTCATGGATAGCGTTTGCAGTCCTCGCAGCTGTTGCTGTTGGCGCCGCGCTATATGCGCAAAAGTCCGCGCCCCCTTCTATAAATAGAGGCGCCCTTCTATAAATATGATGTCGGCATGGTCATTCTGGATGTGGGTCTGGCCATGGCCACCAACGATATGCTAGTAAAGCAGGGGATACTCCCCGCCAACATATTGAAGTAAACGCTCTTACTTCTGTATAGCCGCAACAAGATGGCCTCTATAGCGATGCTTGTAGGTGGAGCATTGGTGAACGCACTCGCGTTCTCAGGGTCAAACTTTCTCTTCTCGTCATTAAGCGGTTCCGACGAGGAACGAAAACGACATGACAAAGCCTTAGAACAGCTCCAAGCTGCTCAGGCCGAATGGTCGCAGAAGCGGGCTGAACGTCTTGACTGGATCAATGAAGAGCTGCGCCGCCAGGGACACGCCGTGCACACTTTCCGTGATGTTGATGAAGCCATCCGCCAATACAATCTCATCACTGCTGGTAGCGGCGTTTTGCTAGCACAGAAACCGGAACCCAAACTGTCAGATTTTTACCAACCATCGCCGGAGCAACGCGATAGAGAAATCGGCTTTGTAGTCGTGGGACTGGGAGCAGCCTATATGCTCACCAAGTGATTGCCGAGACAACCGAATTAAAAATCCCACCTTTTTTTTCTGAGCCCAGCCTGTTGGAGACTGATTGGGTTGCTTGAATATCTCGCAAGACATGACCACCAGTCCGACATCTGCTCGCCTGACAGCAAAGCTGTCTCGCATCTACTATAGCCCCCGCGGCTACTGGAAGGGACTAGAGGCGATTAAAAACCTCTCTGCTGTTGCTAAGATCTCTGAAGAGGATGCTCGGGCTTGGCTTAAAAAGCAGGCAATTTGGCAGATCTACCTCCCGGCCCTGAGGCACGTTCCAAGACCAAAATTCGATGTCGGCGTGCCAAACGAGTTTCACCAAGCTGACCTGCTTTGTTCATATTGCTGCGTAGTGGGTGCTCCTCGGGGTAGCCGGATGTGTCGTAGAGATGTGCACGCTCTGCCATATCTTGGTACACGTCCTCAGTTTGGAGCTTGATAAGGAGGCTATCCGTGTCGGTGTAAAGGAGCTGACAGCGCTCTCCGTACTGATCTTCATCTGGTTGTAGTAGAAGTCGTACATAAGGTGTTTGGAGAGGTCCAGGATGCTCATCCCAACGAACACCGGGCAATTGAGAACAAATCTGCTCTTGTGGACCTGGATGGCCGCAAGGTCATCATCAAAGATGTTTGCGTATGGATAGATGCCCTTGCGCAGCAGCAGCTCGCGTTTTTTTTTCGTCGGGCTCAAACTTGGTTGTAATATGGAATGCTTCGGGTTGGTTGGCCGCCGCGAGCTTGTCCAACGAGGCTAGCAGAAACTGCGCACTATCGATGAAGCGGAGCTGCCCAAGAGAGAAGGAAATGTATTTCTCTGTGTTGTTGGGGATACATGATATCTTTCCCTCTACCTTCGAGATCGCCTGCATGAGAAGATGGGAGTCGTAGCCCCGAAGGTTGTGAAAGACAACTGGTATGGGTGTTGTCTTCGGTTTCAGCCTCAATTTGAGGTTACATGCATTGTGGGCTGTATTTTCCGACGATGTGGCAGTGGTCTCAGACTCTATCACCGGCTAGAGGTTTATCGCACACATGACAGGTTGTTGCTTTGTTGTAAGACTTCCAGTCCTCTCGGGTCATTTGCATAGCTTTTGGGCTGGCCATTACCACCTTAATTTTTCGCTCCTCTTCCTTAAGCGCTCGGAAGAAGTGCTCTGCCGCATTGGGGCCTCTGTATTCCACGGGTGGTTGTGTCTGGCTGTCACAACGGACAACTATGAAACAGTAGCTGCACGCCTTGTGCTGTTGTGTCTTCCTGTTGTTGCTCTTCGTTGGGTCGAGCTCAGGGCCCTCGAGTTTGATTGTGAGGGCCTCAAAGTCGGCGTAGATGATAAAGGGGGGCTGACAGCTGTTTTCGGTGGTTCTGAAATACCAACTTGTTTTTACCCTCTTCGGGCATCTCTACTCTCACCGCCGTTTGCCCGATACCACAGCACTCTGGCATGTGAGCCTCCAGCAGGTCTTCCCTGGTGTAGCCGTGAAGACAGCGCTCGCAAAAGTGTTTGCGCTCCTTGTGTTTGCTCTGATCGTATAGGAGGCGATTGAGATCTGTGATCCAGGTGTAGTGAAATTTCCCCGCCTTCTCGATTAGCAGCAGGTTGGTCCTTGGTAGGTCCCCTGTCTGCTTGCTGAGGTGATGGATAATGACACCCTTGTCCCAGCCAAAGACGTTAATGGCTAGGTTATTCTGTTTCTCAACCTTCTCGATCATAGAGATGGGTGTCGGGGCATTGATCTCATCAAAGTTGAGACCGTCATCCGTTGGATAATTGGAGGGTCTATAGGCGTGATTCCCATGAGCTACGGGAAACCTGGCAGATCTCAAGGCCCATCGGAGGGCAGTTGTCATCCTTGTTTTTCACATTGATAAAGGCCTTCTTGAGTTTCCCCTCTATGGGTAGTGAGATGTAGGAGCCTCCTCTAAGGGGCTGGTATGTGGCGATGTTCAGCCATAGAGTCAGCACTCTGTCAACCACCCACCCACCCAGAGCCTTTTTGGGTCCATTTCTCAAGGGTCTCCTGGATGGTGGGAAAAGATCTGTCAAGCGCCTCCTTGATTTCACTGGTCTGAAGAAGCGGTTTCTGTTTGTGTATAAGCACGGGGTCTGTGTACTCCGAGGAACTGTCGGGTTTGTCTTTTCGAAGCTGGACCTTGAGGGCCAGCTGGAACTTCACCCCTTTCAGAGCCTCGATCTCTTCCTCGAGTTTCTTGCGAATCTGGGGACGCAGGCCCTCTAGGAGAGCTTTGGGGTCTGCTTCGAGGGCGTGCCCCTTGGGGATGTTTAGCTCCCAACCCCGTAGAGACCCCTTTATCTCCCATGGGAGTTGTCGAAAGATGAAGTCGTCTTTCTTTTCTTTTTGGAACACTTCCAGTATCTCCTTTTGGTAGTCCTGGATTGTTCGAAGATCTTTGGAGGGCGTGATCGGATCAAACTCCTCCACAATGGCCATCCTTTTTCTCTCCTTCTTCGTGCGAGGAGGAATGGTTGGCCGATATGCCCTTGGAGGCAGAGGCCGTGGAAGACGCCTTTTTGCTTCCTCGGGTATTGGCTTATCTAGGATGTTTTTTACAACATCGATGGCTGGTTCAGCCAGGGCCCCCTCTCGGCGGGCTCGTTGATTTCTCACCCTTCTGGCCCTGTCCCGCTCTATCTGTTCCGGGGTGCGCCGTGCCCATCGTTCACGCGCGGCGCGGTTTCTACGCTCTCGTGCTTCAACACTCATCGGCATGATTCTGGATGAGTGTACATTATGCTGCACCATTCTCTAAATGGAAATTCGAACTGCAAGGACCTGCTCTAATACCAAATTAAATTGGGCTCTAGCAGATTTCTCCAAAGCCATTATGCCTATATCGAATCTTTTCTTGACCACAGGCTCGACAAAGCTGTATATCACTCTTAACCCCCTTACCACACGATCTACAGCGCACAGGTATCTTGCCAAGCTTTCGTATCTTTGATTGGTGGATCTTGCAATAAGTCCCACAACAGCTCTTCCCACAGATAGCTGTTTCGCCGACTTTGATCCAAGCGCATAAATTATGACCCTTCATTGCGATATGCTTACCACAGGTATACACGTAGCAATAGATATGTCTAATAGGGAACCCGTACGTTGCGTGTGCACTGAAGCGTATAGTTTCACGTGTGCAATCATTGTGCTTGACGGCCAGCCACTGTAAAACAAAAAAATATCGCCCCCCATTAATGGCCGGTTGCTAGAGAGTGACCTTTGGACCATGGCCCATTACCGGTTCCTCTTCGGATAGATAAGGTTGGTGTTAATCATTAACCCGGCGCGCGCTATGGAGTGACCTTTTTACCGTGACCACGCGCCTGGTGCGCGACAAGCCCGGGTGCGCCTGGTGCTCGGGCAAAGTGGCCCAGAACCCCCATTTTATATACTACTTGTGTAACGAAATTGCACTCGGATGGGCGCCCTCTATAATTGAGTTAATAGTACTAGCACTAGAGGTGAAAGTGTCATTTATCCTTAACTTAACTTAACTTAATTACATTTATAAAGCGCTAATAACACATGAAGTTTCAGAGCGCTGTACAGTGAAAACACCTAAAATTAAACATAAGGAGATACAAGACAACCATAATAAAAACGGTTAAATATAAAAAAAAAAAATTAGTTTAAGACATTAAAACTATTTCAAACATGAAAAAAAAAAAAAACAAGCACAGAAGCTAATATATAGAAAAATATATATACAAGAGTACAATCATTAAAACTCGAATCCATGTGCGAGGCACACAAGTTTGGTGTGCTTGGATCTGGGCAAAGCTTTATAAGCCTGGTTTTTCGGGCGCACGGTCTCTCTTTTTGGGCTGCTCTATTTGGCCAGTGTGTGTTCTCCCTGACAAGCTGTCGTATATCGCCTCTGGAACATATTCAGCCAAAGGTGGGTGTAAGCTACATGTACAGAGGTGATCACCTAAAGGAGCAAGCTAGCACTTATGGAGCAGCACTAGGGGCGTTGACGCACAGAGGCGTCCGCCCACATAGCGCGAGCACTGAAGCAGCATAAGTGGCGTTGACGCAAGAGGCGACTGGCCACAGAGGAAGCGCTTGGGAGCGGCTATCAGAGGCGTTGACGCACAGAGGTGACCGCCCTACAACGGGAGGCTATTGGAGCCGGGTAGTTTAATTTTCAAGTGAGAGGCTACTATTGCTAATTGTCATCAGAGTTATACATACAGAGTTCTACCCACCACTCTGTTCGGTGGTGGGTTATTAAACCAGCAGAATTACACTTCACTGGACCCCCTTTACATTTATTCCTGTGTCCTTTATAATTGCACACCCCCTCCCCATTGTCTGTCCCGTTCGTCCAGTACCCTGGTCGTAGATCCTGTCCTGTGTGTCGGGCATTTTTGTAGGCGGTATATTTCAGCCAAACAGACCCCTGTCTCCGGCCGCACCCTTGCGTGGGTTGCCACAAAGTTTCGGTCTCGTGCGGCGCGCCCCTCATCTTAAGTTCAGGCGTGATTCCCATCACCATATTGATGACGTTCCGCTGGTGACCAGAAGCCTTGAACATGATGAGAACCAATTATCAGAGTTCAGTCACTAAGTTCTCTTCTGTCCTCCACCAACGAAGGTGATGTATAAGATGTTCGTTTTATTGGAATCAAGGCATTCAAATTCCGTGAAGCCAGCTTCCAAAAACTGAGGAGGTACAACTGAATACAAGATGAACGACTTCCATGCAGACTTCCCACTGAAGTTCTGACGTTGGTTAGTTGCTTGAAATGGAATCCTGGGGAGTCCATCTGTACAATCAGCTGGCTGTCAACTAATTTGAGGTCCTCAAGGACATCCTTCAAACTGTCCCCGCAAAGCTTCCCATCTCCCAAAATCGGGGCTTTCCAAAGCCTGGCCTTAGTGTTGTCGGTCCGAGTTTGCTGTAACCACATGTGGCGTGTAGCTACTCTAGCATTGGCCAATGTTGCCTCCTGGGGCCGATTTCACTAACGCTTTGCGACCATCGTAAAGCCCAAATCCATCGCTAAACGGAGAATCGATCGCTACTTTGCGTAGCAATTTTCCGTTTAGCGATGAATTTGGGCTTTACGATGATCTCAAAACGTTAGTGAAATCGGCCCCTGAGCCATGTTAAGCATACGTCTAAATAAATAGAGGAAGTACTCGTAAATGGGATCATAGGAGAAAGCGGATAAAGCTTTGAGCTGTTTGGAAGTAAAGGCAGCTACTCATTTGTTAATATTTTTCCTTTTTTTTTCTTTTAGTGAGTCTTATTATTATATTATGATTGATTGTGCCATGATACATGAAGATAACTAAAAGGGCAGTAACTATTGTAAATAGCGAGAGAGACCCTTCCTCTGAGTGATATAAGAATAAACTCAGGGAAATAAACTTGATTTAAATGTATTCTGGTGTCAGCAAGCGTCAATGGTTTTGTGTCCCTTTCCAGTGGTGCATTCAGACCAAATTATACAATGTCCGATGGAGCCCCAATGGGCTATGTGACATTTTCTGGGGGCTTGTCCGGGAGAAGCTGCCTTTACTTGCAAACAGCTCAAAGCTTTTTATCCGCTTTCTCCTATGACCCCATTTACGAGTACTTCCTCTATTGGGGACACCTACTGCAACCAGTTTCAAATCTCAAGTTATATACTAAACCGCACCAACACCATTACAAGGTTTTCAATGCCACGCCCGCTACACTGTAATCAGTTATCATGCATTGGCTTCTGGGTCACACAATGGCCACACAACCACACTACTACACCTTTCTCTCAATTAAATATTCATTATTCGAAAGACTTTCAGCCAATGGAAACTAGGGAACATAAAGGAGGTACAACTCTGTGTAAAACACAACAATGTAATAAAAAAAAGGACAATTTATTAAATTTCAATGTCCACTTGGTCCTTATTAAAGACTCTCCAAGCTCTGTTGGTTCAATGAATTTTGGAGGACGCCTTCGAGTTTTGACATTTGTTTGGCTGCAGCCTCCAGTAGCCATGATTAGGAAACAGCACAGGCCATGCCAATATGCGCTTCTTTCTCCACATTCATAAATCTCCTGCCCGTCACATTCAAAAATCTTGTTTGCAAATTTAGGCGAATCAGATTTAAACCCCGGGACCACTCTACCCAGTTTATAACTACTTTATAACGAGCTGCTGCTGAAGCACGATAAAGAGGGATACGCTCAGGATTCCCAGACCACAAGTTCAATCAGCTCCTTGTGACCCACAGCGAGAGGAACATGGACCTTATTTGTTTTTTTATCATAACGAGACGAAGTTATTTGAGGATCTTCTCTCTCCTCAATTGAAACATTGTTGATCAGAAGGGAATGTGTTGCCTCTTTCACTTACCTCCAAGAACATATCGGCATGATGGTCTTTGCCTTCAATTTCTAGGACGGTGCCCTCCAACACACTCCCAGAATCCCATCCCCGACCTGACAAATAGAATCATGTGAAGAAAGACTGTCTGGGTTAGATTTCCGTCTGCGCTTGAATTCCCCATAAAAAACTGTGATAAGGAGTCGTCAAGCATATCCCCCGGCTGAGGGTGAAGGTATAGAATGTCATCACTGATATCAGTCTGACCATCTGTTTGTAGCTCTATGGTCTGACCCACCTCCAACCCAGTGTCAAACGGTCCACTCCCACGCTATTATGTTTATATTGCCGATGGTGCCCCCACAGGGACATCCGGTTGACAGGAGACTGTAGCGTGACCCCCTGCAGAGATCACCAGTCTTGCATGGAACCCATCCTCAGCAGGTCTAGTGATGGCCGAAAAGGAATGGCCGAAAATTACCCCTGAGTCATGCCCTGCATCATATTTTGCATCATTGTTATAGTCCGGTATCCTAATCCTCCGCGGTCCACCTGAAGTTAGAAATACTTAACTAAGCAGGGCACGAAATGTGGCCTTTCAGTTTTCTAACCGTAATCACTGTAAAGAATGTGCAGTGTATTGTACTTAGGGTTGGGCTAGCGTATAAATTTGGGCGTCGGTTCGCTCACAGGTCACACACGCTACATAACTACCACAGGGTCAGCCGGAGACTTCCCTTCGCCGCTGAGATGTGTGTCCGCCCCAAGATGATGCCAGCTCGGGCTCGCCTTTAGCCCATGACTATACCACCCGGTATATTCTTCGATGACCGTGAGCCGTCTCCAGGCTCTGACCGAGAACTCAGGCTCACCTTTATAGCCCAAACTCCACCGTGACGTCGGGCTTGCCTTTAGCCCTGCTTGATGCGCAACCGTTCCGAGGGCCACGCCCAAACCTCACGCTCGCCCACCTCTACTTATCCCTGGTATCGTTAACTAAATGTATTGTACTAAACATATTAAATATTTGCAATACCATTTGTCATTGTACTATTTTGTTGATTTCGCTCCTATTATTTGATCTGTGTTTGAACATATTAAAATAATCAAGGGGTCAAGTGATTCCTAATTAACTAAGGTTCTGGTCTCCCTTTTGTTTTATTTCTGCCGTGCCAATCGAGCGCCGTCAGGCGAACTTGGTGTGTAACAATCATCAACTGCATTCGTTTTTCAAAATCATCAAAACTTTGTTGAAATTCAGACCTACCTATATAAGGTCCAGTCTGTGACCCAGCAGCAGGCCTATAAAGTGAGCTTCGTCTTGCATTAGCAGCAGCTTCATCTGCAAGCCTTTGCTTGAATTTCTCTCTGGCTTCAGTCACAATAAAGGTATTCTACAAGCCAGTAGACTGGTCGCCCAGGAAATGTCCTAAAAGTTAAATGTTGAGCCAGAAGTAAGTTTACGAATTAGAAAGAATTATCAATTGTTTATTTGTTTAATTTCAGGTATTGCGATGCTTCTAGACAAGCAACAGTTTCATCTAGCTCCTTAAACAAAGAAAACAATTTAATTCTTGTCTTTTTTTATTCCCTCAAAATGATTTCCTTAAATATAAGTTTAAAGGTAATACACACTTTGGCTTTTGTCAAAGAAATACAGATTCATAGGCAAAAATATAAAGGAAGATACAGTAACAGTCATTTGTGAAAATTTCAGTCCCACACGGTGCTCACTTTTTGAAAAAAAAAGTGAAAAACGGCCACAGTGTTTCTTTTAAAAGTGTTTTCTCTTTTATTTTTGATCTTTAAAAATTATTTTGGTCACTGGTTTTACTCTTTTTTGGAAAAATACAGTATTTTAGGCAGAAAAACTTTAAAGAGGATCTTCAACACTAAACAAACCTAGCTTTATTTGTAAGAACTATAATCATTCAATTACTTGACATGAGAAAAAAATATCTCACACTGAACACAGAAATAGAGTCTTTTTTGATACTTTTTCTCTCAACAAGCTCAACCCGCAAGGTACCCCAAAATTGAAACTGTCTGAATTTCATCAATGGGGGCAGCAGACATATCTGTGTGATTTCGTGACGTCAGATATGGGAGCCTTTTCTTTTAATGACATTTCATGACATGTTCAGTATGGTACAATCTATCTGCCAAAAATGAGGTTGCCTACAAAAGTAAAGACGAATGTGCACAATAGGATTTTCAGGTCACGGCCTACTAGTACCATTACATCTTCATATCCTGAAAGTTATACATGTACATTAATCTGTGAACATTTCTGTTTGGGTATGTTACCAATTCTGCACTGTACCTTTTTAAGAGTTTAATGATTGACCAAGTCAAAGTTGAGATAACTAGCCTATTGCATAATTTGTTAACCCGTTAAATTTGGGAATCTGTAGTCAATATATAGGTTATCCAAGTTTTATCCTAAATTATAAAACTGCCGATACAGGTCTAGCACAGCGAAAAAAACCCTTACACGAATTGGCACGAAACGGCCACAAGAGGGCGTCACGATCATCATTATGTGACGTCATCGCCCTTCACTGATCAAAAATGGAAGTTTTTATGAATTAAACTGACGCGCATGGGCACATACTCATTTTTTTGTGGTGTCACCACAAATTCCATGGACAACTCACGGATTCCGCGGTTGTTTTTTAACTTTGGTCAGCTGTATTTTTTTTTTGCCATTTTACTGCGAAACCGCGCCACCGTCTGAGTGTGATTGTTAGGTCGTTGAAATGAATATTTCCCAAAATCCAAAGGGATTTTCCATTCTAATAAGAAAACACTCACCTCTGTTTACCTATATTTGCATATCAGTCCGCATGCGCCAGAAACCTCGCTGCAGCGCGCTGAAAAAAAAGTTGCCCAAAGAGCACCCTTCGCGCCCACTGCATGTCCCCATATATAAGCCCCAGTGACCCGAAGGATCGGGAGGGCGGTAAACAGAGGTGAGTGTTTTCTTATTAGAATGGAAAATCCCTTCGAATTTTGGGAATTCTATTACAGAAAACACCTCACCTCTGTTTACCTACATTTGCAGAGTAGCACCGTTAGATATACATGTAAGCTAGGGGGGGGGGGGGGGGAAGGGACATGCAGGGTGAACGAGGGTCTAAACTACTTCTACCAAGTAAGAAAGGTTTGTTTAGACATGCCCGGGTGCTGCCTATCTAGTTGTGAGGAGCTTTCCGGTACTTGCGGGCTGCTGACAGGCCGACTTCTTGGAGGACTTTCCTGCCCATGAGTCCCTCTGTTTGGACCACGTCTTTCAGGTAACACGATGTGAAGGTGGATGGATTCTTCCAGCATGCTACCTTCATGATGTCCGGAACAGAGACTCCAAGAAGATGAGCCCAGGAGGTAGACGTGCTGCGTGTCTCATGGGCCTTGGATTTTGGTCCTTGGCTATCGCTCTGAGGGCTTTACATGGGGGATTGCCTCTGATATCCAGCGAGTGATAATGGTCACAGAGGCCGGACGATGAGGCTGGATGGTCTTGATGAACAGCTGTTTCATGTTGCCTCAGAGTGGCTGAGTACGAGCGATGTAAAACTTGAGAGCCCGTACAGGGCACCACCATTTATCCTCCTGTACTGCAGAGAATGCTGTTAAGCTAGGAACAAAGATGTCAGGAGACAAAGATGTCAGGAGGGGAGAAGTTGGTAGACTGATTCTTGGTTAAGAATTCTATGTGCGGGATGAGACGAACGCAGTCTGGCTCCCAGTAGCCTTGACTAAGGCTATGAAGCTGTTCCCGCCGGCGAGCGATCAGTACGGGGCTCCCCGTCCGTGCCGAGCTAGCTAAGCTGCACGGATGTAGTACCATGCATGCACCCACACGACCGGCCACGCACACACGCATATGTACAGTAACCGCCGGCCCCGGTTCAGCCAGGATCATAGCCTTGATGCAAGCGCGATTTGATAATGATGATAATTATAGCCGCTATGGTAAACAGTCTTCTCTCATTGGATAACGGCTGTCGAGAAAAATTAATAAGTACTGCACAATCTTACGGCGCTGAGATTTCCGGAATCTGGTCGGCAAATTTACCAAATCGTTGTGTCCTTCAAGAAAGTACTGAAGGGCAGTCCGCTACTCAGGTGGAAAACCCTTAATTTGTAACTTATCAACGCCAGAGTTGAGACTTCCATTTACTTCTCGGATAAACCTACATGGATAAACGAACGAGTCGAGTCCGCGATACCGCCATTGTTTTGTATATGCTACATATACATGTACTGACACGCCATGTCCTATCGCCATGTGTACAATTATTATTACACGTAGGCCTACACACAGTGAAAAGCTCGTGAATATGCATATCCGGTCAAAGATCACAGAGTTTGATTGGATACCGTTTTATATTATGCACATAAAAAATCTTCGGCCAATATTGGCCGAAAATGTAAAGAAACACATAAGAAAAGACTGACGGTTGCGTCAAGGCTAGGCTCCCAGCAGATGTGGCCCGGTTCTAGAGACAGGGCATGGAGATCACTCGTTCGTCGGGCTGTGGCTGCAGCCAGTATTAAAAGGACGCCGTCTTAATGGTAAGTTGGTGGAGAGAGGAGGAGAGGTGGTTTGAAGGGCGGCCTGGAAAGTAGAGAGAGAACAGAACCCAAGTCCCAGGATGGGATAAGCCTTCTGGTGGGGGGGCCGTTCGATGAAAATGCCCCGTAGCAGCTGCAACAAAGGTATGTAAGGCTGCAAGTTTCTTCTTCCAGTCATCCCTGTCTACGGCTACAGCTTTGGCTTCTCTCCAAGTATTCCTTCCAAGGTCCTTCTTCCATTTTCCAGTCCTTCGCCAGGGTTGTTTCTTGGCTGGCCAACCCTCCTACCTTCAGGTGCCGTAAGGCCTATTACACAGTGACTACTGTCATGCATTCTGAGTACATGCCCCATCCACTTCCATCTTCTCAATCTAACTTCTTCGCTGACACATTTCAACTTTGTTTTCCTGAGAATGTCTTCATTTGGAACTCTATATGGCCAAGTGCTTTAAGTAGTCTTTTGAGGTATGTGTACTGAAAAGTGTCCGTCTTTTTGTTATCGCTCACATTAATTTTCCATGTTTCACAGCCGTACAGTAGAACAGGCTACTAGTGCTGTATAGAGTCAATACCTTGGTGCTTTATTTGAGTTCCAAATCTTCTTGAGTTTCATGAATGCCACACGTGCCTTGCAGATTCTGCTGTTTATGTCGTCGCCTCCCCCTACATGAATGCTGACATTTGCTCCCAGATATGTGTATTTGCTGACTTCATTTAGTGGCTGGCCCCTAGCAAGATGCTGTTGTTTGACTTCGGGTTTATCTTCATGACTTCCATTTTCTTAGTGTTGATTCTTAGCCCTGTCCTTCCTGCATACTCATTCAGTTTGGATACTTTGCACTGCATGTGGTTGTTGGTGGATGATGTTGTTGTCATTGCTCAGAGTCTTTGTGATTTCATACAGTTCCTTCATTCTTCCTTTACCTGCAGCACATTCAGCTTGTGTTGCCAAATCATCTGTCCATTGCCCTTTGTCACTTCAAGTTCTGATAGTTTTCTTCACTCCCTTGTCCTTTGTATTATACTGTCGACTAAGGTTGTTTCTAATCCTGGTTGATTTTGTCTTGTTCATCCAATTTTCTCCTTCAATTTTCTCCTTTCCTCTACCATTGACCATGACTTCCCCGAGATCCATGGCTTTTAACCCTTTTTCTTATACCCAAGAACGTCTTTTGCTGTCTCCCTTTAGCATGTTCAAATTCCTTCCATTTCTGTTCCACTTTGCCCTCATCATCATTACATAGTCCGTGAGAACATCAAACCTGTTTCTAATTGCAACAGTCATCAGCACCCCGTGAAGCAGAGAAATTGGAGGGAAGGCTTATGCGTGTATCCCGGTCCACTTGAAGCTGAGGGCGTCTACTTTCCATGCCAGGGGTTGGGAACGGCGCGAGCAGAAGGTTGGAAGCCGATGGTTGAGGTGGGACGCAAACAGGTCCACATGTGGCGTACCGAGAATGTTGAAGAGGTGCCAGACCACAACGGGGTTGAAAGACCATTCTGTTGGGATGATTCGGCCCCTTGAAAGTGCATCGGCCAGTGAGTTCTTCTTTCCTGCCAGATGAGAAGCTTGGAGTGAGATCCGACGAGAGATTCACCAGTGGAGAAGATCCCACGTGGCAAGGCACAGAGACGGAGAGTGGGTTCCCTCCTGACAGTTGATGTAAGAGACCACAGTGGAGTTGTCTGTCCAGATCAAGATGAGCTGGTTTTGGACTCTCTCCTGGAGCAACTCTAGAGCCTTGGCCACTGCCAGTAGCTCCAGAGGGTTGCAAATTCTGTGATCAATAAGGCTTCTGCCAGATTAAGTTTTATACAGACATGCCAACTGCTTGAATGAGCGATCTCGCAAACCATTATGTTCTGCTCTCACAACATGTCATTTCGATTACTGTTGTTCATCCTGGTTCTCAGCACTGTCTAACAAATTAAAAAAGTCAGTTTCCCTTGTGGTTATTTCACAAATAAATTAAAAAAGAGATTGCAAATTATTCAAAATAAGACAACTGTCCGGTTTATTTTAAGCTTGAATGCCAGATCCCATATTGGACAAGCAGAATTAAATAGGTTGGGCCTATTGAATGTCAATGATCGCGTTACACAATTAAAATTTAATTTGGTTTACAAAATTTTTCATAATATGGCACCAGACTATCTTTGTAAAAAGTTCAAGAAAGTCTCAAATGTTCATAATTATTCAACAAGGGGCAGTTCAACAAATTTTGTTGTCCCTTGCATAAAAGGGCCCGAGTGCAATACTTTTTATTATACTGGAATACACCGATTCAGCAATCTCCGCAAGTTCAAAAACGCAGTTAAAGCGCACTTGTCCTCTATATCTGAATTTTGAATTGTAACATTTTTAATATTTGTAATAGAGGGATTTTATTTCTTATGTCTTTATATAGTTTTATATCTTTTTATGTCCTTAAATGTGCAATTTTTTATTTTTTTTTAGGAAGTATGTTTTCTCTTTGTAAGGACCCCAATGGAAATAAGCTGTATTTTACAGCTGTTTTGGCTATTATTGGCTTTTGTTATTTGTTGTTTATTGTATTTCGTGTGTTGAGTACTTTTGTGTGTTGCCAAAATAAATGAATAAATGAATGAATGAATGATGTGTAGATTGCGTTGATCGGCCGACCAGGCGCCGGCAATGGTCTGGTCCCCCAGGTGGGCTCCCCAGCCCTGTTTCGAGGCATCTGTGGTGAGGGAGATGGATGGAGAGGGGCGAGGGAATTCGAAGCAACTCATCAGGTTGTTCCGCGTCTGCCACCAGAGGAGCTGATTGCGGATGAGGTGTGTGACAGGGACTTCCTTGGAGACCGGTTCCCTGCGTGGACGGAAGTGATATAGAAGATGTAGCTGAAAGGGCCGCATGTGCAACCTGCACTTAGGGACCAGGTCTATCAGGCTTGCCATCATGCCCAGTAGTCGGAGCCATAAGCTGGCCGGAAGGGAGCGAGTGACCATGAAGATGTGGATACAATCCTGAAGAGCCTGGAACCGTTCCGGGGTCGGAGTAGCTCTGCCTGAGGCCAGGTTGATAACTGCCCCGAGGTAGGTAGGTTGCTGGGAAGGAGTCAGGGAGGACTTCTCTATATTGATGATGAAGCCAAGCTTGAGTGTGACCCGAACAGTTTGTAGGAGGGCCTTGGCGGTCTCCTGTCAAGAGGGGCCTACAATAAGCCAATCGTCCAGATACATGAAGAGGTGAACATGTCTTTGGCGTAGGGCAGCTGCGATCACCTTGGTGACTCTGGTGAAAACTCACGGGGCCGTGGACAGGCCGAACTGGTAAGCTGCACCCTGGTTCACGAATTGCAGAAAACGGCGGTGATGCGGATGGATTGGGATATATATGCAGATAGACATCTTTCAGGTCAATCGAGGCTGCCCAACAGCCGACGGTCAGTGATTGGAGAACCGTGGAGAGTGTTTCCATGTGAAAACGTTTTGGATTGATGTGGTAGTTGAGAGGCCGCAGGTTGATGATAGGTCGCCATTCTCCGGACTTCTTCGTAGCCAGGAAGAAGGTTGAGGTGAAACCAAGAGTCGACCCAGGGGGTAGGGCGGATGGCTGTACAGCATCGATTGCCGGGCCCTGCCATCCAGCAATTCCATGCACGTCGGCCTCCACAGCCTGCATGTGCTCTTGTACGCTTCCGTACGTGTGCGGGATTTGCTGGATTGTGGCCCTGGAGGTGGTCGTCTGAGGGCCTGTTCCCAGGGAGATTTCTTCCGTCGATACCGGTGGCTAAATCTCAGTGGAGACGGGAACATTCTTGTGCCGTTCAGACTTGGGCTTTTTGGAGGGTGCGGAAGATTTTGTGGAAACGCTAGAAAGTCTCTGACGAGTCTCGGCTGTTTCCGCCATTTTTTTGTTGAAGCGTGTACGTGTAATCGAATGAACACAGAGCACGTGTACAGTAACACGAATGCCGTGTGTGTTGTACAGCATGTAATAGTAGGTTTCTTCGATATGCATCGCTGAAAAACTAGGAAGATCCTTCGGGTCACTGGGGCTTATATACGAGGACATGCAGTGGCAGGGCTGGAAATCAAGGTTTGGTGAGGGCAAGGCCAATTTTCCATTGCAAGGGGCACTTCATGGAAAATCATTATACATGTCTATGGAAATATTTGAAAGGGCACCAAGGCCAAGAACCAGGGCAACGAAGGCCATGGCCTCCATGTTTGTTTTCAGCGAGGTTTCTGACGCATGCGCGCTGATATGCAAATTTAGGTAAACAGAGGTGAGGTGTTTTCTGTAATGGAATCATCATAGTGTGTTGGGTCTGTTGGTTGTGTATGCTGAGAGCGCCCCATGAATATATGCATACATATAATTGCATGGTTGCCGGAGTTGTCGTACGGCTGACCGTTGATCGCTGCGTAGTCGTACACCGTGTGTGTTTGCATAGGCACATCGCATGAAGCGTGCTCCCTAAGTGCCTGCAACAGCCCTGCCTGCGTGCGTAATGAGTTGGGCCAGCACATGGTTTCCGTGACCTCACGAGCACTGCCTTGCACATTGACCAATCAGCGCGGCACTTTTCACACACGGCACTGTTTCCATCCATGTTACAGTACATATGGGGAATTTTCCTTACTGACATTATTTATATAGGTTTATTCTGATGGATAGACATCATAAATGAGAGTACAAAGAGACGGCAATGTGTGTAGTACTGGCTACATCATGTATTGTATCTAATGACTGAATCTCAATGATGGTAATCAAGTAACTAATCCAAATTATAACACAAGGTGCGGTATGCGCATGCGCACATAGTCATCAATCAAGTACACAACACTAGGCTACTCTAGAGAGTCAATTTAAGGTGTCAAACCTTGTCTTACCGGTTGGTTTTAATAACAAACTCAAGCATGTCAAGGCCTGCAGTGTATGACATGATATACAATCATTAGGGCATTAGGGGTAAATGTGCTTAAAGTCCACAAGGATAATGGAAAGAATTCCACTGACGGCCATCACTTGTGCACAAACCTATGGGACCAACAGAGGGCGTTTTGATAAAAATGGCCAAAGAGACCTTACCGCCAATCTTCTCCTTTCTAGTACTTCTTGGCTCCAAAATATGTACAGCCCCAAGTCAATACGTCATTCCTCCTAGTATATCTCCATGATTTGCAGCGAGGAGCTAAACAGTTTCTACAATGAACTTGTATACAGACACCTACCTACAGTACAGTGCATGCGATCTTATGCGCTGCTGGCACACATAAAGACATCCAGACTCTTCGCAATGCTGATTGGTCAAAATGCTCCCCCTCATATCATCCATATGTAAATTTGTAAACGCATAACTTTCAGGGTAAGGCCTAAAAAAAAAAACATTCTTCATGTTTTATAAGAAAAATGAGTCGGGTTTTTCGCAATTTTCTCGTGACTCGGAAGTCCGATTGAGTGCAAATTTCAGTCCCATACCATGCCCACTTTTTGAGAAAACAGCAAAAAACGGCCACAGTATTTCTTAAGTGTTTTCTCTTTTATTTTTGATCTTTTAAAAGATCAACTTGAAAGATTTTCGGTCGTTGTTTTACTAATTTCTGGATAAATACACCATTTCAGGCGGAAAATTTTAACAGTATGTTTCTACCACCACCATCTTCATATACCATGTAAGTTATACGTAAATCTGTGAACATTTCTGTTTTGGTCTCTTACCAGTTTTTCACTGCTTTCTCAAAAAGTGGGCACCGTATAACGTATGGGACTGAAATGTTCACAGATGACTGTTACTGTATCTGTCTTGATAAACTTACCCATGAATCTGTATTTCTTTGATAAAAACCAAAGTATGATATTACCTTTAAGGGTGCACACAACATTGGTAATAAACCAAAACTGCAGAAATGTATAAAGACAATAATGGTAGAACAACTACGAACATACCATACTGTAAACATGTTTCTGCCTGAAATGCTCCATTTTAACCAAACACCAAAACACCAAAACAAAAATTTGATCCTATAAAGTTGAAAAAAATCAAAATGAGACAGGTATTCCCACACGATTTGGTGTACATGTACAATTGCAACGTTTTTTTTTTTTTTTTTTTTGGGGGGGGTGTTTTCTACTATGTCCATTAATTGAGCTGAATATTTCAGTTTGTTTTTATTCCATGACAAATCAAACCCTGAGCACCATTCAACTTACTGCTCTGTCACATTTATCAATGATGTACATTGTACACACATACCCTTAAGAGTGTCATTTTTCACATTACGGTTTAGGCCTCGGAGGCTCGGACCTACATGTATTAAAAATCGTCTGATTCATTAAAGTTTTGCAAATACCAAAGGAAACACAACGTTCATTATTTTTCTTTTTTTTTTTTTGGGGGGGGGGTGGTGGTAGGGGGCATCCTTCGATCTATACCCTTATTTAATAGCTGTGAAACAGAAATATTGTGATGTCATCGTCATCAAAAATGAACACAGGAGGCAATAAATACGGTCATGACACTTGGTGAGTGGTTAGAATTTTTGCTAGAGATGTTTTTGTGTTGACTTGGTGATGACTTTATTCTTTGCAGTCAGTTTCCCTTGTGGTTATTAAATTTGTAAGACATACAAATCTAGTTTGTTTGTCAGACTTTGTTTTCTTTGTTCATTGGATTGGATTTCCAATAACTTCAACTTTTGCGCACCTAAAAAGTGGCGTCCGGGGCACGTGCCCCCTGCACAGCACATCATACGTAGCGCGCTCTGTATAACAGCATTACATGATAATGCGTATACATGTACACTGTAGATCGAGATGAAGAATTGAGCACCTTTAGGGTGCAGACCACCAGCCAGGGTCGATTTCACCAAACTCATCGTAACTTACTATCCGAATCGTAGGCATCTTTGATGTATTGCAGCCCCACATAAGACAGGCCATCTACGATTGGTTATCCTTCGTAACTCGAGTTACGATCGATCGTAGGGCTTCGTGAAATCGACCCTCATGATCAAGGGTCGATTTTTGTCGAGTTTCACATTGGCTCACGCAAAATGGCCCGCCAAAACAATTGTATTGAAAAGCGAACAAAGAAAAATTGACCGGATCGGGATTTGAATTGGCGCGGTTCTACGGGGGGGGGGGGGGGGGGGTGGGATCTATAAATAAATATTGTATAGTCCCCCCCCAAAAAAAAATGCAATTGAAAAAAAATTCTTGAAAATGCTGGATCTTTTCAGTTATTAGGCGCCAATTACATTAAAAAAAAAACGCGTAGTGTATGATATAGGTGCATGTTTTTCGACCCCTAACAAGATATAGCAGAAGCGAGTGTTAGCCCCCCCCCCAAAAAAAAAATAGTTCTTCTAGCCCCCAAAAATATTGGCTGTAGAACCGCGCCTGGTTGATGGTGACCCCAATAGTCAATTATCTTTGTTACTTTGGTAAAATAATAATAATAATTAGAATGTACTCACAAGTTTCTAAGGCAATCAACCAATACAGCCAAAAAACAAATACATGTGCTAATAATGACTTTTGGTCGCCAAGTCTATGTAAAGATAAATACCCCCAAATATGGCCAAATTGACCGTTGCCACACTAAAAATAGTACTCCTCCACAACATGGCAAAGTTGAGGGAATGTAGAGCCTGATTTCATTCAAACATCTCAAACTTAAGGTGTCAATCCAAACTCTGGTGGCCAGGGATCTATTTCATAAAGTGTACTCAATACAAGTTATAAGCTGCTGCAAACTGCTCATCAGCCAAAATAATGACCTTAAATTTATTTATTTTTTTAAGTAAAATTTAAAAGCGAACAAAAGTGAACAAAGAAAATTTGACTGCAGCGGGATTCGAACCAGCGATGCTGTACCCGCACTCTACCAACTGAGCTCTCCAGAAATATGTTGATGGTGTCCTGAATAGTCAAACTGAGCTATCCATAGGGCTGAATAGCTCATCAGTAGGTACAAAGCCAGTACAGTATTCTGGAGACCCCTGGTTCAAATCCCGCTGCAGTAAATTTTTCTCTGTTTACTTTTCAAACATGCTTGGAGTTTATTAGAAGGGCTTGTTACGTTTCGACCCCAGCATGATCTTTATCTTTGGCCTCCAATTCTTCGTTTACATAACAGAATTAGATCTTTAGTCGAGATATTGCGCCGTATGCATAAAAAGTAGCAATTGCTTGTACTAGCCTTTTACTTGAATCCGTATGCATAAAACTAAGTCATTGCTTGCAAGCAAAAGCTTTTGCTAGCAAGCACAAGCATTGGGCCGTATGCATAAAAAGTAGCAATTGCTTGTACTAGCCTTTTACTTGAATCCGTATGCATAAAAATAAGTCACTGCTTGCAAGCAAAAGCTTTTGCTGGCAAGCACAAGCAATAGCTTGCGGACAGCAAGCAATTGCTTAAAGATAAGCAATTGCTATAGAAAACGTATGCATAAAACGAACCTTTTGCTTGCTCTTATGAGCAATTGCTTACGTTTTTTGAAGCTCCGTCATACCAGCTTGAGCTCTTGCTTAATCATGATGTTTGCGTTCATTCATCGTGTTTATGATCGTAAGAGAAACCCCGAAGTTGTACAGGGGTAGAATAAATCGGGAAGAAATAGCTCCAGCAAATAATTCTGTTTGTGTTTTGTTTTCGCTCTTGTCTTCATTTGTTTTTCATCCATCCTTTTGCCAAAAATTGTCATGATTTTTGGTCTTTGCCTGCTGTAGAGCTCGTATGAGTGTATCTTGTACTGATCACCTCCCCACCCACGTTACATATTACGTAATCCGCCTTTGTACTCCCATGAATGGTTTTTGCACTGGTGTGGCGTCCTTATTGTTGAAACCTCAAGCAATATTGCCTGCTGAAAGCAAGCAAAAGGTTTAAGCAGAAGCAAAAGTTTATGCATACGGATTTAAGCAATTGCTTAAGCTTGATCTTTTGCCTGACAAGCAATTGCTTGTACTTGAAGCAATTGCTTGCAAGCAATTGCTACTTTTTATGCATACGGCCCAATGTCTCAAATTATAGGGCATGTATATAACAAATATTGTATTTCTGAGTAAAAAATTGTTATAAGTTAAAGGATGCTAGGATCGAAATGTCAGGCCCTTCAAACTCTAAACATTATAATACAACAGGTCATTATTTTAATTATTAAATAACCACAAGGAAAACTGACCGAATTCAAAGTCATTGAAAGGGAACAAAGAAAAATTGCCCGGAGCGGGATTTGAACCGGTCATTATTTTGGTTGGTGAGCAGTTTGCAACAGTTTATTACTTATTTATTGTGTAAGAATGTTTGTAACCTTATCAAATACACTTATGCAGATGTGAGTATGGTAAAGTGTGAACTAACAACTGGGAGGGGAGACTCAACTGCAACAGAACTTTATCTGCATAGGCCTAAAAGCTAAATGTATATATTAAAAAGGGAGATGCTACACAAGATCTCATAAAATGTGTCAAACACAGTTTAATATTCAAATTCAAGCATGTTCTTTCACATCCAGACATTTCCATCTGAAGAGACATTAACAGGAGCCTATTAAGATCTACTAAATACTAAATGTACATACATGTACATGTACATGTATGTACCTGGTAAATATGCAGCAATGTGTAAAGGGTCATCCACTTTAAAGGTATAATACATGAACATGATTTGTAAAGGTCAATGAACAGCACTCATACTTGTTTTACCCTCCAGGTCTATGGTTTGATCCAACATATACATAAAATAACATACCTGTGAAAATCTGAGCTCAAACGGACATCTGAGCCATGAGAATATAGTGAAAACCAGCTCACTTTTTTTTTCATAAAACATAAAGAATGGTTTTGATCTCACCCCAAGATCAAAACAGTTTTGGTCTTTGTCATGACTAATTTCTGGATAAATATACCATTTCAGCCGGAAATATTTTAATGGTATGTTTCTACCAGCACCATCTTAATATCCTGAAAGTTATATGTAAATCAAGGCACATTTCTGTTTGGGTATGTTGCCAATCCTGTACTGTACCTTTAGAAGCTTCCATGAAAATTTCGAAATATGAGTGTCAAAAACTATTCACAATTTGCTCTTCATATCACAACAGTTATTCAGTGATCATGTCATCATGATTAATGCATTTGTGAATATTATTATTACTAATGTGTTAAGGCCAAATCAAGACAAAGAATACCAATAACTTTCATCAACTTGATTTTGATGCAACATGTCATATTTATTGACTTTTTGCTGCATGAAAAGGAGAAATCTTCTGTTCATGAACATATTTGTCAATTTAGGTAAAAGCTGTAAAATCAGATGTTTAGTGATCTCTATGGACTGTCATTCTGCAAATATTCTGAGATGCCTGTACTACTAACATGAAAAATAATTAATCTTTTTGAATATTCAAATTCAATGTATTACAGAAGTGCAGCACAATCACACATAAACAAACATTTGAAATTCACTGAAAAACTTTTGACCTGTCTAGCACTATAAACAGGCAAAATTGAGCTTTGAAGTAGTGTACAGTATAATTGTTTACATTTAAATTTTCAGACATGTATACATGTAATGAAAATATTAATCAAGTTCCCGATACTTACTATAAATTGGTTATTTCTGAGGATAACATTTCAGTTGTTCCAAAAATATATAATATAATAATACATTTCATACAATCCAAACTTTCTGTACATACAAGTTTACACCAATTTACATTTTTTTTTACAAACACACAGCTTAAAATAAACAGCCATGGTATTATTTTACAGGTGGAAATATTACATAATATGTGCTTAGATTTGTCATACCAATACATAACATAAACATATGGCAATTTAACTCATTTGAGATGGATGACATATATTTATCCCCCTAAAATGTTCTGCATCCTTGTTCCGCACAATGGCTTCTAACAGACTAGTAATAAACTTGCCTACCCCAGACCCTTTGTCCCTTTTCCCTGACCACACTTGCCCACCCCACCCTCCCTGATCACTCTGACACCCCACCCACTTTTGATCTGATCCTCTTATTTATCTATGTACATGTATATCTTGCATGTTCTTGTCCTCTTGTCATTTAGCCTTCGATAAAGATCCTGCTAGGATCGAATCGTGTCAGGCCCTCCTAACTTCAAGACTATATTCTATTGTGCTGATGTGCCCAGGATGGCTTACCAGTACTTACCAGGGTAAAGCCAAGCACAGAATGTCATCCCTTGTTATGCTTACAACTCAGTTCCTGAAGAGCCTCAAGAATCACTGTACGTATCGTGCCAGCTACCTGAACGGACATACGTACTCTGCACACACGTTATAGTTGTCAGAGTTGTGGTGATAGTGATTATGTGTAGTACTGTACCTACAGTACATACCGGTATAATGTACACACATGCATGTATGAGCACTCTAACCGTTGCCCAGTTGAGGCAGAAATCTGCATCGACTGGTTGTAACCCCCCCCCCCCCCCCCCCTTCAAGATCTGCCACTGACTCTGGAAACGCCTGAAGGCAGCCAACCAACAGACAACAGCAGAAGTCATTATATCAGGTTCAATTCAATGTCAGAGGAATAAAGACTGGTTGAACAAAAACAACCAAGTCAAGCAGAATTTGCTAGCCATTAAGAAGCTCAACCCCCGTGTCAAGTGAAGAAAACAGCCTTCAACTGTTAACAATCTCCAATGCAAACTATGCAAGATACGAAATGACTGGTGTTCTAACCTGGCACAGAAAACCTAGATTTGCCTAATAATTTGATAGGATAATCACCTTTACTCGCAGCTGGGGTGATCGAGTAGCAGGCTTTCATTAGCACCCTTGGATGCCGCCAGCCACATCAACCCATATATGATCACGAAGCAAATCCTGAGATCTAAAGTGTTTGATTTTTGTGGAGGGAGGAAAACCGGAGAACCCAGAGAAAATCTTTGTATCATCGGAGAGAACCAACGCACAGCTCTACTCACATATGACCCAGGCTGGAATTGAACCTGGGCCACATTGGTGAGAGGCGAGTGCCTAATGCACTTACCACCTATGCCCCCATACATACTCCACAATAACAATTGGACAAGTCACTCACCATTGGTGACAACATTGAGGCCATAAAACAAGTCAGAGTGACAACGCTACAGGAAGAAATAGAATCACACTAGAGATCTGGAAGCAATGAGGTGTATTGTTACATACCAAACTCCAGGAGCTTCATGTATATTTTTGGGAACATAAACATTTCTCATGAGACCTTCATGATGCAATCATTAAAACCCTTAAGAGCCAATACAAAATGTCAGATTATTGTATCTTAAGGGGAATACCCCTAATTCCATCACAGGCGAAATCCTTGCTAGGATTCCACTGAACAGACTGGCTCTAACAATTGTTGAAGATCACCTTCTAGAGTGTCGTTGTCTAAGCTTTCATGCCAGACTTAAAAGTACTGATTTCTCTGAGCCTTTTCTAACTGTCAACACTACGAAACACACCTGTATCCTTGCACTGACCATTTACCTTTTCTTTGTTAGCATGGTGCTAAAGCAAGTCACAAAAGACCTTGACACTGAAATGGTGTCTTCATATGCTATTGTCTCGATGGAAGTTCATTCAACCTCCTGGGACAATACAGTCCCTGAAAAAAAACTCAAAGGTTAGCTCATCAGAGACTTCCTATTAGCTGATGATGCTATCCTCAATTCCTCGTCATTGCTCACATAGAGGGGTCCTTGCAGCACCTAATGCTGTGTTTTGCTTATGCTGCCTGGCTCTTTGGACTTGAAGTACACTTATTGAATACAATGGAGCCATCAATCCACCAGCCAGCCCCTCAAAGAGTGCCACCCAATTGGTGGTTCTGAATTCATAACAGTATACCTGGGATGCACCATCTCCTCAGATGTCAAGATTGACAGATAGACAGTAGAATGGCTAAGGCAAACACTGTTCTTGCAAGAAGGCCACATAGGTTTGCTAGTACACAGCTGCTGTCTTCATCACCCTTCTGTTTGGCTCTGAGACATGGACCACTTACAATAGACACCTAGAAATATTTGAATGCTTCCATTAGCACTGCCTCTGCAACATCCTTAAACATTCCACTAGATTGACTAGATTGAGGCACAGCTCCCCAGCATTTAGGCCATGCTGCCAAAGATGCAGTTACAGGTATAAAGATTACCACAGCCTACCTGAGATCATTTAATATGGCAAACTGCAATGCCAGGCATCACATCAAACCTGCTTGTCTGGCATCGACCTGCAGTAGATGCTGATCACACCTCCCATAATTCATTTGTGAAGCAAAGACGTGATAACACTTAGGTGGCAATTTTGACCATGGATGATAGAACAGTATCTCCACAAAATGTTCCAGACTATTTTGCTTCCTTTTTGGAGGGATGTACATACAATGTAGGTACCTTAAAAGTGTATGGGAAATGTGAAGTGAAGACACCAGATGGTACCTTGAGATGTCTTATGTTCAAGCCAATAGTTACTGCAGACATCTTTGTGTAAAGTTGGGGCAAATAACCTGTAAGGGAGGCTGACATCTCAACTCAAACACCAGTTGCTCATCAGAGGACTTACTTCTAAAGGTGTGTGCGCCCTATCCATTATACTGAAATGTATTGTACAGGCTTTTCATGACTATGCTTGAAAACAAATCAAAATGTAAGTTGTCCTTTGTTGTCTGACCCCCTATAGCAAGTTTTTAGTTGCTTCTGAAGGTCTTATATGTAATGTTACTGGCTTATGGAATTATATATCATGAAATGGACAAGCAACAGTTTAACTATCAGACTTGCTGTCCTGGGGTCGATTTCACAAAACTCATCGAAACATGAACTTACTGTCAATCGTAGGACTTGTGATGCATTGCAGCGGTGCAGCCCTACATAGGATGAATAGGATAGTAAGGATACGATGGGTTATCCTTTGTAACTCGAGTTACGATTGATCGTAGGACTTTGTGAAATCGACCCCTGGCATGTTAACAGCAGCACACCCCAAGCAGTTCACTATGGGTAAACAAATTCAATATACTTTGAATGATGGTATAATATAAAGCTTAAAGTGTAAGCATAATAATCTCTTCTGTGGTTCTGAAAAATGTTAATCTATGTAATTATGATTGGTTGCTCTGGGCATAGGAGATGCCTTTGACTCACTTGATGGTACAATGTAGTCTGACATAAAATGACAGGAATTTACAGTACTTGCACGTGAAGAGAGAAATAAACAAAAGAGTCTGCACACAGAAAGCTTGGTAACTGGGATGTGACTGTGAGGTCAGGTAACATACATTTCTAATCAAGCTGCTATGTAGACTTCATGCTATGAAATGCGCCACACACATGAAGCCCATTTCACAAATGTTCTACAGACCATTTTTGTACGGGTCACCGTCAGTTATAATGCTGAAAGCAGCTTTCATGACGACTTTGTAAAACAACCAACATTAATGGAAACAATTGTCAAATAAATGAAGCAGCACCATTTTGAACCTTCATATATCTGTTACTCTGGGAAAAATGTAAAAACGTTCTGAAATACCAACAGATGAATTTGGGACTGACTATCTTCCATTATTCTCTGAAACAATCAGGTGAATTTTAAATACAAAAATGAATATGTACTCAACCTAAGCTTGTTAATCATAATTTTGAGTGTTTTCCAGCAAACTTTCAAAACCTTATTTGAGTATTTAACAATAAAAATAGGCCATTGAGATGTGCAGGAACATTAACTGTACCTCAAAAAATCAGCTAAGCACATACAAGACATCTTGATCTCTCCCATTCCTGTCATGAATATTCTTCATTCATGATCCCCTGCATTGAAGTTTTCAAGTCACTTCTACTCTATGAATCATCTACAGTCACTATACTAGTTCACATTAATGTCCCCATTGTTGCATATCATAAAAAGCCCTAAATCCACCTCCTACACGTGTCTCCTTAAAATTCAATGAATTCACAACTCTTTATAATGCCTTAACAAGCTCTGAAAGCATGGCAGGATAGTTTTGCTCAATACTTAAGGATGGTAGAGTCAATGTTTTGTCTCCGTCTTTCACAGACACTACTGACAGATGTGATGTTGGTCCTACACTCTGTCGATTAGATTCAATACTTAGCAAAGGTAGCAGTCCATCAGCAACAGCATCTATCATATAAGGATCATCCCCGACGAGGTGTTTATGCTGTGATGACTGACTGCCATCCCTTTTTGGCCTGTGAAATGAAATAAAAAACAACACAAGTAATAAACTGTTCCAAACTGCTCATCAACAATATAAAATGCTTGGAGTAAGCAGGGCCTGACATTTCAATCCTAGCAGGTTCGAATCCCTCTCCAGGCAATTTTTCTTTAAATGACTTAAAACTAAGTCATTTTCCCTTGTGGTTATTGGATAATAATATTGATTAAAGCTGCAACCTCTTTGAGCAATAATCCTCTGTACTGTTTCTCAGGCTGCAGTGTTGTTGCGCGTATCAATGAAATGATCCTTGCTATATATAGTTGTATGTGCGTGGCTTCATGGCTTCTGACTGACAAACAACTCACAGAGATAATTGACTATTAGGGACTTCCACAAGACCATTCCTGCCGGCGCTCCTACCAACTGAGCTACCAAGCCCTATGTTGGTGGTGTACGTCCCTAATAGTCGATTATCTTAGTTTGATTTATAGCATTATCATAGCTTTGGGATAGCATTGTGAATGCCGTCTGGATAGTACCGGGTATTTGCAGAGCATACAAATGCTTTTTATATGCTTTGGGATACCATGCAAATGCTATAAAGGCTATAAGGCTGAAAAAAAACCCTACAAAAACACACAACAGAATATATCATGGCAACCATTCCTTTTAGAAGTGTAAGGCCAGGCTTTAAAAAAATTGCATATATTTTACCTTCCTCTTCTAACTGATGAAGTCACTGTACTTTTCTTATCCTTATCAATCCCATCAAAGAGCTTGGCTAGTAGATTGGAGCTTGATGCAGAGACCCTGACTACTCTCCTGGGTGGTGGTTTGGGTGGCTTGGTTTTCAATGATTCTGTTGATAATGCTTCTGGTATTCCTTCTCTAAGTGTTTCTTGGGGCTGTGGTTTTTCAGTTGTTTTAGTTCGAATATCTAGCCTCTCACTTTTTGTAGCTTGTTTGTATTCCTTCTCTTCATGCTCCAGTGTTGGTGTGATTGGTCGCAAATCTGATGCACATATAGATAAAGACACTGTTAATTAAGAAGGTAAACTTGTCATTTAATACTTTATAACCATTTAGGGGCCGTCCATAAAGTACGTACCTATGAAGGGGGGGAGTGGGGGTTGTTACCGGGGGGGTTAAGGCCAATGCGTACCGTACGCAAACGAAAAATTTGCATAGCATTATCGCGCAAAAAGAGAGGTAAAAATCGTGAATAAAGCACCGGGATTGTTTTGTTTTTTCCTTTTTTTTTCTGATTCAACATAATAAAAAATAGTAAAATCCATCTGTAAATGTATAAAAACCTGTTAAACTTTAGTCATTCATTTCAGAATTTGAAAGTGACGTCCCAATAGCGGTACCGGCCCGGATTACGGTGACATTTTAATGATGCTAAAGCAAGGGACCACGAGAAGTGAAAAACCTAATGTGGAATGCGTATGCGTACAGGGGGGTAGGGGGGGTTGGGACCACTGCGTACGCCATGCGTACAGAGGGGGAGGGGGGTCAAAAAAGTTGGCATTTCGTGCGTACGTACTTTATGGACGGCCCCTTACCCCAATTAAATACCCAAATGCCTCATTGATAGATATTATCAGATTCATGAACCCCAAGATCTATCCTATAAGTGGAATTTGTATCTAGTCATTTGACGGATAACAAGACCAGCCATCATGCACATACAATATTTGATTTCATGACACCCTAACACACAACAAAAAATAATTCAACATGCAGAGGATGTTATAAATCAAAATGGCCATAGGATTTCTCGGAAAACAGGCAGAAATTTTTGCCAGTTGAAGTGAAAAGGCACTGCACTTTATAATGCCGGTGGTCTCGGCCAAAACTTTTACAGTTGTGGATGACATGATCAAACTTGAAAATTTACTGTGGATTACAATTATATTTAACGTTGCATTGGATAATTTTGGCCAGGATGATGTTTAATTGACATGCCTTGTGGGATAGGTTTTGCTGTGGAATATATAGCCCTACCCAGGAACGATGTCCCATGGGCGATGTCTTGTCTCTGCTCGCTCAACCACAGGAATATACACCTGATCCCAACCATTTCCACAGGGATACACCTGTGATCCCAACCATTTCCACAGGGATACACCTGATCCCAACCATTTCCACATGGATACACCTGATCCCAACCATTTCCACAGGGATACACCTGATCCCAACCATTCCCACATGGATACACCTGATCCCAACCATTTCCACATGGATACACCTGATCCCAACCATTTCCACAGGGATACACCTGTGATCCCAACCATTTCCACAGGGAAACACCTGATGCCAACCATTTCCCAGGGATATCTGATCCCAACCATTCCCACATGGATACACCTGATCCCAACCATTTCCCAGGGATATCTGATCCCAACCATTTCCACAGGGATACACCTGATCCACATGGATACACCTGATCCCAACCATTTCCCAGGGATATCTGATCCCAACCATTCCCACATGGATACACCTGATCCCAACCATTTCCACATGGATACACCTGATCCCAACCATTTCCACAGGGATACACCTGATCCCAACCATTTCCACAGGGATAGATCTGATCCCAACCATTTCCACATGGATACACCTGATCCCAACCATTTCCACAGGGATACACCTGTGATCCCAACCATTTCCCAGGGATACACCTGATCTCAACCATTTCCACAGGGATACACCTGATCCCAACCATTTCCCAGGGATACATCTGATCCCAACCATTTCCACAGGGATACATCTGATCCCAACCATTTCCACAGGGATACACCTGATTCCAACCATTTCCACAGGGATACACCTGATTCCAACCATTTCCACAGGGATACACCTGATCTCAACCATTTCCACAGGATACACCTGATTCCAACCATTTCCACAGGGATACACCTGTGATTCCAACCATTTCCACAGGGATACACCTGTGATGCCAACCATTTCCAGAAGCAAACACCTGATTCCAACCATTCCACAGGGAAACACCTGATCCCAACCTTTTCCACAGTGATACACCTGATCCCAACCATTTCCATAGGCAAACACCTGATACCAATTATTTCCACAGGAAATCCTGTGATGCCAACCATTTCCACAGGGATACACCTGATGCCAACCATTTCCACAGGGAAACACCTGATGGCAACCATTTCCACAGGGAAACACCTGATGGCAACCATTTCCACAGGGAAACACCTGATCGCAACCATTTCCACAGGGATACATCTGATCCCAACCATTTCCACAGGGATACTCCTGATTCCAACCATTTCCACAGGGATACACCTGCTTCCAACCATTTCCACAGGGATACACCTGCGATGCCAACCATTTCCACAGGGATACACCTGATCGCAACCATTTCCACAGGGATACATCTAATCCCAACCATTTCCACAGGGATACACCTGATCTCAACCATTTCCACATGGATACACCTGATCCCAACCATTTCCCAGGGATATCTGATCCCAACCATTTCCACAGGGATGTATCTGATCCCAACCATTTCCACAGGGATACATCTGATCCCAACCATTTCCACAGGGATACACCTGATCCCAACCATTTCCACAGGGATACACCTGATCCCAACCATTTCCACAGGCAAACACCTGATCCCAACCATTTCCACAGGCAAACACCTGATTCCAACCATTCCACGGGGAAACACCTGATCCCAACCATTTCCACAGGCAAACACTTGATCCAAAACATTTCCACAGGCAAACACCTGATCCAAACCATTTCCACAGGGATACATCTGATCCAAACCATTTCCACAGGGATACATCTGATCCCAACCATTTCCACAGGGATACACCTGATCCCAACCATTTCCACAGGGATACACCTGATCCCAACCATTTCCACAGGGATACATCTAACCCAACCATTTCCACAGGGATACATCTGATCCCAACCATTTCCACAGGGATACACCTGATCCCAACCATTTCCACAGGCAAACACCTGATTCCAACCATTCCACGGGGAAACACCTGATCCCAACCATTTCCACAGGCAAACACTTGATCCCAAACATTTCCACAGGCAAACACCTGATCCCAACCATTTCCACAGGGATACATCTGATCCCAACCATTTCCACAGGGATACATCTGATCCCAACCATTTCCACAGACAAACACCTGATCCCAACCATTTCCACAGGCAAATATCTCATTCCGAACTATTGAAAAATGGGTACAATGTATTATAAAGGTTGGCTGATTTTGAGATAAAAAAAAAGTGAACTAAAATGATATACTGATTCGGTTATATCGCAACCATTTCCACAGGGATACACCTGTTATGCCAACCATTTCCACAGGGATACACCTGATGCCAACCATTTCCACATGGATACACCTGATCCCAACCATTTCCCAGGGATACATCTGATCCCAACCATTTCCCAGGGATACATCTGATCCCAACCATTTCCACAGGGATACACCTGTGATGCCAACCATTTCAACAGGGATACACCTGATGCCAACCATTTCCACAGGGATACACCTGTGATGCCAACCATTTCCACAGGGATACACCTGACCCCAACGATTTCCACATGGATACACCTGATCCAAACCATTTCCCAGGGATACATCTGATCCCAACCATTTCCACAGGGATAGATCTGATCCCAACCATTTCCACATGGATACACCTGATCCCAACCATTTCCCAGGGATACACCTGATCTCAACCATTTCCACATGGATACACCTGATCCCAACCATTTCCCAGGGATACATCTGATCCCAACCATTTCCACAGGGATACACCTGATCCCAACCATTTCCACAGGGATACACCTGTGATGCTAACCATTTCCACAGGGATACACCTGCTTCCAACCATTTCCACAGGGATACACCTGTGATGCCAACCATTTCAACAGGGATACACCTGATCCCAACCATTTCCACAGGGATACACCTGATCCCAACCATTTCCCAGGGATACACCTGATCCCAACCATTTTCACAGGGATACATCTGATCCCAACCATTTCCACAGGGATACACCTGATCCCAACCATTTTCACAGGGATACATCTGATCCCAACCATTTCCACAGGGATACACCTGATCCCAACCATTTTCACAGGGATACATCTGATCCCAACCATTTCCACAGGGATACACCTGATCCCAACCATTTCCACAGGGATACACCTGTGATGCTAACCATTTCCACAGGGAAACACCTGATCCCAACCTTTTCCACAGTGATACACCTGATCCCAACCATTTCCATAGGCAAACACCTGATACCAATTATTTCCACAGGAAATCCTGTGATGCCAACCATTTCCACAGGGATACACCTGATGCCAACCATTTCCACAGGGAAACACCTGATGGCAACCATTTCCACAGGGAAACACCTGATGGCAACCATTTCCACAGGGAAACACCTGATCGCAACCATTTCCACAGGGATACATCTGATCCCAACCATTTCCACAGGGATACTCCTGATTCCAACCATTTCCACAGGGATACACCTGCTTCCAACCATTTCCACAGGGATACACCTGCGATGCCAACCATTTCCACAGGGATACACCTGATCGCAACCATTTCCACAGGGATACATCTAATCCCAACCATTTCCACAGGGATACACCTGATCTCAACCATTTCCACATGGATACACCTGATCCCAACCATTTCCCAGGGATATCTGATCCCAACCATTTCCACAGGGATATATCTGATCCCAACCATTTCCACAGGGATACATCTGATCCCAACCATTTCCACAGGGATACACCTGATCCCAACCATTTCCACAGGGATACACCTGATCCCAACCATTTCCACAGGCAAACACCTGATCCCAACCATTTCCACAGGCAAACACCTGATTCCAACCATTCCACGGGGAAACACCTGATCCCAACCATTTCCACAGGCAAACACTTGATCCTAAACATTTCCACAGGCAAACACCTGATCCCAACCATTTCCACAGGGATACATCTGATCCAAACCATTTCCACAGGGATACATCTGATCCCAACCATTTCCACAGGGATACACCTGATCCCAACCATTTCCACAGGGATACACCTGATCCCAACCATTTCCACAGGGATACATCTAACCCAACCATTTCCACAGGGATACATCTGATCCCAACCATTTCCACAGGGATACACCTGATCCCAACCATTTCCACAGGCAAACACCTGATTCCAACCATTCCACGGGGAAACACCTGATCCCAACCATTTCCACAGGCAAACACTTGATCCCAAACATTTCCACAGGCAAACACCTGATCCCAACCATTTCCACAGGGATACATCTGATCCCAACCATTTCCACAGGGATACATCTGATCCCAACCATTTCCACAGACAAACACCTGATCCCAACCATTTCCACAGGCAAATATCTCATTCCGAACTATTGAAAAATGGGTACAATGTATTATAAAGGTTGGCTGATTTTGAGATAAAAAAAAAGTGAACTAAAATGATATACTGATTCGGTTATATCGCAACCATTTCCACAGGGATACACCTGTTATGCCAACCATTTCCACAGGGATACACCTGATGCCAACCATTTCCACATGGATACACCTGATCCCAACCATTTCCCAGGGATACATCTGATCCCAACCATTTCCCAGGGATACATCTGATCCCAACCATTTCCACAGGGATACACCTGTGATGCCAACCATTTCAACAGGGATACACCTGATGCCAACCATTTCCACAGGGATACACCTGTGATGCCAACCATTTCCACAGGGATACACCTGACCCCAACGATTTCCACATGGATACACCTGATCCAAACCATTTCCCAGGGATACATCTGATCCCAACCATTTCCACAGGGATAGATCTGATCCCAACCATTTCCACATGGATACACCTGATCCCAACCATTTCCCAGGGATACACCTGATCTCAACCATTTCCACATGGATACACCTGATCCCAACCATTTCCCAGGGATACATCTGATCCCAACCATTTCCACAGGGATACACCTGATCCCAACCATTTCCACAGGGATACACCTGTGATGCTAACCATTTCCACAGGGATACACCTGCTTCCAACCATTTCCACAGGGATACACCTGTGATGCCAACCATTTCAACAGGGATACACCTGATCCCAACCATTTCCACAGGGATACACCTGATCCCAACCATTTCCCAGGGATACACCTGATCCCAACCATTTTCACAGGGATACATCTGATCCCAACCATTTCCACAGGGATACACCTGATCCCAACCATTTCCACAGGGATACACCTGATCCCAACCATTTCCACAGGGATACACCTGTGATGCTAACCATTTCCACAGGGATACACCTGCTTCCAACCATTTCCACAGGGATACACCTGTGATGCCAACCATTTCAACAGGGATACACCTGATCCCAACCATTTCCATAGGGATACATCTGATCCCAACCATTTCCACAGGGATACACCTGATTCCAACCATTTCCACATGGATACACCTGATCCCAACAATTTCCCAGGGATACACCTGATCTCAACCATTTCCACATGGATACACCTGATCCCAACCATTTCCCAGGGATACATCTGATCCCAACCATTTCCACAGGGATACACCTGATCCCAACCATTTCCACAGGGATACACCTGTGATGCCAACCATTTCCACAGGGATACACCTGATCCCAACCATTTCCACATGGATACACCTGATCCCAACCATTTCCCAGGGATACACCTGATCCCAACCATTTCCACAGGGATACATCTGATCCCAACCATTTCCACAGGGATACACCTGATTCCAACCATTTCCACATGGATACACCTGATCCCAACCATTTCCCAGGGATACACCTGATCCCAACCATTTCCACATGGATACACCTGATCCCAACCATTTCCCAGGGATACATCTGATCCCAACCATTTCCACAGGGATACACCTGACTCCAACCATTTCCACAGGGATACACCTGATCGCAACCATTTCCACAGGGATACATCTGATCCCAACCATATCCACAGGGATACGTACACCTGATCCCAACCATTTCCATAGGGATACACCTGATCCCAACCATTTCCGGATTCTCTAATGAGATTTTTTGTTGCACTTGTAAAATCACATTTTGTTTGAAGAATTCCGGTTTTATCTTTACATACAGTTAAAGAATTCAGTGTACCAGATACTGTTAAATGTTAACTTGTGAAGGGCTAATATTACTCACATAGACAGTATTGTATGTCAAAGTTACAGTCATTATGTATCCTGTCCTTGATGTATGCTTATTCAAAATCCAAGTGATACAAACCTGTAAATTCACCAATGGCAGGTTGATCTGATTTAGATACTGGTGGTAAGACAGTGTACATACTTCCAGGTGGTACTGTGTCAACTATATTTGGCTGTTGCCAAAAGGACTGAGGTAATGCTCGTAGCTTCATTGGCAAGGGATCTGCAAGTATGTAAAAGATATAATCCATGATTAATTTTATTATGTTTACCTGTGAATGTAACACCAGTAATGGTAATGTATCAATTAATTAGCTTGTTCGATATGACAATAATAACTGATGTTGTAATATTCGTTCATATAAGCATGTTGAATCGCAATGAGAAAAATTTTGTACCTTTGTTTCTTTATTTAACTACTAACCCCCCCCAAAAAAAAAAAATTGGAATATTAAGAAACAAACCAAAATGTTGATTTTAAGTGATTACCTATTAAATTAGTTTTATTTTCTTGTCAATTTCAAATGCATTTCATGATCCTGCTAGGATCGAAACGCGTCAGGCCCTCCTATCTCCAAGCATTTGATATATTTCAGGTCAGTTTGGTAGATGAGCAGTTTGCAGCAGTTTATTAATTTGTCTTGTCAATTTACTTCTGATTTCCCATAACACATTGAACCATTTTTTTTTCACAACAATGCTGATCAGCATGTACCGGTACACATTTCTTCAGTGAACTACAATTCCTGATAATGGGAGACTCTGGAGAACCGGTCTTCAAGTCAACAGCGCACGCACAACTGCGCAGGCGCAAAACAACGCGTGCATGCTCACAATTGCGCGCGCTTGACTCATACCGGTTCTCCAAAGTGTCCCATTACACTGTACAGTATATGAATCGCATGTCAATTCCTATTGTACACATTAATATGCTTAATCAACAAAGTTGAGATAATTATAGCATTGTGAAATACTGTTCTGGTGAAGATGAGATTTAACTTAATCTAATTTCCCCAAAATACCACCGCATTCAGACTAGCTCTCAATTCTCAGGGAAAGAACTGATTATGATGATTATCAATATTGTGGACGCTTGCTGGGACTTGTGCCACTGCACCAGCTAAACATGTTGGGTTCAGGGATAATTTTGTGGGGAGATCGAGGCTTGTAATTTATATCACACAGCTGTAATTGTCATGCAGCACCACACTCTGTGACCTTTTTTACACTCACCAGAAATCACTTTAGCCATGAATTGTTCCTGGAAAGGGGGGGGCTTTTGAACACAGTATAGAGACAGTCCGTCGTAAAAAAAGAACTGGCCCCTGATAATCAGGACCTAGTCTGAACACAGGGTATGTAACTGCATACATATGTACACTGTTGTGCAGAAACTGAATGAAGGTTGCTGTGTCTCTGTTGCCATGCAACGGTTGCTTAGTGACCACACAGTATTGTCTAAATCACTCAGTGCAAGTGATATACATGTTCATATACATGTACTGTATATACACTGTACAATGATGTGGAATAATAATATGCATAGATTACTTTTATTTTGTATGTCACATGTACATGTATCACATGCTCAAATTACATGTACGATACAAGTACATGTAAGTTATTTACACACGTATGTAAGTATCTAATTTAGGGAACATTGAAGTGTGTGTTCGTCAGCACAATTTCTTTCTTTGCATAAAGAAATATCTTTGAACAGGAAACATACTTGACAATAGATGTAAAGTACCGCAAAGTACATGTATACATGTATAGTTTTACACAATTGTGTGTTAAATCATAGAGCTAGAAACAGAAGGAGTTAGACAAACTTAGAACCAAGGCACTTCAATTGTGCAATGATCATCGCCGCATTCATGCTAGTTACAACTGCAGGCTTTGTGTAAAATAGTAGTTATTATGCAAATTTATCATTGCGTTATCCTGGAGGTGAGCTGGCTTGACCAACTTCGTCCCGGCACTGTGGAAAGGTCTAATTTCCTTGCACGTGTAATATACAAACGTAGTGGACTCAACATGGCCTAAAAGGAAAAACCGACCGGACTTTTCACCAACTGGCATTTATCATATACACACATGTACCATATTTTCTGTCAGGACTTTATCTACAATTTAGGCTGACTCATCACCGTGAAATATCTCGGGTCAAGCCGCATAACGAAATATGAAATTACCCTTTTTAAGCATACATGTAATTGGTTTTCGATAAATGTCAAGGAAAAAACGATAAATTGCCGTTAAATGCCCAATTTCGATGAACGACGCACTGATCGAAACATAATTTTCTTGCGCATCTTTCGGTTTGCCATATAAGAGGGCAGGGGCTTTCAGTATCAACTACGCTATTTGGTTTGTTTGTTTTGTTACTCCAATATGCAATTTCAGTTATGAACCATTTTTTGGGTTACCAGGGAAATCCAGCGACGATCATCCTGTACAAAGGATCGACTGCGGTTATGTTATGTAACGGGCGTGTGGACGGCCGCAATGCTTTTCCAACGGGGCTTAATTGGGCGATAAGTGATTCAATTAGTGATAGGTTGGAGTTCTAACTTCTTCTCTTCCTATCTCCATGGTTAAATTTAAACTGTATAAAACTTTGTTAAACATCACACTAGATAAACTTTAGGTACAGTCTTGGACTTCTCCATCGTATTACATAACTTTCACAATACAGTCATGAAGAAGTACACTGAGTGAATAAACAAGACGAGTTTGCAAGCACGTGTGTACGTTACATAGTGATTTTGAGGTGTACAGCTTGTGAATGTCCAAATCACGTGCACTTCAATGTTCACTGATTTCCCCAAAGCCAGCATTAATTAGCAGTATTGCAGAAACATTCATATTCATTTAGATTCAACATGCAACAAACATCTGAGGTTTCCATTCTGGGGTGTTGGTCTGGCTCAGAAACAGTGTCAGCCTGTCAGGGTTGGCTGACCAGCCCGATGTGAGAGTGGCAGTCCCTCTGACACTGTATACAGATAAAGACTGTTGGATGGGGGTGTCTGCCTGGCTGGATGCAACAAACATACACAGTGAAGATATATCACCATAAAATGTTACGAACATGATACACACAAAATTATAGTTTCCTTAGCACATGGCAGTCATGCATGAATGAAATAATTAAAGAGGTTATTTTGGAACCGGGTACCCGTTTCCCAAAGGGGCGAGTACCCGGGTACCTGCAATTTAACATAACACAAAATTAGAACCCAGAAGTATGTTGCGTAATGGCCGTTGGTGAGCACCGGGGCACTGTGCCAGGCATGCTTAAAAATCACAGCTCATTGAATTGACCAAACCCTCCCAAAACACCTTGACCTTTAGCAGATTTCCGCTATTTTTAGGGGTGCAGAATTTTATTTTCTACCGACATGACCGGCCAAGCAAATTAAACTATGGCAAAACTTAGCGTGATATTTTTCCGACATGGAACACCTACATGGAACACATATACATTGTCATATGATTGTTATTTGTATCGTTGCGAGATTCCTGTACAATTACAAATATAATGACCATACCGTAAATCGCATTTTCGTGATCAGCTATTAAAATCTCACTTGAATTTCAGTCGGTTATTTTGGCAAGAAGAAACACACTTTTCACTGTACATGTATGTTGCAGTACTTGATCTAAACAAAAAACGTAATGAGAAAAATTCCTAGGGCGACGAACACATTGAGTAAGGCGTAAACACGATGCATCGTGCACAGTACGTTAGCATGGTCTCAGATCTTGAATGTTCTACGACTGGTATCCACCCCACACATGGCCACACTCGTAATAGCCACGATATCAAAACAACGTCCACAAGGTTTAAAAAACAAAAATTCGCTTAAGGCACGGTGAAAATAATACTGTGGGCGGGCTCGTTTTGTATTTTTTAATAACATCGTGAAGCGTGGTTATCTCACACTGAACACAGAAAGAGAGTCTTTTTTTATGATTATTCTTTCAGTCTGCAAGCTCCCAAAAATTCAGATTCTCTGAATTTCGTCAATGGGGACAGCAGACAAATCTGTGTAATTTTGTGGCAAAAGATATGGGAACGCCTCCAAGCACCGAGCCCAGTTGCAGTCCACGATCCGTGTGAGTGTTATAGTTGTCTTCAGCATGCATACTACATGTACATTGTATCATATAATTTTTATACAGTACACACATTGTGCGTACGTTGTGTACAGTACACATGTGGATCGAAGTATACATGATGTGTTCATGTACGGAAAGCAATTCCCACAGATAAAAGAGGGTTGAGACTTTCGCTGGTGCACTTTGTGCGGAGTACCAGTACCAGGCGTGCACGATATTTAATTGTTTACGTCTTAACTCGCAATGGATTTCACAATGTTTCTACTTCGCCAATAGGACAAAATGCACTGAGTGAAATTCAAGTAAGATTTAGCTGATCAGGAAAATGCGATTGATGGTACTTTGGAAGGAATATTTTACATGGATCTCCCAACTAAATTACAATGCATACATCCGTCAAGGTGAACACTCAACACTCCAACTGTATTTTCGCACGTGTTCGATGTCGGAATTTTTAAAAAAAATTTTATTTGTTGGGGTCACCACAGTACTCAGTGAATTGTTCAGGAATTCACCGGATCCCAACCGAAAAACTCGGTCGGGTTCAGAAACAAAAAAAATTCTGTGATAACTCAGCCCTTGTATGAACGGGCCTAATAGTGCTGCGCACTTGCGCTAAAAATAGCACCGAACCTCAGACAAACATTGCAACCGGCCATATGCAAACGTGTGGTGAGTGGGGGTGTGTGTGTGCGTGCATGCATGGTGTAACGTCATTAGTGCGGAACGCTATTGGCACTTGCAACCTTACAGACAGATGTATAGGAGAAGTACCTTGATGGAAAGTTTAATGTATAATTTAACAGTATTATTTGGCAGTTTGTAATGGATCTATAGTGTTTAGCAGAAGTATCTTGACCTTGACAATTATTTGGTTTAGTCTCAGACTAAATCAAATAACCCGTGCTACTCCGTGCCAAACACTATACGGTATATGTACGAACGTCTGATATATGCGTGCATGCAAATTTTATGCAACGCCGCAGCACATATATCAGCCAATAAGAATTGAGAAAATTTCGTCAGGGTCGTGACTGAGCATATTTAACTTGATTGGTCAAAACATAGAAGTGCTTGGTATTGCATAATTAATCACGAAACCTTGCACGCATGTGATAGATGTTCGCTCGCTGTATATGGCGAGTGTGTCTATTACATAGACTATTTTTTGGTAGGTTGTAACGGACAATATTTCAAAGAAAAGACATTTATTGACAAAAACCATTTCTCACAGTGTAAATAAATGTGAAAGAATTTGAAAAATTCAGAGAACATTTTTTTTTTGCAGTTTTTCTATCGTAACAAAGAATACTTATCTACACAGATACATCCAGCGGACACTACAGTCACGTCCTGTATTATACAACTTCAATTCTAGTCTGTGATAAATTGACATGAAAATAAAAGGATGCAACCAGCTCAAAATTGAGCAATGTTTTACGAAAGATAATCAAAAGTTGAATATTTTCCACTCGCACAATAGGCCAAGCAAAACAAATTAGTGCCATCTCTTTTTTTCTGGCACCGAAAATAGTCTACGAAAACACAGTTGGAGCACCACAATACGTAAACACAAGTTAATGTAGACTGTACATGTATGCATGTATGCATGCATGCATGCAGATGGAGACTGATGTAAAGACTCTCATCTTCAATACAGCCATTAGGCATGTTAGGAGGACACAAGCTTGCTCTACCATATCAGAGACCATGCAGCATGATGTTGTCAGCTCTTGCGTGGAAGGTGAAGGGTGAAGCCAAGCTCTTCCTAGCAACCATCGATGGCCTTCCTTAGCACATAGTCAACTACTACAATGAAGATAAAAGGAGCAAGAGTGTGTAGGATGCTGAGATTGCTTGTACCAGCTTCTCTGGCACTCCGCATGCCCTGAGGATGCTCATCATTAGAGTTGAAGGCCTTTCGGAAGGTGAGGACTGCTGGAAGATGTCTGCTCTTAACACTCTCAATGATCCTCCGCAGAGCTTAGTATGATCTGGCTCACCGTTGATCTCGTCTGGCGAAACCCGTTCTGTGTACATTGTAGGTCTTAGGAGTGGGTCGAGCGCAGACCGAATCCGTTTGAGCAACATCCGGTTGACGGTTTTTGCAGTACACAGTGCTTCAAAAGCTTTTAAATACTAACTGTGGGACAATGATCACAAGCCCACATTAGAAAGACCACCAGTGGACTGTACCCACGTATAAGATGCAGCCTCAACTTTTGATTTTTGTAGAGCCTGTGACTGCCTTCGAGAAAACTTTAGCACCGTCTGTGTTCAACGAACGTTTCACATATAAACGTGTGTATACTCAAACAGTCGTTGACCTTACACAAGGTTATCCTCGTCCTAGCAGCTAAATAAATCCGCAGCTAAGTCAAGTTTCGTTAAATCGATTTTAAGATATGGCGTAAGTCTTACGCCATAAGCGGATATGGCGTAAGTTATAAGCCAAGTTTTGTGAAATCGGCTGCAAGTGAAAAAAGTGCGCCTAATTATGAGCAGGTATTTAATTAAAATATATGGTACGCATTTAAGCATTAAGGATTTGGCCTTACTGGGATGGGGTGGCCTTTGTTGGAACCTGTCCTGTTCCCAGCAGATACGTCACATGCAAGTAAGCGAAGACCTGGCGACTATTTGTATTTTATAACTTTAATAAGCCCATGTACTCATCAACGAATTAAATGAATACACACAAAAAATGATGATGACTATACATACTGTAATGATACTTAGGCTTTTGAAATCCAAAGTTAAAATGTAAAAGTATACCGGTACATCATAGATTTACCATCATTTTCTTGATTGAAAGCGGACAGAATGTGTGCAATTTAGTATTTAAAAGAAGGTGCAGGTTAGGTTTGCAGTGTCAGTCCTCAGCACAGAGCACACTGTTCGGAACGTTAAGATAATACCACCGGTTCTTCTCAGAACCAGTGCTCACAGAAGAAATTACATGGTGTCACCGCAAACCTACTTTTACAATTTTTAGTACTTCCACCATGCATAGCCTCTATGTCTTAATTCATTATTTAAAGGGCATGTACAACTCTGGTAACAAAACCAACACTGAAAGTTCACAGATTTACATTTAAATTTCAGGGTATGAAGATGGTGCTGGTAGAAACATATATCGTAAAAATATTTCCGCCTGAAATAGTGGAATGCTGGTCAATCGCACGCTGACCAACTCGTACGGCCCAACTCGTACGGCGACCGACTCGTACGGCGACCGACTCGTACGCCGACCAAATCGTACGCTACCAGCAAATTAAGACTGTAGTTTGTAATATTAACAAAATAAATGATTCTTTTTAGGGACTGGATACCTTTTTTGTTGTATGCACCAAATGGGATCGGTATTCTTGTGTGAGCAGATCATGAGTGTGTGAAGCTTTTTTTAGCTGTAGTAATAATGAAATAAACGTTTTTTTGAGGGACTGGATACCTTTTTTTGTGGTATGCACCATTATGGGATTCTTTGTGCTCCAACGCCATTCCAATTTTAATACACTCCTCTAAAATCCTACGTAACATTACTTTTAATAACTTCCACATACAGAATGTTTCCTTTAATTTCCTTTTATTTTCACAAACAACATGAAAAAAATCTGGTTTACTGAAGAAAAACAGCCAACGTTAACAAAACTACGGGGTGTTGGTTGGCGTACGAGTTGGTTAGCATACGAGTTGGTCGGCATAAGAGTTGCATGGTCGGCGTACGAGTTGGTCGGCGTACAAGTTGACCAAACGGCGTACGAGTTGGTCGGCGTACGAGTTGACCAGCTTCGGAAATAGTGTATAGTTTATCCAGAGAGAGTAAAACCAAACACTGAAAAAAGTGTTTTTATTAAAAACCCAACTTTTATGTTTAATATGAAAAATTGAGTTGGGTTTTCCCTATTTTCTCGGGACTCAGACATCCGATTGAGCTCAAATTTTCACAGGAATATTATTTCATGTACATGCTGGGTTAGACAGAGTGTGAGTGCTATTCTGTCACCTTTACCAACCTTGTACACGCCCTTTTTAACTTGAGCCCTATGTATCAGGAATTCCAAATATCTGACAAGTCAACTGCAGGGCAACTCCACTTGAGACAAGTCGCCTGCAAAAACAAGTCGACTCTGAGACAGCTCGACTGCAAAGACAACTCGACTCTGCTACACGTCGACTCAATCCCTGCTATTGTGTGCCTTCTACTCTCTAGGATCCACTTGACCGCCTGCCTCACACTGGAGTCTCAGAGTCAAGTCGTCTTTTCAGTCGGTCTGTGTTTGGAGTCAAGTTGTCTTCGAGGTTAACTTGTCCAGTGCCCAACATCAGCTGCCATAGGATTCACAGACAATCACAGAATGCATGCAGGAACATCTTACCAGCTTACCTTTTCTTGCCTTTGGTTTGCTCTTGCTTGATGGAACAGCTGCTAAATTGTTATTATTGTTGTTGTTGTTCTTGTCCATCCCTGAGCAAAATCCTTGATGACAAACCAAGCTGTCCATCGGTAATGTGTTTTTCCTAATTTTCTTTTTCAGTTTGACAGAGCTAGAAGTCCTTAATTTTGTAGTCTGTATTTCTTGTGCATGATGTTTGAATCCAGCTGGCCGAACATATATAGGACCACTTGATGTACTGCTACAGGGTGATGGTGGCACATCTTCAAGTTCAACTTCAAGGTCAGAGTTTTCACCCTCAGAAGAGCTGCCACTTAGAGAGGTTGATGGACCCCTTTTGACTGTAAGACAACTATTTGGAGGTGGGACCTTCGCCATATTGTGCAAAATTAAATCAAGATTTGTTTTAACCAAATGCACTGCAGGTTCCAGATGGAAGTCTGGGTTAATCATGTCATGATAATTGTCTGTACTTATTCAACTGTCATTTGTGTCCATCATGTTATCAGCCTGTCTGACGATAGCAAAGCCTGTCTGACGATAGCAAAGCCAGGCTGTTGTTCGATAATACATAGGCCCTAAAAGCTGCAGGGACATTCTGGTAAAGTGGCACTTGAACTTGAAGTGAACATTCTTGTGAGGCTGGCCGGCAGTGTAGCCTAGCTAGTTTAGCTTTAGATTCCTTAAGTTCATCATCGCTGCCATGAATAAATTCTTGAATACAAATTTGTCTCACGATGTGCAGAAACGAATTGTAGGCCCCTAGGCCTAATTGAAAACATAAACAGTCGAGTTTTTTCAGCCAGTACGGCAGTAGGCCTAGCTAGGCGTAACGTTGGGCAGGTAGGCCTAGTTCAGTAGGCAAGTCTCGCAAAGCTATTTGCTCAGATCATGCTTAGTAATTAACACATGGAGAAATAAGACACAAATTTCTCCATGGTTATAACATAAACCACGTCCCCTAGTTACCATGCAACTGAAAAGATAGGGCGCCCTTTGCTATGCTAGGCGCTAGCAGAGTAACACAAATGGATAATGGTGTCCATGCACTGTATTTACGTGTCAGGCAGAATATCCTCACATCATGCATTGACATGGACGCTCCTCTCCAAACACGGTAATTTTAGACGTCCTTCGCTTTGCAAATGTTCCGTCAAATCTATACAGCTCTAGCATCCGACGCAAAAATACATACACATTCGTAGTACGTCCTCCGTACGCTTTTCTCAAAACGAAATATCTAATTAACTCAAATTTTCCACAAATTTCTCATCAACATGGCAAAAGCATCGTAGTACTGCCCATGTCAATGCTGTTGTTTTCGCGGCGTTTTGTTGTACCTCCAAACAGCTCGGTTACCAAGCAAGCGAGAAATTGATTGGTTTATGGTGACGTCAGTTTATAAATAGGTCTGTGTGCTCGTAGTCTCCCAAACCCAAACTTGAAAAGAGACTACGGCTGCATATGTCTAGTATGGGCTCACAATCACATGTAATGTTACTGACTGTCAGAAGCGCTTTTCATCTGTGTCTACCTCCATGATCTGTGCAAGTTGAATGCCGAGCTCGAGCTGAGTCTGGTCTGATACGGTGATGGTTGCAGAAATTACACGTGTTTCTCGTAAGTAACCCGCTGAACTTGAACTTGGAGACATTTCACTTTATCAAAGACAACCTCCATTGCTTTTATAATCCTACGGGCTACGACTAGGCCTTGGCCTCCGTGAACTAGCACCGTACGTAATCTAATAGTTAATACGTATGGTAAGATCGTAAGAGAAAGTAGGCCTATGCCAATCTTAGGGTGCATTCGTTTAGCTAACACGGGTCAGCCCTTAATACTTGGAAGGTCGTGCTATACTGCACAAAAAAGCGAGAGAATGGTGACGAGGTTGATTGGTGTCGACCCGGTGTCATGCCAAAAGGTGTCCGTTGCCAAATATAGTGTCCGCGGAGCATGCGCAGTGAAGCCTGGACACTTTTTGGCATGTAGGCCTATGCCAAATAGTGTCCACTGCCAAATAGTGTCCGAGCACAGCCCATGTGTACGCACGTAATGGTGCATTTGCAGGGAGCCACGTACGTACAAGTACTATTCTCGATCCTTCCTGATTGTTGGTCCTTTTTGAAGGTATTGCAGCATTTGCATGGAGCCTAGAGAGGTGTATAATGAATAAAACATCTTTTGCAGGAAGTTAAAATAGTACAATATGCATGCTAGGCCTATAAAAAAAAAAAAAGGCACTTTCATGTACGATCCAAAAATAACACGACATTGCGTGACTATTGATCACCGTTTTTTCCTTTTCTGTATCTACCGCGATCTAACCCTTTCCTTCCTATTTAAAAATAACGTCATTGGATAATTCTTAAACTATCTGCCAAGTAGATTAGATTTCACATGATGATTTCGTTGATATTAGCCACAACGTGGTCTTTTTTACGGACTTTGAATGAAAAACTTTGACACGTCTTGCGAGGTGAAGAGTCAGCCTACACTCAATAGGACGCACGCTAAGCGCGGACACTATTTAGCAAGCTTGCATAATTATATGACGTCAACGGCGCATAGCCAATCAAATCCCAGTATGCTAATAAGCGGACGCTATTTGGCAACGGACACCTTTTGGCATGACACCGGGGAGCTAAACGAATGCACCCTTAAAAACAATTCCACTGACGGCCATTTAATTACAAGTTACCTTGTAGTTGTACCTTAGAGTTAGACTAGTCCGAGTCACTTGGACCCTAAAAATCACCTTTTTTAACATTATTTTGGACATGATCTGGCGATAGTAGGGTCCAAGTAGGGGCCTACCTTGTTGTTTGCATTTGAGTGGCAAGACCAAGAGCTCCTTTTTGCCTCTACCCTGACTAAAAATCCTGTGATTTCACCTCCAAAACGATCCTAATCTCATGCGGCCAGCTATGGACCAAGGGAGAATTGGAGATTCCAATGATGACAAGGTTTACTCACATTTTTTTATATACATGTATATAAAAAGTGAAAACCTGGGGGGGTTGCAACCCCCCTAGCCCCCCCGGGATCTACGCCCATGGCTCTTCGGCACTGGTGAGGCCAGTATCTCTCTTGAGTTGGTCCATGAAGGTGAGATGCCTCCTCCCCCAAGTGGTATTGCCTTGCTTTGGCTCCCACAAGATGGTCTTGCAGGCAGACAGCTCAGGATGTCGCGATGTCGGACACAGTGTCCAGCGAGCTTCAGTCGCCGCTCTCGGATCTTTTCTGATACTCTTGGCATTCCTGCATAGGGATCTTTGTTCTTCATCAGGGCTTGAAATATCCACTAGACCGTGGACCGAGTCTAGTGATTTTATTGTCGGTCTAGTTAAGTGTGAACTGCACTAGTCCGGCTGTCTAGTGATTTTGTTTTTCTTGCACAATTGAATTGGTTCCTAAATTTATGATTTTTGACACATAATTGCAAACAATTATGGTTTTCCTATGTAAATGAATGCTACAGGTCTTGTGAAAAATGTTCAGGTCAAGTAAAATGCTTTGTTACTAGACCTGCTGTCCAGTGCTTTTTTTCACGAAATTGAGCCCTGTTCATGTGGCTAAGCCATGACACATCTAGGGCTGTCCTCAGCATACGGGTGTAGCAGCCATCCAGGGACTTCTTCATCTTGGCTGTGAGGGTCCAACTCTCTGCTCTGTACAGCAGTACCGACTCTACCGTTGACACGAATAGTGACCTCTTGAGCGTGTTGCTGAGGGCAGACGTCCAAACCTTCTTCATTTTGTGAAGTACGGACCACGCCTGTCCCCGTCTGGTTCTGAGGTCCTTCTCGCTGGAGTCTATGAAGGCACCAAGGTACTTGAAATCGTCCACTAACTTGAGCAGCGTGTTTTCTCTCGTGTGAACGATTGAGCAGTCAGTGTTGTACGTGAGCACATTCGTCTTCCTAGAGTTGAGATGGAGACCTATCTTAAGACACTTGTCTTCTACTACCAATAGGAAGGCACGTGCTTGCTCCACTGTGTCAGAGACCAGCACGATGTCGTCGGCAAATCCCAGGTCAGTGATAACCACAGGAGGTACTCGTCGGCTCCTACGTGGAACCAGGGTGAAGCCAAGCTCTTCCTCGCGACCGTCAATGGCCTTCCTCAATGCGTAGTCTAGAACCACGATGAAGAGGAATGGAGAAAGAGTGTCACCTTGCAGCACACCTGCTGAGATGTCGAACAGCTCTGTGACCCCGTCGGGCGTGATAACCCTAGCCCGGGTGTTTGCGTAGGATGCTGAGATTGCTTGTACCAGCTTCTCTGGCACTCCGTACGCCCTGAGGATGCTCATCATCTTGCCCCGATGGAAAGAGTCGAAGGCCTTTTGGAAGTCAATGAAGGTGAGGACTGCTGGAAGATGTCTGCTCTTAACACCCTCGATGATCCTCTGTATATGGCAAATGCCCAGCCAGCTATGGCCAGTTGTTGAAAAGTCCGGTCAGTTTTTCATTTTGGCCATGTTGAGTCCACTACGTTTGTATATTACACGCGCAAGGAAATGAGACCTTTCCACAGTGCCGGGACGAAGTTGGTCAAGCCAGCTCACAGCCAGACTACCGCAATGATAAATTTGCATAACTACTATCTTACACAAAGCCTGCGGTTGCAAATTGCATGAATGCGGCGGCGATCATTGTACAATTCAAGTGCCTTGGTTCTCACTCCTTCTCTTCCTAGCTCCATGCTTAGACCAAGTAACTTGGACGCTGAACTCCCTTTTTTTAATTTTGGGGTTGACAGTCGGTCTACGCTAAACTCCCTTTTTTTAATTTCGGTCTAGCCCGACTGTCAACCCCAAAATTAAAAAAAGGGAGTTCAGCGCCCAAGTTTAATACTTGGTCTACTTGTACCTCGTACACCGACCAACTCGTACGCCGACCAACTCGTGCGCCAGCCAACTCTTACGCCAGCCAACTTTAGGCCTACAAAAAAAGCTTCCCACACTCACGATCCTCTCACACAAGAATACCGATCCCATACGATGCATACCACAATAAAAAGTATCCAGTCCCTCAAAAAATCATTCGTAAATTTTCGTTATTACATTGAACTACAAAAAAAAGCTTCCCACAACTCACGATCCTCTCATGCAAGAATACCGATCCCATATGGTGCATACCACAAAAAAGGTATCGGAGCTTGTCCCTCAAAAATGTAATTTATTTTGTTATTTCAAACTACTACACGTATCTTATGCTGCTGGTGTACGAGTTGGTTGGCGTACGAGTTGGTTAGGGTACAAGTCGGTCGGCGTACAAATTGGGATGAATGAGTTCGGGCGTACGAGTTGGTCAGCGTACGAGTTGACCAGCATTCCTCTGTCGGTCCCACAGGTTTGTGAACAAGTAATGACCGTCAGTGGAATTCTTCCTGTACATGTACATGTATGTTAAATACCTTTCATGGTAAGAATAGCCTAGTCCGAGTAACGAATGTCAGACAAGTCGACCGTGGGACAACTCCTCTCCGTTACAGCTTGACTCCAAAGACAACTCGACTCCGAGACAGCTCGACTCCAAAGACAACTCGACTCCGAGACAAGTCGATCGACTCCATCTATGCCACTGTGATGCTAGGCTGGTGTATGCGACGAAACAATAATTATGTAAACGAAAATGTATGTGAATAAAAAATGACACGGAAAATACTATTCTCATAGTAGTAATTAGGAAGCAAAAGGTTGCTCATCGGTCTGTAAAAGATAGACTAGCAGCGGGCCGTGCCAATTTTCGGAGTTTTACACGAGACCGGGGGCAGCGTACTGTACCACGGCTCAAGGCTATAGGTTGTGCCGTGGCCGACGGCCAAGATGAGCATAGCGGGCATACTGCAGCTAGCTAGTTTTAAGTACACCAGAGTCAATGTTTCAGTAAAAAATTACACAAAAACAATTAAAAACAATTTAACAAGAAGGTTATCTTTTGACAGTGAAAATAATTATTACATCTCTCACTGAACATTTTTCGATTTTAAAATAATTCCGAGATCATTTGATTTTGATGAATCGACTGTAGGCCTACTCCGACATCATATATAGGGCCTCTTGAGCATTTCAAATCATTTATTTGCTTAAATTGGACTTATTAAGCTATTTCGTCTGGATTGTTACCTTATTAAATACATTTCAATTTCGTGCATTTCATCATTGTGATTCAGTGTTATTCTAACCACCAGTCATTCCAAAAATATGTCCACAGAATTATGTAAAAACTAGAGATTGTGTCTGTTGAAAACAGAACACATGGCTTTTCCGTTTTATGATATTAAAAAATTGTCAAAACATTATACACACAAAAACATTTGATTAAGATTAAGATTAAGCTTTATACTTTTGAAGAGTGCACCTTTAATCTGAAGTCACTTGACTTGGTCATGTTTGTGTCACAGGGAAAGACCTTGCCTAACATTTACTTTTGCCGAAAGAATCATGATCCTAGCTCTTACAACTTTAAAATCAGAAGTTACTTCCTGTTTGACCGGAAGTAGAGGTCGCAGAGGTCAAGCAATGTGTCACAAATGAAAGACCTTGCCTAACATTGTCTACTGGTGAAAGAATCATGATCATAGCTCTTACCACTTTTAAATGAGGAGCTACTTCCTGTTTGACCGGAAGTAGAGGTCACAGAGGTCAACCAATGTGTCACAATGAAAGATCTTGCCTAACATTCACTTTTGGTGAAAGAATCAAGTTAATATCTCAAACCGTTGATTTTTTTTTTTTTTTTTAAGATTTTGATTATTAAACTCAAATCGCTTGTAATTTGACACCTGATGACGTCATGATGACGTCATTGCAATTTTTCGATATAACACTTCCCAACTTATATACATTCCAAGTTTCAACTCAATCGGACTTAGGGTTCGTTCATAATTGATGTCTGAAGTTTGCCCCTTTAAGACACTGTCACGTGACACCTAATGATGTCATGATGATGTAAAGTTTCGGCAACCAACTACGCTGTGGGGACTTTGTTTTGACCAAGTTTGATTAAAATCGGCAGTTTAAAAGTGGCCAAAGTGCCACCGAGAATGCACATGTGCAAAGTCTACAGGAATTCCAACGACAAGAAGAAGAAGAAGAAAAAAAAAAATCAGAACAAAAACAATACCTTTTCCGTTGAACACGGAAAAGCCAACAATACATGGATGAAAAAATACCTGAGAAACCTTGTCAAAACTGAATAATCCTAAAAGATAAACAAATAAAGGAAAAACCCATTCCAAACAAACACTTTAGTAATAATTTCCAGCCATGAATGTTTATTTAAGCAGAATGAATATACTCCCTGGAATGATATCACGTTAATAGAATAAATGAAATAGTTGTCAGTGTGCAATTAAAGATTGATTTTCGCACACACCAGCCTAGCATCGCAGTGGCATAGATGGAGTCGACTTGTCTCAGAGTCCAGTTGTCTTTGGAGTCGAGCTGTCTCGGAGTTGAGTTGTCTTTGCGGTTGAGTTGTCTCAACGAAGGGAGAGTCCCATAACGACACAATCACGATGACAGGCGGTCGATCGTCAGAGGTGTCCAGCTCTGGCATCTTTTCCTCTTACTGAGGGTTCGGCACCGGCCCGGCCGACGGGTTGCAAATTCTCTTTGAATTCTCTTTTTCCGTCTCTTTGGCGTCCTCTATTTCAACGGTGACAGCAACCACTTTCTTCATTCCGACTTCCCCCGTCTTTTCGGCTAGCGTGTCTGCTGGCCTGGGGTCCTCGCCGCCTCCAGTCAGCGGTTGTTTACATCTACCTGAAGCCTTCAGGGCTGGCAGTTCTACGACTATGAGTGGGGCCGGCACAAACTCCACGGCCTTTATGTCACCGGGGATGTTACCGAAAATGTTGACAGTGTACACAGAGCTTTCTACATGCTCAGGAAAGATTTCCTTGCTAACAGTATCTACATGTCATAACTGTAGCTGTGATGTCATTGAATGAACAGAGTGTGCATGGCTTGTCATTGATCATCTTGTGTTTATGTACTATAGCTGTATAGAGGTTATTCACATGACGTCATCAGCTTGGATTGGCCCTTCAAGCACAATGACACACATGTAAACATTACACTTCAGTGCACACACAATGTACAGTGTTGTACGCGTAACCATGGAGAACATTGAAAAGCTTGATGGTCAATCACGTGATTTTATGATGTCGGTGAATAACCTCTATGCACATACAACAGTTTCAGTTGCTTGTTGGCTTTTCCGATTTTAATCGGAAAAGGTATTGCGTTTTTGTATTTTTTTGCTTTTCCGTGATAGCGGAAAAGCCTTTGTTTTTGTTCTGTTATTTTTTAGGTGTTCGGGTTCATGCCGAACACCTATTGTTATTGTTCGAGTTTTTTTTTTAGGTGTTCGGGTTCAAGCCGAACACCTATTGTTATTGTTCGAGTTTTTTTTCTTTTTTTTAGGTGTTCGGGTTCAAGCCGAACACCTATTGTTATTGTTCGAGTTTTTTTTTTTTTTTTTTTTTAGGTGTTCGGGTTCAAGCCGAACACCTATTGTTATTGTTCGAGTTTTTTTTTTTCTTTTTTTTATTTTTCTTCTTCCCAAACTTGTCAGCTGGACTTCTGTATGACAGTTACAAGATATTGACTTGAAACTTGGTGGGAACTTTGGTCATGATGTCAAGTTGTACCTAGAAGATTGACGTCATGATGACGTCATCGGGTATCAAATTACACGCGTTTTTAGGAAAAACTTTGGTGCTTTATAACTTGAGAACCACATGACCTACGATTTTGATATTGACATATGTTACTCAACACATGAATCTCAACAATTAAGATATTCAGTGTTGTGTACAAATGACCTTCACTTCCGGTGTTACCGGAAGTTGAAGTTTGACTCAAAATAACTCGAAAACGGAAGGATTTGGGCACATAAAACCTCTCTGGGTAAAAGATAGAGTAGGTCTTCGGCTTTCAGAAAATATAAACGATGACGTCATACACGCTGTATAGCGCCCTCTACGGTGGATTAAAGATATACAGTGATTACGTAATCCGAAAGTAAACAACGGATTTCCGCCAAATTTGGTGAGTGTAAAGCACTATTGCACCTTGACCTATGTGTGAAGTTTGAAATCTGTGACATCATTCAACCGGAAGTTATGCGTTTTTAAAGGAAACATGATGTTATTATTCAAATACTGTTTATTCAGTAATTACATGACGTACATCAGTGCAAATTGCAAATTGTTTACATCGTACGCATTCGATGATTTCTGCAAATTTTCAGTTGTTTGTGATGAACTAACCGGAAGTTATCGTCCGGGCAATTTTACATTATTTAAAGGTGACACCATTTTCTATACGCTATCAGTCAGTGTACATAATACGAATACACTGTGCAATCAGCATGATCAGTATTTGCTCCGTCACACATTTTAAGTGTATTTCAACGCCCCACATGCGTTCCAACAGACATTCTCATAATAGTTCCAGTACGAATTGAGACCCGAACACCTAGTGGTTGTTCCCACAACCACAATGTCTAGTTTTTCTTCTTCCTCTTCCTCTTCTTCTTGTCGCTTGAGTAACCATAGACTTTTTCTACATGCCACTGGTAACTTTTAAGCACTCAATCTTAACCAAACTTGGTCCAAGTAAAGCCCCTATAGCATAGATGTATGCCGAACAATGACGTCATCACGTGTCAAATTACAAGCAATTTAAATTTAATAATCAAAATCTTTAAAAATCAACAAAAAATCAACCGTTTGAGATATTAAGTTGATTCCTTCGCCAAATGTCAATGTTAGGGAAGGTCTTTCTTTGTGACACATTGCTTGACCTCTGTGACCTCTACTTCCGGTCAAACAGGAAGTAGCTTGTCATTTAAAAGTGGTAAGAGCCACAATCATGATTCTTTTGCCAAATGTCAATGTTAGGGAAGGTCTTTCTTGGCGACCCAATTCTCCAATTTATATCATATGCGGAAAAGCCTTATGTGCTGTTTGCAACAGCCATAAACTCTAGTTTTTTTTAAATGCTGTTCCATGTGGTATATTCCATGTGTGTATATAGTACCACTTGGTCCTTTTTTTATTTATGCATTTTGTTTGGAATTTGATTTTTGATATGATTGTACCACAAATACTCTTTAGAGAGAAAAGCAAAGATTTCTGTGCATGTTCTACAAAGTCGTTACTTTCACATTTTTTATTTCTTTCCAGATAATTCCAGTGCATTAATTTGCTAACACACGGTAGCAATGCCTACTTCATTTATATGGACAAGCAGTAGGCCTAATATAACCCTGCATCTGAGGGATCGAGAAAAAGGCTGTGCTAATCTCCCAACCTACAGACGCAATTGTCAGATGTGGAGAACTCTCATTTGTGATGTGAGTAACATGTTCTGTTTATATACATGTATATGTACATTTTCTTTGATTTTAATCCATTTTTAGCACATTCAATCAAACGTTAATCGTTTTGTGAGACCGCTAGTCTGCCACCTACTACCACTGTGTACCACAAGACTAGCGACAAAACATCTGGACTGATTTACACAAAATGGCCGTAGCAAATTATGAATTAAATTGTAAACTTAACCTTAAGCCTCATTTTGTAAAGGCGCGCTAGGTATGCAGTATCGTGTATGAACAGTTGGGTATATATTTGGATACAGGTACATTGGTCTCTGTAATCAATATCAGTACCGGTAAGCATATTGGGCAAACATTGGCCATACCTGAAACCTCTGTAAATGTCACTACCATGTAAATAAGTAATGTTACTCTTTGTTATCAAACAACGATGACAGCGTCTGCTGAAGAAGAATGAAAGGAAATCATGATCCTCTATGCCCTCCCCAAGTCTTTGGAGGGGATTGACAAATACTGAAACTTGTCTTTATGATTTGGTTGGCTTTTAAGCTAAAGTGTCAAACGTCTCCCAAAATGGCATCAATCGACTTGAAATTATGCACAATCAGAGATTGAAACCTTGAACTGGTAACTTGAACTAAAACTTGAACTGGAATTCAAACTGGAACTTGAACACAATGAAAAAGAACAAGGAAAGTCCCCTAAAGTTAAAAGTCCTCAGGAGACAATTGTTCAGTCTGGCGGACTGAACGACGCACGGTACGAGTGGGCAGGCACTGAGAGGTTGAAGAGCGAGCCGTTGGTATGGGCTGCTCCTTGAGGCCAGGGGCATTGTGCGGCATGAAGGCCTTGAGTGCTCGGGGGATGGAACTGGCCGGTGTTGTGCCTTGAGGCTGGTGTGGCTGAGAGGTGTGCGATGGTGATGTTGGGACAGCTGGTGATTCCTCAGGGCTTATCGGGTCATCCTGTATAGCTGGTGGGTCTGCATGGTTTTCTCTTGGCATTGCAGAGGACGGTCTTCTAGGGCTGGGGGATGAAGGTGCAGGCAAATGGGCTGGTGCTGACCGTGCATGGGGCGACGGTCTGCAGGGCGAGCAGTGGATGGTGGCACTGGGGCTGCTGCGGGGCCTGGCACCATGACCATGGGCGCACGGGGAATGACTGGCTGGTACATGCGCAGGAACTTTCTGTTGCGCAGGGTGATTCGTCCGGAGCCGTCCACTCTCACCACGTACATGTATTGGTTGGTGTACCTCGACCACAATGCCAGTCTTGTCCCATTTGGTGGGGTGGGGGCCCATCTGGTTCTGGATGCCAACACAGTCTCCTGTGACCAGGGGTGGAAGGGGTCTTGTGTGCTCCAATAGGCACTCAGCAGCACGCATGTGACGGTTCCTACATTAAATGCCACTTCCCGCGACTGTAGGGTCTCCTGCCATGTTCAGTGTGGCTTGTATTTGCCCGGGTGGATAGGAATAAAGTCCCTGATGAGGCGGCCAAAAATGCACATATGTATGGCCGGAGAGAGATGCGTGTCGTGATCATGGGTGTTGCGGTACTGGAGCATTGCTCGCTGGAAGTTGTCGGTGTCGAGTGACCCAGTGGCATCAGTGTATATGTGATGAGGTGCTTCACAGTTTTGACACCGATCTCTGCGTGGCAATTGTGGTGGTTCATACCCCAGTTGTGGAGGAATGTGGCAGTTTTGTGGGATGAAAATTCGGGACCGTCGTCTGATGTCAGTTCATCACTGATGCCATAGGTTTAATACAAAGATGCGACGTAAAGTGGTGATGAGGCCAGCAGTGCTGATTGTGGAGGCAGCAAATAGCTGCCTCCACAATCGGCCAGTTGCTGTGCCTATCCACGGCCACAAGGTAGTTCTGGCCATGGTAGTGGAAGTAGTCGGACACAAGGTACTGGAACAGATAGGCCAGGTAGATGGGAGGGGTCGGGGGAGCGCTTGGTTGTGAGGGTGTCATGCGATTGCAAGGTGAACAGCGTGCCCGCATCTCAGTGATGGCTGGTGTCATGCCTGTCCAGAAAAATGAAGATTCTGCCCGTGAGCACATTTGGGAGATACCCTGGTGGGCTGAGTGTAGGGCCTGGAGCACTCGATCCTGAATGGATGGAGGAATGATGGTGAGATCATTGTAGAGTACCACCCCATTGAAGCTTGTGAGACTGTCATGAAATTGGTAGCGGCCCCACAGAGTGATGAACGTTGTAAGATGGTGGTCCTTGTCGTCAAGGGCAATACTGTGGTAACCGTTCCACACATCAAAGATGGTATTGCACGTGTTGGACTGCACGTGCCTGGTGGAAGGGTGACTGGGTGTGGTGGGTCTCATGGAGGGCATGGTGATTGAGTGGTTGCAGATCGGCGGAGGACTTGGCTCTGGATCCAGTGGGGTCATGCGCTTCTCCGATTATAGGGAATATGGTGGATATTATGCCAAGTGCGACGCATGCCTGCTTCGACAGGAACAGCCTGTCAGTGGAGTCGGTCGCGTTTCGAGGGTCTCTCTAGATGGGGAGGTTGCGTGGGTTGCTGCTTCCGGTGATCCTCGTGGTGGTGGAGGATGCCGCATTTGGTGCTTGTGTGGTTGTAGGTGGTGCATCTCTTCATGCGCTTCTGTCTACTTCGACCATGGCCTGGCTTGCCACATTGACTGCAAGGCAGTGTGGCTCTTGTGTAATTCGGCCTGTCTCATATGCGTCCTTTCTCTTGGCGCTTATAGGAGGTGGTGGCGACTGCAGTTGCCATGTTGTTTTCCCCGAGGAGGTAACCAGCTGACCGTTGGGGACTCTCTTTGCTTCGACGTATCAGAGTGTCTCCTCCAGTGACATATCTTGTTTTGATTCGCCGAGGATGTTCAATCTGATCTCTTCATCCCTGAGTCCATGGATGAGGGCGTCTCTGACCATGATGTCACTGAAGTCGACCTGGGCTTTGCATTGGCATTCTACCTTGAAACAGCATACTCCAGCCTGGCCTCGGAGGTGGGCTGAGAAGGCTCAAACTGGTTCGTTGAGGCTTGGGCAGCGAAGGTCCGTGTGAGATCCTTCCTAAGGGCTTCATCACAGCACTCAAGTAGTTGGAAAACCACGTCTGTGCCCTTGAGGTGTGTGGTGGCCTTGTAGTCGGACCATCTTTGTTGGAAGTACAGCCATTCTTCGATTGTGCCAGCATATCAAGGGTCGCCTCACTTTCTCTGCCTTGGCTTCACCGGAAGCTGGTGCAGGTATAAACCTTGGGGAGTCGGGTGGGCGGTCCTTTCATGTAGGTCAATCAGGCGAAGCAAGACCTCAGGAGGTGTGTTAGTAGGCCACGTTGTGGTACAGTCAGGTGCAGGGCAGGATATGGTGTTCATCGTTTGGCCGGTGACGCTGTCGTCATAAAGAAGTACGTTGGTCTCTGTAATCAGTCTCTGTAATCAGTATAAAGCATATTGCGCAAACATTGGCCATACCTGAAACCTCCGTAAATGTCACTACTGTGTAAATAAGTACTGTTACTCTTTGTTATCAAACAATGATGACAGCGTCTGCTGAAGAAGAATGAAACAAAATCATGATCCTCTACCGTGAATGACTGTCGTAAAAAAGTACATTTATTTTATATTATGTTTTATTTCATTTTTATTGAGTTACAAGTCACAATCTTGAGTTTGAGTCCGAGTCAGTAGGGCCAAGTCAGAGTCGGAGTCATTTGTTTTTGTGCCTCGAGTCCTTGTCATGGAAAAAAGACTTGAATTGGACTGGAGTCCGTGTAACGAGTCATGCAAGTCTTTCTGCTGGAACAAGATACATGGATCACTTTGAGAACTAGCTTTTGGGGAAATATTCTGTCTGCCTTTTTCATTTTTTCATGGTGCATAAAATAAAGCATGAAAGACACATGCATCATAGGAATTGGGGTGTTTTTTTTGGGGGGGGGCTTGCAGTGTTGGAGATGTTTATAATTGGATGTTGATCATGTTGTGCCACTCTTCGCAACTTGCAATTTTATTGTGATTAGTTAAATGATCTTATCACATTGCTGGATCCTGATCCACCTTTACACAGTGGAAATGCGGTCTTTATAACCCTGGCAGGATTTGATCCCATTTGCAGACCTGCCAACCAGTACGCATTTGGCATACTGTACTTTGTACGATTTTTTTTTTTAAATACACAAGTATGCTTTACTGTATCCCCATAAAATATGCGACAAAAATTTAGAAACGGCTGTGCGAAGTCTAATAAAAAGCGAGATAAAAGCGGCTGCAAGCAAGACTGTGACACGAGGTTTGACATTCACAAACACGTAGTAGGGTGATCATGATTGGCGCACTCGATGTACACACGTTCCATGGGAACACACTATTAACCAATCAGAACCTTGCATACGGAATGATCGGCATAACGTTTGCTACAGGCTATTTGGATTGTGTGTGTGTGTGTGGTACAGACATGAAACACATAGAAAAGTTGCATCACATTTTGCATGTCACCGGACAAAACTACCAGTAGTATTTGGCGGAACTTAGGTTAACCATGGAGGTGGGTCAACAGACTTCTAGCTGTGTAAATGCATAAAAGAAATTGCCTTGAGCAATAGCTGAAAACTATAATGTCCAAATCCATCTTCAATACTTAATCTGCAAGTTCAAGTGGTGCATAGCCGCATAAAAACTCAAACAAGCTCATCTTTCCCGTTTGTTCTAAAAAATACACATTTTTGATGAAAAATTTTGACATACATGTAGACCTCAAAAAAACACATTTTGGATTCTCAAGGTTGGCAGGTATGCATTTGCTGGGTTCAGTGTAAATGCAGTGTACATGTACCGGTAACGGGTATTAAATTGAAAGCAAGATATTTGCAAAACTAATGTATTTTTATGGTGCACATGTGCTTAAAATATGTTTATTTGGTTGATGTTGACAGGAACGTGCAGTATACAAGAGGGTATGGAGTATTTCTTCCAAATCAATGATACACTGTTTGGGGTAAGTATTGATACAACAGCATTTATATAGATGCCGTGAATACGGTATCAGGAATGGTTGTCAGAAAAATCTGGGAAACTGCAGCACTCATTTGTCTCCCCCCTGTTGTTATTTTGTAATTTCAATTCATAGATATAGATATAGATTTAAGAGAAATAAAAACAATAAATTCCCTCAATCTAACTCAAATTGATTGGAATGGGATTCGAACCAGGCGCTCTACCAACTGAGCTATCTAGCCCTACTTTGGTGGTTTTTCCTATACATGTACTCCAGTAAATTTTTCTTTGTTCACTTTTCAATGACTTAAAAATTCTGTCAGTTCTGTCTGTATTATTAACTAGTTAATTTTATATTAAAAAGCTGCATCTTCTTTGAGTGATCTCCCTTGCACTGTTTCTCGGTTTGTAGCATTGGTGCAAGTATCGATAAAATGATCCTTGGGGTATGGCGGTGTGTGTGTGGTTTCATGGCTTTCAACTGCCAAACGAACAAAGATACTTGACTATTAGGGACACCACCAAAGTACATGTAGGGCTGGATAGCTCAGTTGGTAGAGTGCTGGTACGGTATTCAGGAGGTCACTTTTTGTTCACTTTTCAATGACTTAAAGGGATGGTACAGAACTGGTGTTTGTGACAAAACCGTTGCTGACAGTGAAAGCACATTATGTAATCCATCATATACCTTAACTGACAAACCTGTAGAAGTTTGAGGTCAATCAGCCATCTGGGTCACGAGAAAATAGAAAACCCGTGTACAGAGAACTGTACACATTTCAACGAATGAATAAAATGCTTCAAAGCGATTTATTCCAATCGGAAAATAGTTTCATTTATTTTTCAACGAATATGTCATTTTAGACAAAAACATTTCAAGGGATGTTTTCTTTTATCATCGCCATTATACTGTGTAAGTTTTATGTGAATCTGTGATTATGAAGTGTATTTTGTCTTACCAATTAATGTACCCTCCCTTTAATATTATTCATGTCAGTTTCCCTTGAGGATTGATTTGATGGTTATATTGATTGATTTAAAAAAGCCCCATCCTCTTTGAGTGATTTCCCACGTACTGTTTCTCAGGTTGCACCATTGCTAATGCTGTTCGTATCTAAAATGATCCTTGGGATATATATTTGTAGCAGCATGTGAGTGGTTTCATAGCTTCTGACAGCGAAATGCACAAAGATAATTGACTATTACTTAGGAACATCACCAGCATAGGGCTGGATGCTCAGTTGGTAAGATCGCTGGTATGGTATTCTGGAGGTCGCTGGTTCAAATCCCGCTCCAGTCAATTTGATTTTTTTTTCTTTTTAAATACTTAAAATGATTCCAGTCAGTTTCCCTTGTTGTTTGATGATTAAGTCGGGAAGGGTTATATTGAAAAATTGACTCTGATTTGTAATGATTTGTTGACATTTTAGGTCATCAATCTGTCAATGTTCTGTTATCAAATATATCTAGTGAACAAAACAAGATATCTTTTAATTTCTGTTTGATAATTCTGAAAGGAAACCCATGTCTCTTGGCCTTTTTTATCTTGTTAATGTTCAAATAAAAACACTTTCCATACAAAACCCCCGCTCATTCAGGTCTGAAGAAGAGATGATATTCAACATGAAATGGGGTGCCCATTTTTTGTTATGACTGCCCCTTTAGTCTTAATAATTCACTGTTCTAGTACTACATGTACATGATTTTATCATGTTTCTGTTTTCAACAGGTGTAGGCTGTACTTGGATGATTTTAAAACATGCTACTGTTTGTAAGTATTAAAATAAGCTCTCTTAAATGTACATTTGTCATATTCCTAAATTGTATGGTTAGGTCAGCTAAACTGTGATCATTTCCCCCCTTAACTTTGTGTAACATGGCATGGCATCTTTCTAATTTTTGTTCAAGATAACTTTCGCAATTTGTTTCAGAAATGTAGTCTGCATTGTTAACTTTTAGAACCTGTGAAGTTGGTTTGTGCCTTAAAGTGCTTGCTTTCTTCAGAAAGAATGAATGTTAAGTGAAATCAAAATGTGTCACAAATGTATGATTCCAAAGCAATGGCCTGTTCCAGATTTGCTCTTAAAGGTAGTATCATATTGTGGTAAGAAACCAAAACAGAAATGTTCACAGATTTATGTACATGTATAACTTTCAGGGTATGAAGATGGTGCTGGTAGAAACATACCGTTAAAATGTTTCCGCCTGAAATGGTGTATTTGTCCAGAAATTAGTAAAACAACGACTGAAAATCTTTTTGATCTTTTAACAGATCAAAAATAAAAGAGAAAAGACTTTATAAGAAATAATGTGGCTCTTTTTTACTGTTTTCTCAAAAAGTGGGCACCGTATTGGACTGAAATGTTCACAGTTGACTGATACTGTATCTGTCATGATATTTTTGCCCATGAATCTGTATTTCTTTGATAAAAAACAAAGTATGATACTACCTTTAAGCCCCACCCACATGTGTTTTACATAGCACTTGTGACCGAGTTTGACCGAGGCTTTCGTGATCACCTGATTACAAGGCGTCCTCCAATTGGTCAATGCGCACCATTTGATTGACAGGCCGGAAGGGTCCATTGTCAAATAGAGTTGCTTATATACGTCAACTTGCATACATGCAATGTGCATATATAGCAACTCAGTTCCCTTTGTCTTGCATTTTAGCCTCTAATCAGTTGCATTCCAAAGGCTAAGCTTTTTTAGAAATGATTTTATCCAAAGTCTTGTTTATTTTGTGTTTGGTATTTTTTAATAATTTTTTTTAATACAAAAAATAAACAGCTGCAAAGTGCTCATCAACCAAAACCTGAAATATAATGCCTGGAGTTAGGAGGGCTTGACATTTTGATCCTACCTGGATCTTTTTCATTTGAAGGTAAATTACCTAGCCTTTCTGAGAATCCTGCTAGGATCAAAATATCAGGCCCTCCTAACTCCCAGCATTGATTTATTTATGTATGTTTAATATACCCCTCTGTGTGCATTCATTGCATGTTTCCAGCACATAAACTGCACTGGGCTTTGAAGTTTCAACTTGCAAATTTGGATTTGAAATTACCGTCTGCTGCTGTTGAAGCTGATTTGTTTTATTTGGTTTGCTGCAGAAATGGACTGAATGCAATGCCCACATTGATATACAAAAACAAGACACATAACTACAAAATAAAGGCATATCTTCACTGTTCAGCTGAGTTGGTAAGTCAAGATATGTTGATTACATGTACCTGCCATGTAATGACATTTACATGGTTAAATTTCCACAATTAAAACCAAGTGTCAACTCATGTTATATTTACCTTCCTTAAACTGAGTTTAAGACTGAATGGAAAAAGACAAGAGCAATAAACATGTAATTTAACTTGGGATGGCCCTTAATCTCATGGTTTTTTCAGGCTTAGTTCTCAGGGTCCATTCATATTTTTAATGATGCAAAGGCAATATATTTGCAAATTAATGCAGCTAATGCACTATCTTTGCAAATACCGTACCTTAGTGACAATGTCATAGGACCTCTCCAAAATTATGCAATGTTTTTAATGCAAAGTTATGGAATATTTTGTGAAAGTGCAATTGCAATTCTTTAAGCAATTGATTATCCAATGTCTTTGCAAATGGAAACAATATAATGTTTGTTGCATTTATAAGTACATTTATAGAATGTTTGCCCTGCTTATAACTTAGCTTCAGTAAAGGTTTAAGGTACAGTACAGAATTGGTAACGTACATGTTCCGAATCAGAAACGTTCACAGATTTACATATAACTTTCACTGGGTAAAAATGGAGTCGTTTTTTTTAGTTATTTTCTCATGACTCAGATGTCCGATCGAGCTCAAATTTTCTCATGGGTGCTATTTTACATAATAACACCAGCCCAACACCTCCGATCCCAGCAAGCTTTCAAGAAGACAGTAGTGAATCTGAGCCAGCGACAACTCACACCTTTGGAAACCAAAGTCTTGTCCTTAGGCATGAACTTTGCAATCCCACCGAAAACCATCCCAGTTGAAGACATCATCCAGTCAACAGAACCAGCACTTCAACACCTGAGCAAGGCAGAAGCAGAAGATGTCCGCATCCAGATCCATCAAGCCATCAAGCAAGCCAAGCCACCCAAGACCAACCTGTCATCCAAGGAAACTGCAGCCATCAAGAACATGCGCCAAGATGAATCCATCCACATCTTATCAGCAGACAAAGGCAACGCCACAGTCATCATGGACAAGTCGGACTATGACAGTAAGGTCACAGACATCCTCTCCACCGACACCTTCCGCCTCCTGAAGAAAGACCCCACTCCGTCTGTTGAACGAAAGATCGCCGGCCAGCTGTTATCTCTCCACAGCTCCGATGCCATCCCCTACAAGCTATACAGACAACTCAGACCTTCCAGCTCCACCTGCCCCAGGTTCTTTGGCCATCCCAAGATCCATAAGCCTGGTACCCCGCTCCGTCCAACCGTCGCTTCAAGGGGAGGACCTACATACAACACCGCCAAGCACCTCACCAAGATCCTCCAGCCTCTGGTGGGAAGAACGCCACACCACATTACCAACTCGGACCAGTTCGCGCAGACCATCAAGGAACTTCATCTCAGCCCCGACGACATCATGGTCAGTTTCGATGTGGTGTCCCTATTCACCAACGTCCCTACAGAAGAAGCCTGCCTCATCGCAAAGGAATGCCTTGAACAAGACCCAACCCTCGGTGACCGCACGGCCCTCAAACCACAACAGATTCATGATTTGCTGCTCACCTGTGTTACACCTGTATCGAAACCTACCGACCAGACTCAAAGAACACATTGCCCACGGACGCAGGGGTGACTACGAGAAATCAGCGATCATCAAGCACTCCCACGAGAAGGACCACATATATATATAAGCATTTGTCAAGGACCACATCATCAACTGGCAAGCAGCTGAACTCATCATTCCACTCAACAGATGGTACCCAAGACGCATCAGGGAAGCAGTAGAAATCTACAAACACAACACAGTCCCCCAAGACATTGGCTTCCACATCAGCAGCATCTGGCACCACTTAATACAACAAGCCAATGGGTCACCTATACCCACGGCTTCTAGCTCCTCACCCCACAACTCCTAGGTACCTACTGTCATGCTCCAATGCTTGCACTGGGTAACCATTTATCCAGCAGGATTCCAAGCAATCCAGCCGTTTCCGCTCCTTGGAGCTGATATTCAACATCATCGAAGTCACGCAACCAGTCACTCTCCTCAGGATGAACAGAGCACACTGTTCGGAACGTCGATAATACCAACGGTTTTTCTCATAACCACACACTCTCACAGAAGAGATTACATGGTGTCACCGCAAACCTACCTTCTTTCACATATTATATACATGAACATTGCTATATCCTCACAGACACCATATCAAAGATCAATCAAAGAGCTTTTTTAATCATTTTGAAATCATCAAATAATCAATCCACCGGGGAGAGTGACAAGATTAATTTCTATCATTAAATGACCGAACAGACCACTGAAAATAAAGTGAATTTTTTGTACTAGAACCTTCTGCATGTCTTTCCACGATTCATGGATTAATTTTAATATGTTAATTTGCTCATTTTAAATATGAAATATTTCCCAATTATGGGTATAATACACGATTGGTAAAGGTCACAGAACAGCAATCACATTTTGTCTTATCCAACAATTACTACATGTACATCTACATGAAATGATAAACCTGTGAAAATTCGGACATCTGAGTCATGAGAAAATAACTAAAAAAACCGACTCCATTTTTACCCAGTGAAAGTTATATGTAAATCTGTGAACGTTTCTGATTCGTAACATGTACGTTACCAATCCTGTACTATACCTTAAACCTTTACTGAAGCTTATATATACAGAGCAAACATTCTATAAATGTACTTATTAACAACAAACATTATATTGTTTCTATTGGCAAAGACATTGGATAATCAATTGTTTGTTTTCTTAAACCTACAGCTCAAAAACCATTTGTGCTGCCCTGAAAAATGTTAAATGCTAGTGTGATTTGGCCTCTTACGTAATCATGTACAGAGGTTTTTTGTCTTATTTTCAAAAACACAAGTCTGTCACAACATTATTCTTGTGAAATTACCCACAGTTCATGATTACATTATCAACAAATACACTTGATATCACGATTACATTATAATACACGATATTATTACCTACTATTAAGACAAAGCTGATTTTATGGTGTTTATCTTATGTTGTGATTGCTGTCTTTTTTCAATTTGCATTCCTTTACAGTCCACATTACCCCTGGAAAATGGAGGCCATAGACCATACATATTGGCCCTCACAAAATGCCAGTACCTTATCCGGATTGACCTTGAAACTGGTCACATCCTCATGAGGATATTCCTGGGCAGTACTTACAAGTATGTATGAATTGTAAATGAATGACAGCTTACTTTACACTTTATTAAAAGGGGTTGTATATTGACAACACCAGAAAAGATCTTGAAGGTAGATTCTGATACAGTCTTTTACAAAGTCTTTACTTTACTTTTACCGAGTCTTTTACAAGTTCTACATATTTTATGCAGAGTTTTACTCAGAACAACTTCTAACAAATATTGACTAAATCTTGTTGGGTTATTTGGCTGACATGAAACAAGAAAATTTATGAGTGCCTTCAGCAACTTTATGGATTTTTTTTTTTCAATGTATTTTGCCCAGTGAGTTAAGTTTGAATTATACATGTTAAAGAACAACATTAGTTAAACTAAATATTGGAGTTCTTTGGTGGTGAGATATTTGAAACAATCCAGTGTCAATTTGAATTTGAATGATAATCATTGTTCATTTGGAAGCCAGCATTTGCATAGCTCCCCCAACAGGCTGGCACAGTCTGGCAGATATGTCCACACTTTAAACGTTCAATAGCTGGGACTGGAATTCTTCCTTGTAATGTTTGATTTAGGTAAAGCTTTTCAATAACATGGTTGTCTAAGCTGTGTTACCTCTGGTCTTTTGCCTCTTTGACGGAGTTTGATGTACACCTTATTCAGTTGCATTCAGGTATAATGAATGTGCAGCAATGCCATTGCTGCCACACATGTCAATCAATCAATCAATCAGTGGGAGCATGCACCACAGCAGCGCGTTGCCGCATCTACCTTAGAGCAGTATTCCTTTGGTTTTCTGATGGCTATCCCCCACAATGTGATTTACTTATTTGACCAATATTTTTTCTTTATTTTTTGTGTAGCTACAAATATTTGAACTGGGATATATTCCCAGAGAGGGCGGTCATATGTTCTACCCAGTCCAAGGTTTGTACTACTTATACTCATGTTTTTCAACTTAAGAGGTGTGAGTATTCTGGAGTGGCAATGTTACTTTAATAGGAGCTGTAGGAGAGGAGTTTGAGGACATTTTATTTCAAAAGTTATTTGGTTTTTCCAAAAGCCATTGCTTTTGTTTGGATTTTTATCTTGTTCTTCTTTTACTTGTCGAAAAAGCCCATAGCCTCAACATGGGTTTTGGTTACCTCCACTTTGGTCACTTTTTAATATTCAATCTTAACCAAACTTGGTCCTAACTCCTAAGGAAGTCCCAATACCATGTATATAGCATGTGTGTCTCAAACGTTTGCATCATCATGACATCATCAAGTGCCACATTAGGAACAAACATTATGTTCAATTAGGTTGAAACTTGGTATGTGTCTAAGTCTGGAAGTGTTGCATTGAAAATTTCATTGATGTGATCATGCTGTCATCCTCTGATTTTTGTGATTGATTGAAATCTTGGGTCATCAAAGTTCTTTTAACGATATTTAATGAACAAAACAAGATATCTTGGAATTTCTTTCTGATAATTCTTAAGTATACACTGTAGATGAACATGAGATAGACAAAAGTACTGTGATGTCATCATGATGCCATCAAAATGCAATTTTTAAAACACATAGAAGGCAAAGGCCGATCACCTTGAAATTTGGTAGGTTGGAGAAAGATGGGTTGTAGATTGAAATCATGAAGTTATATCATAATGACGTCATCACTTTAATTTGTATGTTTGGTTTTTTTTATCTTATAGCCACCCAAAACCCATTGACTTTGTAAAGAGTTTAGTATGTTGCAATATGGTCATTTATAAAACATATGATGTGATGTTCAATTGAATCAAAACTTGGTATGCAAGTCGGGAATTGTGACATCTGAACAATTGTAATGACAATTGTAAGTAACCTTACATCTGATTGGGTTGAAACTAGTTTTATACATCAAAATAGTTTATTTTCACTTTTATAACATAAGATCTTAATGAAACGTCTTGGTAATATGTACAGTATACATTATGAAGTATTCTTGTCGTATGTATATTCCGTTTTCAACAGACTTCTAATTCAAGTTTCATTATGTATTTAATACTTGCTAAACTGTAGAGTATTTTGTTACATGACTTATTGACCTTGGATTTGTGTTTTATTTTATCCCATATGACACTTAGAATTCAACAGGTCTGAAGTCATTTGTGCTTGTGAATGTCTTCCCTCTTGAGGTAATTGGACAAGTGACTGTATCCAAGGAGGTAAAACCATTGTCTTTGCCAATCAAGGATTTCATACATGTAGATTTATTGCGTATATTGACAAGCTATATCAATACACATTTTATATTAAAAAGCCTCTCACCTACATTTGTGTCTAATGATTTGACACAAATGAGAAGCGCGACAGTCGCAGGCCATTTTTAATAAGCCGATGACTGATTTGATTTTCTTTTTCAAAAGGTTTTTGGTGCAGATATCTGTGATGCAAACATAAGTGATGGCATGCTAGTATTGATGCACAGAAATGACAAAGTTAAGATTTACAACTTGGAGAAAATAATGGAGCAGGTATGTTGATACATATATCATTATTTACATAATCAGAATAATGTATCACTTTTACCCCCACTTGATTGGTTGATTTGATATTTTTCCAGCCCAGGATTAGTGTTGTGGTCACTTAATCACTGATGCATAAATTCTTTACTTATTCATGCTTATTTCTTTTTACAAATCCCTGACCATTCCCATGTGACTTGTACTTTGAATTTGTTGGAATCAGACATGGACAGCTTTCATTGATCTTCATTTCATTTCCTGTTCTGACTTCCACTTCATTTTTTGAACATTAGATTTTAACCAAATTTGGTCCTAGAACTTCAAGTCTAGGTGGCGTAAACATGCTGTGAACATTTACATCATCATGATGTTTATCATGTGCCATATGACCTTAAGAGGTTTAAAGTTTTATCAATTATGAGCAAACCTTAGGTCAGATTGGGTTGAAACTTACCTTGGACATGTACATTATCTAAGCCAGAAAAATACCAAGGACGTCATCATGACATCATCATATGTCACGTGAAGTTTGTGTTCCAAGGCAGTCACTTCCACTGCTACTTGGTGGCACCTTTTGGCTTTGAATGTACCCAAATTGTTAGTATGTTTGGAAACCTCTTCCATTCCATGTCACCACTGAGTTTGTTGTACCTGATCTCTGAGTTCCCTGGTCTCCTTAGCTCTTCTATCTGGCATTGTTGCTGGCCATGATGTGTGCTTTTCGTGGGCCAACCAAACAAATTTGATATGCAGTTTGAGGACCTGCAGCTAGTGTGAGTGAAAGCAAGCTGTGTGTTTCCTCTGCTAAAGATTCCAAAGATGGTCTGGCAGCTCTATAGCCATGAACTCTACATTTGGTAAATGTGCCCCGAAATGGGTGGTCTGAAAAACGAGAAAGCGAGTAAGGGGTCGATTTCATGAAACACTTAGGCTCATCTTAAATCGTGAATCAATCTTAATTGCTTTGCAAAGTGTGATGTTACGATACAAATCACTATGGGGACACTGACAACTCATAGGATTAACCTTACTACTTGGTGAAATCCAGCACACATAATTATGTGATTTTCCCTAGTTCTGATATAGGCTGCTTTAAGAGTGATGTCTTGCTGAAGGCATCCCATCTCAAACGCATGCACAGGTTGCATGATCTAAGGACAACTGTCTTGAACTGCATTTTTTGGTACTATGCATTGCTATTGTGTATAGTGTACTCAGATGTGGACTCGGACTTTGGTACACGGACTCAGCCCTGTACTTGGCCTTGAATGTACTTGTACTTGAGGCTGGATGGGAGGCATCCTTTGGATGTTGGGAGTCTCTGCACAGACAAATAGAATGAACACTCCGCAGCCATCTTGTGGCACCAGGAATCTTGATCATGATTTAAATTATGAAATGGTGAGAGGTAATTACCTCAGGAGCGATCCCATGATTTGATTTGTAGACACAAGAATTCTAAAAATCCCAGATTTTGAAGCCAGTGACGAGATTGTTAAAGTGGGCTTCTTGAGAAATGATACGAGCAGTCCTATATTACAGCCAGTCAGGAGAGAGTTGGCACATTGAGTGTGACAACTCAATGACTCTCGTGGCATGAGCACAAGTACCATGTGATTGCCACTTGTTATGGCTTACGTGTATGAAGACTCATACACAACCTTAGATCAAAATAAAAATCGATATTCTGTGTTCACCAGTTCATAGTTCTAGTATCTTTGGCTTTTTAACAAAAGTTTTTGAAAACTTTATTGTTTGGTTGGCAGAGTTTGAGGTTCCCATTGAAACTAGGTGAGAAACCTTCAACAGGAAGTAGTGCATCATTTGGATATGTGGGATCGTTCCCGTCAGGAATACCAACCAATATACATATAACAGGTTAGTGCTGGGATTTTTATCCGGTTATAGGTTAACTGGCCTGGATTTAATTATCCGGTTACAAATTTTCACTAATTGTTAGCCAAAACTGAAAGGGAAAAAAAGGGACGAACATTTGGCTCATGCTGAACAACCCAAAAAGTGTAAACTGTAGAATTTCAGTCAGTCCATTCCAAATCAGTCATCGTCCATTTTGCCAATTAGAAACACGCTTTTCAATTATCTAAATGCTTGATCTAAATAATAACATCATAAAAAGCATTCCGAAAGCGACGATCACATTGAAGAAGACGTACATACTATAAATCGCACATGTCGCACGTGATTACATAGGTTAACTGTTAACCTGATTTTTTTTTGCAATCAGTAACCAGATATGAAATTGTCTGATTTTACCCAGCACTATTACATATATTCAGAGCAATCCTGTTATTCTTTTCAAAAAGTTGCATTTTTCTGTGATACAGTTTTTTTGTTTTTGTTTTTTTTACACCTTATTCTATTTTTAAATAATAGTGCTGGTCTTGTTGAAATGTAATCTAGAATCATCCTTTGAAGAAAAGGTCCTGCCTGGCCTAAATCAGTTGCCCCAATCTAAACACTCCCCATTTAACAACTCCCCATTGTTAAATAGTTCAGGAGGTTAAAACATCAGCTCTCACCTGATCTGATCTCTTTGCTGTCATATGTACTATGACTATTCTGGGGACCTTGGAAGAGGCAGAGAACTTATTTTGTTGCTCTTCAATATTGTCAAATATCCATAAAAACATTAGAATGTGGTTTGTGTACTGGATGCATGCTCAATAACAATGACATTTGTTTGATTTTGTGATAACTTTGAACAATTACTTGAATATTCATTCAATTTATGCAGAGTGTCCTGCTGTTCTTCTAGAGGTGAAATGTTTCAACCGAGATGTGTTCTTTGGTGGCTATCCTTGGCATTATATGTACATACCATACCATAATGATCCATTGTTGCCATCAGGAGCGGATGTGGGAAATGAGACATATCTCATCTCAAGAGTGTCCGACAACAAGCTGGTACGTTCACACCTTAAAATCACAGGGTTTCCATTTTTGTTTGCTATGGCAATATTTTTCTAATTGACAATGTTTACTATAAGCAACCAACCTATATTTGTCAAGTTGCATTTTAACATCTGCTACAGTACAAAGGGTTAGACAACATTCATGAACTGCTCATGAAATGTATGATACATGCTTGTCAAAGGTCACAGAAAAGCACTCACACTTTGTCTAATTCAACTTGTACATGAAATAATAAACCTGTGAAAATTTGACCTCAATCGGCCTTTGAGTCACGAGAAAATAGTGAAAACCTGACTCCCGACTGGACCGACTGTTTGATGATTATTATTGTTATTATTATATTATAAGTCAAAAGTATGGCCTGTTTAGATTTAGTGTTTGATTGAATATTTAAAAATCATGATTAAGTCAACATAAAATTCACTTCAGGCAAATGATGCGTGCATGTATAAATGATTTAAGCCTTGTGTCCAACTGTCAATTATCATTGCATTACCAATCTGCCTTGATTTTGTCAAACAAAAGAAGCAATTAATGTGGTAACATTTCTTTTGCCAAACATATATTGCTAGACCTTGCATGAATGTCATGAATGTGTGTATCTTCATACAGATAGAAAATGGACCACTGGAAATGGAGTGTGATTCTGATGGTGAAATCAAGGCATTCTTCCACATGGATGATTCACAAAGGATAATTCAACTTAGTGATTATGAAGTGATGTAAGTTTGTTTTCATGAAGATGAATAATCCCAAATCAGACAATATCCTTCTGGGAATGAGCCTTTTGTGAGTTAAAATTTAACAATATCTGGTATAGACCAATCTGACCACAGCACGATATACCGTTCGCCATTACTGCGGTATCCCTGTCTGCCTTTTGTGCCCACTGAGTAGCAACAAAAGAATTTTCTATGAAGATGGTGGTGGTAGAAACATACCGTAAAAATTTTCTGTCTGAATTGGTGTATTTATCCAGAAATTAGTCAAACAACAACCGAAAATCTATTTTTTGATCTTTTAAAAGATCAAAATAAAAGAGAAAAGACTTAAGAAATTCTGTGGCTGTTTTTCACTGTATTCTCAAAAAGTAGGCAACGTATAGGACTGAAATTTTCACAGATGACTGTATTTTTGCGCATGAATCTGCATTTCTTTGATAAAAACCAAAGTATGATACTACCTTTAATGAGCTTTCACATGAGATATCTCTCTCTCTAGATATTGCCTGTTGTAAGGAGATGAAATTTTGGAACTGAAACCACGCTTTGTCACTTTGTGTTGAACATGTGCTCATGTGCATGCATGTCAAAAAAGAAGAAGACAGCTTTAAGAGGAACACCAATTCCTATTTTAAACCTCCTTGAATTTTTCTTCTGTAAGCCTCTTACATTGTGGTCCTGCATGCGTCTCTATTCCCTATTCGTCATTCTCTATTCAATCTATAAGCGCCAACAAAACTCAAGCCAGTAATCTTTTTTATGTTGTCTCTGTTGCGTGTTTTGGGTCGACCTCTTCTTCTCTTCCCGTAACACATCCAGTTAATAATTCCTTTTCCAGCAGATTGGTTCTGAGAATGTGACCCTTTCATACATTATATTAAAAAATGTAATATGTTGAAGAAAGCTAACATCCTTGAGAATAACATAATAATATTCTCATAGTGTGGTGAACCAAGAAAAGTTTACAAATATGTATTCATCAAAGAAAGATTCCATATAAGATACTTGTCAAGATATACTACAGCTGCAGGGTACCCTTAAAATGATTGCTAACATCTGTCTTAAAATACATATTTTTCTTAATTGCTAAATTAAGTGTGATGGCACAATTCAAATTACTATGGCATACAAACAAATCATCTGAGATGAATTATAAAGCCATGTAAATTGTAACCCAGGAATGACACCAATCATGGCATACATCAACATACAATAGTTTGCATGGAACGTTGTTAATTCCTGGGTCAGAGATCATGCTTTCTGAATTACCATCTTTGTATGAACACTAACTGAATTAATGCTCCCCTCCTCCATCTTCAGTGCAATGTCTTTTTCATGTGTAATCCCATTTGATTGTTCCCACAGTGTGAACGCATTCAACACTAGAGAGGATGGTAAGAGTGAATTAAAACCCGTTTTCACATTGACTCCACCAAGAATACAAAGTTTTCCAAAAACTAAGAAAAGAGATGAGTTAACGCATTGGATAGATGAGGAGGTAGTTCATGATGATTGGGAAGACTGGGAAACAACATCATCAGGACGGTGGGTCAACACCAGATGGAGAGAAAGATTTGCATTAAAGAATGTGAGTGTCTTGATTTGATTAAGTTTGATTTGATTTGATTGTGGACAAGCCAGATCAGAGCCGGATATCAGAATTCTGTTTTCTGGTAAGACATCTTCTTTGAAGTTGGGAACATGAATGTTGGTTTTGTCCATGGACAGAGTGGCTGGTGGCGCTGTCTTGTGATTGTGGCTACGCAAATATTGCAATGTAATATGGTTGTAGTTATACTCACAAATAATCAATATATAACCATCAGACTAAGCAAATTCTAATTAGCCTTTGTAATGAATATAAGTAATAAACTTAAAAAATTACCTGAAATTGTAATAGCCATTATAATGGTTAAAAAAGTATAGTGTGTGACATGATACCTTATCACAGTATCCTCGTTGAATTGAAAATGACAGGCTCTGTTTCCATGATTATTTTCAGGTCATCAGAGAAGTTAATTATGATCAAGAGCTGGACTTTTTATTGATGTCCTATATACAAAGATTAGCAGAAAGCTCTCTCTACACGGCAGATAAGGGCAAACTACAAATCCACTGTAATCAAACAGGCCGGTTGTTAAAAACAGTAGATTTGGATGGTGTTGGATGTGAGGTATGTCATCATATTGGTAATAACCGTATGTTTAGGGTACGTTCAGATATTGCATGAGATGATCCAAAAATAATTGCTTTAGCACTGGAATGAGTTGAGCCACCCCTTATCTAAAATATATTCTCATTCAGACAAGAAAGTTAGGCCAGCAAAGCTAAGCCCAGTGATGATGAAAGTGGCCTAACTTTATTCACAATATGCAACGTCTTAACATTGGAAAATAAAGCTCCAAATAAGCGTTTGTTCTTGTTCTTCCGTGGTTATGCCATAAAGTGAATAGGAGATTCTTTCCTATGATGGTTATACTTAACAGTAACTGCTTTTATATAGTGCATATCACAATCAATAATGTCTCTATGCGCATGTTTGACTATTATCCCTGGTCATTGGGCTTCATTTACATTCCTGAAACCATCTCAACTGCCTGATATGCTAGGTCAACAAAAGAGACCTTTCAGTTTGCTTGTTTTTCCCTTTACTTTGGTTGAATGCTTGATAGCTTTACTGCAACATTTGTGAATCAGAATGTGTGAGTCAGGAAGGGATCATTTATCTTGTTGAGGCTTTACAATTGTGGAACGGAACCAGAAAGCAGGATTTCAGGCATCTAGACTCAACATACTGTCTGGGTTTGCTGGCAAGAAAATGGCAATTGAGTTGGCTTATGAAAGAGTATACAGATATTGACTGCTATGAGTACAATGTTAAATCTTTGATACTCGAGGTGATCCTCTGCATTCTATTTTCCTTTGGCTGTGCCTCAGGAAAATGATAGAATGCTCAAGGGATTACCAGGTTATCATAGATTTAACCATTGCACAAGTCAAAAACAGTCAATATTTGTCTTATAACATCCCATTTTCTGTACTCGCATTACAAATTGAACGTTACTTTAATACGTAGTAACAATGCATAGTCGACCACTTTCATCCTCGCACACATTGTCGTTATCTTACGCGTGGTAATAGCGCCTACGTGTAACAAGCTACGCGTGTATAGAAATAATCTTTGGTTCGAAGTGAGTTACTATGTGCTGTACGGTGTGTCTGGGTGCCATGCAGCTTGGGCTAGTACATTGGTTGCCATGGGCTAGTATATCGGTTGTCATGGGCTAGTACTTTGGTTGCCACGGAGTATTGTGTCACGCGTATGTATGCCTGTCTACCAAAAATATATCATGTCATGTGACGCACTCTAAACCAATCATGAGACGGAATCCATACATCTGATGTTATAAGTGGGAATACTGCCTTCTTATAATGGGTCTATTGGTCTATTTGTACAATGTCACAATGTTAAATACAGCAAAATATTAATGAACTTTTTTCTGGGAAACTAAATAATTTGTAAAGGATCTGGCCTAAAACATTCCCCTGAGGTAGCATCTTTAATGTGATTTCTTTGATGTGATTTCCTTTGCAGTTTCGGCACTGTTTTATGGAAATGGATGTGGACTTGATGATACATATCTTTGTTGAGGATGCACTTGGCACTGTGGTATGTAATTTGTATAGACTACAGCGCTCGGATTATCCAGGACAGACATTGGAAATGAAATTGTCAAATATAGAGTCTGACTTTGAGTCTGACTCTGAGTCTGATTCCTCAATATCTATATAATTAATAAACTAGTAATAGACTGCTGCAAACTGCTCATCAGCCAAAATACTGACCTGAAATTTATAAAATACTTAGAGTTAGGAGGGTTTTGATCCTAGAAGGATCTTTATCGAAGGCAAAGATAAAGATCCTGCTAGGATTGAAACGCGTCAGGCCCTCCTAACTCTAAGCATCCTCAGTATCTAGCTAGTTTTGTCTTAGTCCAACAGTAGAGACGGCCGTACTGTTATTATGGACTAGACATCTCCAAACATTCCTCTGTCCCCTTTATTCTGAATGCAAAAGGGATAAACTGTGTCATAACAGTGTTGCAGTACTCGTACTCAAATTCGGCACATACTCGTAATTTCGTACTCAGACTTGTCCCTTAACTCGACGAATTGTACCGGATGAACTCAATCCCAGTTGCGCAGTACTTGAAAGAAAATTTAGATTTTTTTGTACTAATTTTTCAATACTTAAAGGTAATTTCATACTTTGGTTTTGGCAAAGAAATTTCCCAGTCGCATACGATGCCCACTTTTTGAGGAAACAGTGAAAAACGGCCTCGGTATTCAAAACATTTGTTCTTTACCATTGTCTTTGATCTTCCGAAGATCAAAATTGTTTTGTCATTGGTTTTACTCTTTTCTGGATAAATACAGCATTTCAGGCAGAAAATGATAACTGTATGTTTCTACCATCACCACCTTTATACCCTGTATAAGTTATACGGTAGGTAAATCTGTCAAGATTTCTGTTTCGGTATGCTACCAAAGTATGATAGTACCTTTAACTGTGACCAACAATTTCACAGAGTTAAAAAAATGATGAATGTGTTGTGTTATCGACTCTGAATCGAGTATTATTTTGTGAATGGGTATTGGCATTACTCGCAGTATTGCTAGTGCACATTTTGTATTTTCCTATTCCTATTGAATACTGCAAAAACACCAGTGAAATAAATTGCTACCTTCTTTCCATGGGTTGCATTTGTGTCAACAAAGGCGCGGAAAGATCGTATCTGTGGGGAAAAGGTTGTGCATATCACTCTTGGCTGTCCTTGGAAACGCGTCTGTGATGTGGTGCATGGTGGCAAATTGGATCTAGACTAGATGTAAACATGTCTCCTTAGTCGGAAATTAAATACTGATAAGTTTAATTTATGATCTCTAAACCGTTTAGGGATCATAAGGATTATTTCTCTGATAAACAGAAGAAGCAGAGTGCAGTGTACAAGTCATGTGGGCTGTGGATTTCTGAGAAGTGACAAATTCAAAGCAAAAACAACACTTTTGCATATGTGTACGCGGCACTACGTATTAATTTCTTAGAATACACGGTAATTTCACATGTAATTAAAGGTGCTAATTTCCATAATGTACTCGGGATGTAATTGATGTCTTTGTACTCGTACTTTGCCCGCACTGTGTGTACTTGGAAAACTTGGTCCTCAAGTTTTGGTGCTCAATTACAACAATGGCCATTATAAAAATGCTGAATATTTGTACATTTTTAAAAAGTGGAAAGTAGTAATTAGGTAAAGTATTTTAATCCAAAGCTAAAACTTTCACTCACCTTAAGATTATTTTGTGTATCAAAGGTATATTTTGGAAAAAAAAATTGTATCATGGACAGATAAGTCACATATTAATACTTGTGATGTGCGATACAAATTCACAAATATCTGCTTACATTTTGTAATGTGTCATGTTTGCACATCACAGACTGCCACAACATGCACATAGTTGATGTTTGTCATGTCATATGTCATGGCGGCCATAGAAATGCGCGATGGGACTGAAGGCACTATTGTCTTGGTTATATTATGTTGGTAACTATATATCATGCGGTAGATTATTTGGGTAAATCCTTTTATCAAACCATTGGGATATATTAAAAACTTTGGGAAAGAATTCCACTGACACATTACACTTGATACCCCATGCATTAATGGTGCATATGACAGCTATGAAGTGTGTCCGTGTATGTCAAAAACACCAAATAAAACTCACTTTTTAGGTTTGCAACCCCAGTTATAAACAGAGACATGAGTTATTCATTACTTTCATCCAGTAAGAGCTAGCTCTTAAAGGTAGTATCATACTTTGGTACCTTACCGAAACAGAAATCTTCACAGATTTACCTATAACCTATGTGAAGATGGTGATGGTAGAAACATACCGTTAAATTATTTCTGCCTGATATGCTGTATTTATCAAGAAAAGAATAAAACCATTGACAAAAATAATTTTTAATCCTTTAAAGATCAAAAATAAAAGAGATAAGAATTAAGAAATACTGTGGCCGTTTTTCACTGTTTTCTCAAAAAGTGGGCACCGTATGGGACTGCAATTTTCACAGATGGCTGTTACTGTATCCTCCTTGATATTTTTTGCCTATGAACCTGTATTGTTTTGACAAAAACCAAAGTATGATGTAACCTTTAAGGGATATAACGCTTTGTGTGTATTGTCCATCAGTGGAAATCTTTCCCAACTTTGTTATGGTTTTAACTGGCAGAGGATTTTACAGTGAAGATTGCAAATATCTGTCCAGTTTCATTGTATTACTGTGAATCCATACTACACTTTGTCATGCTCATTGAAAACTCATGCTCACTGCACATGGCAAAACGTTCTGTTTTGTACCCTTTTATACATTTGGAACAGAACTGTAATATTTTTATTTCAATGTCAAATGATTGTTTTGTTTTATTTTCATTTTCAGAAAATGTTTTCATCTTTTTATCATTGTGAAATAAAATAATGTCTAATGAACAAGGGGTGCATTTCACAAGACACTGTTGATATTAACCCTGAATTGTCAGTATCACTCTAGTGATTTGTATTATGACATCACACTTTGCATAGCAATTAAGATTGATTTATTGTAAGATTAATCTTAGACTTTGAAATTGTGACCCATAGAAATAGCAATATTTATTGCCATCATGTTTTTTTAGCCTGTTGTGTTATGCAGGTGTAGAATTTCTGAATTAGTGTGCAACACTAAATAAAGAAATATTATTGATCAACATAATGAATATCTGTCGACTGGCGTTACTCACTTGAAAGCTTGCGACTTCGGAATTGTAGCAAAAACAACAGTGTTGTGGTACTGGTACTCGTACTCGAGTACAACTCGAGTCCACCAAAGTACTTGGCCCATACTCGATTAAAAGTACTTGAAAACAAAATGTACTTGGCCCGTACTTTATCCGATGTACTTGGATTTTGGACGTACTCTACGTTAAGTATTCGGTACTCGATCCCAGTACTCAACAATTTCGTGGTAGCATGAGCTACCAATGAGCGTGGTAGCATGATATCCATTTAATTATAACGTGTAGAAGGCTTTTCCTTGCACTGGGTACGGTGTGTGCGTGCACGTGCAAGGAGTGAGTGGTCAGCGCGGCCCCAATTGGGATGTCGGGCCCAAATGCCCAATTATGGTTGGGTCAAAATGATGCGCTAAATGTACATGTACAGTCCATGGTACATTCTCAATCGGTACGTAATTGTGTTTACGCCATACACTTTGTTTTTGTCAAAGAAGTACAGATTTATGGGCAAAAATATCAAGGAAGATACAGCAAACATCCAGTCCCTTACAGTGCCCACTTCTTTTTTTAGAAAACATAGGAGTTTTGATCTCACCCTGAGATCCAAAGTGTTTTTGGCTTGTGATTTATTATTTTTTTCTTTCCTTTTTAAAAACAACATTTTAGGCAGAAAAGGTTTTACCATTATATTTGTGTCATCACCATCTCTATACCCTGTAACTTTGATAAAAAGCACAATACAGTGTATTTTGACTATTTTGTTAAGTCCAGAGAGAATAAAGGTCAGTTGTTTTTGTTTCTTTTAAATTTACCTGCTGACTTTGTTGTGTAATGAAGAGATTTATTAAACACGACTGTCATGAACTGCATTTGTTGGTACTGTGCATTGGTTCTGTGCATGTACTCGGCCCGGGACTCAAACTTTGGTACTTGCACTCGGCCCTGTATGTACTCGGACTCGATACTTAGGACTTGGACTCGGCAGCAATGTACTCGGACTCGGCCCAGTACTCGGACCATGAAGTACTCGGAGTACTGGGTACTCGGATTTGAGGACTTGACTCCAACACTGAAAAACATCTAACACAAATAATGAAAATAACTAAACAGGAACAGGAACTAGTCAGAAAAAGGCAGTTGATTACTCATCTATTGAATGAAAAATTCCCCAAATTGTCTCAGATTTCATCAAATGAAAGAAGTACACAAAGTTTATGCAGCTCATTTTATCAGCAATAATATCAGCAAATAGGCAGGCTGGTATACTATAATCGTCAATTCTTTTTTCTGGCAAATGATCACTAAAAGTGCAATATCTTCCAAATTTATTCACCAATTTGAGCCAAATTTGAACAGAATCTAGCTTGGCTGGAGCATAGAGCTATATTAAAATTACTAGAGCGCTAGCTCCGTGTAAAAAGTGATGCCTGCTGGGCGCATCCATGTTTGTGCACAAACCAATGGAAAGCCCCAAATTTTGTACCTTTTTTGTACGTTCATTCGTATACCTGAGTTGTGTTCTATACAGGTGCGTTATCGAAGCCAAATACGCCCAAAATCCGACGCACCTTTGGTAAATGCGCGTTTCATTTATCGCCGTGCGCACACACGCTCTGCACTTTAGTCACGCAATGATTGCAAGCATCATAAAGACGCCCTACGGGTACCATTCGCACAGACTTGCGCGTTGCATATAGAGTACACTCTTCAAAAGTGTTCTTGTTCCACAGACACGCACTCAAATTCAAAATGACTGCGCCCAGAACGGCTTCAAATCGTCTACTCGCGGAGAACGCGGAGCTAGCGCTGTAGTAATTTTAATATAGCTCTATGGGCTGGAGCCACATATGTAGTGACTAGCACGTTTGGCTGCTGGTCACCTAGTGGTCACTATAGTAGTCATTTTCTTCAAACCTACAAAATGCTCTTTAGACAGTATGCAGTTGGTAGGGTACTTCAGATGGCACTCTGCTATATTTATTCCTGAGAAAAATACTCATGATATGGTGTATAAGGTGTAGATTGTAAATCACAAACAACATTCCATTCCACAGAACAAATGGTGGTAAGCAATTGTACTCCTTTATGCATTTATATTTTTATTACTTTGCCAAGCAATTTACTTTAATATCAGACAAGATTGATCAAAATAAGCAATAACTAGAAAACTGTTTTCAGTCATGTACATGTAGTTGATAAGCTGTTCCAAATATGCATTGGAAGATAATCAAATATTTCAATAAACTTCTCTGTTCCTAACATGTTGACATACTCTCCTGATACTTTCCTGATTGCATGTGGGAAAACATAGAACATGTAACCACCACAACCCATCTCTACACACACTGGAATTTATTAGATGACAATTGCTGACCTTGTGCTTTACTATGCTACTAAGTATGAACTTTTTGGATTTATATTCTTTATAAGCTATACAGTTTGCTAATTTGACTTAAAACAATCATCTCATTCCATAATAACATAGCTTCTCTCAATCTGGCCGTTTGAAAATATATTGTTTCAAATAAATCAAGTAACTGAAATGTTGGTAATTTAATTCTTCTTTTTACTGAAGTAAAAACACTAAAACCAGGAGGAAGGAACAGGTAAAAACATGGAGTGTGACCAGCTTCCTGTGATGGGCCCTAGTTGGGCACATCCAATTCTTGCTGCTTCCTTGCTGCATTTCTCTTTTATAATCATTATACTATGCAATAAAATGTTCCTTAGATAAAGACATAATTTAGCAGTGGAATTCAAAGAGATTCAAAGATCAGAAGATCTTGGATGATTGCATATGCATAATTATGATAAATATCATTTGGAATTTACCAGAGTTACAAGAGGATGTAGGCAACATCACTGCCTAACCAGTAATTGATCAAACTGGTGCATTTTGGTCTTTGAGACTCTTCCTTCCTCCATGGTGATATTAAATGATGTTCACATTACCTGAAGCATAACTTTGTACATATTCCAAATAGAAAGCTAAATACATGAAATTCTCTTTTAAAACCATACAAAATGCTCAGTTACCCAGTTTGCTGTGATTATAGAGGGTGTGCAGTCACGTGATCAGGACACCATTTTGGACGGCAACGCTGTACACATGTATAATGCACGTACGTACAGTGTATTAACCCACATGTGTTCGCGTAGCTTGCAAATCAACCGGATGCGTACGCAGGGTCAGAAGTGCGTGCATATAATGATGCCTGTCTGGTACGTACACATGCGCGCATACGCAACTTGCATGCGTACGCGTGCCGTCCAAAATGGCCGATAAGCTGTTAAGTAACGTCACGTGCACGCTCTCTATATGACTATCAGTATACTCTGATTACATGCGACTACCAGTATGCTGGGATTACATGTGACTGCCAGTATGCTGTGACCATGTGACTGCCCGTATGCTGTGACCATGTGACTGCCAGTATGCTATGACCATGTGACTGCCGGTATGCTATGACCATGTGACTGCCGGTATGCTATGACCATGTGACTGCCGGTATGCTGTGACTGCCAGTATGCTGTGACCATGTGACTGCCGGTATGCTGTGACCATGTTACTGCCAGTATGCTATGACCATGTGACTGCCGGTATGCGATGACCATGTGACTGCCGGTATGCTGTGTCTGCCAGTATGCTGTGACCATGTGACTGCCGGTATGCTGTGACCATGTTACTGCCAGTATGCTGTGACCATGTGACTGCCAGTATGCTGTGACCATGTGACTGCCAGTATGCTATGACCATGTGACTGCCGGTATGCTGTGACCCTGTGACTGCCAGTATGCTATGACCATGTGACTGCCAGTATGCTGTGACCATGTGACTGCCAGTATGCTGTGACCATGTGACTGCCAGTATGCTGTGACAGCCAGTATGCTGTTACCATGTGACTGCCAGTATGCTGTGACAGCCAGTATGCTGTTACCATGTGACTGCCAGTATGCTGTGACCATGTGACTGCCAGTATGCTGTGACAGCCAGTATGCTGTGACAGCCAGTATGCTGTGACCATGTGACTGCCAGTATGCTGTGACAGCCAGTATGCTATTACCATGTGACTGCTCAGGCCACGTTGTCCGTCCCTGCATAGCAAGCCATAATGAATGCTTGTTCTGCGGGCCAACAAACTTTGGTCAAAGTCCCCAAGGGGCGATTCCTAATAAGGTTTAATTATGCAAAATATTCATGAGCATCTAAGTTCGCACAATTAACTTTTAACCAATCAAATTTGCGCATTTTGCAACAGATTGTTGGGTGTTTGGCCAGTGTTTAGTGTATAGCCACTCCATCTCAGGCATCAATGGAATAACTCACATTCATATTTCATCAAACTAATTTCAGTTCAAACCACTTTTCGTTCAATCAAATTTTGGTTAAAACCTATTTTTGTCAAGCAATTTTTCACTCAATTGATTTGACGACGTTGTTGCAATAATCGTGCTGATTTACACTGGATTGGTCGTCAGCTGGCCCGATTCACAGACAAAGCTGAGTAAAATAATGCTCAATTGCAAAGTGCACATGAAATCAGAATTCTCTTCACGTTGCTTTTGTTGAGAGTCTGAGTATAATAAATACATAATCACACTGTGTAGTTTGCAGCATTACCTTAGGCCTATATAACCTTTTCAGAGTTACTCCCATGAATGCCATTTGCAAACTTATTTTGGAAACGCATGTTCCTTTCATTGAAAATGTGACATCTTATTTGCTTTTCAAATATGTACCTATTGCGTTATGCATCGTTATGTTACACCTGAAATAAAATGTATACATGTTACATGATAGAGAAGGTGGTACACAGCTTGTTAAAAGGTATACATTTATCCGACTTTGGTAGCAAACCGAAACAGAAATCTTCACAGATTTACCTATAACTTTTACTTGACTTTACTAAACTGACCTTTAAGCAAGAAAGTTAAATTATGAAAAACTGCTGATGCTGCAATTCTAAATGAAACATTTCTTGTCAATAAATCCAGAACGTCATGCCACTTCATCTCAAATCTCCAGTGCATTATAGAGGAAGGTAAATGACAATACTTTAACACAATGCTAACTTTGCCAAAACAAATTCATACAAAATTTAAGATAGCCTTAAAGGGATTGCATACGTTTGGTAATTTGAGAGTAATGTTTGTTTCAATCCAATATAATTGTTTATATATACCATAAAACTAATCTGTGAAAGTTTCAATTCAAAAGGTGGTAGCGTTTTTGAGATTTTGGCGACAAACTAGAGCGGTTATTTCATGCCAGAGAACAGTAAGTCAATAGCTGAGAAGCGTTACGGCCATAACGCTTCTCAGATTCATAATTTTTGGAGATAAAAAGTGACATATTTTTCCATAACCGCGGTACTTCGAATTGAACGTTTCTCAATATGCATTATACTATCCAAAGCAGCTGTACTTCTCACCAAGTAAGTTTCTATTGCCATAAATTTTCAGAGTCATTACCAAACGTATATGCAATGCCTTTAAAGTAACAGTATGATTGTAACAAGTCCATCTTCATACCCTGTAAGCTATATATAAATCTGTGAACATTTCCGATTTGGTTTCCTACCAAAGTATGATAGTACATTTAAGTCCTATTCTAACGCCAGTGTCTTCATCATGTAAATCCTCTATTAAATATTCACAAGTGAATTACTGTTACCAGAATGACCAGATATTACAAACTGATTTATTTATGTTTACAGTGATATCTCATTGAATTGTTATTTGGTGTTACCAGCAAAATATCCATAACTCATATCACATGTTACAAGATACATACCACTAAAAAAACCATAAAGCATTGCATGCAATATAACATTTTCTTCCCTGTCATACTGTCAGTGATTTTAACCACATTCAATGATGCATAAAAGCACGTGTCCACAGGTTTCGGGGTCATTATGTGAATTACAATTTCCATGTTCATGGGAAGCAATTCAATGTAGTTAAAATCTTACTGTTTTCTGTTATTTTTGTTACATTGTCACTGTGATTTCTTTTACAATGAACATACAAGAATGTGCCCATACTGCTTTCTCATGTACAAAGTATCTTATTCCAATTTTCATTAAAAATAAATGTTTATATTCAACTATTGGTACCATGTGATAGTTTTACTTCAAAAGGTACAGAACAATCAATGCTCGTGCAAGACATTAGCTTTGACCAAACAAAATTGCTTTCAATTACACTGAAAAATATATCTTTTGAACACAAAGTCAGCTGAACTTAAAATAACTTAATAAATAAAAAATATGTGCTAAAAGTAAGAATTAAAAGGAAATTCAAACAAATGTCACATCTACGCTTACATGGCATTTAAACTGAAAATGAACAAACAACTTTGAATGAAGATTGACATATTTGTTCTAATGGTTATTTAGCGGATAATGCCAGCTTTGTCAAGGTGCAAGCGTTGAATCATGTCTTTACAAGAATCAAAAACAATCCTGATGTTTTCTGAATTGACAGCAATGGTGAAATGATAGTAGCAGTGTTTGACAAAGCGGTGCTCGTAGCTGTCACAAACACTTAATTCCTGGAAAATGAAAGAAAGAAAGGCATTATATGCAATATGCATTCAGCAAAGCAGTGTGAATTTACAACACATTATGACGAAGGGTACATCAAGAGTAGCATGATTTATCCTAATCTTTGTAGTTGTCTGATGAATGTAACATTACGAATGCACTCCATTGGAATACATGTATGTGCAGTATTCAGGCACTTTGTGATGTGAGCTAAGTCATAAATGGGAATGGATATCGCATATAGTCAAAATGAATTACTTGCATGTTCTTGTTATTGCCTTCTAGTTCTATGGTTGACAGCATTTCTAGCAAAGCTTATACTCAATGAAAGTTACATTTTGTTGGTTTTGTATGATGCACACACAAACACAATTCTATTTGGGGCCATCCATTAAGTATGTACGCACGTTAAATGCCAACGTTTTAGACCCTCCTCACCCCCTCTGTACGCATGGCGTACGCAGTGGTCCCAAACCCTCACCTCCCCCCCGTACGCATACGCATTCCACATTAGATTTTTCACTTCTTGTGGTTCCTTGCTTTAGTATCATTAAAATGTCACAATAATCCTGTACCGTTATTGGGACGTCACTTCCAAATTCTGAAATGAATGACTAAAGTTATAAGAAGTCTTTATACAAGGACAGACGCATTTTACTATCTTTTATTTTGTTGAATAAGAAAAAAAAGGATAAACAAAACAATCCCGGTGCTTTTTCTCGTTTTTCTCTCTCTTTTTTTCACTGGATTTGATTATACAAATGTTTCGTTTGCGAGGGTACGCATTAGCCTGAACCCTCCCTCCGTATGCATGGCATACGCATCGGTACCAATCCCCCTTCGTGCGTACGTACTTTATGGACGGCCCCTTTTATCTATTCATCAAATTAATTTCAATCTCTGTAATTCCTTGAAACACTCAATCATCTGAATTGTTAAGTTCCACATGTTGGGTCTCTCCATTATGAAACAAAGCAAAATATGCTCATGATTTGCAAACTGAACAATGGAACTCTGTCCACTGTTGTAATGAGGTTGTGAAAAGGTGATTTCACAGTAAATTGTATTTTCTAAGGTGTTCTCTTTGTATCATGTCTTCACAATCTTGGAAAACACGCTTGATATTCTCTTTATCCACTGCGCATGTGTAGTGAGGATAACATCCTTTCTTTGACCTTGTTTCTTGAGATAAACGTAAGCTGATGCCCTGAGGATGGGAAGATTTGGGTTAAAATGTACATTACATGAATCTGAAGACCTGAACATTCCTGACTAAAACATCACCATCAAACTTAATTTACTCAAATGCTGAACGCGTACTATGCATTCTGAATTAACCACCACACCTTCATACTAACTCAAGTATTCATTGAACATTATTAAAGTATGTGTAGCAGTTCCTATTCAGCTCGTTTATTCACATATCCTACATGATTCAAGGGTTACCCAGATCTCTATCTGGCTGATCCATCCAGGTACTATTACCACCACACACCTTTTATTTGTAGTCACATTTTATCCTTCTCCCCAAATTATTACAGTGGTCTAGTGGCAATTTCTTAAATCATGGGCTAGAAAATGATTGGGAAAATAAATCTTATTCTTGTTTAAAAGTGTTTTTTTTTTGTTATCAATCATCACATGATCTAAGACCAACTCACACCTAATCTTGTCAAAACACTGACTTAGTCCTGTGTGAATGGTTGAGTTTAATTCAATTTCTTGATTTGAAATGGAAAACTTGAATTCATTTCTACATATGATATACGTCAGTGAAGGGCAAGCCTAATTTGAATAACATTAAGAATGTAATCTGATACTGACACAAATACAGTTACCAATTTTTTATATTTACCTGAAATTTTGCTTTGATGAAACACTTGGCCTTGAAAAACTCTCTACTCTCACTGATATTTAATGCAGGGAACACTGGAAAGGAAAGAAAGGCAATCATTTGCACTATGTGTATGTACCACAAATACAAAATGTTGGGCCTTACAGCCTTGATTTTTATTACACATCCCCTGACTCTGCTTAGCCTTGATTCTACAGAAGCTGCATTCAATGATTCCACACAGCACAGCCTTAAATACAGTCATATTTATGCATACAGGGTGCCCCCCAAAAAGCGCAACACTTGTGTCGAGAACTATTATATGAAAACTAAACTGTTTATCACATCAAGATTCAGATATGTGATACAGCTATGTCTTGGCTATCACCATATTTGAGCAAAATTTGACTAAAATTGAGTGAAAAAATTAAGACTGAATTACCCAACCTCAAAACCCGATTTTCATCTTTCTTTCTTATAATTACACATTTATGTTTGTATTGACCACTATGCGTGTTATCCTAACAAATTTGTTTTTATATTCGTGAAATAACCACAAGGGAAACTGACTGAGTTATTTTAAGTCATTGAAAAGTGAACAAAGAAAAATTGACTGGAGCGGGATTCGAACCGGCGACCTCCTGAATACCGTACAGGCGCTCTACCAACTGAGCCATCCAGCCCTATGTTGGTGGTGACCCCAATAGTCAACTATCCTTGTTCGTTTGGCAGTCAGAAGCCATGAAACCACGCACACACCGCCACACCCCAGGGATCGTTTCAATGATACACGCAACAATGCTGCAACCTGGGAACGGTACATGGGGGATCACTCAAAGAGGATACGGCTTTTTAATTATTATATTCGTGAAATAACCACAAGGGAAACTGACTGAGTTATTTTAAGTCATTGAAAAGTGAAATGTTTTTGAGTTTCCCTTGTGGTTATTTGATGATTACATTTTGAATAGTAAAATAGGTTTTAAACAACTGGAGCGAAACTATCACAATGATCACATGATTTTCTGAGTCAAATTTTTTTATTTTTGTGGAATGTTATTTTCTGCTTTTGAAAGACATTTCCAGTCATGATAAAGACGTGCTTTTTCATTAAAAAGTGCCCAAAATTGCCCAACAAGGCCAGCATGTGCCTTTAATGATCATCGTTAATTGCATGATTATTTTCAGTACCCGCCGCGATATTGGATTCAATCACCCCTTGGACCCCAGCTAGCTCGATGGCCTAGCGGTATGGCATCAGCAGCAGGGAGGGCGAGTAACATAAAACAGGTGTATCTTTTAATACCTAAAATTTAAAAATAAGACCCCCAGCGGGGAGAATCTAGCATGGGTTTTATCTCTCGCCATATAGGCCGATGGCGGCCAGTACGGTCTAAAGGTCGCTCTATGGCGCGCCGCGTTAATGATTAACACCAACACCAATCATTTACCCGAAGAGGAATTGTACGGTCAAAAGGTCACTACTATATAGGTTATTGAACCATTTAAACATACCTGTTATGATGGGTATACCTTAGGTATTATATTATAAGCATACGATGAAGGGTGAAAACAAATGCCAGTGGCTTGTTTTAAGCTCTACAGAGCGTTGTGGTCGCAGTTGTCTTGGAGACCATTGCAAAATTCACCTGGCTAAACTTCGAAAAGACAGGACAACTTATGCATGTAAAGGTTGTGGGAAAGGGGTAAAAACAGCCCTGGCTTGGTACCGCGCCTGTAATAGTGGCAGCAGTCGTGTGCGGGCCTGGCGTGAAAAGCAACGTCCCTTTAGATCAGAGTTTAAACGGCTTGCAGCGATAAAGATTTTCAATTAGAGAAGTGTGTTCCTATGAGAATACTCATCACGCACCATGCCGATGAGCGCTGAAGCACGAGAGAGACGAAACCGCCTCGCGCGAGAGCGAAGGGCGCGGCGTACCCCAGAGCAGATGGGGAGAGCAAACCGCCTTGCGCGAGAGCGCAGGGCCCGGCGCACTCTAGAACAGAGAGAGCGCGAAAGCCGCCTCGCGCGAGAGCGAAGGGCGCGGCGTACCCAAGACCAGCTCGAAAGAGCAAAGCGCCTTGCGCGAGAGCGCAGGGCCCGGCGCACTCCAGAACAGAGAGAGCGCGAACGCGAGCGTCGTGCTGTACGGCGTAAACGCGCGCATCATCCCGACCCACAGGCACAACCACCAGAGGGACCCAATCGTGAAGATGCCCGGTCGTACTCCTTAAGAGCACGCGCACTGAGGGAGGAGTTTCAGAGGGAGACTGGAGAGTGGCCGCCTTACCCAAGGTCGAAAGTGGCCCTACAGGAGCTACACGATAGGCTGGAACGTATCTGCGAGGAAAGAAATGTACCCGATGAGGCCCCCGTCTTCTTGGGCCTTGATGAGCAGGCCCCTCACCCAGCCCAATTACCAGCGGCAAATTGGGTTGAAATCCTTACAGATGCAAAATCTGAGTTTGAGGTCGACGGTGCCATTGGGGCCTTTTCAACCTGGAGGGCAGAAGCAAGTGGGAATAGTCTAGAGGCCCGCATGACCGACGGCAGAGCGGCACAACTCCTCGCTGTTCTTCCGGAGGGCGAGTTCATTTTGAGACTCAAGTTCCTCCGAGAGCAGATCGAAGGTGAGTGGGTCATTGAGGACAAACTGGACCCCGTACGGCTAGAAAGGAAAAAAGGGGAGGGAGTCATCGTTATATCTAGAGATACCAAACCGGGTGTTTTAACTGGTATCGACCAGGTATTTTACCAACGGGCCTATCCAGTCACCGCAGTTATATACGGGCTATATCCCCTAAGAGATCCAGATCTGGCCAACCTAGCCCCCCTGAGAGATGGTGATCTCAATTGTGTGGCTATGCGAGTATTAGAGCACTTTAAGGGCGCCGCAAGGGGCCAGGGGTTGACACCCATAAGGCGTCAGAAAATAGAGGTGTGGGAAAATAAAGTACACAACACTGGGGCCACGATCAGTGATGTGGCTGAGCTGGAAAAGATCCTTTCCAGGTCGATCATTCTAAGGGACATAGCCGGAGAGGAGATTTATAACAGCGGAAAATACCAGAGACGAGGCGACAAAACCTACGGGAAGGTAGAGCTCATCTACCACAACGGCCATGCATGGTCTAAAGACCTCCAGTTCCCACAAGGTCGAGAAGTCCGCTTTTATTCTGGCGATGTATGGAAAGCAATCCAAGAAGCTACTCATGGCGAGCCATTAGCGATCTGGTTGTTAGGTGGGAATGGCCATGATCTCAGTGTAGAACAGTTTGTAATACAAGATGGTCGCACCTATAGAACGCGTGAGACCCATGCTAGGAATCGAAAGAGTATGTGAAGATCTAGGTGATGTAAATCTCGCTGATAAGGTATTCGGTGAAAACCACGCAGCCAGCGTGATAGCCAGAGAAAAGAACGGGTGGAAGCCCACCCCGGCCAGCCTTCTCTATGACATTCAAAAGGCCTGTGTAGAGCACGGCCACGGCGGCCTCTGGAACTCCATGGACTATGACACGAGTGATATCGTCAGCATAGACATGAAGGTCTGCTACCCGGCAAGCTTCCAGGGCCAGGGAGAGGCCAAGCCCTATTTCGAACGATTTGGGCATCCAACCCACCGCATGACCTGCGTGTCGGTCAACGGCCCTCTCCCCAAAAACATAGGCACGGGCTTCGCCGAGGTCGTGGAATGGGAGTTTGCCGACTGCCACCCAGTCATCCCCGCTTGGTTTGGGAGGCATTTCGCGGAGAGCGCTTGGGCACCTACACCGCTCTTAACCTATCTGATAGAATCTGGTTTACTAGCCTCTCTCACTGTACGTGAAGCCATTATATCATATAAGAGCCAAACTGACGTATGGTTCCCAGAGGACCGTGATCTGGGCTGCAGTATTATAGGTAAGTTCACTCAGGGCAACGCTGCTGATGGTAAGAAGCTTACTCGGCGGTTAGTAACAAATCAAGGGGAATTAGATTACCTAGTCAGAGACACCCGTGAGAGTGGTAGTCTCGTCGGGGTACCTATGAAATGCCCATTGGGACACGTTCTCACGTATTACGACGGCTCACAGCCGCAGTATACCCACCTAAGGGCCTCCATGCTGGCGTACGCCCATATCAACCTGCTCTCTATGTTGATGAGGTTCGAGCCCGCGGAGGCTGTAAGGGTGGCCACCGACAGCCTCTATGTCCGTAAGACGGCCATACACAAGCTCGAGGGCGACCCGGCATACGTCCTGCCCGACCTCCACCCGCCGGGGTACTGCCGGATCTGTCTCGGGTGCCACGACGGGCCAACCAGGCGGCCACCGAAGAAGGGTGCAGTTGCCCCAGGGAAGTGGCACGATAAGGGTGAGGCGCTATTCATGCCTCAAGAGCACGCTGCCTATCTACCCAAGCCCAAATATCTGAAAGGCGAAAATGCCCTCCCTCCAAGCACTGCACCGGGTCATGCCGACCCACTGACAAGATATCAATTGAGCTATCTGAATGGTGGTGGGGGTAGTGGTAAGACCACCAGAGCCATTGAGTTGTTTTTTTTTAGGTGTAGAAATCCTCTGGTATTCACACCTACTCATCGTCTGGCTAAAGAAATGAGATCTAGAGGTGTTAAGGCTCAAACATATCACAGCTTCTTCCGATGGAGTGGACAGACCAAGTGGACCCCAGAGAGAATGGGTCAGAAGTATATCCCCCGCGTCTGCATATGGGATGAGATATGCACTGTACCCCGCCATATTCCAGAGATCTTTATAGGATGGCTAGAGCATAGAGGGGTCCAAGTTATCTGCTGCGGTGATCATGGCCAGCCACCACCCATATCCGGAGAGATGCCACATTATTGGCTACAGACTAGAGTAGCCTATTATGAGGAGGTCAAGAATGACCATAGGGCAAAATACCCTACCCTCAAGGCCCTGAAAAGACGCATCCGTCTCAAGGCCGATAGAGTGCAGTGCCGGGAGATGAGACAAGCGCTCCCTAGTTGTCTTGGGTGGGACAGATTCGTAGAAGGGTGGAAACCAAGCGACCTCATCTTGACCTACACCGCTCTTAACCTATCTGATAGAAACTGGTTTACTAGCCTCTCTCACTGTACGTGAAGCTATTATATCATATAAGAGCCAAACTGACGTATGGTTCCCAGAGGACCGTGATCTGGGCTGCAGTATTATAGGTAAGTTCACTCAGGGCAACGCTGCTGATGGTAAGAAGCTTACTCGGCGGTTAGTAACAGATCAAGGGGAATTAGATTACCTAGTCAGAGACACCCGTGAGAGTGGTAGTCTCGTCGGGGTACCTATGAAATGCCCATTGGGACACGTTCTCACGTATAACGTATTAGGGCAAAATACCCTACCCTCAAGACCCTGAAAAGACGCATCCGTCTCAAGGCCGATAGAGTGCAGTGCCGGGAGATGAGACAAGCGCTCCCTAGTTGTCTTGGATGGGACAGATTCGTAGAAGGGTGGAAACCAAGCGACCTCATCTTGACCTCGCGCCAAAGGGTGCGTGACCGGGCAGAGGAGCTGCTATTTCGGCGACATGGTAACGTTTCCATGGCCTGTAGCTAGACAAGAAGAGCTCGTCCTCAATGACATCGTTGAAGTGCCCGTCCGCTATGCCAATGAGGTTATGGACGGCAGGTGGGGGCACGACTGGGCTCTCGGCTACGTCATGACCGTCCATTCGAGCCAGGGTCTGACGGTCGGGGATCCCAAAAAAGTCTGGATCGTCGACGACTATCTCCAGTGGTCAAACCTCGCCTACCTCGCGGTCTCTAGAGTGGAATACTTGCACCAGCTCAAACGGGTAGTTTGTCCCCCAGAGGAGGGCCCTGAGGACAGGCAACCCACCGAGCAACAGCTCCGCAAAACGATCCAGAGGAAGCTTGTGGCCTACAAGCGGCAGGACCAGGCCAAGGGGCTCAGATTTAACCTGCAGGTCAAGCACATTCAGCAAACCAAGAAAGCCCAAAATAACCGCTGCGCCGCTTGCAATATTGAGCTCCTATGGAGCTACCAGCCCAAAGACCTACAGCAATTCAGTGTGGACCGGAAGGACAACACCAAGGGGCATACAGGGGATAATATAAGGCTGACTTGTTTGGAGTGCAACCGAAAAAGAGGGGCTGCGGACATCATCGCTTGAGAACCCCATCCGGCGGTAGCTGGGTATCAGGAGGTGCCACGAGGAGCTCCTCCCGGACGAAGCCACGGGCAGGCCCATCCAGCAAATAGTAGAGCACGGGCTCGTTGGGCTTGGTCACCGAGCGTCCGAGCCGGTACACATCCAGGGACCATGTTGGATCGGTGGCACGACGGCGGCCACCCTCTAGCTCGCCGTGCTGATACAGATAGCGAACACCAACGTCTGAAGGGATCCTTTGCTCACTAGAGCCAACGGGGCGGCCTGGAACGACGGAGGAGGGCGTTTGTGTCCCCGTTTAAGCCTTGATAGCCTCAGACGGTCGTTTACCAGTCAACCGAGTCACTTCTCCATTTAAGGCAGCAACTACAGCGGGCAACCGGGCCACCCATTCAGTCGACCTTTGGCCCTCAGAAAGCTTCATCTCTTGAGCGTATTGGTGCCCAAAGAGCCGCTCAGCCAAGGTCCGGTTGAATCGCTCCACGATTCCCTGGTCCCTGTGAATGTCCACACGGCCTCGCCTGATCTCGACATTGTGCTTTGCGAGCAGCTGATTGACCGCACCCATGAACTCACGTCCAGGGTCGACCTGAAGCAGCCTGGGCCATCTCAACGGGCCTCGCTTGTAAATGCGAGACAGGGCATCGGCAACCTCCTTAGCCTCCTTTGTTGCCAGAGGTTCAGCTTCCTTATAGCGCGAGGCAACATCAACGATGGTGAGTGCGTACTTGTATGTCTTGCGGCCGGGGCGGTCGCGGGGGAGAAAGAGCAGGTCAGCTTGGTGAACCTCGTTGGGCACGCCGACATCGAATTTTGGATCTGTCTCGGGTGCCACGACGGGCCAACCAGGCGGCCACCGAAGAAGGGTGCAGTTGCCCCAGGGAAGTGGCACGATAAGGGTGAGGCGCTATTCATGCCTCAAGAGCACGCTGCCTATCTACCCAAGCCCAAATATCTGAAAGGCGAAAATGCCCTCCCTCCAAGCACTGCACCGGGTCATGCCGACCCACTGACAAGATATCAATTGAGCTATCTGAATGGTGGTGGGGGTAGTGGTAAGACCACCAGAGCCATTGAGTTGTTTTTTTTTAGGTGTAGAAATCCTCTGGTATTCACACCTACTCATCGTCTGGCTAAAGAAATGAGATCTAGAGGTGTTAAGGCTCAAACATATCACAGCTTCTTCCGATGGAGTGGACAGACCAAGTGGACCCCAGAGAGAATGGGTCAGAAGTATATCCCCCGCGTCTGCATATGGGATGAGATATGCACTGTACCCCGCCATATTCCAGAGATCTTTATAGGATGGCTAGAGCATAGAGGGGTCCAAGTTATCTGCTGCGGTGATCATGGCCAGCCACCACCCATATCCGGAGAGATGCCACATTATTGGCTACAGACTAGAGTAGCCTATTATGAGGAGGTCAAGAATGACCATAGGGCAAAATACCCTACCCTCAAGGCCCTGAAAAGACGCATCCGTCTCAAGGCCGATAGAGTGCAGTGCCGGGAGATGAGACAAGCGCTCCCTAGTTGTCTTGGGTGGGACAGATTCGTAGAAGGGTGGAAACCAAGCGACCTCATCTTGACCTACACCGCTCTTAACCTATCTGATAGAAACTGGTTTACTAGCCTCTCTCACTGTACGTGAAGCTATTATATCATATAAGAGCCAAACTGACGTATGGTTCCCAGAGGACCGTGATCTGGGCTGCAGTATTATAGGTAAGTTCACTCAGGGCAACGCTGCTGATGGTAAGAAGCTTACTCGGCGGTTAGTAACAGATCAAGGGGAATTAGATTACCTAGTCAGAGACACCCGTGAGAGTGGTAGTCTCGTCGGGGTACCTATGAAATGCCCATTGGGACACGTTCTCACGTATAACGTATTAGGGCAAAATACCCTACCCTCAAGACCCTGAAAAGACGCATCCGTCTCAAGGCCGATAGAGTGCAGTGCCGGGAGATGAGACAAGCGCTCCCTAGTTGTCTTGGATGGGACAGATTCGTAGAAGGGTGGAAACCAAGCGACCTCATCTTGACCTCGCGCCAAAGGGTGCGTGACCGGGCAGAGGAGCTGCTATTTCGGCGACATGGTAACGTTTCCATGGCCTGTAGCTAGACAAGAAGAGCTCGTCCTCAATGACATCGTTGAAGTGCCCGTCCGCTATGCCAATGAGGTTATGGACGGCAGGTGGGGGCACGACTGGGCTCTCGGCTACGTCATGACCGTCCATTCGAGCCAGGGTCTGACGGTCGGGGATCCCAAAAAAGTCTGGATCGTCGACGACTATCTCCAGTGGTCAAACCTCGCCTACCTCGCGGTCTCTAGAGTGGAATACTTGCACCAGCTCAAACGGGTAGTTTGTCCCCCAGAGGAGGGCCCTGAGGACAGGCAACCCACCGAGCAACAGCTCCGCAAAACGATCCAGAGGAAGCTTGTGGCCTACAAGCGGCAGGACCAGGCCAAGGGGCTCAGATTTAACCTGCAGGTCAAGCACATTCAGCAAACCAAGAAAGCCCAAAATAACCGCTGCGCCGCTTGCAATATTGAGCTCCTATGGAGCTACCAGCCCAAAGACCTACAGCAATTCAGTGTGGACCGGAAGGACAACACCAAGGGGCATACAGGGGATAATATAAGGCTGACTTGTTTGGAGTGCAACCGAAAAAGAGGGGCTGCGGACATCATCGCTTGAGAACCCCATCCGGCGGTAGCTGGGTATCAGGAGGTGCCACAAGGAGCTCCTCCCGGACGAAGCCACGGGCAGGCCCATCCAGCAAATAGTAGAGCACGGGCTCGTTGGGCTTGGTCACCGAGCGTCCGAGCCGGTACACATCCAGGGACCATGTTGGATCGGTGGCACGACGGCGGCCACCCTCTAGCTCGCCGTGCTGATACAGATAGCGAACACCAACGTCTGAAGGGATCCTTTGCTCACTAGAGCCAACGGGGCGGCCTGGAACGACGGAGGAGGGCGTTTGTGTCCCCGTTTAAGCCTTGATAGCCTCAGACGGTCGTTTACCAGTCAACCGAGTCACTTCTCCATTTAAGGCAGCAACTACAGCGGGCAACCGGGCCACCCATTCAGTCGACCTTTGGCCCTCAGAAAGCTTCATCTCTTGAGCGTATTGGTGCCCAAAGAGCCGCTCAGCCAAGGTCCGGTTGAATCGCTCCACGATTCCCTGGTCCCTGTGAATGTCCACACGGCCTCGCCTGATCTCGACATTGTGCTTTGCGAGCAGCTGATTGACCGCACCCATGAACTCACGTCCAGGGTCGACCTGAAGCAGCCTGGGCCATCTCAACGGGCCTCGCTTGTAAATGCGAGACAGGGCATCGGCAACCTCCTTAGCCTCCTTTGTTGCCAGAGGTTCAGCTTCCTTATAGCGCGAGGCAACATCAACGATGGTGAGTGCGTACTTGTATGTCTTGCGGCCGGGGCGGTCGCGGGGGAGAAAGAGCAGGTCAGCTTGGTGAACCTCGTTGGGCACGCCGACATCGAATTTTGGTCTTGGAACGTGCCTCGGAGTGGGGAGGTAGATCTGCCAAATTGCCTGCTTTTTAAGCCAAGCCTGAGCAGCCTCTTCAGAGATCTTAGCAGCAGCCGAGAGGTTTTTAATCGCCGCTAGTCCCTTCCAGTAGCCGCGGGGGGCTATAGTAGATGCGAGACAGCTTTGCTGCCAAGCGAGCAGACATTGGACTGGCGGCCATGCCTTGCGAGATATTCAAGCAACCCAATCAGTCTCCAACAGGCGGGCTCAGGTTGGTTTTTTAATTTGGTTGCCTCGGCAATCACCTGGTGAGCATATAGGCTGCGACCGAAGTGGCTCCCAGTCCCACGACTACAAAGGCGATTTCTCTATCGCGCTGCTCCGGCGATGGTTGGTAGAAATCTGACAGCCTGGGTTCCGGTTCCTGCGCTAGCACAACGCCGCTGCCAGCAGTGATAAGATTGTATTGGCGGATAGCTTCATCAACATCACGGAAAGTGTGCTCGGCGTGTCCCTGGCGGCGCAGCTCTTCACTGATCCAGTCAAGACGTTCAGACCGCTTGCGCGTCCATTCGGCCTGCGCATCTTGGAGTTGTTCTATGGCTTTGTCATGCCGTTCTGTCTCCTCACTAACACCACCGCTTCCTAACTTCGAGAAGAGAAAGTTTGACCCTGAGAACGCGAGCGCGTTCACCGCTGCTCCAGCTAAAAGCATCGCTATAGAGGCCATCCTGTTGCGGCTATACAGAAGGAAGTGCGTTTACTTCAATATGTCGGCGGGGAGTATCCCCTGCTTCACGAGCATATCCTTGGTGGCCATGGCCAGGCCCACATCTAGAATGACCATACCGACATCGTACGGCACAAAGTCCAATTTTGGTGTAGCACCTTTCGTGATTTTTTTGCCAAGTGTGGCGTACCCCATTGCGAGCCCACTCACAACGGCAGAGTGGTATGCCAATTGGCAAGCTGTTTGCCGTCTGTACTGGGAGTAGACATGGTAGCAGCAGCGTTACTGCATATGAAAGGGGTCAGACTGTGCGTCTAATAGTACTTTTTTCTATGCCTCAGCAGGGGCGGCTTTTGCCCGCGCGCCTCTATTAACAGCAGGGGGCGGGGATTTTTGCGCATATAACGCGGCGCCAACAGCAACAGCTGCGAGGACTGCAAACGCTATCCATGTGCTCTGCACATTAAAAGCCGCTGTTTCAGGCGCAGTTTTATGCGCAGTTTCAGCGGGTTTGGCAGGTTGGGCGGGTTGAGATGGTCGGAGGCCCTCTTTGGCCTTTTGAAGTTGTTCAAGTAGCGCTTCTTGTTTTGCTTTTTTAGCCGCTGCACCCTTTTTACCAGCCGCGACTTTCTTTGGGTTCTTAATCGTCACCCTCTCTTGCGTTGGAGGGGTCGCCTCCTGGGCAGGTTCTTGCGGGGCTGTCTCCTGCGGGGCCGTCTCCTGCGGGGGCATCGATTTCAATGTCGTCTCCTCCATCTTCCGTATTTGTAAGAGATATCTGCTCTCCAAATCGACAGTGTTTAGCTGTGGTCATCGCCGCCGTCAGCGGAGCTAGGTACATCCCATAGCGATAATATAGCTCGCAGCAAGCAGTCGTCAGTGCATGCTGAACAAAGGGATCTTCGGAAAGGTCTGAGACAAGCTGGGGCCTATTTTCAGGCGGAATGGGTAGAACTCCGCCCGCTAATAGCGCATACATCTGCAGCGCGGAAGCTCCGAGCGTTTTTGTCATTGAGGCCCCAAGGCGCGACTCATAGCGTCCATAGTGTTTTGAGACCTCGACATCGGTCATCTCGTCAACTTGTGCGAGAGTCGGTTGATTACCAAGGTATTTCTTGGCTGTACCGCCAGCTACGATTGCCGCCAGACGGGCTCGTTTTTGTTCTTGTCTCTCTGTGTCGATTGTCGTCGCTACAGGGGTACCCGTGCTTTTTTCTTTGGCACCCTCTTGAGACAGCTGGTCGATTAAATCATCCACGTTTGCCATGTTGCAGACAGCACTTAGCACGTATGTCATTCCGCGCTTAAGTCTAACATACTGCAACAAAAGATAACACAATAACATAGAATTAGCAAGAACTGCTATCAGCGTCGCCGTCTGCATCCCCAGCTCCAGCATAGTTGTTAAGCTTATGTTAGCAGTTGTTCAGCAGTTGTTAAGCTTATGTTAGCAGTTGTTCAACAGTTGTTGAGCAGTGCTGAACAGTTGTTAAGCTTATGTTAACAACTGATAAGCAGCTGGCTGATCAGTCTTTAGTACGAGCTTAGCATGTTTAGCTGCAGATAGCTGTTTCCTTAGCGCAGCTCGCTCTTCTTTTGTTGGGATTACATCGTTTTCTCGCAGGCAATCTTCGAAGGAATCCCTATCTTTGCAGTGGAAGATAGCGATCCACTTTGTCTGCTCACGGAGGTCTTTAAGGACCGAGTTATATTTTTGCGTCAAGACCCACACGGATTGATTAGCATGACGGCCTGAAAATGCAAGCTCTGACAACACATCTTTCTTTTTTGTCAGGGCTTTATTGGCCGAGCAGTCGTCAATGATGTACAACGTTGGTTCACAGGCAAATATCGAGTAAAAAACTCCCAGCCGCTCGTAGTACCTTTTGTTCCAGTGCGCTGTAGGGCATAATATGACGATGTGCGCAAACGCGTCTCTGTAACCACCACGATAGCTGGGTAGTTCGAGGAGGTCCAGGGTAAAGACCGTTTTGCCGCAGCCAGTCTGCCCGCAAATAATCGCGAGACCATTAGTACAGAGCGTTGATAAAACGTCCATTTTCAATGTTGATCTGCGAGTCCATGATGGCGTACAGGTACATGTTCAATGCGCCTGCCGTTTCCGCCTTTTTGGTGATTTGGACCGTGATTTCTCCACTCACTATCGCTGCACGGCCACTGCCGTGCAGCGAGTCGTCGTCGCTGGTTCTCATATCCAGCCATAGCCCTTACTTGCTCGATAGGCACTCCCCTATTTTTACATCGGCCAGTCCAAGGTCTTTGGCGACTGCAGCGACGTCGGGGTGGCGCTTTGCCGAAGGGCCGCTATATATATAAATATTTCCTGGCCTCAATAGTAGTGCCAGTGAGCATGCTTCCACTAAACATACACCAAACTTTCTCATGTTCGGTCGAGAGACCAATCTGCCGCTGGACATCCTAGCCGGAGACACACCAAATCCAACAAGAGAGACCACTAATGCCTTTGCCCTGAGTGTTCAGAAACGTCTGAGATGTGCTTACCTAAAAGTCCGTGCTAAAGTGCAGACTGCGCAGAAACGTCAGAAGCGGTTTTACGACCTGAGGCAGGTTGGAAAACCATTCAGGGAAGGAGATCTCGTCTGGCTCTACACTTATCAGAAGAAACGCAGCCGAAGTCCCAAGCTACAGATGTTTTGGAAGGGCCCGTACAAGATCACACAGAAACTCTCCGATGCCAACTACTGTATCCAGAGCACTCATGGAGGCCGTTCCCAAATTGTGCACTTTGACCGCCTTAAGGAGTACCATGGAAGGGAAACCCCAGAGACACCAACTCGGCGTGACAGGACCCCTCGTGTGGAGATGGACTCCCCAACACCTGTTACAGGCTATCCATCCTTCATGACAAATGTGGGTGATACCAGCCTCCAGCCATCTATGGGTGACACGCAGAGTGATACTTCACTTCCACCCCCTGATGTTCCACTTGCTAGCACGAGAGTTGGCAGAGCTCGCAATCCACCCGCCTGGATGAGAGCAGGCGACTACGAACTATTCGAACTGTAACCTACATAAATGTGTGTGTGTGGGCTACGATTTCCATCGTACCTGAGAATGGAGGAGGTTTTTCAGTCAAGTGCAATTTTGGTTTTGTAATAATTCTAAATTAGGAAATACATCCTTAAGGTATTAGTAAAATTATGTAAAATGTGGTAAACATTGCGTGCATGCATTTTCCTGTAGTTCCATCAGCAGAAGAGACGTCTATAAACAAAACGATACCACTTAATTAATTCTAAGTACTCCTTAGCAAACATAACTTTGAAAGTAACTTTTAGAAAATAAGAAAGTAATTTCAAGGCAAAATTTAGATTTTTGGAATATAATTGTTGTAAATGAGACTAATTTTCAGTGTTACTCTTCATTTTTATTGCAGGCAACTGTAGCTGGAAAGATATCGCCCTTGCTCTTGTGGAGTGAAGACGTGAGGACACGTCTTTCCCCGGAGGGAGGCTGTGTAATAAAAATTGCCCCTCAGTAGGACTGTTCACCCCCCAGTGTTATTTTTGGTTGTAGCAGCCTGCCCTCATACCCCCCTGAGCAGGAGGTGGATCAGTCCAGGTCCAGGCAAGTAGCTAGGACTAATTTGCATATTAGCTAGAACTACTGGAAATTCCTTACCCTTATACTATACAATGACTTTTTGTTGTTAATCCTTTACTTGCTAACCCTTTTATGCTAGTCTCAAGTATGTGCTCTAGGTAATCCCCTATATAACCATGGGTTGTGTAGGAACCACTTGAGTCTGCTGGGTGTGGCTGAGGTGGATGGCTGTAGGGATTTTGCTGGTCCAACCTGCATGGTAGTTTAAGCTTTACCATGCTAAAGTAAGACTTTTAGTTCCTTATTTTACAATATTCCTGCATCTCATTCCAACAAACCACCAATTTCTCTGTTTATTATGTAGTCTTGATGTTCACCTTCCATAATTGGGGCATTTAAACTCTGATTTTCATACTCGAAAATTGGGGAATTATAAGCCTCTGTTTTACACACTAATTGACACTATATGACTCGGACATTTAAGTTAGCTTGTAGGCATTTCTAATGTAATTTGTAGCTGTAAGGTTAAGTAAAGTATCAGTAGTATTTAAATTAGTAACTTATGTAGTGGTTCATTAATTTATTAGAATAAACTATATTCCTATATTTCCTATGCAAACTAATTGAACTGCTTTCTATAGTTTTATTGTGTCCTTCTTGCTGCGGCCCTGGCTACGCTACAATATTAAACGATGAGAATGTGAGTGTTCAATACACAGGTTTCATCCAATATGGCGGAAGGTGGCTTTGAAATGGGCAATTTTGGTAACCCTGAGGAGTTGCGCGGGCTCGACGAAGAAGAAACTTCGTTTATGGACTTGCCCGATCCTCCTATCTTAACCTTCAAATGAGCAAACGCTTGAAGAGTACGATAACCGCCTCGACAGATTAACCGGTGAACTCCGTAAAGATAAGTTACTACAACAGCGAGACCGTTTAGTAGAGTCTTTCTATGATACAATAAAACGTGACTACGCCCTTCAACCTACAAGGATTGAATACGAGCGGTTTGAAGTCGATGGCGATGGTAAAACACTTTATTGGGTAGAGAGTGATAAAAGAGTCCGGATAAGCTCTGATAGAGGCTCTATAAAATTTGTGGGCTTGAGCACACTTGCCAAAAGATTTGGTCAGGGGGGCACAAAAGCCATTCGAGATTTTCTCAACCTACCCGAGTACGACCGCGCACTGCGTCGTGGAAGTGGAAATCCCGAGCTCGAATTGATTGCAAAAAAGGCCGATGCGGCTCTCCGAGAACCCGACGATGACGATGATACAAGCATTGGTGACCTTAGTTTATTAATGGACTCTTATCTCGCGGAAAACACCCTGCCTACTAGATAGCTTCTAGGACTCGACGAAGCTATGAAGACTTTGCGCGGCGCAAAAGCGGTGCAAGAGAGCAAAAAAGTTTCTCTCCAACTGACAATCGCGCATCTTCGCAAAGATCTTGAGCGCCCTGGAACGAGTGAGAGAGCTGACCAAATCGAGCGTGAAATCCAAAAGGGAGAAGAGCAGCTCGCAGCAGTCCAAGAAAGCATCGACGCCCTCGGCCTACAACTCCGATCGCAGGTCCGCCAAATCCGGGAGACTATAACTAGGGTCTTAGATAAAGACACGAGCTTGGCCGAGCGGCTGCGGACTCTGTTCCGCGAACAGGGCGTCACCTTGTTGACTGCGCTTGACTTTATCATCAGCACTGTTGTCCTTGCCTTTACCGCTGGTGGGACCGGCGTTCAACCATCTCCAAAGCCTCAACCATCGGCCACGCCGGGGATAAAAGAGTGGGCACAAAAGCATTTGCAAGCTCTCGGACGCCTACTGGCCAACCTGGCTGGAAAGGCCGCAGCCGCGCTACCCAGCATCATCGGAAGCGTTACATCTTGGCTCCTCAACTTCTTGAGTAAAACTGTCGGCTGGCTCGCAGAAAACCTGTTGGCACTCGTGGTTGCCATCAGCGGCACGTTGCTCGTCATTGCGCGAGATTGGCTAGCGTAAAGCGATCCAACCGAGGCCAATAGCTACACTAACAACAACCAGTGCGGTGAGTCCGTCGTAGTGGTCTTGCACCTCCTGTTGTATTTCAACGGGCACAAGGACTGGTGTGGCAACTGGCACATGGACTGGTGTGGCAACTGGCACATGGACTGGTGTGGCAACGGGCACATGGACTGGTGTGGCAACGGGCACATGGACTGGTGTGGCAACGGGCACATGGACTGGTGTGGCAACGGGCACATGGACTGGTGTGGCAACGGGTGAAGAAATAGACCCAGTCCGAGGAGCTAAACAGAGGTCAACGGACTAATTATCCAGTCCACCGGCCAGTCTCAGGTTCATAGCGCTTGGGAGGCCGTCGGGCGCGGTAAGGGCGCGGAGTGTGATCCGTCTGCTGGGGCTCTGGGACGGCAACTGGCATGGCATCCGGGGCGTCCTGGCGATGAGGGCCGTCGTCAGCCACAGTTGGACCCAGAGCTCTTGGCGATGTCAGCCCACTGGTAGGTGTGCCTCGAGGCGCAGCCGCCGTAGTTCGCACAGGCTCCCGGGGAAGGGCAGGGGGCTCCACGAGGGGCAGGTGGCACGGTGGGGTTCCACTGGTAGGCTGAGGTGTGGCCGCAGGCTGCCAAGGGATGGAGGGAGTAGCTGGTGTATAGGCACGGAGGAAGCGACGATTGCGCAATGTGAGCCGCCCAGATCCATGGACCTTTACGCGGTATTGATCATGGCCAGGGGACTCCACGACCAAACCTGACCTGTCCCACTTGGTAGGATGGGCACCTTGTTGATTCTGGATGAAGACTCTCTCGCCGATCGTCAGTGGTCGGAGGGGGCGCGAGTGGGCCTGAAGAGATTCCGTCGTGCGAGTCATCCGTGTCCGGAGAGCGTGCTCCCTCGCGGCCCATGCCTGGCGCCAGAGAGGGCGTATGTGGGGATTGGAGAATTTCTCCAGTCGGTTAACGAAGGAGAGGGTGTCTCGTAACGGACGGCCGAATATGATCTCCGCCGGTGAAAGGTTGCAGTCTGGGTCGGGTGTGTTACGGAGCTGTAACATCGCACGCATGAAGCGGTCATGGTCGAGGCTGCCTGTAGGGCCAGTATTGGACCCCAAGAGTCTCTTTGCTGTCTTCACTGCGACCTCTGCTCTGCCGTTCGACTGAGGGAAGCTGACGGAAGACAGGCGATGTCTGACCCCCCATAGGCGGAGGAAGTCTTGCGTGTGACTAGCAGTAAATTCCGGGCCGCCATCGCTGGAGATCTCCTCTGGAACACCAAACGTGGTGAAGTATGAGCGGAGATGGCGGACCAGGCCGGCAGATCCACCGAGGCTTGTACCTGCTGATGAGCTGTATACCTCCACCCATCCTGACAAGCGGTCCCCTGCGGCAAGGAAGTGGCACCCTCCGTGATCAAAGAAATCAGCAAAAATCGCCTCAAACGGGGATGACGGTGGTGGTGACGGTAGCGGTGGTGTGGCAGCTTGTGAAGGAGCGTTTCGGTTGCAATCTGTGCACCCCTCTCGGGTATCACGGATATCCTTTGACATCCCCGGCCAGTACACAATGGCGCGGGCACGCTGTTCCATCTTGGACGTACCCTGGTGGGCGGCGTGGAGAGTCTGTAAGACACGACGGCGAAGTGATGGAGGGACCACCACACGGTCCTGATAGAGTAGGACGCCCTCATGGGTGTAGATGGACTCGGCAATGGGCCTGAGGTTGGCAATGGCGGGATCGTCACGATCAGGTGGTTGGGACCCCTGCTCAAGCAGCTGCAGAAGGTGGCCGAGTGATGCATCCGCCATCGTCTCCTGTGCGATGAGTTGCCATGAGATCAAGCCGAGCTCCTGGGCTTCGCTGCAGATCGAGGCCATCAGCGCCGATTCTACGATGTCGGGGCGGCTCGACGAAGTCAGTGGACAGTCGTTCACTAAGCCTGACGGGGAAGGGTGTCTGGACGCTGCGTCAGCGGCATGGTTACTCCTACCAGGCATGTGCTGTATGGCAAACCGCCATGGGAGGGTGCGCTGCTTGAGCCGGAACAGGCGTGAATTGGGTATCTCATCCAGCGTGCGGTCACCGAAGATCTTCACAAGCGGCTTGTGGTCCGTTACCACGATGAGATCGTCGCAGCCTTGGGTGAAATACCGCGACTGCTCGAGGCCCCAAGCCACAGCCAGAGCTTCCCCCTCAATGGCTGCGTAGCGTTGGTCTGCTGAGGATAAGAACCGTGAGCCGGCCAGGGTGACCCTCCATCCCCCAGGGCAGCAGTCTGGCATCCCTGATGAGCAGCTGCAGTGTTTCTGGAGGAGGAAGTAGCCAATGCCACGCTTTGACCAGTCGGGGCGGAGACAGGTGCGCTTCTTGGTGTCGAAGATTTCAACGCCACGACATATGGCTTCAACGATCGCTTCCTTAGACGCCTGGAAGGTCTCCTCCAACTCCGGGGTCCATGAGAACTTGCAGCGTGGGCTGAGGAACGGCTTGAATGGGGCCATCGTGTCACGCAGCTGGGCGTAGTTTGCCACCTGGTTGACAAGGCCAAACCAACTCCTGATGTCTGTCGTGGAGCTTGGGGAGGGGAAGTCCCTGATAGCATCGAGGTACTTCGGGAGGGGTTCGATGGCCGAGTCAGACACCCGGAAGCCGGCGAAGTCCACACTTCTCTCAGCAAACTGGAACTTGTCCGGGTTCAGGACAATACCCGCCTCGCCGACGAGTGTGAGAAAATCGATGGTCCTCCACCAGTGCTGCTCCAGGTCGGTGTCAAAGTGGATGGTGTCATCAACACATCGTTCCCATCCCCCGATGACAAGAAGCCCTGTGGTGCCCTCGTGTAGCGCCAGCGTCCAAAGGGCGTGATGAAAGTGGTCAAGTGACGGTCGGATGCACGCAGGGGGACGCTGTGGTAGCCGTTCCAGGCATCTGTGACTGACTTCCACGTGTCCTTTGGAATACGACGAGCGAGTTGGAAAGGTGATTCCATGGCAAATGTTTCCCGTTTACAGTACTTGTTCCGCGGTGAGAGATCGACTGTCCGACGGGGGGCGCCGTTGTGTTTACGTGTGATTACCATACGATGGCACCAGGTCACCGGTTCGCCGTATGGTACGCGCTCTATGACACCAAGGGCTTCGTCATGGAGGAGGTCGTCGTGCATCTGCTGTTGCCAGTGCAGGGGGATGTTAGCCGGGGTGTGACAGGCCTTCGGTGACGCCGTTGGATCGATATGTATCTCGACTGGGGGTCCCTCCATGCATGGCAATTCTCGATGGGGGCAGGTGTTGAACGTGGAAGAGCCGTATCTGTCAAGCAGCCACGCTTTCATTCGCTTGTTGTTTTCTGCTGTGCATGGGAATGGCAACTTGGGTGGGCGTGGTGGCGCAGGTTCACGTTGGGGGCAAGAGCATGTACCATCATATTTGGTGGACGGTGCCCGGCACCCCTCGTCGATGGACCCGGTGGCGTTCATAGGTGGGGGGTCACGTGATGTGCCCTGGCCCTTGGGGTCATGCTCCTGGCGTTGCTCGCTGGCTCTTGGTGCGGTGTTGATTGACGGGAAATCGTTTGAGAGGAGGTCAAGGTTGAGCAGCGTCTCATAAGAGAGGTACATGGCCTGGACTGAGCTACTCACGTAGACAATGGAGCGACATGCTGCCGTCCCGCCACTGCGAGGGTGTGCTGTAAGCCTTGCAAAGAATGCCCCTTCTATGGCGATTGGGGAGCGGCTGGCAGCTGAAAGGCTGAGGCTAACGGGGTTCAAGTCGTCCCTGGAGAATCCACAGGCCAAGAAGTCTGCCAGCGACCATAAGTCGGATTGGGCACCTGTATCTGCCATTGCGGAGACCTCTGCCTGGACGTTCGCAGATCCAGGGGAGCTGGCCTTTCTGGTTTGGGCTGATCTGTCGACCGAGACTGTTATCGGGACCCTGGGGTGGTCTCGGAGGCGGGCTCGCTTCCACTCACCTCTGGTGAATATGTGATGGTCCAACCTCGTGGGCGATGGTTCGTTGACATTGCCATGTGTGGTTGGTGCATGTTGGTGATGTCGTCGTGACCGATTGGGCGAGGGACGGGGGCCACCATGCTGAAAAGCTGCAATCTGTGAGATCGGGCCTGACTCCAAGGCCTGGACATTGGACGGTGGGGCCTGGTGCGGTCGTGACTTGCTTTTCTACCGCCGATCGGTCCTGAAGCAGTCAATGCAGACTCGGTGGGGTTTGGAATTCCACCCCCGGGTCCCCTCAGTGAAGATCCGGAACACCCCCTTGCAGCCTGGGCAAGTTGACTCCTTGGTCCGGTCAGCGTGGGATGGCGTAGTCGGCGAGGGTGTGGGTTGAGCCTTTTGACGCTGGAATGACGATACAGCGGACAGGGCCGATGAGGGGAGGGCGTTGCGAGCCATTTCCTTGGTTTCCACGAGGGCAATTACATCGTTCACCGGTTTCATGTGGATGTCTGCTATCCCAAGTACTTCACGTCGGATGTCTGGATCGTACAGTCCATTGAGGAGGACATCACGGACTATGTGATCTGTGTAGTCGACGCTCTCGCCGCATCCACACTGTGCGGCAAAAGCACAAGGCTCAGCTTTCCCACGCACCCTGGCCAAGAAGGCGCGGGATGCTTCATCTCGTTCCTGGCGTAGCTGGAGCAGGTCGGTACGTAAGACACAGGTTGCCACCGGTATGACTGCAAGTGAACGCATTGCGGAGAGCAGTTATGGCAGGGTGTCGGATGCAGCGTTGGGGTTTGCTTTCAGTATGCCATCTCCCACTGCAGTCCCAGCACATTGGAATAACTGGGATGCGGCTGATGCCTCGTCTATCCCTGATCCTGTGCGGAAAACCTCCCATCGGCGGACGAAAACATTCCAGTCTTCAATTGAGACGCCAACATCAACTTTGGGCCTGTCCAGCTTCGGGCCTCTCAGTGTGGGTGCAGGGTGTGTGTAGGCTAATGCATGGTTCGCTAGGAGGGCGATAGCCAGTTGTTCTGAAACATCGGTGGTTTTGAAGGTGCAAGCTGGCACCGAGCACTCGACAATCACCATGATGACTCTATCATGAAGAAATAGACTCCTCGATTGCTGGTAATAGTAGCAGATACTCTTTATTGCATCAACAACGATGATAGAGTCCTGTATGGCAAAACAATAACAGTAAACAATTACAAAGTGTGTAAAACTGTAGACAAGCCCAAGGACTAACTGATGACAATAAGATAATGAAATAACAACGAAAGTAAAGACTTACAAACAAAGTAGAATTGGTATGGCAAGACCAAGTAACAACTGATTAACCAAGCGACACTTTATGAAGTCGGCACGCATAATACACTGAGCGCTGCCGTTACTTCCGCATTTGAGAAATGTAATAGCGCCCTCTGGCGGTAGAATATAGAGACCTATTGGTGGGAACTCTGCAACGGGCACATGGACTGGTGTGGCAACTGGCACATGGACTGGTGTGGCAACGGGCACATGGACTGGTGTGGCAACGGGCACATGGACTGGTGTGGCAACGGGCACATGGACTGGTGTGGCAACGGGTACATGGACTGGTGTGGCAACGGGCACATGGACTGGTGTGGCAACGGGCACATGGACTGGTGTGGCAACTGGCACATGGACTGGTGTGGCAACGGGCACATGGACTGGTGTGGCAACGGGCACATGGACTGGTGTGGCAACGGGCACATGGACTGGTGTTGCAACGGGCGCCTTGACTAGATGTGGCTGTGTTGTCGGTTGTATCGCAACGGGTGCCTCGACTGGCTGTGCTGGCCCTGCAGCTGGCCCTGCTGCTGGCCCCTCCATATCGTCCGACTGTGATAGAGGCGAGGCGTTTATATTGGTGTTGACACCTAATTTTTGCCCCGGTCCCACGATGACTATCTCGTTGTTGTAGTCCTGAATGGTTCCAATCTGCAGATCCATGTTGCCGGGAGCCATGTACAACCCGATCCCAAAGACGAAGTTTACCTTAGAACGGGCGTATCGAAGCACGTCTTGGTAGCGCGCTATCACACTCGAGAGGTCCACGGGACTCGCGATTGCATCTTCAACGTTTGCCAAGAACTGTTTCTGGGCGTCAAATGCGGTGCCGGTGCCGATGATGCTCGTGCGGATCTGGGCCTGCGCACCTAGGATGGCCCAGACATATGTGCGGATAGAGTCGATGACTCTTTCAACCCCGGGTCTGGTAAATCCCTCCGACTTGGCGAGTATGAACGTTGCCCAGGCCGTTTCCCCATCCTTACCTTGGTCGATATAGTCAACGGTGAACGTGGCTGGGCGACCAGAGTTGGCGAAAGACATTCGGTCTTTCCTATAATCGTTTGACGAAACACCAAAGCGGGGGTTGATGTCTTTTTTGACCACATCGTCACTCACTTCTTTGATAGTTCGCATCCTACCCTTCCACCAGTGATACGGCATTCCCAGACCACTATTTTCGCTAAGTTTTTGTCGCCAGTCGGTCTGTGGAGAGACACCAAACTCCGCGCAGATTGTGGGAGCGGCACTTGCATCTCCTCAAGAATCCTGCGGGTCTGGTAGTACACATGAAACCCATAGACTGATCGCGCCATCAGGGTCTCAGAGTTAAGATGGTCCTCTAGAGAGACCCCGCACCCTGTGGTAGCGCACCACACTGCAAAGTTGACCTTGTTTTGCCAAAATTTAATCGGGCTTGAAATCCAATCCTGGACAACTTTGTCTGAGGTCACCTGCAGACGATACTTCTTGAACATGTTGGGGTATCGCGCCTCGAACCATTCGTCAAACTCGCCGGGATTGCTCGCTCGTATCTGAACGCGGGCTTCGACGAGTTGCGGCGCACTTTTTGCGCCGGCCTGCACCCCAGGCTGGTACTGCACATTGCTATTAAACTAAAACGGTGACGCCATAATACAATCATGTTTATTACACTGACTCAACTACAAAATGAAAAAGCTACGACTCTCCATTCACCTGTAGACAATACAAGCGGCAAGCTCTATGTTGCTCTCCGAGAGCTCCATTATGAGGTTGGCTATGAAAACGTGGGTTCATCGGCTAGAATTATATGGAGATGGCTTGAGCGTGATGTTGGTATTTTAAAAGAAAAAATAATTACAGTTCCTCCTGGGTTGTATACGTTTGAACGGCTATCAACATTTATAATGGACGCGATTCCCGGTCTAACGCTCGACATTAATAAAAAAACTGGTCTGGTCACACTCGTAACCCCAAATGGAAAAGTATTGCACAGCATTGGTTTCAGTCATGATTTACTCCAGGTTCTGGGCTTTGATGATCTTATTTGGTTTGAAACAAAAAGCACATACGAGGGAGTCAGACCGGCAACATTTATTCTCCCAAGTTAGATTTATATTTATCTGGACCAACTCTCATCCAGCTCTAATTATATTGATGGCGCTCCCTCGACCCTGCTTGCGATAGTCCCATCCGCAGCCAGTGGTATTATAGACATAACCCCTCTATACCCCATGTATAAAAAATTAAAGACCGGACACATACATCAATTGAATATACGTGTGTTATATAAAGACGATATGATAATAAAAAACCATAACAAACCCATAACCGCAGTTCTTGAGATTCGAGAAAATGACTTGGCCTCATCGCTATTAAACTAAAACGGTGACGCCATAATACAATCATGTTTATTACACTGACTCAACTACAAAATGAAAAAGCTACGACTCTCCATTCACCTGTAGACAATACAAGCGGCAAGCTCTATGTCGCTCTCCGAGAGCTCCATTATGAGGTTGGTTATGAAAACGTGAGTTCATCGGCTGAAATTATGCTTCGCTCTAGGGCTAAACCTACTGACGATGAACAGATTGAGGTTCCACATGGGTTATATACCTTTGAAGATCTATCAAAAATCTTCATAAAACGGTTCCTAGTTTAACGCTCCAAATAAACAAGCCAACTGGTTGTTTTAACTATCCTAGATGATATCGAGATAAAACTCAGTAAAGATTTACGCAGGATTCTTGGTATTGAAGAAAAAGGCTGGATTGGTGGGAAATATGCAGGAGACAAGTCGGTACAAATTCTTCCCTACAAGTGGTTTTATATTTATCTCGACCAACTCTCAACCAGCTTTAATCATGTTGATAGTGCTAACTCAACCCTGCTTGCGATAGTCCCAGCCGCAGCCGGTGGTATTATAGACATAACCCATCCAGCCCCCATGTATAAAAAATTAAAAGTTGGATATATACACCAATTAAATATACGTATGTTTGATGAAGAAGGTACGGTATTGAAGAACCGTCAGAGACCCATCATCGCAGTTTTTGAAATTCGAGAAAATGCCTAAGCTGCCGACAGCGCCGCCGGAGTCGATATATCCTACGCTACCCGAGCAAGACGAGGGGTCCAGCTTTCGTCTTACTGAAATACGCAACCTCGAGCGACGCCTAGAACGCGAGAGAGATGAAAGAGCCAAGCTATACAAAAAATACCTTAGAGCTATCAACGTCGTTGATGGTGTTGACACAGTATTGGTCGCATCTAGTCTGGGAATGAGTGCGGCGGGTGTGGGCCTGCTCTCCACGATCATAGCCGCACCCGTTGTCGTTGCGCTCAAGGCGGCTGCACTCGTTTGTGGCCTGGCCGGAATTGCTGGAAAATACGTCTCCAGGCGGCTTCTAGTAAAAGCCAAGAAACACGACGAGATTCACGTCCTCGCCCTATCTAAGCTCAACAGCATGACGGATATAATCTCAAAAACGCTTAGCGATGGGCACATCTCCCCCGAGGAGTTCAAGCTCGTACTCAACGAGGTAGAAAGATATGGCCAAATGAAGGCCAATATCCAGAAAAAAACCCGCAAAGCTGCTCGAGAAGCGTCAAAGAACGAGCTCATGGCCGAGGCTCGGGCCTCAATAATGAAAGAGCTCGCCGCTGCCAAACCGACATCGAAATAAAATGTGGTTGCTTCAATCTTTCCCATACATCGAGCACATCAGCTGATCGCCCGCCGCCATATTGCATAGACAGCTAGAGCTAGTGGGCTGGCGGCATTTTTTGCCATCTATAGGCATAGACAAAAAATACGCTGAAATAATGGGGCCCGCGACAGTACTGCCAGTACGGTTGTCTCTATAGCAACCATGCGGCGCGCCATAGAGCGACCTTTAGACCGTACTGGCCGCCATCGGCCTATATGGCTAGAGATAAAACCCATGCTAGATTCTCCCCGCTGGGGGTCTTATTTTTAAATTTTAGGTATTAAAAGATACACCTGTTTTATGTTACTCGCCCTCCCTGCTGCTGCATCTGCACTAGTAAGCAGGAAGTTGTGGCTTCGAATCCCACCTGAACCAGTGCATGAATTGTTCATGTGCACTCAACAAGCACTGTGCTCATACACGTTGGTAAAGGACAAGCCTAATTTGCAAAGTTTAGTGGCCAAGATTCTCCATGCAGCCTAGGGACAATGTGGCATGAACTGAAAATTCTGAATGCCTTGCTATAAGTAAGGAATGAAAATGAAGGAGCTGCACTCATGCTCAGTACTTAAATAAGAACTTGAACAGAGTTTAATATTCAAGGAAAGTAATGCTCCTTTTTCAAACAGTGGTCTGTTGACACCTTGTTTTTAAGCGTGAGTTGCATGCATTTTGTATGTCATTTTATACGTCCCGCTCTACGTGAGTCCTGTGAAACGTGAAACGTCATCACAGGACGAAACAGGTTGCTCAAAAATATGCAAGCCTCCATTGGGAGGTAAAAATAGATGAAGATGTTCTCAGAGACATTGAATAACTTCATAACAGTTTTAGGATACATGCTATGAACAATACCAGTAAGCAAAAAGTCCAGGGTTTGCCTTCCCTTTAAAACAAAATGTCCAAAATAAGTCTTTTCATCTTCTGTAACATCTCAACTACAGAATTCAAAGCATTGCAAACTGAAATATAATTAAATTCATTGTTATTTAATAAATGTGTAAGTTTTTGTCCTGTGGTTTTACATGCATATGTGGTTCTGTGATTTCTGAATTATCTTTGAGATGTGGCTGACTCTACATTAATTTTGGAGAGTGTCAAGCTATTGGTGTTGAATTAGCCTTGCTTCAAATTTATTGTCTGACTTTACTAACCTTAGGTTGTGTCCAAGTTACTTGGTTTACATCTTAAAATGACAGACAAGCCTATGGGGAGTATATACCAGTAGCTGCTACCAGACATAGAGTTTTCGTTGAAGATAGAGCCAAATAATTTGCACACTGCCTTGATGTTAAGTTATTCAAATTGATGTGAAAACAAAGACAATGCAAATTAAATTGTGAATTGAACCATAATTATACTTCCACAAATTCCCAGGACAGATGACATCAAGAAAATTATCCAAAAAGAATTCAAGAATCCATAATGAATAAGATGTTGTTGGAAGGTTTAAATATGCAAATGTACAGTTCATATAGTCAATCTGGATTGTGATTAACTTACTTGATTCTCTTCGTCTTTGTTCTGCTCTCTTGTTCTTTGTTGAAAAGCAGCACCACCCTTCTGGAGGCTCGATTGTTTCTGATATTAAACAAGTCATATTGTGTCTTTTGATAATGGGTAAGAACACATTTCTGTAAATTTATGAAGAGAGAACTTTTGAGAGCACATTGTAATACAAGAGCTAATAAGGGGAGTCCATAAAGTATGTACGCACGAAATGCCAACTTTTTTGACCCCCCTCCCCCTCTGTACGCATGGCGTACGCAGTGGTCACAACCAGAGCCGTAAATAAAGAGAGTTTGGCCAACTCGGTTTCAGGCATCTCATTTATGATTGGTCAATAGCCCTCACGTGACTACAAGACGCCATGTTAGCTACCAACTTTGAGTCAATCAATTGCAATATTTCTCATTTGTCTTTGCCCTATATTAAGGAGAAATGCACATTCCATGGTTTCATGATCACAACAAATGGCACACCATTGTAAAGAGGAATAACGAAGCTTTCCAATGATGTCAGTTTCACTGTTCATAGATCCGTAACAAAAAAGATATAATCCCTCAAACTTGAGTTGCAGAACTTTTTTGAGGGGTTTATTAGACAAACAACCATTGCTAAAATAGTTTGCGCGTGTGTACGCGCATCCACCGTAGGTCCCCAACATGGCGCAGTTGGCCAAACTCTCTTTATTTACGGCTCTGGTCCAGCGGCGTAGCTAGGATTTTTTCAGCAGGGGGGCACCCGGAATCTTTTCAAAACTGGAGATTTGCAAAATATGAGAAATGCAGGGGGGGGGGCGGATCCAGTGGGCGTGGGGCAACCTTTTCTTCAAGCAAAAAAAAAAAAAAGAAGGAAACAGAAAATAAAATAAAAATAAAAGGGAAACAGAAAGACTCTTTGATCGCCCCGAAACCCATCCATCGCTATTGAATTGGTGCATTTTATTCCACGCTCCCTGGAAAATCATGGATAAGCGCGAAGGCCTTGCGGCCGCGGTCCAGGGCCCGCTTAAGGGCCCTGGAAGCTCAGGGGTTCTAGATATTCTCTGGTGCAATCTGAGCCTTATTTTGGAAGCAATTGTTCCGATAAATTTATTCATTTATTTATATTATTACTTCATTATTTCTTTTTAATCCAACACTCTTGAGTGGGAGCAATTCAATCTGGGGACCAGACTAACTAGCCAAACCAGAGAAAATGGCAGATGGGCTGTTTTGAAGTTCACAACCGTAAGCGCGTAAGAAAATTATATTTGTATACTGAAATGTTGCACAGATTTCTTCACTGTAGAGTTTTAAGGACTCAGGAACATTTGCTAAAAGTAAAAAATATCATTTTGGAACAGTAGAAGCTGTTAAGTTGTTTTTATTTCCTTTATAGCTATCATACCCTACAGATAACGCTTAATTTTTTTTCTATACCCATGATTTTTTGTGGGGGGCACACAGAATTTGTGGGGGGGCACGTGCCCCCCAGGCCCCCCCGTAGCTACGCCCCTGCTCTGGTCACAACCCCCCCTCCCCCCTGTACGCATACGCATTCCACATTAGGTCTTTTCACTTCTCGTGGTACCTTGCGTTAGCATCATTAAAATGTCACAGTAATCAGGGCCGGTACCATTATTGGGACGTCACTTTCAAATTCTGAAATGAATTACTGAAGTTTAACAGGTTTTTATACATTTACAGATGTATTTTACTATTTTATATTATGTTGAATAAGAAAAAAACGAAAAAAACAAAACAATCCCGGCTCTTTTTTCGCGTTTTTTTTACCTCTCTTTTCGCGCGATAATGCTATGCAAATTTTTCGTTTGCGTACGGTGCGCATTGGCCTGAACCCCCTTCCTCCCCTGTACGCATGGCGTACGCATCGGTAACAACCCCCCTCCCCCCCCCCCCTTCGTGCATACGTACTTTATGGACGGCCCCTAACCATCAAATACCTTAATATTTAATTTGGGTAAATTATAATATCTTTCGGGATATAGGATACAAATCTAAAGAGAGTTTGATGTTATCATGTGTCCAAGTTTCAAACTATGATGTAACTATGATGGTATGTCATACATTTCAGTGACATCATGACATAACATGATTAAGTGTCACATGACTTCCATAAAGAGCAGGAATTAAAACAACAACAACATGCAACAAGATAGCACTATCCAATGACTAAGTTGTCTTTGTATGGTGACAGAGCATTCTCAGTAGCTGAATAGGACCTAGAGAAGCCGAGTCTGTCTGTACATTTAAATCTGGATTTAAAACTGATCTTTATAAAAGTACAGGGATCATTTTTAAAAGAATAATATTTGTTAGTTTCTATTGTTTTCAAATTTGTTGTTTTACTATTTTTGTTTAAAGTATAATTTTAATATGTAGTTTTATCCAGTGTCTTTTTGATCCCGTGACGGGTGCTATGTAAATGTCAACTTTTTATTATAATTATAATTATTATCATTATTTATAGTGTTCTTGAAAAATGTTCACATATTTCCAAATTTCTTTTTTAATACTATGAAAAATGCATCATAGATGACAATTTTACCAGCAAAATATTGTGACGTCATCATGACATCATAAAACACAAAAGATAAATATGAGGTTTACATCATGATTTACTTGCCCTGGCATATTATCCTTTATGTTCTTGCTTCAGAGAAAAACTAAACACCAGAAACATTATGAAAGTATCTCTGAGCTATTACGTCCCATGCATATAATCAGTAACATTAATGTGTCTATTATACTCTTCTGAACGAGGAAATGAACAATATTGCATTAGAACACATTATCAACTTACCTGGAGGTTCAAAGTCTCTGTAGTCTGGGTATAAATGTGCCAGTAGAGATGGATTCTTAGTGATCTTCTGAGCAAGAATATCTTGCTTATTCAGAAACAAAATTACCGATGTATTCAGCAAAAATCTGGGGTAAACGACAATCGTAAGTAATTAAGTTCCACATCTAGTAAATACAATGATACTAGATGATCAAATAGAAAGGTATTTGGCACATTGTGCTTGTAGACTCATTCACTAAAAATGAGAAGACAACTGATCTAGCTCCTGAATACTGTATGAGTGATCTAACAACTGAGCTATCCAGCTCTATGATGATATACTAAAAGTGTCATTTACTTTTGTTCAATTACTGGTCAGATACCATGAAACCACACAGATACTGCTACATCCCAAGGATATTATAACATGTTGTATATTTCAGGTCATTTTTGGCTGATGAGCACTGAGCAGTTTGCAGCAATTTATCACTTATATTAGTTAAGATGAATTTTTATATTCATAAACACATAAAAAGGGCAGATTTCACACACTAAAGTGAACCAACCTTACACCATGCCATGATTGTTAGAGTTTAAATGATATATTGAAATTCTGTATCATCATGTATATATTTTTTGTTTTCATAATCCTTAAGGCATCATGGATTAAGCCTTATAAGATAAATCATGATCATAAAAAATGTGATTTTCATTCAAACACAATAAGAGTAAATATGGCTACAAAAACCATATTGGATTTGCTCAGTATGATACATAATGAAGTGTGGCCGCATAATACCAGCCTTGAAAACCAATATTGAAGATATGAATGAATAATCATATATGTGGATATTTTTTCTGACTAAGAAAATAGCTGTCTGAAGATCATTCATTAAAATTGTGGATTTCAAAAATCACATTAGGTAACACTTATATAAATGAGCGCCTTCTCAATTAAGGTTATAATATTGTGCATCAAAAAATCTTGAATGGCTAAAACAAATTGTGTATACAATAATGACTACAACCAATTTGTGCCTGTCAATTAGCCGGAAGGAAATTCAGCATGCATTTGGTACTACTGATGAATATAATGTTAATAAGAATGTTAATTTGTAGGATTTGAAGCTTTTGCATGGTGGAAGTCACGTTATAAGGAAAGATTTGCGGAAACACCATGTATAAACTCTTTTATAGATGTGAAGTATAATACAGATTGTAAAAAAACTGTGTCAAAGTACATGTAATCATGTAATACAAAATAATGTGTAGTTTATCAGAGGAATGAATGTGGAGATGGGCCACACAGCTCTTATAGCCTCCTGGTTAGCTATGTCAAATATGCTACGAGGGTCAAGTCTGATATCATTGGTGTTTGTTTTTGCCAATTTAGGTAACTGAGTGGATGATCTGCACAAAATGTAAACATGATCTCCATGACAGTCTAATGATAGAAGGTTGAAGCTAGAGCTGGTTGAATTCAAAATTCTGTGTATTGAATTAAATTGTTATCATTTATCTGATCCAATTATTAAGCTGAGACAACCTAGAGACAGGGAGTCTTTCTGCAGGAGCAGCTCCGGGACTTTCCAAAAGGGGGCTGGAAATTAACTGAAACAATTCAATAGTTTTTTTCTTTCTTTTTGTTTTTGTTGAAAGAAAAGGGAACATGCCCCCACGCCCATACCTGTTATGGAGAGTCAGTTTGCATGTAAAATTTGTTGCAAATTAAGGGTGCATTCGTTTAGCTCCCCCGGGTCGACACCAGTATGTCAACCTCATCTCCATTCTCTAGCTTGTTTTGTGCAGTATAGCACGACCATTCCCAGTAAGGGCTGGCCCTTGTTAGCTAAACGAATGTACCCAAAGATTCACTGCTTGTAACTATTGACCAATCGGATGTCTAGTGTGCTTTCCTTATGAAGAGTCAACTTCCATATCAACTCTCATAGACAATTTTCAGGCAAAAGTGGGATTCATTATGAAAACAATAAACCAATCAAAATCCCCAATAATTATCCAATGGCAATATCCTTGAATTCTTCTAACAATGGCCAATCAAAAACAATTGTTTGATGCCCTGACACAATTGCAGTTACAGTCCCATAGCAACCATTGAAGGAATTAGACCCCTTTTTGGGAGGGAATTATACAGCACGGGTCACTTTTACCGACCACCTCCCCATCTTCTGCATATATGAATGATCATATGTACATCTGTCTCAATAGAACAAGACAGTCACAGTAATTGTCACATGACACATCTTAAAGGAGCAAACTTCACACATGAATTGTGAACAAACCCTATGTAGTAGAGTCAATCTATGACAAAATGTGCACTAACCCCAAAAAAATTGCAACAGAAGGTTTTATGGCATTTTCTTGTAGTATGAGGTCAGACAAACAAAATATCAAAAATCGAGAAAAATCCAACTTCAGGAAGGGGTCTAACTGTGACGTCATCAAAATGGCCGCCCAAACCCCAGTATTGGGCAAAATAATCATGTTCAAATCGCTTGTATTCCAAATAATTCACCTCTCAGAGTGAGATTTGTATCCATGATATTCATTGTAGTGACTTTTACTTATGGACATAATTATTTAGGATGATTATTTTGAAGGCAACGTATTGAAGTTGTAATTTTAAAGCTCTGACGTGGCGGCCATATTGAATTTTAAATGACCGCTTTCTCCTTAATGCAAACTTTCATCTCATTGCATTCAAAGAAATTATATGTCATGTCAGCATGTGAAAAACATGATTGTAGATTTGTGTAATGACACCTAGCCCATGCTACGAAAGTTAATATTGGTTTGTCTTGTATGGGATGTTTGTGAAAACATGGACTAAGAACAAGCGTCAGATGAGCCTCAGACCTGGGGCTATGATCATGTAGCTGGGTCGGACTTCCGTAGACGTTTGTGCACATAGGCTAATATAATACATCCATACGTACAAAAATACAAAATGAAAACCTGCGGGTGTTCAACCCCCGCCTCACACCGACGCCCCCCCCCCCCCTATCAGACTGTCCAAAGAATTGGTTTTACATAGTCCAGCCGACTTGTATGAAAGACTTTCAACCGCCTTACTGGCAGAGGCCCCACACTGACCAGATGTCCAGTGACATCTAATTTCATCACAGTAACCCATTCCTGACAAATGGACGGTTCTATGACACCAGCAAGGTCCACGCACTTGCAGTTAAAACACTTGACAGTCATCTCTCGGAGCCCTTCTCTGCAGAGGAAATCACTAGTTGCTAGCTACCAAATCAAGAGACAACATTTTTGTTCTATGTGCATATTACCAGGCATGGCAATAGCCAAGATCTGGCCCAAAGCTGCAATTATTACCATTCCAAAGCCTAACAAGCCCGTTGAAAATCCCAAGAAGTATTGCCACCATCTTGCTCCTTTGTGTGCCAGTCAACTTGCTGAGACGACTTCTCCTTGCCCGTCTTGATTAACCATGGAGGTAGAACATGCTTGAACCTATGGTCAAACCTCAGCTCCCATACACAAGAGGGCTGGTTTCCGGAAAAGACACAACACAGTCCATCAAGTCATGCAGCTATCAGATTACATTGAGGAAGCCCTCAAAGCAGGCCACAAGGCGAACGTTTTCCTGTTGGATCTCCTGATGCTTCTACAAATGCTACCCGACTGACTCTTCGTGGAATGCATCTCAACCATCATCTAATACTGGATACTTCGGTCTACATCCATAAAGCTTGTTCCACTCCTAACAGGCATTGTCCACAGCGCTCCCAATATTTCTGCATGAGCGCATCAAAGATGCTGGAGGCCTTGGCAGAAAACGCCTCATCAGCTCTCGTCACCCCTTCAACCGTCATGCCCCGTCTCTCAACAATGTTCCAACTTCAACCTTGTACCTTGTACCTTGTAGTACTTACTTCAGAAAGGCCCTCAAGGAAGTTCAGAAGATGAGAAGAAGATACGGTTTTAGAGGTGGGAGGAAAACTCCAGAATAATATTTTAGGTAAAACCCACAGAATCAGGTAGGGACTGAAAACCCAATCCACTTATTGTGGACTGAGCCGGACTTGAACCCGGTCCGCAGAGGTGAAAGGCGAGGAAAGAACCACTACGCCAACCTGACTTCCCTCATTGAATATTTGAAAAACAACCGGCAAGAGATTGAAAGACCAATAGCGTTCAGCACTAATGACGTCACACCATGCATGCACGCGCACACATACCCCACTCGGCACTCACCACACGTTTGCACGGCCGGTTGCAATGTTTGTCTGAGGTTCGGTGCTATTTTTAGCGCAAGTGCGCAGTGCTATCCAGTTCATCACCCATCGGAAGCCTTTGAAATTGCCATATAGAAATCACTAACACAACGCCGGAGACTGTCACATGGCTACATTAGCTGCATGAAGTTGTACATTCACATGTATATCGGTTAGAAGTATTTCTAGCGCATAAAGTTTTCCCTTACAGTGCAATTTTGACATAATTAAGCAAAATTACTAAATTGGCGGCCATTTTGAAATCCAATATGGCTGTCAAATCGATTCACCTGAACTGTTATGTAACAATTATTCATTACTTCATCCAGAAATTTGCTTCTGAACAAACATTGTCACCTGAGGAATCCACAACAATGACCGAATGAATCATGTTCTTTTATGCTGTTCTTTTGCTCCACTTTTTAGATTTTTATTGCAACTTGCTTCAAGCATTATGCTTTGGGCCACTTTTCATCTTTTGTGATGTTTTCATCAGGTCCCAGAATCCAAGTTTAAAAAAAAAAAAAAAAAAAAAAAAAAAAACCAACATGTTAATGGATAGAATTTTGCCATTTTCAGCGTTTTGGTGGCCATTTTGATGACGTCGCAGTTAGACCCCTTGCTGAAGTTGGATTTTTCTCGATTTTTGATATTTTGTTTGCCAGGCCTCATACTACCAGAAAATGCCATAAAACCTTCTGTTGCAATTTTTTTGGGGTCAAGTGGTATTTTGACCCTACTAATGTCCGATTAGATTGAAACTTGGTATATATCAAAGTCAGGAAGTGTTATATTGAAAAATTGCAAGGACGTCATCCTGTGATTTTTTTTATCATCAAAGTTCTTTTAACGATATTTAGTGAACAAAAGAAGATATCTTTGAATTTCCATTTTAATTATATTTACAACATATAAACAAAAACACTGTGATGCATCAATTATGTGATTTTTATACAACAGTATAAATTCTCTGTGGTTACCTGTTTTTCCAGAGTCTTTCATAGAGTTGAAGTGATTCCTGTAAGCGATTTTGATTCTGGTCTTCTCGCAGTACAAGGTCAAAGCTGCTACAAGCAACCACGAATATAAGTGCAGTCACATCTACAAGAATAGTACAGAACAATCAATCATGGAGTTCATATACTTCACTCATTTCAACACAGACAATACCAAAAAGCTTCAAATATAATATTCCACTGAATGACTTATATGAATGTCAGGCGAGATCAGTATCTGTGACTGTTTGTGACAAAACAGGAAAGCCTTAATTATCAAGTAAGATAAGCAACAGTAAATGGATGTGCAATGTTTACTGTCAAACATACTGACATTGTAATTGTACTTGTACATCCCATTTGGAAATGGAAACCATTTTTATGGTAATGTTATTCAGAATGCATTCGAATGAAAACTAACCTGAGAAACACTGAATCCACTTTTTTCTTTCATCTCGCTGGCCACCAACATCAAGCATCCTGGACAAAAAAAGTCTAGTCATTCAGTCTGACAAAAAACATCAGCATGTGTACCTGGCACTGCCTGCATGTATGTGGTAATGATTACTTTCGTACTTTGAAGTGTAAATCGGTGCAATTAGTATGAAAAATAATTTTCTTTATTTAACAAAGAAACCTTGCCAACATCCCAAAAGTTTTTGCTTTCAGCAATGATGTTTGTAAAATTCAAGATCAGTGATGAAGTATAAAAGATGGAAGGTCCAATTTATATTGTATATTGAAAATCTGTGTGGACCTTTTTCCCTCATTCAAAGGTAATTGTCTCTAGAATTCCCCCCCAAAACACTCAAACTAGCTGTGAACTGTGAAATATTTATGCTAAGTACAGTACTTAAACTAGTGACAACATTTTACTGGTCTTTATTTACTGCCTTCTACACATCACTTCTACTTCATTAGTTTCATGTTCCAATTCTAAATACATGTACATGTACATCTGGTAATTTTGAAACATCAACAAGTTTAAATTGTACATTCCAGCCACGGTGGCCAGAAGACAGACACAGAATGCTGGTTGAATCTTCAAATTAATCTACCTCTGGTCCTGTCTTATCCAATCTATGGTGTATTAAAACCTCAACAAGAATATTATTAATGTCATTTTTCCACAAATTTATGGCTGAATTATTCAAGATTTACTTACTGAAAATGGACATTGTGAACTTCAAATCTTGTTTCCACAACTCCTCTGGTAATCTTTCGTGATCGTAAAATGTCCTGCCACATGTCACAATGCAAAGAAAGTTAACAGTCAAGCAATAGTGATGTATTATATTATTTCCTTTTATGGGCAATTCGAGCCAACTGACCACAGAAAATCATAAAAAAGGGAAAGATCATATGAATTCCAAAACCTGGTCAAAACTCATTTTTTCACATTGTATAATTCTTGATTCATTGGCAGTGCATAGGGACCTAACGGTGATATACGCTATATAAGAATGGCTTTTATTATTATTATTATTATTATCATATAGAGAGTTGAATCTGATGTTGCAATATTAGGAGAGTTAAGTCTTTTAGAGACTGACTGTGTTGCCATGGTGAGATTCTGGACTGAGTGGCTGACACAGCAATCCCCCAACTCCTCAACAAAAACATGCCATGCAAAACTATTGAACAGACATCCAGGTAAAATAATAGGCACACATATGAAGGAAAATCAATTGCACCCATTTTTTTTCTTGTGGCTTGAGTTGTTGATTGTCAAAAAACGTAACTAATGGAACACATCTAAGATTTTACTGAAGTTTATATATGAGACTATCCATGCTATGTGTGAATATGCAATAAATTGTTAAATCATTCTTGAAATTTAGGTGAGCTAACAGAATGATATGAATGATATACACCAATGACAATGCACTGTCTCTTAATGTGCTGTTCATGTGCATGAGGAACCTACTAAATATCGAAGAATTATAGAGATTTAATAAATGAAGGGTCTCTCAACATCCGATTTTTAACTAGGAAGCCAATAAAAATCTGGCCCTAAATGTAGCGTTTCAGTGAGCCAGCGCATGATTTTTTCATGTTCACCCTACAAGTACTGGGTATGAAGTACTCATCTACGTCAGTGAAGGGCAAGCCTAATTTGCATCATTCTATCCCTCTCTGCCCAATGAGAGTTCATTAATTATTAATAGCCTTTAAGTGTTGTTGCATTTTACCTGATCAGATGGTACATACTCTTCCTCCCGGATTTCATCGATGCGATCAAGAAAACTAAAGGAAGTAAATGTATTTGTTTAAGCTTTTTAGCAAATAATGTCATTGATTATTTATTACTATACAAATAAAATAGCCGTAAAAACAGGATTGCTTCATATGAGTGTATTGATTTGATCCTTGTTTGTTGTAGTATCTGAGGCTGATATGCTTGTTGGTAGTTCAGATTAAGCAGAAAAGGGACTGGATATCAAATGATTAAGATTAAGTTGTCTGATGACTGACTTACTATTCTGCACTGTCAATGAGTTGATACTCATTTGCCCGTTCATAACAATCAACTACTCCATCATCTTCCCAAAGCATCTTTGCCTTGTCGTAAAATTCCTGCAAAAGATAAAGATGATTTCATACATTATGGTTAGATGAAGAGACTATTTTAATAAACCACTTTACATGAGATCTGAACATGAATTACTTTTGGCTTTTCTGCAATGTTGCAGAAAAGGCTTTCTACTCTTCCCCCTCCTTTTGTCTAAAAGTCATTTTGCCATTACACATTGTACAAATTTACTATTTGCAACACTTCTGCCATTAAATATTCTTATATCCTGGTTAAGTCCTTGTCAAATTTTCTATAGACCTTTCTTTTGTTTACAAACAGTAAAACACTGACGTGCTGGTTGGCAATACTTGGTATGGGCGGCCAAATGTTGCAAATCATTTCATCTTTCACAAAATACATACCATCATTGCTTGTGTTGTTTCCATTACATTCAGCAATACCTTTCAATGTTTATGAAACGTTGTGTTTAAACAATTTAAACAATTTATACAATTAAACAATAATTTTTTATGCCTGGCTTTGACAGCTTGCCATAGTTTCCCCCATGTTAGTTGACAAAAGACGTTGCAAAAGAAAGGTCTATAGCCTAAATGTAAAGCAACTGACCTCATGACATTATGGTGTCTAATGACAAACAATTAAACATTTTTGTTGAATTAGAAAATTTTGAATTAAAAAATTCAACATAAATTCAACTATGAGAAACCAACTTATCAATTGTGCAATTCCAAAAAGTGCGCCACCAAGAGTTTGCAACACATTGGCCAATCACAAAGCACGGAATCTGTTGACCTTTTCCAGATGCACTTTTTGTTGACAAATTTTGTGTATTGTAATTGGCCAACGAGTTGCAAACTTTTGCACTGATTGGGATCGCCCAAATTAAGAAAACCCCAAAAGTTAATTACATGTAGTACCACTTTACCGACTTCCATGAAGTACAAATAAGATTAACTAATCTATTTTATTACTTGGAGTCCTAAGGGCCTGATGCATTTTAATCCTAGTAGGATCTTATTTAGTATTCGTTTAAGATCTTATAAATCTCAGGTCATTATATTTTGGCTGATGAGCAGTTTATTACTTGTAATAACTTGGCAGGTTGACTATAAACCCTGGAAATCAGGCACATTGCAACAAAGACAACATAAAATCTGGTATGGAAGAATACATGCAGTTAATAGAACCATATCATAGTTATTGATTGCACTGACATACCATAAAGCTATTATACTTCTTGTGAGCCTTACAAGTGTAGCCAAATGTACTGCTTACTGCTGTATTCTCATTAGGCTTTTTATGTTGAATGTGACAAACAATGTTGAAGACGGGGTGCTAATTTGCAAACTTTAATAAAAAAGAAAAGGCTCCCATATCTGACGTCTCGAAATCAAGTTATACCTTTATCAATTTAGGCAACACAAAATGTACTGAAACAGACTTGGCTTGTTGGAATTCTGTGTTTAGTTAATAAGTTAAATTAATTTTAATTAAAATTAAATAACATTATACAAATATCACATGGTTTGAGGGTGGACAGACGATTCTAGCTCCCGAGGTGTTGGAACACTGAGGGAAGCTAGAATCGACTGTCCACCCGAAAATAAATCATGTGATATTTGTTTTACTTTACCTCATAAATATTCACAATATCATAGAGATCGGTATCAGTAAATGCAGCAAAATGTTCGTGTTCATGAACCGCCATTAACTTCATGTAGGTCGAGGCTCACACACACGCGCTTCAAACTTTTACTAGAATGCGCAGTGAGATGTTACATGCGCAGTGAGATGTTAAATGTGTAACAGTTCCTTCGGAGATTCCCCGGCCTACTTGCTGGTGATCAGCAAATATATCTACTGGCACATGAAGGTGAATTGACCAATTGGGATTCGGCTCTTCATCATGAATATTTATGAGGTATAGCAATATGAAAGATCAACCTAACATTTTCATGTAATTACCTGTGTGTACTGAAATTCTGGTGATGATGCAATGTCTTGCATGTAATCTAGACAGGTTTTAAGTGCAGGATTACTGAGCTCAATGGGTGGTTCTATGGTCTGCATGCTACCTGTTATAGTCTGATATAAAAAAAAATAGTAAGAAACAAACAACCAACAATTAACCTGATGAGGGAAACTTACTGAATTTTGAGTCATTGAAAAGTGAACAAAGAAAAATTGACTGGAGCAGGATTCAAACCAGAGACATCCTGAATATCTTACAGGCACTTTCCAATGGGAGACTTTGGAGAATCGGTCTTCCAGTCAACAGCGCACGCACAACAGTGCAGACGCAAAACAAAGCACGCATGCTCACAATAGCGTGCGCGTGTGTGTGCGCGTGCCCTGTTGACTTGAAGACCGATTCTCAAAAGTCTCCCATTGAGCTATCCAGCCCTACTTTGGTGGTATATATTAAGGCAGCATTGCTGTGAGTATAGATAAAATGATCCTTGAGATATCAGTATTTGTGTGGTTTCATGGCTTCAGAATGCCAAATGAACGAAGATAATTGACTATTAGGGACACCACCAATTTAGGGCTGGGTAGCTCAGTTGGTAGAGTGCCTGTACGGTCTTCAGGGGGTTGCTGGTTCAAATCAATTTTTCTTTCTTCACCTTTCAAGAAACAAAGAATAAAAAAATTACTTGGTAAATCCTCCCAGCTACATTCATTCATAGAGGACGGGATAGACAGCGCTTAAATAGAATATTTCATCTCCACCTTTCTACATGTATTTATGTTATTTGTGCCACTCACACCAGACACTATCACACTTAAAGAGTTATCTTTTTGTAAATATCTTTTTTTTTCAGTATTTGTTTAGTCTTACCAATATTGCATCACGAAGATTTCCTCGGATGATAGAAATGAACTCCTTTCTTTCTCTGTGAAAAAAATGTATTGGTTTATTGCAAAGAAAAATAGGAAGTGCTCCCAGCCCTACGAGTGTTCTGAACAATAGATCACATGATGGAACTGTTAAGCATCATGCCCCTCCACCATTTTTCTGCACCAAAATGTGAAAAAATCAATCAATCAATCAAAATGGAATAAAAACGTGTATCTCTGTTAATATAGAAATGAGCTTGTTCTCAGTGACATTTCATCCTGTGACCAAATAACCTGAAAGCTTGCTTGCTTAAATCCTGCATTTGACATTCCTAACCACACTTGCATAGAGCTAATGCTATGGTACTCACTCCATCATGTGAGTCAGGATACAACCACATTGCAAGCTACCTGTGAATTCAGGAATATATCTATAACTCTTACCCTCCTATGGAGATTAAAGTGTAAAGGATGCATGCTCCAACTTATTTTGTTTCGTTTCATAGGCATTTTGATAGGTATATCTACAGGTACTAGGTAGTACCATATTCAATACTTGTTCAACTGAAACTTTAGCTCCCTTTTTCTGTTAGAAAATGAGGCTTAATGCAATCAATGAAGAATACTTGATTTCAATTCTGATCATAGTTATAATGATATTTTGCCTGGGGTTTTCTTTTCAAAATTTAAGGAAAGAAACTGAACAACTGAATAAAAAATGTGCCTTAAAATGTCTCCAATATTTAATTTAAAAACAAATGGAATCAATGCAACCCAAACAATGTGCTTTGTATTCCTATGTAATGTCAATAAAACTGCATAATGTGGAAATGGGTGAACGATTTGACTCTGAGCTAACTATTCTTGAAAAACTTCTGAAAATATGTGAATAAAATATAAGGAAATTCACCGCTAAAAATTAATTGTTGAATGTTATGTTTATTCATTTTACATACATACCTTCAATTACGGCCCCAGGCTTTATATAAATAGTATTGTATGCTAAAGCACCACTGTATTATATTTATACTTACTTGTCATTATAGCCACCTTTATGCAATATTTTCATCTGTTTTACGATGGTGCTTTTCCCTGACTCACCAGCACCTAAACACAACCATCAATAAACCAGCTTCAGTAAAAGACTACAATATAACTCAAAACAAACTTGATGTAAATGCCTTTGCAAATTAAAACAATGAATTATAACTGATAAACGGAGGTAGTGCTTCATACAATATTTGGTGAAAGCTTAGTGGCATGACGTCCAAGTCAATTTTCAACATGTTAATGTAGATCAATGATACTTAACTATCTTTTTTCAAAAACTAACATAAGTAACAAGTTTAACAAGTGTAAATAAAGGTTCAACTATCTTTAATATTTAAAACAGCTTTGTAATTCCCTGATGAAACGAAATAAATGAAATGAAATCAGAAATTTAATTATGATTCTACTGAGAAACCACTTGCATTGACGGACTTTACTACTCACTCTCGCTCAGTTACTGGGAATCCAGCATGTTTTGCTTTTTTGTTTTATTCTACAGTTTGGTTATCATTAAAAAGCTAACATTTTAAGGATTATGGATATTACTGACTTTTTGTCAGGGGGATAGAAATATGCAAATTAGGCTTGCCCTTCATCGACATAGATTCAGTGCTTGTTGAGTGCACATGAAAAAATCATGCGCAGGCTCGGGTGAAATTCGAACCCACGACTATCTGCTTACTAGTACAGATGCCATACTCTGCTAGGCCACCAAGCTAGCTGGAGTCAGTGGGGTGAATCGAATCCAACAGTGTGGCAGGTACCGCAATTAATTCATGATTAATTGTGAGTATTTGGATTCGATTTTCGAACGAAAAACAAATAAAAATTAAAACACCAATTACATGTTCAAAGCCCAAAATTGCAGACAGCTAGATCAACCACCAATCCCAAAATTAAAAAAGGGAGTCATATCGATGCCCCAGTTATTGGGTCTAGAATTTTTTTGACATAGGGTGACACGACCATTGGACTCCCTATACTCAGTACTAGTCCATCATTAGTCAGTATGAGAGATTCTCCTACCTCAGGGGACGCCCTACTGCAATTGCAAAAGTCAAAACTCCACAAATGAAATGGTGCCTGGGCGTGAACAGCGCTTAGAATTATATCGAGAAGTAGTTTTTTAAAACAAAAACCTCTCTTAAAGGTAGTATCATACTTTGGTTTTTATCAAAGAAATACAGACAGTCATGGGCAAAAATATAAAGGAAGATACTAACACTAACACAGTAACAGTCATCTGTGAAAATTTCAGTCCCATACAGTGCCCACTTTTTGAGAAAACAGTGAAAAACAGCCACAGTATTTCTTATGTCTTTTCTGTTCTATTTTTGATCTTTTAAATTAAACTTAAACTAATTTCTTATACTACCTTTAACTGTGAAATACCGGTGACAGTTGCAATCTTTGGTTGCAATCTCGCGTATGTGATTCACCTGAATGAACATGAACTAGCCTTTGAGGTTGCTGTCTGCGTGCACATTTTGCTGCTTGTACGTATGCGCCCTCTGTTGTCCGCAGCTAGCTGCTTCGAATCGTGTCTACTTGTTGGATTTAAATGCGTTTGATTTTTCCCGCGTGCTTTGCTCGTGACGTATCAGTGGGTATTACTTCATCTCATTTGGTGCAGAACATCAGTGAAAACGAGCAAAAGAAGACTATTATATCGCACACATTCTTCGTTGCACGTTTCCACTGCTGATCTGTGCCAAAATACCCATGTGATGGCATGTCATGAATGATCTCAACTAGACGGTAAGACTCAAGAGGCAGTTGCGCGTTACAATTTAATCGCCAGTGACAGGCTGCACATGCAGCGTATGATGCAGACGACATCGATTGACACGCCATTTGAATGATTACAACCAATTATTATAAGGCGATGGAAGCAACGTTCGGTCATGTCATTCCCATTAGGCCTACTATCACTTTTCTACAAAAACATACACTTCTCATGGCTGTTTTAAAGGTAGTGTCATACTTTGGTTTTTGTCAAAGAAGTACAGATTCTTGGGCAAAAATATGAAGGAAGATACAATAACAGTCATCTGTGAAAATTTCAGTCCCATACGATGCCCACTTTTTGAGAACATTGTGAAAAACGGCCACAGTATTTCTTAAGTCTTTTCTCTTTTATTTTTGATCTTTTAAAAGATCAATTCGGTCGTTGTTTTACTATTTTCTGGATAAATACACCATTTCAGGCGGAAAAACTTTAACGGTAGGTTTCTACTAGCATCATCTTCATACCCTGAAAGTTATACGTAAATCTGTGAACATTTCTGTTTTGGTCTCTTACCAGTATATATGGTACTATACTTGGTAGCATACCGAAACAGAAATCTTCACAGATTTACCTATATATAACTTTCATGGTGCAGGTAGAAACATATAACTGTTACAATATTTCTGCCTGGTGTAATTATCCAGAAATTCGTAAATCAAAGAACGAAAACAGTTTTGATTTCGGGGTAAAATCAAAACCATTCTTTATGTTTTAAAAGAAAAACCGAGTCGGGTCATTTCGCTGTCGCTATTTTCTCGTGACTCAGATGTCCGATTGAACTCAAATTTTCACAGGTTTATTATAACATGCACATTATTTGACCCGACAAAGTGTGAGTGCTGTTCTGTGATCTTTACCAATCATGAATTATATCATGTATAATTTATATATCCATTAGTATCATGTCTGTACGTTATACCAAGTTGCAACAGATAAATCCCAAAGCAAAGCAAATATTTATATTAATTGCACGATTGAGCAACTTTTAGGACCACCCCAAAACGTACGTAATTCAATACGTAGTTTCCTAAACTTAATAGCACAGGGTGTGGAGGACTGGCTGAAAATGTCATGTACATCGTAGCTGATTCCCTACATTCAACAATTATTTGTGCATTCTCTTTAGCTCATTGACTTACCAACAAGTAACAGTGTCATCGTGTTCTTGACAAATTCCTTGAATTTTTTCTTTTCATCCTTCAGGTAGGTTTCAATTTGTTTACTGTGCTGCTTTTGCGTCACCGTTTCCGAGTTCGCCATGGCATGTTTTGCGCACCTCTTTCTTTGCTCGTTACCCTTTCAGTTCACGAGGCATTGGCACCGCCGATCTTGTTCATGATATACGATTCATTCATTTACAAGAAAGTTGACACAGACACTATCATGCTATCATGCTATCATGCTACATTGGAGCTTCATTCTTCATAACGATGTCCACAGAATCTGTAGAGAGAAGAATACAACTTTATAATGAATTTAAAGGTAAGTACAGGATTGGTAACATACCCAAACAGAAATTTTCACAGATTTACGTATAACTTCCAGGATATAAAGATGGCGCTGGTAGAAACATACCGTTAAAGGTAATATCATACTTTGGTTTTTATCAAAGAAATACAGATTCATGGGCAAAAATATCAAGACATATACAGTAAAAGTCATCTGTGAAAATTTCAGTCCCATACGGTGCCCACTTTTTTTAGAAAACAATGAAAAACAGCCACAGTATTTCTTAAGTCTTTTCTCTTTTTTTTGTTGATCTTTTAAAAGATCAAAAAGATTTTCGGTCGTTATTTTACAAATTTCTGGATAAATACACCATTTCAGGCGGAAAAAAAATAAACCGTGTGTTTCTACCTACGCCATCTTCATACCCTGTAAGCTATACGTAAATCTGTGAACATTTCTGTTTTGGATTCTTACCAAAGTATGATTCTACCTTTAAAATATTTATTATTATTATTATGATTATTTATTTCTGGCAATGACACCAAGGATTCCTCAAAAGCGCCAAAGTAAGGCACTGTAGCACGCAAGCCTGGTGAAACCTGTTATGGAAAGATGATGAGAAGAAGATACAGCCTGAAATGGTGCATTTATCCAGGAATTAGTAAAACAAAGACCGAAAACAGTTTTGATCTCGGGAAACGATCTTTCTTTATGTTTTATAAGAAACATTGAGTCGGGTCAGTCAAGTTCGCTATTTTCTCGTGACTCCGATGTCCGATTGAGCTCATATTTTCACAGGCTTATAATTTCATGTTCATGCTGGATATAAAACAGTGAGTGCTGCTCTGTGACCTTTACCAATCATGTATTCTACCTTTAAGCGAAGCATGTAGTTTTCATTTGTACACAATATCACGAGTGAAACTAACTGATTTGACTTTGATTACTAATTATGTTATTGATATGTACATGTCAGTTAGCTTTTAAACAAAATACGGAGGAGGCTGCTACAGTCTCTGTCTTAGTTCTGGGTCTTCCTTGTTCTAGATCGATGTAAATTAATTCAGATGGTTTCATAATTCTCCATAACACGAATCATTTATTGTTATGTGTTACTTTTTTCCTATTTATCCCAATCTTTTTGAAATTTGTCATTGATACTAACACAAACTTTGTCGAACCCGTTGGAAGCGGGAACATAGTTTGACGTTTTGTTTATCGCCATTGTCTTGTGTATGTTTAAGTGGAACCGTCAACATTATTGAAAATCGACAATAATTTCAACAATATCGACAATATAATTTCATTATTAATCTTAATCAATTTAGACATGCACAACACACACAAGCAGCCTAAATTTTATTACTGAATTTGTGTCGATCTGCATGAGTACGTCGGATCAAGGTTTGACCCGTACTCACGTAGCATTATAATAGATCTCGAGGGGTAAGAGCTGCCCTCTGAAGAAGTTCCAACCTCAATAATAACCCGATGCTTTCCATGTGTTTATCCAGACCCTTGAGATAGCGCAATCAACTTTAACATATTTCTTTATGCTTTTCATTCCACTCTGCTGTCCCCCGGCATCATCAATAGGTCTCAATTTATCCTTATCCTGGACACTGGACAGCAATATATTCGGACGCCCATATTCTACCATGGTCAGTCTGGTATACAGACGTCCCATATGCAGTGGCGTCACCAGACTTTTGAGTCTGGGGGGGCACAAGGGGGGCACTAGCAATTGTTGGGGGGGCACTACAATAATATATATTATATTTTTTTTCGCCAACCCAAATCTCAAATGGGGGGGCACGAGGGGGGGCACGAGGTTTTCCAGGGGGGGGCACGTGCCCCCCCTGCCCCCCCCCCCCCCCCTTGGCGACGCCACTGCCCATATGATCCTAATACTATTCCATATTTGTTTCTTATTATACTTTTTCTGAGTTCATACTCATACATAAACGGAAGCTTAAAGTGACCATCCGAGTTTCCATGATTATCTCGGGAAGACGTATTTCACTTACACAATCTCCCGTAAATTAGATCACGCACGTTGCTGTAGACTACAGTAGCTTCCGGTTACCTATATCTCAGAAAGGCATCTTTTTGAGACTCTTGGAAACTCGGATGGTCACTTTAAGCTTCCATATAAGCTGTGTTACTTTCATTTTCGCCGGATGCAGTGGCGGATCTAGGGGGGGGGGTTTAGGGGGTTTAAACCCCCCCCTTGGATTCCCAATTTTTTTTTTTTGTTATTAAAAAAAAAAAAAATCAAAAAAAAAAAAATAACAAGTCAAATTGATAAAGCTCCCTAGCTCCCTACCACAGCGGGGAGGGGGGGGGGGGGGGGGGGGGTGTTTGACTAAACATCTACCCCCAACCGCCCTCGCAGTGCCTGGCTAGAAAAATTCACTCTGGGTAAACCCCCCCCTTACCAAAAAGCTAGATCCGCCCCTGCGGGTCAATTACGTGCCCCACCCATGCACAGTCTGTTACTGAGCGTCTGGGGAGGTTCCTTAATCGTACAGATTAGAGCAAAAAAAAGCATGAAAATATTTTGATTTGGTGATCGGAAGTTAATGCAGATTCGAATCATTCTCTGCATGTTTTGCCTCAATGGTGATTTATTTTGCTGGAAATGGAATGTTAGCCAAACAGAAACAGCGACCTGGAACAAGAAGAACGCATATTTAATGTGTAGCCCGTAGACTCAATGACACGAAACAACGTTGAACGAAATTAAACAATAACATTCATGTAATTAAACTTAGACTAACCTTTATTAGCTTGCGAAACTTTGTTGTATATTGTCCATGTAAAGTGCAACACGAACAGCTCCCATCCAAAATTCACTGAGAAAACATTCGCTTGACACAGGACTGAAACCTACCGAGTTCCCTGTATTTCCTCCTTCCCTTTACACACAGAAGTAATGACTGCGAACTCTGTTTTTATTACCTAGTACCGGTAATTTCACGAAGAATTGAACTGGCAGTGGCATATTGTGTTCATTCAATTGGTAGTTTGCATGCTCACCTCGTTCACAATATCACTTCATGCTCTACTGATTTACAAAGCTCAGGATCTATTTTTAACTTCTTATCACATTTTTCTCCGTGTTATGTTTGTAAGGTGGTCATAAAAGGTTACAGGAATTTACATTGTAGATATGCTAATAATCATACCGTTGTTTGGGTCAGAGTTATTTTAAGCTGACCTTTGGACGTGACTGACTAGAGACACTGTACTGTTAGAGTCAAGTGGCATTGTATGCAGCATTTCTATACATGTACATGTACATATACGCCAGCTTGCGCAATCTGTCACCATCTAAGTGTGATATACACAGGCACTGAATATGTAAAATTGACGAATAGTAGCCGAAATTTGTTCATGAAAAGTGCACAGAGAGGCCCTATTCCTTTAGGTTAGTTCGGCTTGTACCATAGTTATTATCCGACTTGTTCAAAACGAATGTTATCGTCATGCCAATACTCTTTTTCGATTCAAAACACTCACTGAAAACTCACTTATTCCAAACTTTTGTTGTGTAGCTTTGTTATTAATTGGTTTTGTTTTCCAGTCAGTGTAAATCATTGTTATATCACATTGTGTAAGAACGCTATATAAATGCCTTAATTGGCTTTTTATTATTGTTGTTATAATTATTAATTCTTATTGAAAGATATACGGAAATCCAATCTTGCCAATCATGGAAAACAAACCATGCGGGGAAACCAATTATTTCGAATTAGTAGTTTAATTATCCTTGTTTCAAATTTAATTGTTATTTATGATTATTTATTCCTAGTAACGAATAACAAATTTGATATAACGAACTACTAAGCTCGAAATTACTATACATTGTACTCATTCGTTATTTTTCAATTAGTGCGTAGGGCCTATTCGGACTCACTTGTCAGACTTGCCTCTAATTATCATGGAGCTATGACGTAGATCTATTGTCTGATCCGACGACACGATATACCATCCGCCATTACTGCGGTGTCCCCGCCGCCCTCGCCAGCCTTTTGTGTGACAAAGGGTATACATCCCCTGATACGCACACCACAGGGCCAATTACATGAATCGAAAAATGAGTCGGATTCTTGTCATATATCCATGGATGACGTCAACTTGATGGTAAAATGGCAGCAAAACAGGTCTTTGGAGTTAATTACGATGCTTAATTAACAATTTGCACCCATTTGTGCACCGGAATACACGTACAACCCGTGCAATATAGCGAGGTTCAGCCCACCAAAGTGACGGGGGGGGGGGGGGGTATGACTCCACGTCACGGTGTTCCCGTTGTCCAAGATCTATGGGTTGGAACCTTTCTCCACTGAATCTACTATTTCAATTCAGTTTCAAGCCGGATGTTATGCTCTAGCTCGGCGCTTAGGCGCTTACTACCTCCAGCTAAGACTGGCTCCTGTCATTCCTTGTACACTTCGAATGCGGGATTAACATGGGATCAAATGACTAAGTAGCCTGCACTTGCCAAGACTATCAATTGCGGGCCAAAGGAAGGTTCAGGTACTCGGCAAAACCCGGCGCGAAGGCTGTCAAAAGTTTCGGATGTTTTTTTAATCGGAAGAATTAGAAGTTTATTTTATGCTTACGGTTGGTTTGTGAGGGGATTTGGATCTGGGGAATTGCATTCCAATAAAAAATAAACGATGTTCGATTTTTGACAAACTTCGGTTTTGCAAAAACATCTGAAACATGAAGATGTTTAGATTAGGATTTTGGAAATGCATACGAGTTGTAAAATAATGATGTGCTAGCTTTAAAACATGTTAGCTTCTGATCCCTTTGAACGTGTTCAAATCTTTTGACTCGATTATATATCGAATAACCACAGTGCGTGCGTAACTGGGCGTGGCCTTGAGTTCAACACGTATGCGATTGGTTCAGCACACTAATGATGTACATGTACATTGTACAGTTATTATGTTTTCTACAGTGGGGGATACGCACTACGCAGGTGCAGTGGGTTTACGTCTGTATTTTATGCAATGCTAATCATTGTCCATAAGCTGACTAGCTGAGGCTGCATGGGTTGCGCTATATCATGTGGCCGTTCTCATCCCACAAACCCATGTTAACTTGTGTTACATACCTTATATGGACTTTGTCCTCAATCCAATGTACTGACCAAATGGACATCTCGACTTCACAATCCGTCGTATTGTGGCATACGAGCGAGATCGTTGAAGACTTGGGTGGTGTGTCATATTTATTATTTCCCCATGGCCTGGTCCGTCGAGCACAACATTTGTATGTGACAGTTACAACGGAAAAGTTGATAAGCTATAAACATCTGCACCAAACCAGCAAATGACCTATAAAGGAAAGTCTCTTGAAGCATTGTCATGTGATATACGATGACATAATGATGACGTTGGAGGACACAAAATGCTTTCGAGGACTCGAAATGATTTAGAGAATACACAATTGTTTCGATTGCATAAAATAAATTCAATGAAACGAAATGGTTTCAGAACCGTTTTTGAGAACACGATGCTCTCAATGAGACAGATTTAATTCAATGACACAAAAATGAAATAATTTCACTGAAGGACACGAAATAATTTCGAAGGCATTAAATTATTTCGAGGCCACGGTTGGTAAATTAATGAACATTATCGTTCCCATTCACAATTTGTCTAAGAGCCGCAGCTTGTTCTCGATACCCAACGACGCAACAACGTCTTGAATCAAGACTAATGCTGCGTGTGCTTTGGTGCTGTCATCGGCTAGTTCGGAACCTATCATTGATGTATGCATTCTAATCAGCCTCATTTGTGCCGACAATCCTGTTGTCAAGGTGTATCCCTTTCAGGTGTATTGTGTTATTAACAGAGAATATTCACAGTCCTCATAATTCGGTGGTATATTTCCACCAGAACAAAACAATGTGTTTGGATTGTATCAGTGTTGTATTAGGAATTGTATTCGTTTTCTCGGTGATTCTAAAGGTTGTATAATGGCTTGCAAAGGCTCACGGGGTCAAGTGGGCACCCCATGTGCTGATGTGCAGTAACTTAGAATGGAATCTCAATTATTGAATTGCGAAGAAGTTGGAGTTCCCCAAAAGAAGGAAACATGCATGGGCACGCTAGGCTTGGAGTCGGCGTGTGATCTATCAGGTTTACACCAATGAATATGGGGTATACGTAAGTAATAATTATTTTTGAAATTAATTTGTTAATATAAAAGTATACACAGCTGGTCATTATGAAAATGTTCTATCATCGAAATCATCGATGTCCATCCTTATGTCACCAAGATGTGAGGGGCGGAAATCACCACCCATCTCCCCGGCTGAGTTCTAAAAAAAAAAAAAACGTGCACACGCAAAATGAAAAAGAGGGCTAAAAAGGAACGATTCATTGACGTCATTCGTTATATCACGGTGAGCATCCCTTCCTCATTACGGAGAAAGATACCAACAGGAGCGATAAGAAACATAAGAAGCAGTAATTAATGACATGGTGATCTGTCTTCCTGGGAGGTAACTCTATGGCTTGATGCAGTCATTAGTTTCCTCATTATATTTGGCCTTGAAGAAACCATATCCTTTCTCATTAGGAAGATGTTTTGACGACACGAAGATCAGATATAAAACGCCTCTCATTCCTAGTGGTCATTTGCCTCTTGTGCCGTAAGCACAACAACATACATACGGGGTAAGTTCAGGTATTATTGTCATATGTATACTGCAATTTGATTACTTTTATTAAATCTAGTATCCTTTTCCAATATTATCATCCTGACATTAATATAGCTATGTTGTTGAGGCAATATCTAGTATTTTGAAATACTCGTGTCTCCTTTGGAAAGCGATATTCGAATGATAATATTACACATATTTGTAATTTGTTTCAAAATGATTTATTAAGCCCCCTCCTCATTTTACTAAAACCTTTGGAGTGAGTTTCAGCATAATCAGGGAATTCAGCTATTCAGCAATGCTCCCTATTTCTAAGAAATTATTTTTTTATTTTTGTTTAGCGGAAGTGACATATCGCAGAACCAACATAGGGATATCAATGTGCCTCACTGAAACACTGCATATGTTTCTTTGTGACACACAAACTCTCAATTGTATTTACTTGTTAATTTTATTTAACAAGTAACGATTTGATTGCGATTTATTAAGGCTCAATTTGATAAGGCTTTAAGTCATGGCTGTGACTATGAGAATGATAAATCCATTAAATATCAGGTATTATTATTGCGACGTCTTTGCTTGAAATTACATCAGAATCATAATTGGCAAACATTTATCTATATTCGATATCTATATATTTATTTCTTTTTATCATCATTTTCAGTTTCGTTTCCAGATAAAAGTGGTTTTAACACGATTACTAGGGGCGTATACGTTCATTGGCATTTAGTGTTTACGTTTACGTATTTTCGCAACTTATCAGCCGTTAATTTCATACCGTACACCTAGTGGTTAAGCCTTTGTCTCCGTGACTACTACCTAAATGAAATAGATTATGTCACCAAACTTAAAAACCATTAAATTTGTTTGTTTTGTTTTTGGCTTGGGTTGGTCTTTGCTGTTTTTTGTGTGTTTGATTTGGATAAACCAAATCATATCATTAATTTTTGTCATATTGGTTTTACATACGTGCATGTCCAGTTCAGTTCAGTTCAGATCAGGCGGGGCTCTAGAACAAATACGTTGTGTGCGCTAGAAAAGCCAATATTGGTTGTTATCTTTTTTTCAATTCTGGGGCCAATTTCATAAAACTGTTTCACAAAATTGTCTCGCCCAATAAAACAAACCACCACTGAAAATTCTATTTGATATTCATGGTCACCGAACAACAGCCAAAGAACAATCACAAGTGATACACAACACGTGGAAATTTGGTTGTTAACCCTGTTTTTATAAAGACAGAAATGTCATGCTTAGCAAATGTTTGTGCTTAACAGTTTTATGAAATTGGCCCCAGGTCGGTTCGGTTCGGTTCGGTTCAATTCAATTTAATTTAATTCAATTCAGTTATTTCTATACCTAAAACGCTTCCTTATAAAATTTTCTCTTTTATATCAATTATATGCTACTCAAATTGGCCAATGTTTTGGGATAAAATGTTTGAATTATTTTGAAAATGTCGACGTGTATGTAATAAGTTTTATGTGATACAAAGAGCCAGTTTGTGTAATATGGCTCTGCGCCGGCACATTACCGAGTCATGGTACACGGTTTGGACCAGAGCATTCTAGTTCTAGAACATTCAAGAACATCACTTAAGTTCCGCAGTTCAGGCAGTATAGCTTCGTGTTATTTGTGTGCTTTTTTGTGTGCTTTCAAAATGGTTTAACATGGATTATACATTAATCTAACTTGCAGGTTTCAAGCCAGGAAAGGCAACTGCAATCCAGTAGAAATGGCTCTGGAGGCGGGTGTCAAAGATGATCGTCTTCTGAGCGATCGTTCCAACAGTCTAGCTTCTAGTCTTGGTTCTATGAGTCAAGTGGATGAGTCTATACGGGAAGCTATTCAGGAGACCAAGAGTACTCTTTGCTCAGCAACTCCATTAACACCAGTGGGCAAGAGGAAACAGATGATTAAAATGCTCACCTTAACCCTCTTGCCTATCATTGTGCTAACTGCACTAGCTATATCGGATTTGATTACTACACTTACTAAAAGCATAGATGCAATTGAGATCAGACGCAACGTACGATTCAGCAGACAGGTAATTTGAAAGATATGGAAATACGTATACACAATCTTCAACATAAATTATCCAGTTCATTGTAGAGAAAGTATTGTCAAATGGTAGCATATCGGAAGGAAATAGTGGATATTCTTTTTTTTTTATTTAAGGTTGGCACCCTAGTTCACAGTCTTCAGCTTGAGCGAGACATGACAGCACTCTACATCAGCTCTCTAATGCAGCAGAGGACAACTGGCCCCCAACGGAAGATATTCCTCATAAATACCTATCCAATAACTGATGAGGTGCTAGAGAATCTAGACGATTGGCCAGTGGCTGGGACTGATGCTTACCAACAATTTCAGAACAAAGAGGCATTTATGTCTTTCTTGTTTGAGTACCGCTTAACTCTAGACATTCACAACACCACAATCTATGAGGTAAATGTCAGTCTTTGGTCATTCTTGTGCAGGATTTATATTTCCATTTAACTTCAGCAGCTATTTTGGTTTAAAGTATCATACTTTGGTAAGAAACCAAAACAGAAATGTTCACAGATTTACGTATAACTTACAGGGTGTGGAGATGGTGGTGGTAGAAACATGCTGTTAAAAAATGTTCCGCCTGAAATGGTGTATTTATCCAGAAATTAGTAAAACAACGATTTTTCTGGATAAATACACCATTTCAGGCGGAAAAAATTTAACAGCATGTTTCTACCAGCACCATCTTCATACCGCGTAAGTTATACGTAAATCTGTGAACATTTCTGTTTTGGTCTCTTACCAAAGTATGATACAACCTTTAAGAAATACTGTGGCTGTTTTTCACTGTTTTCTAAAAAAAGTGGGCACCGTATGGGACTGACATTTTCACAGATGACTGTAACTGTATCTGTCTTGATATTTTTGCTCATGAATTTATATTTCTTTGATAAAAACTTAAGTATGATATTACCTTTAATAACAATATCATGTATCACTTTTTTGTGTAAGACAATTTCCAGTGAAACTTCCGAAGTCATAATAATCAATAACTATATTATTCCCCACTCAGGTGATCCATTTCTACACAGATGCCATCCAGCTTTTCATTGACTGGTTGTATGAAAGTGTAGGCAAATCTGGCGGACAGGGCCTATGGGAAACACTAGTTGCATACCAACTTCTTATAGTCGGAATGGAACAGACTGGCATCGAAAGAACTCTGGGGGCGGTGTTCTACACTCAAGGAGGTTTTGATAAGCCAACTGATTATCGCTGGTATATGGAAAAAATGCAGGTTTGTATATAAACGTAATATAAGCTTTATCATGTATAATTGTCAACGGTAAGAAAGCGAGATTTAAAGGGATGGTACAGAACTGGTTTTTGCGACAAAATCGTTGCTGACAGTGAATCATTTACCTTAACTGACAAACCTGTAGAAGGTTGAGGTCAATCAGCCATCTGGGTCACGAGAAAATAGTGAAAACCCGTTTACACATTTCAACGAATGAATAAAACGCTTCGAAGCGATTTATTCCAATCGGAAAATAGTTTCATTTCTTTTCTCAACGAATATGGCATTTCAGACAAAAACATTTCATGGGATGTTTTCTCCTATCATCACCATTATACTGTGTAAGTTTTATGTGAATCTGTGATCTTGAAGTGTATTTTGTCTTACCAAAATTCTGTACCATCCCTTTAACGAGGCGACGATTAATTCCATTTTTTCGTTGAATTGGACTATTAAGTATGATGTGATTTTTCTTATTTCTAGGTTGGGAAGAGCAATATCTGGGCATCTCAAAAATACTCGGAGCTCGTGCGTGAAATTCTTGAGGGTAAGGTGGAAGAGTTCGAATATGACTACGAAGAAATTATCAACAGCATGCGAGAGGAAATCTCTTACAATAATGCATCCCGTGAACCTTCATGGCAAGAGGGGACTTGGTGGTTTGACAACATGACCATCTACATTGATACACTCAAGGATATACAGAAACAAATGGCTGCGGTAGGTCCAAAGCAACGCTATCATTTTGTATCTATAACTAGATAACATTAATGGCGTCGCGCTTCATTTTCTTTTTAGTTTGAATTAACAACAGTTTCCTTTCAAGGATAATTGCTTCAACTATCTCACAAATTCACAATTTAATGTTCAAAATAGCCATGTCCAAAACATGTATCGTTGGTTGTCTAAATATAGCGGCCAAGTCCAAATAACAGTAAAATTGTTTCTTCCCAAAGATCCTCGGCTACTTTTCATTCAAATAAGAATTGGTTACACATTGCGAATTACTCAAAATGAGTTATCAAAATTAAACGTCTGTATTTTGATGAATAATAGATATTGCCTTTGCTGTTACAGGTGATATTAACCAAGCTGAATAGCGCTGTAACCACAGACAATGCTGACTTGGCTGTGAGCATTTGTATCATGGTTATTGTTGTTATCATGTGCGTCATCATTGTCAAGGTAAAACAATCATCGTTTTGATTCTGTTCGTTTTCCGCACTAGACTATAATTGTCATGGAAATTCAGAAAAAGACTCCTGAAAATTCGTCGACCATTCCATTTCATTTAATTATTCATTTCATTTCATTTTATATCATTATTTATTTATTTCCAACTTTAGCAATTGTGTGAGGTCTATTGCAATGATTGAATCGATTGGCTTAATTGCTGTATGTCAGGCAAATAATGGAACATTGTTGATGATTTATTGTGTAAGTAATGATAATGATGTTATGTTGTATGGTTTATGTTCTATCCAGGCGGTGGAATCTCTAACTGCAAATATGCAGGTGAATGCCCGAACACTTGCTGATCAGACCAAAGCACTCAATAAAGAACGCAAACGTACCGACACGCTTCTGTATCAGATGTTGCCCAAGTCTGTGGTTGTCAGTCTCAAGCATAACCAGAACGTCAAGGCTGAAAACTTCGCTCAGGCTACAATCTTGTTCTCAGATATTGTAGCATTTACCAGGATCTGTTCAGAGAGCAACCCTTTGCAAGTCGTTGAGATGCTGAACAATGTCTACACCAACTTTGACAGTCGTATTGACAAATATGATGTCTATAAGGTGGAGACTATCGGGGATGCATACATGGTGGTATCAGGTAGGCCTATTGCTATTCATTTTGATATTTTACTGCTTTACCACTTACATGTATATTTATGAATTAAACTTTAAGGAGCTCGAGCCGTAGACAGGAGGGGGTACTTCGTAGTGTTTTTGAAGGGGCTCCCTGGAGACTTGTATAGGTGACACATTACGGTAATTGTACATGGCCATAACATTGTAGTGAAGTAGCGAGTATACATGCTTCTATGCATAATTTCAGCATGCCTATCCACCCCGTGAATTGTCACATTGAATGTAGATGCACTCTATGATAGGCCTATTATATCGAGCAAGCACCACTGCAAATTACTTTCTCGCACTGCAAATTACTTTCTCGCACAAAATACATGTAATAGCTTTGGTCAGGAGCAGAAATGCAGTATCCTAACTGAAAGTACAGTATTTAGAATTGCCGTCACATACGAATGAAACCCTAATTATTTATTGTGCAGGTTTACCACAACGAAATGGTAACAAGCATGCGAGTGAAATCGCATGCATGGCTTTGGACTTACAGAATTGCATTGAGGGACTGGTTATCCCTCATAAACCAGGCACCAAGATGACTCTCCGTATTGGAATTCATACTGGTAAGTACTATACCCATCTGCATTTACCTGCCGATATCACGATTGGGGGATATTTTAATAACATATTATAGACAATAATTTTCAGATTTCTTTTGGCATAGGTCAGTTGCATATCTGATTATCAGTGTTATAAAACCTTGACCAAACATTGTGTATATGGTATGTGGATCGGTCAGTGATGATGACTAGAGCAGGCTAGTCGAAACGTTGAGAGCTTTCGAAAAGTGCGAACGAAATAGTACAAAGTGCGAAAGTACGGCAAACGATTCTTACAAGGTGTTTCCGCAAAACCGACCACATAATGGACAATGCAGTTTAATTTCCCGAGGGCTTAGTTCCGCCAATTGGTGTTTTACAGTATTAAAGGTTGTATCATACTTTGGTAAGAGACCAAAACAGAAATGTTCACAGATTTACATATAATGTTCAGGGTATGAAGATGATGCTGGTAGAAACCTTCCGTTAAAATATTACCGCCTGAAATGGTGTATTTATCCAGAAATTAATAAAACAACGACCAAAAATCGTTTAGATCTTTTAAAAGATCCAAAATATAAGAGAAAAGACTTAAGAAATACTGTTGTCGTTTTTTTACTGTTTTCTCAAAAAGTTGGCACCGTATGGGACTGAAATTTTCACAGATTACTTTTACTGTATCTTCCTTGATATTTTTGCCCATTAATCTGTATTTCTTTGACAAAAACCAAAGTATGATACTACCTTTAAATCAAACGCACACAATGGGTTAATTTCACAATTTTTGTCGGTGTCCTGTGGTACTTTTATCTTGCGATGCACGTAATAACCAAATGAGATCCCGAGGTTCTAATTCTCTGTGCAATTGAAAAAGACACATTGCTGTATTCGTACGCAAACAGGGAGTCAGTGACGCAATCAAAAACCATTGCGATTGGAACCGCATTACAAATTCCTAAAATATTGACATTTATATTTCGAACAGGTCCTGTGGTCGCAGGTATTGTCGGCTCAAAAATGCCCAGGTATTGTCTTTTTGGCGAGACAGTCAATATTGCGGCAAAGATGGAATCCAATGGCCTACGTAAGTTTGATAGAATTCGTCATTGATAAGAACATGTGTACTGTCTGTGCTTATAGAAAATGAAGCAATAGCCTCATTTATATTGAAAACGTGACTGTGTGTGTCTATTGTCCATACTACAGACTAACGTTATATCGATGCTCATTCAGTGATTCAAAATCAGCCTATGTCATATTAAAAGTATTATATACCGTATGTTTCCTAACTTAGCTAATCGCATCCAAGTGAGTGAAGAATGCGCACGCATCTTGACTATAATAAACAGCTTCCGTATGACAAAGCGAGGAGAAATGCTGATCAAGGTATGTTCCTAATAATGAATCGATGAGTGGAGATTTACTGTCATGCATGTCCACCGGCTTACTGAATGATATGCTGGCTATACGGAAGCTTGAAAGGCCATGGGCGTCTCGGAAACATGAAAAACCTTCCCAGTAACACATAAAACTGTGGCAATTTCATCTCGGAAACATATAATTCAACGATAGAATACCGCAGAAACAAAGACTTCCATGTTAGTGCATCTCGGAAACACGCGTTAGGCTATCGTCGTTTTCCGTGTTTCCGAGATAAATGTGGAAACTTGGATGGTCATTTAAGCTGCCGTAGCTGACAGACTAAACTGATGCAGTTCAATTTGAAATGGACAAACCAAATCGACGGAAGAAGCAACTCATCCAAATGCCATTCGACATAATTATAGTTAAATAAACGAATGAACAGTCCAACAACCACTCCCCAGTGTCTAGGGCCTTTCACACTGCGTGCACCGGGCAGCTCGGCACGCAAAGGACACGATCTCAACTGTCCGGCTTGCCTCGGTCAAGGTATTCACCATTATTCGTACCGCATGCACGCGCAAGTATGGTTTGAGACTCCGTTGTTCCGATACATTCAGACAAAAATTATCAGACTTTTAAACTTTGCCATTGTCAACGTTCGCGTGCCACGTGAAATTCCCCTATAAGGTGAATACCGGTATCATACTTTGGATTCAATGAAATACAGATTCATGGGCAAACATATCAAGGAAGATACAGTAAGAGTCATCTGTGAAAATTTCAGTCCAATGCGGTGCCCACATGGGGAAAACAGTGAAAACGGCCACAGTATTTCTTAAATCGTTTCACCGTTATTTATTAATATTTTTTTATCTAAGATCAACATTGTTTTTGGTCATCGGATTTACTCTTTTCTGGATAAATACAGCATTTCAGGCAGAACGATTTTAACATAATGTTTCTACCATCACCATCTTCATACCCTGTATAAGTTAGAGGTAAACCTGTGAAGATTTCTGTTTCCGTATGCTACCAAAGTATGATAGTATAAGCATGCACGCGGTGCGACATTAGGCCTGTTCACACACTCAATTGCGACTATTTGGATCGCGATTTTAATCGATTAAAAAACTATTCAAAAACCGGTTGTTTTTGTGTGTGTGCACACAAATAACCGCGATTATTTGTGCGTGGGCGTGAACAGGCCTAGTTGGGAACGCCTTGACCGAGATTGCTGGATCAGTGTGAATAGATCGGTATAATACACAGGTTGAAACTTATATGTGTAGTGTCTGTGCATGTTAAGCGTGCTACGGGAAATTTGGAAGTTACTGTTTTACCCATGTAATGTCTGATGTTTACCGAACAAACACACGCGCATGCACATGAGATCAGCGGGGTGAATCGAGGCAAGCCTAATTTGCATAAGATCTATGTCCTGACCAAAAATGATCAATATTCATAAAGCTTTTATTAGTTTAAATGAATGTTACCTTTGAATTTCCGATTTTTAGGGACTTGGTGCAATGACAACTTATTGGCTACTTGGTTTTGCGAAGGATATCGATGGTAGTGTGATGATGGTTAACCCAGACGGTATGAATCTACACGTACCAGAGTTACCTACACCTGCAATTGTGGACAATGATTAATCCAGGCTTCAAACAGTATGTATTTTTTTCGTGTAATAAATAACGTAATTGTAACATGAATAATTTATGGTAAGCGAATAACGGGATAATGCATAACAGTTTGTCTCATCTGTTATAAACGAAAGCCTGGATAGTTCAGTTGGTTGAGTGCCTCCGGTGCGGTATTCCAGGGGTCACAGGTGCGACTCCCGCTTTAGTCAGTCTTCTTTAGTCAATTTTGACTGATAAATATCAATTTAATCGGTTTTATGCCTGCTGTCTTGGTGATTTTGAATTTAAAAAGCCGAAAATCACCCATATTTTATCATGAAAACTTTCTACTTTAACGTGGAACAATCAAACAAATCTACAATTTCAATTTTCATATGATCAAGTACACCATCAAGGGAACACATGGTTTTGGTAGTTAGAAATATTAACGATGTACTTTTAAACAATATTCGTATAACAAGTTCTACTTTCTACTTTCTTGAAAAAGAAAGAAAGTTATAACCGTGGACAAAGACGAACGTTTGTGCAATTCAAGTAGTCGGAACTATTTATAAATATTTTCGCAAGGGAAATTGACTGAATTTGAGTGATCCCCCATGTTCTGTTTCTCAGGTAGCATTGCTGCGATTATCGATGAAATGATCCTTGGGATATAGCAGTATGTGCGTGGTTTCATGGCTTTTGACTGCCAAACGAACAATGATAATTGACTTGGGACGCCACCAACGTGGGGACGGATAGCTCAGTTGGTAGAGCACCTGTACGGTATACAAGAGGTCGCCGGTTCGAGTCCCGATCTAGTCAATTTTTCTTTGTTCACCTTTCAAAGATTATAAATATTTTGCACATAATCATTATAATGTCATGTATTGAATTGCCTGTGGAAACTTCAGATTTAAAACTACGACATATCTTTGGCTGATATAAAACTTAATCACAAACATTCAAATCAGATGTAGTTCGAAACATTTTCGCCATCGTTTAAAAGCAGAATTTAGATATTGTAACTCTACCCCTGATACAAAACATACGGATGTCTAGAGATGCCATCAGACTTGTTGTGATCCTGAGATTAATTATCTCGAGATGACGACCGTAGTTTATTATATGGGCAAGCTGTCGTCATCCCAAGATAAATTATCTCAGGATCACAACAAGTCGGATGGCATGTCTAGAGCTCCGTAAAACATTATCATGATAAAAGTTCATGACATTGGTTCATACAGTGTATAATATTCACCCGACCATTGGTTGAAATAAGTATGACATGATAATACTGGAGAGCGCATCGTTGGTACAATATTGAAGATGGTCGGTCGCTTGTCATGTAACGAAGATTTTGAATAATGAATGCGAATATCTCCTGAAAAGGTATACATGTACTTTACTTTTAACGGTTGTAATCTCAAAAATTAAAAAAAAAATCGTTGCCACACTTAATCACTAAGGGCTTAGTGGCGGCTTGAATAACCAACCATTGGCGTTGGTAGTCAACCTCTTCGTTTTATTATTTTACATAGGCTCCCAGTGGTCGCTACAGTGAGTTCCTATTATAGGCCTAATTGTAGACTTATGCTTACAAGTAAACCGTCTGCTTCAAAACATTTAATAAGGTTTCCCCATGTAATTGACAGAAAGGTTGGGGAACATACTTTCGGGAGACAATATACCTGATTATACCCGATGGCACCGACTTTCCCTACTTTCCTGATATATATGTACATTAATTACACGTCACATTTTTCATTGTCAATTAATGTGCTCTAGGCACGGTGCATCACAAGTCACATGCCCCAGGTATGGTGGCAATGCGACCACGGTGGCCGGTCTAATATTGTAATTCTTGTCCAAGTACATGTATATTTAATAGCACACATATACATGACGGAACAAAGAATACTCACATTTTTGTGAACTATCGAGAAAAATTATGTTCATTAACAACAATTATATTTTGATGACACGACCAATGTGTGGCCCTGGTCGTGTGTGTTTAATTGAGAATCGTGACTTTAAAATAAATGATAGTAAAGTTCTTTAAGTAATCTGCACTTGCAGCACATGTATCACACTGACTATAAACTTTGGTTATAGTCAGCCTGTTCGAAACTAAGTTACATTTGTTGATTAGAAAGGTGTATCGATAATTGTAAATGTTTGCCTAAACATTATTTTGAAATGCTTTTCAGTACTGCACAGCTGATTTGTGGATGTTCACAGTTTAAGTGTATCTGAATATGTGCTTTCGTTCAATGTTTAAAATAAATTGTCTTTCGATGTTTGCTCATGTATTGTAAAACGATGATCAACTGCATTAGAAATGTTCCCCGCTTGATAATATTCTACATCCTGTAATATGATACACCCATGCGGAACTTATTGTTTCCATTATGGCAGCCAAATTACTTTGGATACTATAGGTAAGTCAGCTATGTAAGGTGATGTGCACATAATGAGCTTAAAGGTAGTATCATACTATGGTAAGAAACCAAAACAGACATTTTCACAGATTCACCTATATATACAGGGTATAACGATGGTGATGGTAGAAACATACCGTTAAAATGTTTCCGCCTGAAATGGTGTATTTATCCAGAAATTAGTAAAACAACGACCGAAAATCTTTTTGATCTTTTAAAAGATCAAAAATAAAAGAGAAAACACTTAAAAAACAATGTGGCTGTTTTTCACTGTTTTCTCAATAAGTGGGCACCGTATGGGACTGACATTTTCACAGATATTGATATTTTTGCCCCTCGAATCTGTATTTCTTCGATAAAAACCAAATTATGATATTACCTTAAAATGAAAGGTGAGTTGCGTGATTATAATTATTAGGGTGCGGGGAGGGGAAGCAATCAGGACAGGGAAAGGGGCACGCAACAAACAAACAAAAGGCCCGTGAGGCGTAAGCTGTATCGGATCTTCATATTAAAGGCATTGCATACGTTTGGTAATGACTCTGAAAATTTATGGCAATAAAAACTTACTTGGTGAGAAGTACAGCTGCTTTGGATAGTATAATGCATATTGAGAAACGTTCAATTCGAAGTACCGCGGTTATGGAAAAATATGTCACTTTTTATCTCCAAAAATTATGAATCTGAGAAGCGTTATGGCCGTAACGCTTCTGAGCTATTGACTAACTGTTATCTGGCGTGAAATAACCGCTCTAGTTTGTCGCCAAAATCTCACAAACGCTACCACCTTTTGAATTGAAACTTTCACAGGTTAGTTTTATGGTATATATATACAATTATATTGGTTTAAAACAAACAATAGGCTCAAATTACCAAACGTATGCAATCCCTTTAAATTTACCGTTTAAGTTAGACCAGCAGCGGTTCTAGAGTCAAAATTTTTGGGGGGCTATAAGAGCCAAATTTTTTTGGGGGGCTAGAAGACTCAATATTTTCGGTTCTTCTAACACTCGCTTCTGCTATGTCTTATTAGGGGTCGAAAAACATGCACATTATAGCCCACACAACGCGTTTTTTATGTAATTGGCGCTTAATAACTGAAAAAAATCCAGTACTTTCAATAATTTATTTTTCACTTGCATTTTTTTGGGGGGGCTAGACACAATTTTTGGGGGGCTACAGCCCCCCCCCTAGCCCCCCCGTAGAACCGCGCCTGAGTTAGACACTGTGTGGTCAATTGTCAGTTTAGTAAACAGTTGTATTGTATCATTGATGTGCATGTATAGTACATGTAGTACTTTTTCAAAGTGTAATTATTGGAATTTTCCTTTTTGTCAGTATCTGAAATGGTAATGAATGCTTGGCACTTTAAGTCAAAGGAACGCAAAATCAATGTCTATCCTATTGAATTTCGACATGGAACTCTGATTTATGAAGGAAAAGAGGAACATCTTGAACTAACAAGGTTAAGCCATTTATCAAACTGATCGCTTTATGTGTTTTTTTTTCTGTAAAACGTTAGTACGGTTTCAAGTTATTGCAAGTAATATAAATCACCCCCAGTTCCGCTAATGCGTGGGACGTTGCACTTGGTTCGTTGCACTACAAAACTTATTGCCGATAGTTTGTTTTATTCGAAAATAGATATAATTAGCATGTGTAGTAAGTTATGAGATTGAATTAGTATAGGTGTATGAGGTTATGTGAATTAACATGGCTACACAACTTCGCAGCCAAAAACTGAATGTTTTCGTTATATTAATTACTGATCCCAAACGGACTGAAGGAAGGAAAGAGATGTGTTGTACAATCAGGAATAAAAACTCAATACAGTGAACTTGTAATCATTTCCAGTCCCCAACGGGACATATGATCAACTTCTCTTTATGTCAACAAGATAAATGTTGCCTATAAAAATATCATCGATTCCTAAAGGTATAATGTAATTCGACAGAAAAATAAACTATTATCATATACGTACATATTGAATGGACTATATACGCCTATTTTATTCTACGAAAAATGAAATAATATTTTACAATAAAATACAATACAATGCAATACAATACAAAACAATGCAGAAATAGTCTATAAACGTATATTTTGTAATATTAAATCTTGTACAATTTAGAAAGCGCAATATTTACAAGAAGCCTCAAAGTATATTTACATACCTTCAACCTGAAGCACACTCATTTCCTATTTGTTTTTTCCTTTGACAAATTACAAGATGGGTTATATACTGTCTTTTCATTCATTCAATGCCGACCGGACACATTGTTAGACAAAAGACACGTGTCTAAGTCAAGAATTTGTATCATTTTTTGTTTGCTGTCAATTAAAAAGACGGCAAGACCTTTCAAAGTTTCAGTTTTGGAAGATGATGATTTTTCTTCTCACTTTGCCATGTTCATCGTTATGTTCAATCTACAATGTATTTCACAACGGCAGCTATGAGAGGAACCCCCAAGCTTCGTTCAGTGTACGATGGTCAATGTGTCTATCCTCCGAGTTACAAGACATCACATTTAAACCAGTTAACATTAAGTGATAGACACAAACCAATTGACTGGTCTTTAAAAGGAAAAAAGAAAGAAAAAAATCCATGTGTCATTTCTCGAGCGCGCAAAAAAGGTTTTTGCTTCACAAGCTTAAAATATTTAAATCAACTTACTTTACAAAAGCCATCTCAAAGATATCTTCGCACTCCTCTTAAATAATTTAGTATTTACATAACTTTTTGGTCACATTCACTTAAATTTACAATAACTAGTTAAATTGATGACCTTATTCATCATAATGTCAAGACCATTCATTTACATCCAGACTTTTTGGTTTTCTATGAAGATATTTTCCTAACACAACATACAATGTATTTGTAGCAGAATGAATATACACCATATATGCAAAATGATAATAATCAAGGCTACCTCCTTGTGGATATTACGTACCTCTAGAAATAACACCCACTGACTTCAAGTCAAAACATAAGTCCATTATTAAACCAATGAAAACACTCAGTACAGAGGCAGTCTAACAATTACACTATGAAATTATCTTGATTAAAATTGAAAACATTTCTTGAATTAGCCATATTGTGACTCTTGAACTTCATCCCAGGCAAACCTTTGTTGTGGACATGAACTAGGTCCATGAACTCTGTATTGCAAGACTAATGAAGGTAGTGTGGGTTGGGCGGAGTCAGCTGGTGGAGCTGGGTGTGGTGGACAGTGGTGAGCTTAAGCAGGGGGCGGGGACCAGGCTGGATTTCACAATACACTCACATTAATCTTCACTATAAGCTGTTAATATCACCATAGTGATTTGTATTGTGACATCACACTTTGCTTACCAATTAGGATAGATACATATTTGAAGATAAATCTTAGTGCTTTGTCAAATTGACAAATTGATTTCAGGAATACAAGTCATTACAGACCTGGTTGTCATAGAAGTCATTACAGACCTGGTTGTCATACAAGCCATTACAGACCTGGTTGTCAAGGGTGCGCGTGGTTTGGTCCATATTTTGGTTCACATGTTTCATTTTTATTATTCATATATAATATATACATTTCAAAGATTTCTGCTTTCTGAATAAAGTATACAGAGTGAAGCTAAAGGAAATAAGGCAAATGAATTTTGTGAAGAATTATTATTTTTTTAATTTAGATAATTCTCTTTCCATAAATCTATAATTACTTTGGAACACATCTCCAAGTTATAGCCGTTTCATACTCATCAGTAATGCTCAGAGTTAGAATCATGATCAGGGGATTGTGCAAGCCCTGGAAGTAAGATTGTGCAACTGAGTTCAACTGGGATCAAGTTCATTTGAGAACAATGTCATTCGTTAAAATATTACTTGTATTTATGTTAAATAAAAATGTTATTTCAAACAAGCAAATGTTATGGGAGGTTGAAAACAGGTTTAGAATAACTATATGAAAATGTCATTGCATTATATCATAATCCATTCAACTCCGTGAATTGTTGTCATGATGATGATAACATGAGTAAACACTCAATCAACAGACTATAATTATTATTAGTTGATTTACAATCTGTCCAGATATTAATACTTTGAATACTTTTATTGGTACTGTAAAAGATGAATATTTGCTAGTGTTTATTGTCTATACATGATTATAATACTTCCCTGCATGCATTGTGCACCTACTGTTTCCGTTTGCCCTTTCCCCTTCTTTCATTGGAAGAAGGTGCTCTAGTAGATAATGATGGAGGAAGAGTTGCTATGATACCACTTGATCCATCTGCAAATCAATAATCAAAATACAATACTGAGTGACTCCATGTCATTGACACATATAATGACACATATAATGACACATATAATGACACATATAATGACACATATAATGACACATATCTATGATCACAGATTAACCACACAATAGTTAGATTAAACAATCCCTACCTGCACATATGGGACAGCATTCATCTTTGAGTTCAATTGTTTCTTCGCATGATAATCTGGGACAATTCTTCTTTTTGCATTTCGTTGAGCCGTTCTGTAGTGAAAAAAAAAAGACAAATTATTACCCATTGACGGTCTGATTTGCTCCTTGTTTCTCTTTTAGCTTATCTACATTGATTGGTCATCAAAAGCTGAAAATGAACTTTAGAGATGAACATATTATGAGTTGCTAATATTTTTGCAATTACCTTTACGAAAATGATTGCTTTTTGAAATTTCAAATGGGAGATTCAATCCTCCTAAAAGTATGTTGGTACAAGTATTTGTACTAGCATTACAAAAAGCTAACCACTTTTAAATGATACAAGTAATAAACTGCTGCAAACTGCTCATCAGCCAAAATGACCTGAAATATATCAAATGCTTAAAGTTAGGAGGGCCTGACGCTTTTGATCCTAGCAGGATCTTTCTCAAAGGCTAAGGATCGAAACGCGTCAGGCCCTCCTAACTTTTAAGCACTTTTAAATGAATCAGAAAGAGCTTCTCCATACAGAGTAACTGATTATTTGATAACACATATTTAAATATATACATGTACTTGTATGTTTTTCAGGCAGCAGTTAGGGCATGAGCCTCACAAGCAAGACTTAAATAGTCTACAGCTTTTTGGAAGTGGCTGTCTGCATAATTTTGAGATCTAGTTAAGCAATACATTTAGAGACTTGCAGCAATAGTGGTGTAGAAACCTTCTCAAATGACTATACACTGTATATATATTTCTTGTAAGAGTGCAGACTAAATATCAAATGCAATCTTTCATCTAAATGTGGTTTGCTACTATTCCTTGAAAAAGTACAAAGTGTTTCTTCATTTACAAACAGAACAGCAAGGAGAATTGCTCACTTTGCATCTGCATTTGACGCAGTATGAAGTTCCAAAGGGAGGTATTAGTGGATGCCATTCTTCATCATTCCGGTAGAAATCGCCATGAAATGAACACCCTGTGGCAAAACAATAGCGGCAATGCAAAGTAAAATAAAACAAAGCAGCAAGCAAAGAAAAGTACAACAGAAAACAAAGCAAAGGCAAAGTACAGTACAAGGAACATTGACATAATTGACACACAATAATAAAACCAACTGCAAGCAATGAAGAAGCCATCAACAATGAACATCAGCATGAATTGCTGAACCTTGTCATCACATGCTGAACTTCACTGACTTGACTGAATGTGATACTTGTAGCCTTGATCAAGATGATAATTTCATCGCTATCCATTGAATGGGTAGAGATGATAATTCAATTGCTATCCATTGAATGGGTAGAGATGATAATTCCATTGCTATGCATTGAATGGGTAGAGATGATAATTCCATCGCTAACCATTGAATGGAAGAGATGAAAATTTCATCGCTATCCATTGAATGGGTAGAGATGATAATTCCATCGCTATCCATTGAATGGGTAGAGATGATAATTCCATTGCTATCCATTGAATGGGTAGAGATGATAATTCCATCGCTATCCATTGAATGGGTAGAGGTGATAATTCCATCGCTATCCATTGAATGGGTAGGGATGATAATTCCATCACTAACTATTGAATGGGTAGAGATGATAATTTCATCGCTATCCATTGAATGGGTAGGGATGATAATTATATTGCTATACATTGAATGGGTAGAGATGATAATTCCATCGCTATCCATTGAATGGGTAGGGATGATAATTATATTGCTATACATTGAATGGGTAGAGATGATAATTCCATCGCTATCCATTGAATGGGTAAAGATGATCATTCCATTGAATGGGTAGAGATGATAATGGAGTATACTTGATTGTATTCTCTTTCAGGAGTTAAGATGGTTTCAGCAGTGTTGGATAAGGATAATACTGTGAAGTGTACTTAGATTTTATCAAGTCATAAAATGAGCTGTATGTTTGAATAATAGTAACATTGTTAGACAAGCTGTCTACAATTTTGCTGAAGCAAGCTTTTGGCATTTCTATCAATCATTCATACTGTACTTGCAAATAATAGCAGAAATAATCATGCATTCTAAGCACTCTGTTTTAACAACCTTTGGGCTGGTTTTCAAGCAAATTCATGCTTTTACTTTTTTGGAACACCCCCCTCAGTGATTTGATAAAAGACATTTTGAAATGAAATGCCTGATTAGTTAGTCTTCTCCATATGGAAACAAAGTGCTGATAAGAGTCCACCCAACTATTAAATCTGGGTGTCATATATGAAAATGTGTTTGTCCATGAAAGAAAGATTGGCATGTTGGTGTGTCATTGGTAAGCAAATATTTAATAAGCAATCCACTTATCTTATACGGTGTACGTACTTTTTGTCATCATCAGCACCAAATATAAACACTTTCTTCACAGAAATTTATTTGAATTTTTCTTCAGTTGAAATGCAAACAAATTTTCAACTTGTACAAAAAAGCAGACTTCAAAAAGTAAAGCAGCTTGGATTTGAGGAGCAAATGAAGAGCCAGCAAGTGTATTGTGCAGATAATTCACATGTAAGTTTCTGTGACTCACCTCTTTCAACCTCATCAGCTTGTATGATATCACTCTCAGCTGGCTCAGGAGTTACAGATCGCTCTTCTGTTGACAAAGATCAAGTACAATTGTCATAAACTATCATGGTGTTGTTAATCTGGCAAGCAATCAGGTAATAAAGGGTGCACAAAAAGTAACTTCCGTTTATTTTGACGCCCGACTTCTCTAATTTTAATCGGTTTGGGGTGATATGAGTAGTATGAGTGTTTAGAGCACATCTTAAGCTACATTTTGATGCCCTACTTGATGCCAAGGACTCCACATTGTTCAATGTACACTGCATTGTTTGTCAAAAGGCACAAAACCAAAAGGTGCACTTTTAGGTATAAAATGTCAGCAGCTGTGCATAACCCATTGTCGACCCAAACAATATCGCCCATGCAATGTAGCGCATTGTAAGTTCAACCTGTATTCCTAAAAGTGCAACTTTTGGTTTTGTACCTTTTGACAAAGAATGCTGTGTGCATTGAACAGTGTTGAGTCCTTGGCATCAAGTAGGGTATCAAAATGCAGCTTAAGATGTGCTCTAAACACTCATACTACTCATATCACCCCAAACCGATTAGATTGAAAGGAGTGGGGCATCAAATTTAACGGAAGTTACTTTTTGTGCACCCTTTATTATATAACCCAGCAAATTCAAACTCAAATGTAATAAATGTGAAATGAAATAACACCTTGTATTTTACATTTGGGACAACTTTGACAGCATCAGCTTTCAAGGGCCTTAATCTTATTTTTCACAATTCATTTGAGCAGAATTGTCCGGCTAAATAGCTGCACAGCATATTGTGCCTTAATGTCTGTGAGATGGCAATGACCTTATTACACCATCACAATTACTTATGCCAAATATTTTTAGCTTCCTCAGGGAAATTTTTGACACCAATATGAGGAGAAAATGGGAAAACTTACCTGGACATGTCTGACAACAATCAGACAGATTGATGCGCACAGGTTTCTTGCAGTTTAGCTTAGGGCACTGAATTCTCTCACAATCATACTGGCCTGCAGACTGTAATGGGGAAATAAATGTACCGTAAAAATCAACATTTGTGTTTAAATATGATAACCAGATAAAAGTTGTTAATATACATAAGCTGTAGCATAATAACAAATGCAATAAGGGTATAATACAAAAAATGAAAACATCTGAATACTAACTTGACACGTGCATATAGCACATTGGATGTAACCAAACGGAGGAACAAATGGATGCCACTGAGATCCAATGCTGTGATACTTCTTGTCACCTTCAAAAAAACAACTGTCCGTTTCTTGATGTGCCTCGACCTCTGTAAAACAAAAGGAGACAAGACAAGCTTAATCACAGCTGCATAGAACAGATTTTCAATTGTTGATACATGTACATAAAATATTGAATTTGTGAAACACCGATAACTCATCACAGAAACTATTTTGATTACCTATTGGACAGACTGGACAGCATTCTCCAGGTTTCTTGATAGGATTGGTACATGCCAACTGAGGACAAACCACTGGATCACAAATCACAACGCTTCTCTGTAAAGAAACATACAGGAAACAAGACCATTATTATAAATGATTGCTTGAAAATCAGGGCTGTTTATTTATTTTGGTCAATGACATTCTTATAAAATGAAGATACAAAAAGCGAAACTCACTTTACATGTGCAGGTAGTACAGACAGGATCATAATCAGGTGACCAACTTGAACCAGTTATTCTATAACGTGATTCAAAGAAACATGAGTTTGGTAAAGCCTCCACGCTACCACCATGTGAAGAATCATCTATTAGTGTAGGGCCACCACTAATTGGATGATGAAATCCCGATGACGATGAGGTATAACACGTATTGGGAAGGACCACCTGAAAAATAACAATATTCAAACATTTGAAATAGTTCCACCAGGATCTGAACATTCAGTATTAGAGTTCATGTACAACAGATTATTATTATCATTATTTATTCCACATTACATATACAAATACAAATACAAAACAAGAACAAAGATGCAAACTAGGCTTGCCCTTCACTGACATAGGTGAGTACTGCAAACTCAGTGCTTGTTGAGTGCAAATGAAAAAATCAAGTGCTGGCTCAGGTGGGATTCGACCCCATGACCTCTTGCTTTATACTACTGTAGGTGCCCTACAACTAGGCCACGGAGCTAGCTGGGGTCAGCAGGGTAAATCAAAACCAATATCATGGCAAGTACCGAAATTAATCATAAATATGAATGATTTTAAGTCGGGAGATATATATATAGAAGTATGTAGATATTGAATTCGATTCACCCCGCTGACACCAGCTAGCTCGGTAGCCTAGCGGTATGGCATCTGCACTAGTAAGCAGGAGGTCGTGGGTTCAAATCCCACCTGAGTCAGTGCATGATTTGTTCATGTGCACTCAAAAGCACTGAATTTGCAGTGCTCACCTACGTCGGTGAAGGGCAAACCTAATTTGCATATTTTTATCCCCCGACTCACAGATGTCGAAAAAAACAACAACACAAATTACAAGTAAGTGATCACAAAAAAAGTGAATAATTATAATGGAGGGCAGCAGCTATACAAGCAAAACCAGCAATGAAGGAGGTTAGGAACCTACCAATCCACGAATCTCCCCCTCTCTGTGGTTCTTGGAGTTGACTTGAATGAATGCATTGCCATTGTCCATTGATTCCAGTAGTGATGGTGATACATTGTTCAATGTTCCACTTGCCTACAACCAAATATACACATTACAGATATTATTATACTATACACAATTCAATGGTCAATAGATGAATGGCTTGATATTGAAGGATAGCCATTATGTCACTTCATATTATAAGCCCCCTTTTGTTAAGTTTTATTTTATATTTTATTTTACTTGACAAGACCAAATCAGACTTTTGTGATGTTATGAATTGACAATGAATGTTAAGAGGGTTGTTACACATTATATTACTTACCAGGTTATGTTCAACCTCATTCAAGACATGTCGAACAATGAAGTTATCACCTTCAATCTCACCAATCTCAGCAAAGACGTGATCAACTCCATCCTCTGATGATCTTGTCTCATCATCATTAAGTCCTACTACAAATACTTGGTAGTGCAATGCGCAGGTGGAGTCAAGTACCATGAAGGAATGTCCTCCTGCTCCAGTAAGTCTAGGAGGGTTTAAAATACTGCCCGATAGCTGCACTGGCATCCCTGTCATTCAAATACGAGAAACCAAAGGAATTAGCCAATTAATTAAAACCAATTACTGTATGGCTTGTGATTCGTTCTCATCTGAGGCAAGAAGTCCATTAACATCATGTAATAAGTGCTTGTTTGGTGATAGCCTTATAATATGCTTGAAGATATGACCTACTATATAACATATGATGGAGCTTGTGCTGATTGGTTGTCATTTACAAGCTGTCAACAGTGGACAAAGCTGTCACTTTATTCATTCATAACTTTAATCTCTGAATGTGACACGTTTCTGATGTACATTTACCTTTGTAATTGGCCAGATATGGTGTATATGGCAAAATAGTTATCTTGCCACGAAGCTCTGATGTTTCATAAGCTTCTGTTGCCACATTAATGAACAAACCACCGTGTAAGAGCTGGTGAATCTCCTTAGCCTTTGCTTTGCTGTAACGCCCAGATGCCTATACAGATAAATCAAAACAAATTCAAAAGTTCAAAGATAATTGCTTGTAAAAGACTCAATCAAGGCTTGATAAGTGAACAACAAGAAATACTAAATCGTCATTAGAAATGAAAAGTGACTCAGACTGAGAACCAATGAAACTACAAAAGACAGTCTTTAATATGACTATCAGTATATGACCTTGCCATTTCTGTAGTCTTTCAGGATGTCTGCAACTATTCGACGTTTCCTCCTGTTCCTTGGCTTGCCCTCTATCGTTAAGCCAACAACATTTGTCCTGAGGCCACTCAAAAGAATCTACAAAGGAAGAGAATATTATCAAATCCACAGTTAAAATGTCACATGATCAGATAATAGTGTGAGTTTTTTTTTTAACTTTGGGACATTAAATTAAAAAAACTGAACTCCAAACGTTTACCCTGTAATGAATGTTTCCTTTTTCATCTACACTGACAATAGCTGAGCCACTAGCACCAGTAGCTTTGGGTCTTTCCAGAGCTTGACTCCCAGACAAAACTGCATGTATTGCTGCAATGACAATAAGAAACATTATGTTAAGAATATAATACAACCATTATCATTTCCATACATTTGACTCAAGAGCCTTTAATAACAAACTGTACATTGAGATATGAATCCACCAAATAAACTGCCATAAAGGGTCTAGAGTAAAGGCCTATCGTAGTTAATAAATCATGTTTCCACCATTTCAACACACTAGATTGGCAGAGAGAAGGTCATTTACTTACTGTTGCATGTTTGCATGGGTGTAAGAGGTCCAGCCAACTCGCCATCTTGTCCGTCTACTCTTATGCTAATAGACAGTTGGCCGCGTGCCATATTCTTCTGCATTTTAGTTGTTAATCCATCCCACACATCAGCAATATCCAAATCCTACAGAGGAAAATAATGTTAAAGTTTAACCAAATACATTTATGAAATGTTTAAAATGTTGAGCTAAACTGCATTGAAATGTTAATCTCATACTCACTCTCATATAAATTATCAGACATATGGAAAATTGAACCCTTCAACTCGAAAATGGAAGAGGCTCATCCAAAGTATAAAAAAGCAGTATTCTGACTTGAGATTGAAAGCTGAACCATAAATGGAAGGATGTTTAAATGTATAAATAATAACTCACATCTGGTACAACAGTCTTTTGCATCTGAGCTATGACATCTCTGCCTTTCTTTAGTTGCAAAGTGAACGTAGCTTCTTGTGTGCGGTCAGTATTCTCCAAGATTCCATCTATAAGAGATGCAAAGTTGAGCTGATCCCCATTGCCAGTCACAGCAATCATCATAACGCCCCCTGATCCCAGACGATCTGTTGTCTTGCGGTTCCGCCCATTTCCTTTGTCTTTACGGGTCAGAAGAACGCTGAAGCTTTCTGTTAAGAGAAAACAACATGTTGTGACTCGAACATTGTCAAGCTATTTACATCCTATACTTATACATATACAGAACTTCCCCTGACAAAAAAAAGTCAATGAATCATTTTTACATAATTTATGTTACTATGACAAGTGAGATCCATCATGCGGTAATTAAAAACACTGTAACATCTTTAGGTTTCAATCAATATGTACAATGTATGTATATACACAAAAAAACAGAACAGAACAAAAACAGCAAAATGCTTAATCTATTATTGAGCTTGAATACTTACCATCATTCAGTGCCCGATGAGGTATGATACGACCACGTACTTCACCATCTTCATGAGAACTTGTTGCTAGGGTAACAAAAAGCAACCTGTTCTGAAGATACTGGACATATGTCAGAGGAACATGTTGCCATTGACCACACACCTGCGCATGAACAAAAAACACAGGTAATTTCAGTTTTTACTGTTGTTTAGTTTGGTCTTCCTTTGGCACTGACTTTCGGTTTATTGATTTTTTGTTCTATTTTGCTCCAAGCAAAATTGCATTAATCAATTATCACATTGTAAACAATCCTGAATACATTACAACATTCTCCAATGCCTATTGGTTTTTGCTATAGAAACTTACCATTTCAGAATCCGAGCTCAATTCAATATAATGCAGTGTAGAATTCAATGCATCTGTAAATGTGACTCGACTAGGCTGGTCCATTCTGTAAAGTGAAAGTCAGTTGAACAATTTGAATCATTCTGGTCTTTACCTCACACAATGTGGCACAACAGTATCAGTGATGTACACATGTACACATGACTAAAATGGATATCATATGACTGGTCACATCAATGGACATCATTCACACTTTGTATGATGTAACATGTACATAACATACCAAAATGTGTGGAAGTTGTAGCCATCTGAATCACTAGAAAATAGCAAAAACATCAAATTTTTTCCAAATAAAAACTGTTTCATCCCCCTGAGAGGGAGAGGTCTGGTAAACGTCTCGTGTTACACTGAGCTCCAAAGATGTACTTGTGTATTGTAGCAATTCAGGCTTGAATATTTGAACATGTCATTTTATACCACTGCCATCTGACATGGTTTTATTTATATGAAAATCTGCAACATTTCTAAATTTAGCTTATCAATCATTTTGTATCCCTTTAAAATACAAAATAGTGTTTTCTTTCTATCTTGAGTAGTGTTAACGTTGGCCCAAATAGTTCCTTCAAAACGAAAAACCGTCATTTGTCTAATAAATTAAAGCTTTATTTTTTCCACATATCAAATATTTATGTAAAATCATCTGAAATATTAACCATATAATGGCTATGAGATATTATAGCTAGTCTGTGAATATACCTTCTGTACTGTATAGAATAAAACAGTGTTCCATCCAGCAATGAAAATGTTGCCCTGGCTACAGCATTGGTTCTCACATCAATAAGACTACCCGTCATCATTGCAACATAAACTGTATTAACAACACAATAAAAATGGAAGAAATTAATCAAGCAGAGCAAATAAAAAGGAACAACAAAAAGTTCTAATGCCAGGACTAAAAGTGGATTAAAATGAATTGAACACTGTCACATTGAGATGACCAACAACAAACTACAAACTGGAAATATATCACAGTTAGAGGAACTACAAACCTTCTCCTTTTGAATGAGTGTCTGGAATATCATCTGCGATACCTGTTGGTCTGTCTCTACTTGGCTTATAACCCTCTTCAGGTTCTGCACTTCCCTTGACACCTGCAAATATTTCAAAAATAATTACATAGGTCAATTTCTAGTAACTCTAGTTTTAAAACAATATACATGAAAGGTGTGTGAGACTAAAGTAGTTCCAGAGAACTCCAATAAATGGTTGGTGATTCTCATGGAAAGACAAATTGCTTCCATTATCCCAGTGCACTACGCAACTGAAAGGGAGTTGGGTTGAAAAGCAGTTGACTCGTGTACTTCTACCGTGTTGAGGGTGGTTGTTGGAACGTCTTGAAGCACAGTTTAGTGGTGAGAAGTGCAACTGATATAGAGCATGATTGACCCATAGGGGTCCAACCTGCTTCTATATTGATGTCTTGTTTTAACTGCGATTTGACAACTGTACACATCAGCAAAGGAATGTGAACATTGTTGGTAAGATTTGTTGAAACAGTCCCATCTGTAACTGCAGGTATTAGCTAAGAGAGGACCTCTGAGTGATCTGCAGACCGATATGAACATTTCGACAAAGTCAGTCTAATTATAGACATACAATCATCAGTTGCAACTTGCAAGCCGTCTCATATTCATGTCATGTCTAAAATAGATCGGTTGCTGTCGAGTTTAGTTATCCTGTCAGAATTGTTGCCTCTTTGCTCCATCATAGACGTCGTGGTCTGAGGCTAATCATAATCCATCTAACACGAGCCTGTAATACCGCACATTTTCAAGTGACTTTGACACATTACGCCCGCGGTTACAAATACAATGTAGAGAACTAAAGATCTGTGTAGTAACACTCTCCATCTATATATAAACATATCATAAGTACAATGTTTCAACTGTATGCAATTCTTTTCATATTTAAATCTCAAGCATTTCATCCAAACCATTTTGTGTGTGTAATGTCCAGCCTGGCCACATTTGCTAACAACACGCAGTCCCATTAACCGCAGAAGATGGAATTTTACAGTTCTATTTTGGACAAAAGAAACCAATTGTTGGGATTTTCCTTCCTACATAAATGATCTAAGTTCCGTTGGTTTGTCCTTGTACACAGACAGGAACGGGAATAGCAATGGCACAACCTCACGTCCACTGTGGTGGCATACCAATCACGGCTTGGGACTATTTGTGTCTCGCAGGGACGCCCCTCAAAATGATGTCTACAACAGAGTCAGTAACTTATAAGTTCAATTCCAAAAACACAGCACAGAATCAAGTACCTGCCCTGCCTAGAAGTCACACTGTTAACCGAAAAACAATTCAGATCCAATATTGGTTGCACGCGTGGTGCTATTTTTAAACATCAAATACGTTGGTGGAAACTTTTTTTTTAATAGTAGAACTATGCAATGACGTCGTGCTGATCTCACGGTGAATGAGATTAGGCAACTCTGGTTTCTTTTGGTTTAAAAAAGACAAACTAAAAACGTTTAATTTGAAAATGCGTGTGTTTGAAACTTTGAATGCATATCTCACGGTAGTGCAGAATGTAATGAAGTATATCAATGTATTTTCAGATCATCATCCCCAAATTCCACAAGAATAAACTCAGTAATCTGTCAGATTTTGGAAGGACCTATAACAGTATCTATAAAATAATGTTCTTATGAGAGATTTCGTCCCAGGCTTTTCAAGGCCAGTGATTTGGTGAGTTCCGTTTTAATAAAGTGCCATAGCTAGATGCGTTGAGCTGAAACTAGCAGGCCTCATGGCATAACCATTATACTCTGTATGTCACAGCCTTCGCAAAATGCAGTGGAAACAAGTGAAAGTTCAACTGCATCTGAACTTACCTCGCTGCATTGCTCCTCTGGGTATCGTTGAAAATGACATTGAGAAGCCAAAGAAGGAAAAAAGCATATGCTTCAAACAAATCCATAAATTATATGAAGGATGCAGTTTGATTTTTTTATTAAAAACTATTGCTTAGGCCAACACGAATCTATTTTGGAGCCCTTTCCTTTTTATTTCATTTATGCTGTGTACGAAAACTGCCTTAATATGGTGAGTGTGTTTGGCGTTGACTGGGGACTGGGGAGTCATCACTAGCATGAGTAAAAGGAGAAATTCAAATGTATTGGGAAAATGAGTCATTACGGAAAGTGATTTCAACAAATGCCATACACCCCATCGCCAAGAGAATATGAAAGCAAGTTCAGGTGCATGATTAATGAAGTGTTGATTGAACTTACTGTGCTGTGGGCATGACTTGCAACATTCACCATCTAGAAGCACGGGTTCCACATCAATAGGACACTGTGGTTCCTCGCAGTCCTTCTTGATATCTCGGCAACTTACTCGTCCAGTAAGTGTTCCATCTTTAGCAATCTAATATTAACACAAACATTTGAATAAACAGTACGTATAAGTATAGGTTTTTCGTCGCGAAATGCTGGGTGCTAAATTATTTGTCTAAAAAAACTCAATTTTTTATATACAATTTTTTTAGCACAAGCAATGATAGACATGTTGAGTTTCATAACAATACAGATGTATTTAACTTCATATGAGTTTTGATTACACTAAACCTTTACAGTGGATCATTGTGAAGGGAAAGAGGTTCAGGACGCAAGGATCAAGTAAGATGGGAGCTGAACAAGATTTGTACCGCTCGTTCACACGGCCGGAGGAACATGTTTAAGAGGCAGAGCCACTGAATCAATATACATGTAAGCGGGCTCCATTCACTCCTTTCCCCTTGCATGGCCGACTGGCCGTAGGCTACATACTTATTTCTAATGTCCCACGATTTTGTGCCTTTCCCATAAACAGAATTGCTTTTTCGTAAAACGCTATGTCCCATCATGCATGCCACCGTTCGCAATAAGAAATCGGGTTGACATAAGGGGGCCGTAATTTGGAGACTGTAGAGGAGTATTTGGTATGATGTGAGGTCAGTCAGACAGACCCTTCAATGTGGTTTATATCTTTGCTGTATTTAGAGCCAACTTGGCAGTTTGAGATAACCTGATGGTATGTGCAGGCAGCTATGGCTTAATACTGGGCTTGACAGACGGGATTTACAGACACACCCACAGGGACACACAGCCGACATACCAGCTAACTTGCCAAGCAATTATAATAATAATATTAGGAACTGAACAAATACAATTCTTGCAGTACTATAGGCTATTCGATGAAGTTTGAAAATTTACTTTGTGATCATCATGAAGCTTTTATTTGAGTAACTTAAGTTTACAAATTTGGCGAATTGGAATTTGGGTCACTATGAAGAACGAAGGTATATTAGCATCAACAGAACTGCCCATTCATTCACCATTTAATAACTAAACAATTCGTTACGAATTCACTAGTCGGGAGTTTCGATGTGCCACCTTTTTATTTTTCATAATCTAGCTCAAACTTGGCGACGAACAATGATTTTGAGATTCTACAAATCGTTTTGAGATTCCCGAAATTCCGATGGACAGTTCAGAAATCAGACGATGGTAATTAACACAATGAATCACCCCTTACACGTCATTCCAAATGCTGTACATTTGCTTTAATCACCATGTCCTTTTCACAAAAGTAGGTAGTAGGCCTACTGTTTACATCTTTCATCCAATTGGCATTAGCCTTTCCATGACAAACAGCTGCAGCTCAATGCGAATAATATGTGATGATGGCAGACGCACGTGGTGGTCGGGGAGCAATAGACAAGCAGGATGAGATATACAACCTGCATGTATGAAGTAAATATACTTAGGAAGTATCCGTGACGTTTATCGACCGTCAACGTCAAAAGGTAGGGTGCATTGACTACAAAACCGATTGAAACAACTTTTGGAATGTCTTCCACTTGAACCACTGTGTCCGTAATGCACGTCCCAGCTTAAAGGTCCAGCAGTCTATACTCTATTCAGTCGATGCAATGGCATTATGGATACGGTACAAATACAAAACAATATTTCAAATTTCACTGAGCATTTTTCGGCCGTAAGTTGAATTTGTCCAAGCTGAGATGGACGGATACATAATTATAAGGAAATGATAATTTATTTTGAATCAGCCAATGACAGATCACATTCAATGCCCGGGTGAAAATCGGTGCCGATAAAATCAAGTTATAACGCCGCCAAGCCCACTGTCAAATAACGAACACGGCACCTTAAGTTGTTTTCTACGGCAGCAGAAGCAAACTTTCAGACAAGAAAAGTGAAGTCAGTTACTATAATATATACATGAAGATTACAACTTGAAAAGCACGCATGGATTATTTAAGAGGTTCCAAATTTGCAAACGCGATGACAAGGAAAGATAACTGGAAGGGAACTATCCATACGATGCAACACGGTCCACTCAGGGTGGAATTCGTTCCCAAAACATTCAATTTCATACAAATCTGTCAAACGTCTATACTTGTCTTTCCCTCGGAAGTGCATTTTTAATAAGATATAACTTATTGCACAATCTACCCCCCCCCGGGGATGCTAAGCTACGGAGAAGCTTAACAAACTCAGTCATCCAAGCGCAAAGCCGCATCCAGAAACCATGGAGGTAGATACTAGATACAAACATGCTATAGCAGCACAGTCGGGCCCGAGCGCGACACCAAACGGCTAGCTACACTGCAAGTGACTGTTTTGTCTGTGAAAAGACAGCAGAAAGGGCCAGACGAGAGGTAACAAGAGATATGTATTCGTTTCTCGGTCATAGGTTTATCCGTACACTGTACATTAAACTTTTACTTAACCAACATAATGTCCGATAAACACCCAGATCCCTAACCTTATACCACTGCCTCTAGGCATTGAGAGGTGCAGAAAAACATGAGCTATAATTGACAATCTCAAATGGTCAATTTGTCTGCTGATTTGCCCCAATTTTTGTCAGGACTGAGACTATCTGCAACAGGTGTTCTTCAAAATAGGAAGCCATGGATAAGAATGTGGACAATTTAATTTCGAATCAAGAAGTTATGGACAAAATAATTGATTCCTTAATTTGTTTATTCCGTTCCAATAATCTACGATCATTTACTTATATTATTTTCGTGATGGCATTAACCCCGGAGAAAGAAGAGACAGAAACAGAGAATTGTACTCCTTACACCGAGACATTCCTTATTGAATTGCATGTGAATAGTCAGTTTAACCACCAGACGAACACACAGTCACTACCGGTTTGTATTTTACTTGGCACACTATCACTTCACCTTTGGGAATAACAGACAAACCATAAGTGTGTAAAGATGACTAAGTACAGAACATGACAACACGGTCTGTCCTGCATGATCATGACCCCTTCCCACGACACATGACTTGTAGAGTTATTCTGACCGGGCATACCGACAGGTAGACCGCCTGGTACGGCTTCAGGCACACTAGGGGTTCAGATATGACACCACAGTGAACTACAGCTGCCTTGCATTTCACAAACACGTACCAGTTCATTGGAATGCAATTTATGTCCAATAATACTTCAAGATATACGCTTAATTATATCTGAATAGATTAATATTATTTCATTAATAAATATCACACTCAATAATTATGAAAGATATTTTTGTAAGACAAATGGTGGGAGTCGATCCTCAGCATAAGAATGCCTGTCCCATTTGCCTCTAATCGGCGTTAACCTGTGATTATGGTTGATTTAGTATTATCAAATCAGACAATAATTGCGATTTGCGCGTGATTATAGAGATATGAAGTTCGTTTTATTATGGGTTAATTATATACATGTAGGCATATACCGGTATTCTATACGACATACCGGCCCAAGGCCTTTAACATGCAGTGCCTGATACATTAAGCTAGAGTTCTTGGGTTCAAAGTCTTCATTTAGTCCTGAATGTTGTTTAGTCAATGATGTTCCCACGATTGTTCTGAATGTATTCGAGGAAGCCAATTCATGCTTCAAATGCGATGAAGTACAAGGCGAGGTGGCTTAATTGACACTTAGTTCATTATGTATCACACCATAATGATATGCACGTCGCTGACGTTACACGATACAATATCAAACCGGTCTACGTCTCCCAAACCTGCAGAAAAACCTGATATCACTGAAGTTACTCATCTATTACTGAATTTAATCTGTAGAACATTTTAACCACATTTTTTTAATGACACATTTAATCCAATAATCGACAAAACTTGATCGAACTCTGTGCATATGACGCGACATTTCATGCCAGTCTTACAGATTACAAATTGTGGGGAAACCAAGAAAACCGATAGAAAGCTCTTATACTGAAATATTTGACTTGCTTGATTTGAAAGGGTAGAAGGCAAAGGAGCTACAATAATGTTTTTACTTTGCGGATGCAGTTTGAATTTGGTGCACGCGATCGACAAGGTTACTGGCATCAGGTTGCGGTCACACAGCAGGGCTGCCGAGGAGACGTGGGTATTTTGACAGCACACGATTAATATGAAAGCCTTGGACACAGCGTCCGTGCTCACAATCTATAATGAGTGTACCGTATGTTACCGAAGGAACTGGATTCATTGCACGAGCGCAGCTTTTGCAGGTGACTATACGCAAGCAGCTGGAGTATCCATGAACCATGAAATATACTTTGACATCATTTCAAATCATTGATTTATGGATGCATATTGTAAATACAAAGTCCGTCTTAGCACTTTTTGACGCTACTGTCCTAGGCATAATACTAAGGGCAGTCCATGTCCAAAAGTTGCAAACGGAAACATTTATGCCAACCAGAAGGAGACGGGCTAGGCCTACAAATGACAAACAAGAATACACCATGGTCCCATTCCTGTCAAATATACAAAGCCATTAGCAAAGCGCAATCCACAGCCATATAATTCATGTAGCTCATTGGGGATAACTCGAATAATTTCCGCTGAGTTGATCAGTAAAGCACAATCGTAAACCTGTCAGATCCGTAGCCATAACTCATTGTCAACAAAAGTGTTTCCAGAGCAAGCGCTGATGTGGTTTCATTTCGAAGTCTGGGTAATAATACTACAGAGAAACATGCTAGTTGCTGGGAGTTTCATTTGCACCTCGCTCGGTTTCTCACAGTCACAGAGACCTACCGTGAATTCAAGCAAGAGAATTTCACAATACGCGCCAGACTAGTCTGTGACGGACCGTTATTGTATCTTGTCGAATCACAAATATATATAACACCGGTAATGTAGGAAAGTGAAATAACATAAGTTATGTTTACGCTACGTTTGAAGCAAACGGCCCGTAACATCATTTTCAGTGGCTAAATAATGAACTGAAAGTGAAAACTGTAGGCCTACAACATGAATTTGAGAGAATGTTGGCTCAAAGGAATATATACTTAGGTTTTTGTCAAAGAAATACAGATTCATGGGAAATAATTTAAATCAAGGAAGATACAGTAACAGTCATCTGTGAAAATTTCAGTCCCATACGGTGCCCGGCCGCTTTTTGAGAAAACAATGAAAAACGGCCACAGTGTTTCTTAAGTCTTTTTTCTTTTAGTTTCTGATCTTTAAAAGATCAAAAATAATTTTGATCACTGGTTTTACTCTTTTTCTGGATAAATACAGCATTTCAGGCAGAAATATATGTTTCTACCATCACCATTTTATACCCTGTACGTTATAGGTAAATCTGTGAAGTTTTCTGTTTCGGTATGCTTCAAAAGTATGATAGTACCTTTAAATGTACCGGCAAGATCAAACCTCCTGTGAATAGATTTAACCATACCGTTGTTTTTCCCCGATGTTTTCTCAAAAAGTGGGCACCGTATGGGACTGGGCATTTCACACATGACTGTTACTGTATCTGTCTTGATATTACTATCCACGAATCTGCATTTTCTTTGACAAAACCAAAGTATGAAATTATCTTCAAGAAAGAAGGGTCCTATACAGCCAATATTGTCTAAATTGGTTCGTATTTTGTTTAATGTTATTGTGAAATAAATGCAGACCGTGAATAAGTTACAATTCAAAAGTGTTTTGGACACAACATTTGAGAATATGATCACCTGGGCCTATATAAGAACAATGACACCACAGAAATACATTCCCTTCACTGAGTCATGTTAGTTGGTTGATTCGAGTTATAATAATGCTGGTTCATGCGGCATATATAAGCCTACTCACCGGTAAGCATTCACAATCCATGCAAGCCATTTCACCAAAACCAAGATCAGGGTGCCAATGAGCGTCTAGATCGTAGAAGACATCATCAAATATACAACCTGTTGATAGCAATAACACACTTCGTTAAACATTTGTGTTGATTCATGTTGTGCACCAATAATTCAACTGTGATTTATGTTAACATAGGATTAAATACGATATAACAATATCAAGTTGGTTTGTCTCAAGACTTAAATGTAGTAGGTCCTATAAATATCAAGCCGTTCATCTTAAATGAGGTGTGGTTCCAAAGAGAGCAAGGAAAACACGTTCACCTCATACCGAAGTGGAACACTTGGACTCCCAAGGGTGAGTAGTCGGAGTCAGTATTTCCTGTAAGAGGGATTGTACGTAGCAGGGTTCTTGGATCATGACAGGCCAATCATCAAGGTAAATACAGCAGAGGAAGAAGTATAATTTAAACCAGAACATGTTCGCCTCCCAAAACATACTATCACCTAACATTCAAATCACGTCTCAACAATTCCATGCATCAATTTCAGACACTCATAAGATTATTCCCCAAACTCATATGTGGAAGATTTATGATCGCTCAACCGATGTTAAGCTTATTCCTTCTTGAGAAGTCGACACGAATCGACGACATCAGATGGAAAATTCACCGGCGAGAATCCGATCAGCTCCACGTTTTTATTGTCCCTTCATCAACTTGAACCCAGTCGAAAAACACAACTGATACTACTGGAATGCTGCAGGGTCATAGCCAAATTGATCACAAATTAAAACCCACCAAGAGTGATGTAAATAATAAAAACATTTCCATGTTGGAATAACAACTGCGGTGGCATTAACTATTCTACATTATTTAGACATAACTTCCAACAATAAGCGTTGATGTTAGACGTTCTTAATACATCAAACATTAAGAACGACCCAAGGACTTTAGGTGAACTTTATTCTGAATGTCTGATCAGAAAAACTGGGTCACCCGTCATGGTGCTTTTGTTAAGCTGCCATTAGTTCTCGACCGGAAATTTTCGAAAAACGGACACCTTTATCTTTTCAAATGAGAGGGTTAAGGTCCCATTGCATAATCAACGAAGTGAAGTAAGACTGTCCACATCGCCATCTCTCCAGTTCTTTAATTAGTTTTTATATTAGATAATGAATTAAATTTCATGATGGAGCCTACTTCATATAAGCAGTATTCATCTCAGATCGATGTCACCAATTTCATTTCCTTACATTGAAGTTCACCAAAGGACGCTACAGGACCTGGTCCTGATGACATTGAGTGAGATTGTAGGTTTTGTGATCTACATTGGAAACCGAGAAACCATCTGCCGAAGTTTCCTTCAATTTGAAATCTCTCAGTCAACTGCATGAATCACAGCCGCTAGCTAGCCTGGCGTCCATGAGCAAGCCTCAAATGAATGTTACCATGAAGACTTTTCCCATGTGATCACACGGGATCCGCCGCTCCGCACAGTCAAATTAAAGGGGATATTTATATTCATACAGAATCTAGTCATGTAAAATGAATATGGATTTGAGAATGCTGATTACCACAATACTATCATTGTAAACCTATAATTGAGGATAACTATCTATAGTGGTCTCTTATAGTAAGGCATCTTTGCTTTAATACCAGTCCAAAACTCATTTAACACAAGATATTGCGGTATGAAATGCTGATATTTCTACATAATACAACCATCCTGTGGTAGAGGGAAATGACATAAAATATATTTCCTTTGTGGTGAAATGGATGTAATTATAACCCACTTCTGATTGGTTTAAAGGCAGTCATGCTCGAAATAACGTTTCAAATATGGCTATTAAAATGATTAGGCAATGGCAAACTGATCAGTTACAATGTGACTTTGAAACCTTTGACTTGTATTGGTATGTACACTATGTAGTTATCTAAGTACGAGGGAGTCAGTTTACACTGAACCTGCGTACAGAGTCCAATCGAAAAACCCATGCCTGTTTACCACCGCATATGCATGCACATGTTCTCTCGATCTAAATGTATCATTCATATTTGCATTAGACAGAATGGACATGATATTAATTATTACCATGAGTCCATACCAGACTAACATTACAAAGAAAAAATCACAGGAATCTACGTCGATGTTCGGAAAATGTTTATTTAGACATATTGGAACACATGGCTGTCTAAAAGAGTGCGCGTTTTTCTTGGCCTACCATTAATCATGGAAACAAAACAAAATGTCTAAGTCTGGTAAACTCCAGCAGCATTATGGCAAGAGGGTCAACTAGGGGCATAAACAGTGTTTATGTGAATTGCATGGTGTCATCGTACCAGACTCCACAAAATATATATCAATATATTTCTAACAATATATACATCGATATATCAATTTCTCTTTCTCTCACACTATCTATACATCTTTATCTGATATCTATATATCTTTATGCACACACAATCATGTATACATATCAAACCTTGTAAAGTGGCGACACATATATTACTTGTACAAGTATTCAATATATCATACCTCAAGTAAAATACTTTATGACTATCTATATAATTTGACGTACCTGGGATTCCCCTTGAGTGTGGAGTATCTGGCTCTGCTCGGATGGGTATCTGAGGTTGTCCCTTTCTCCCGGCTGAGGCAAGATGAACCAGAGACAAAACCAAGCAAAGTATGATCACGCCCATGAATGGGCGTACTGAGCTAGTTCTTCTTCTCATTTTATGATGACATGCGATGGTAGTGCACATTAAAAAGAAAAGTTGACAAGATACACGCGACAAAGTGACCGACAGTCTTGAGAAAAGAGCAAGACGATGAGTTCAAGGAGTCACGGGTACAAACTACACGTAAAAACAGATGCCAGTTGGGTCAGCACTCAGCAGGTAGCGGTAGAGTTGAACTGGTGCGTCTTCACTGATCGTGTCCTTCGGCGATTAGTCTGCTCACTCCTTCTGATAACTACTTCACACCGCTCAGCACACACACCGTCTCAATGATGAGCTCAAGACTGAATGAATAGACTCGTGGGAGGGCGTTGCGCAGTAGATCAGTCGTGATCATTCAAGGAATTGGCCGATCACCGACTTGAGAAAAGTTCCTTAGGCGATACGAGCTATATACACACACACATGTATACAACAAGGATGGATGGATACCACGGGCACAAAGCGACATAACCAGTTGCATTAAACTTCTTATACAAAAACACTGTTAGCACACGGATTGACGGCCAAGCTTTCCTGGCGGTAAAATCATCAGAATTTCTTGCCTTTTAAGTCCAAGCTTGAAAAAAAGCCCCACTCAATAAGCAGACAACCTTCTGGACTCGTTGCTCGAAGGCGAATCACACACACTCAGGCTGGTTGAAAGTAGGCCTTCACTCAGAAGGAGAGGTCGTGTAGAGTGTGTCCCGATACTTCAAGAATGAATACAACCTATGTACACGCAGTTTTATAGCGTGGTTCACTTCGAAGGAAAAGTGCGGAATGAATGGCCCTGGAACGAGCACAACCTACATAAAACAAAACGAGACGTTAGTGGCTATAAATTATGCTAAACGAGCTCCGACGTACGTGTGCTGCGTCCGGGACAATCATGACGTAGCTGTCTTTCAGACGACGTCGGTATTGAATCGGCAGGAGAATAATTTAGTTTGTCTGACAAATCCGAGAGTGGTGACTAGTATAATAAGCGATAATCGGCGGGCGATTTAAGCCTGAGCCGTTTAGAATTGGTTTTATTAGGAATGCGGCTGATCTCCGTAAGTGTTAGCCTGCCATTAAACTGATTGTCCCATAGGCTTTGTTCACGATCATCTTTTATCTTGGCGAATTGAAGTAGCTATTTCTATGTGTAGTGTATAAAGCTGCACAGTACTGTCAACTTGTCAGACGACTAGATAGCCAGAATAAAAGATGGGTGCGTTGTGTTGTCACGTATGCTGTTACCAAACTACTGACATGTAGGCAATACTACAATGAGGGCTGGTATATTACAGCTTACCAACACCCGGGCCCTTTCCACACCCGTTCCCCTTTTAAAGGTAATTTAGTAGGCCTATACATTGCCAATTTGCCACAACTCCACTGTATTTTTCTGTAAGGTCTCATGTATTGCGAGTATGTTTTAAATGTGAAGATGTACGCTCCTTTTTGCCGATGTCCACATCGAGGAAGGTAATGAATAGTTATCGAGGTTAGAAGTACAAAATAAAACTCTGGAATTACACTGTATTTCCTCATTATTCGAAGTCAACTATTTAAATGACTGCATGGGTTATGGAGATGTTAGAACATACCTATTGAAGATCGGTATTTATCTGAACTATATACTGTAACCATTTACTATAATTATAGTATACATTTTTAAACTATTACCGAAAAGACCGCATGCTCCAACCAATCACGAGCGCAGTAAAATCAATCCGTTATTGCTACTAAAAGAAACTGGAAAAGGTGCTATTTTCATATATTACAGGTAATGCTGTCAATGGGAGACTTTTGAGACGTCGACTGAAGTCTCTTTTTGCTATCTCTGAGCATGCGCAGGCAATTGTGAGCATGCGCGCGTTGTTGTGCGCGTGTGCGCGCGTGCGCTGTTGACTTGAAGACCAATGTTCCAAAGTCTCCCATTAGAAACTGCTTCCAAATACATGTAGGCTCATGAAAAGCATCAGCTGATTTCAATGTCAACAGACGAGCTTATAGGCCTGCATGCCCACCCAGCTCATTCAAACAAGAAAAGAAAGAAAGACAAAGTCATTTTCCCCCCAAATTAAACCATAGGTTTGATTTCATGTTATTGGAATTCAGTGTTTACATTCAATTTAGTATGCACTTGGATTGCAGAAAGTTATTTAAATTCTTCTCGTTTGAATATTTTCACCTTTTTAACGTTTGCCATTGATTAGTACAAAGACAAATTATATAGGCCTATATATCTCGCTTTTTCAGTTAATACATTTTGTAACACTACAAGATGCAGAATTTGAAGTGTTACATGCACGTATACCGTATAGAAAGTATTTGTGGGCAGTGTGGGGAATTACAGTTTAAACGAGAGTGTAAATGTCAATCAAGTTGTGGTAACAATCCAGCATTGCGTAAAATAATGCGTGTCGATGAGTAGAGGCCATTAACAGATCATGAAAAGAACACGAATCATTTTTGAGAGGGAAGTGGACGTAAACTGAGATAAAGAGCGAGAGGGTGACGTCATGTTGGTGCTACAAGAAAACAAAAATGGTCTGTGCATGGTGCTGACATTATTGCAAAGCAGTGGATGTATGGATCAGATGACAGAAATGTCAGATGATTGACTGATGGCTTTATACATGAGATGATTTATCTTTATAGTCACTGGTCCTAACTAATTCTGTCCTTGGGTAGAAGGCGTAGTTGTATGCGTATTTGACAGCTGGAATTATTATTCGTTGTTGTGAGAGATGTGTAACATCAGGCTGAAGACGCTGTGAATATGTCATATTGGGAAGTTTGGAGTGTGAGACGGTACGCCAATCGCACGGTGTGAATGATCCTCGTATTTTAATTGTTTTACCATGGAGTATATGGTTAGAATAGATGACCCTTGCTGTATTCCTTTGGTAGTTATGACAGGTCTATTGTGGTGTTACTTTAGATGATATTAGTTAATAGTAACACACGTGGTTTAATTTATTTAGCCATATCAGACGGTGCATGATGGTAGCATGGTGATGAATAGTAACATTGCAAGTAGTGCTCCTAATGGATTGTGACATCGCTGTTAGTGTGTATCACCAATACATGATATAACCACAGTAACCGTAAAGTAACCCATTTCACTGGCCGCAAACACAGTAAAAAGTAAACACACCTATGCAGTTTTCGAGTGGATACTTATCATTCGTAGCCCAACCTCAATGACAACAACACAATATTTCTATTATCAAAATCTATATTCTTTTTCAAGTAGAACAAAAACAAGGCACAATTGATGAAAAACGCGGTGCTCTTCCTAATGTTTTACTGCCAATAACAACAAACCCAAGTCATAGGGCTCGGTAATGTACGTTTAAATACTGGCGCCGTGTGAATAATAGGCCTATCTTTATAATAACCAAACATCATTAACTCATGCATGATATAAAAATGACTTACTTATGGCACGGTCCATGGGCCATGGATGTCGCTAAATGAGAGAAGATGAAATCTTGATAAGACATTTCTGGCAAACGGATGTGCAAAACCTGGTGGTATCTTGCAACCATGGCAACCACATGTTACTGAAGTATAGAATCCACCAAGTCGTTGTCAGTCACACCTGTCGAATCATTCTTTTACATCCCAAACCTAACAGTCCTCCGTTGATTTATGTTACATGCGATGTATCAACAGATAAAGGTTCAATGCTGGCTTGCTACTGAATGACACGTAGGCATTATCAAATACATGTTTGAACGAGATTTATCCACCGAATTCACAAGCGAAAAAAAATAACCTTGAAAATGAAGAGTGAAGACAGTGTAAAATCAAAGGGTATGGGCATCACTATACAGTCCAAACACTATGCCAACAGTATGTCTGGAAACACACTACAGGTATAATTCACGATTTAATTAAGTATAGGAGAGAAAACACTGCAGCATGTACACCGTCTGATATACTGCATAGCAATGTGTGAATCCACAGGGGTTAATCATGTGTATAGTTCATGCCGTCAAAAGTGTATCAGGGAGGGTTGTTTGGCATACCAAAACATTGATTGCAAATACACAAAGCATTATTGTAACAATTAGATTAAAATATTATCCAACACAATGAGGTGTGCAGTCTGAAATGTGGGGTCAAATATTTGTCAGACTGTAGACTAGATAATAATGTTGATTTGTTAAAATTGAACTATGAAATAGATACTGCGAAGATACCAACGTGCTGAAGGTCGCGCCGACCGTGTGGCTTAATCCATAGAGTCAGGATCAGTTATACATCAAACTTATTCGCAGCACAAGCCGAATAGTTGCGATGTGCGGATTGTTTTGACTACTCGTAAGACAGGTAATTTAACAATGAACATTTTCATTAAATCCATGCTTGCTTTTCAGAGTTCACTCTCAGTGTAAAAGTGTTATTTTAAGCTTTGTGACAACACACAATTATAGTCAGTTTACGGTATGTACATGTATAGCCATGTGAATAACTTGTCTGAGAAGAGTGGTGGTTGGAATAAACTGGAGGTCTGAATTCGACATGATTGTTGGCCTGTATTATTTGGCTGTCATTAGGAACAGGAACTGACTGGAAAGTGGTACCACCTCTTTGCAGGAAAGTCAGTCACAGTTCTTCAAATAGGGCCCTACTACTTTATTGAAAAAGGCTATTTATAAATTATAAACGAGGCCAGCATTTCGAATCAAGCGAGGGCAGAATATTGCAAGTATAGGTCTCCCCGCACATTTTAAACCCTTTTTCATTCAATTTTCAAAGCGGTAAACTTCAATTTCGTCTCGAAGATTCATAACCTTGCATATTGGTTAAATTTCGTCTTTGCGGTTGCCCATTTTGACACTTTGACCAACCAATTTGATATATTTGCCATTTTGATCATAGACAATTCAATGTCGACGCGTCCACCGTAGTTGCCAAACGAACTATTGACGAAGCAATTTCATCATTTTGTTATCAAATTATGATACATTATTTTCATTTAAATTCGTCACATGATTATAATTATGCCGTCCTTCATTTACGTTTCAGTCTTTTAATTTTCACTTAAAACATTATATACTTTTTTAGTGTCGGAGGAATTGTTTTGTCTGACGCAGAAATATACCCGAAATAAGAATTTACCATGTATGATTTACTTTTCAAAAATAACGTGTTAGCCTATTTTAATGTGTATATACATTCTGACAGTTCGGCAAATAAGGTTTTTAAAATTTGCATACCAGAAATAAGCAGGCCTATACTTCAAATCAAAAGAAAATGTATTCATATTTTCACATCTGTTTTTCGGAACAGTCCACACCATCACTTGGTTGTATCACTCAGGCCCGGTTTCCATTTGGAGCCATTTGCCTATACGTTACGAAGATTTCTGATGTTCGGAGTATAAAGTGGTTTAAGACGGTTCAGAATCATGAGAGCAAGTGAAAGAAACTATACCTGAAAGTGGCTCATACGGTGCAGGCCTATAAGTTTTTTGCACAAAGCTGTTTACAGTCAGATTGTCAGTTTAATTTGGACGACAAATTCTTGTAATCGCTTGACTAAAGACGAATTTGATCATTCAATATGTAGATGGAGATCAAGTGAGACAAATTCCAGTGACATCTGACGAAAACGAATGAAAACTGACGAAACCGATTGACCATTGATCAATTCGAATGACCAATGACTAAATTCATTGTATATAGCATTTGCACATTCCGGGACGAAATCGAAGTGAAGTGCTTAGGAAATTGAATGAAAACAGTTTTAAACTGTGCGGGGAGCCTATAATAAATGGGATCATATAGGAAAAACATTGCCAAAGGTCCGGGTTTGTTGAATGTTCAGTATAATGTTATACCACAAAATCCAATTCCCACAAAAGCCCCTTTTTAACCCAAAAACAAAAACTGTGTGATTTGTTGAAATGGGAAAGATAACGTAGCATACTTTCCGTGGAAAATAAGCCATGTTGCCTATATTAGTGATTACCTGTTTACTCAGTTATGCTGCAGGTGGCCAGTCAAGTATCATGTCATAAATAGGATCACATTTCCATCTAATTAGTTAATTAACTGGCGTGTAATCCTCATGATTGATGGGCTGAAGTACCAAGCAACGTCTAGTTTATAGTGACAGAATGTACAGTACATCTTTTCAAATATAACAAGAACAGTGTCACTAAACCAGTACTTGGCTGGGTGCGCTCTTGTACAAGGGTACCGGACATTGTAGGCTTTACAGTTTTCCTCGTTAAGTGAAAACCGAATGATCAAGGCTTACGGAAATTGGAAATCCCTTCCACTTTGTTTAAAAAAGAAAGACCTTTTTAAGGCGGCTTATACAAATCACACAAAGGTTGCCCGCTAAAGAAGCTCTTATTTGTTGGGTTTCTGTTGCTCCACCTTGCAGCTAAAAGGTATTCAGACAACCAAAAGTAGCCACTTGTCGCAAGCTTTGCGATTTCCCGTGGCTTTAAGAGAGAGGCTTAAAACCTCCAGGAAGAGGAGTGAACAAGAAATCATCTCTTGGTATGATGATTCCATCTATTGTGTCTGTAATGTATGGGCGGTATGCAGTGTGCAATGGAGACTTCAAATTGTATATTCAGTGACAGGTTTCTACAAGAGAAAACCCAACCAACAATGAACGTGTTTCACTCAAGTAACACACTCACAGTGGTATCTGTTTTGTTTTCTTATCCTTTGATCTCACTGCTTTCCACGATGATTATGTGAGTTTAAACCGTGTTTAGAACAAGAACAAGACTTAAAAGGAAGACTTTAGGCCTAGTACATTCCCTTTAAAGAGAATACATCACGAATGAGGTATATACAGATAAAAGATGTGCAGCATGAACGGAAAGAATTGTAGTGTGTTATATTGGATATACAGTTTCACATAAGCTAAATGCAATAAACAGGTGTGACTTTGAACAAAAAAACAACCCATGTGCAACAACATTAATAGAGGGAGGGGCCGGCGATGGGAGAAAAGGAGAGGAGTGGTAGGTGGGGGTAGCCGGCTTCTCTGCTGTGGGTTATCATGCGTGCCCACAGCCGGCGAGTCCCCAGAGGGACAACCCACGCAACGGCGATCCTGTGAGGGCAGTTTATGTCTGTAGATCATTTAATAAGCCGAATGAATTCAAGATGAATAGAATGATTTGGAGAAATTACAAGATCATTTATTCAAGAAATATTACACAATAGTCAGCAAGAACATGAACAAAAACAAGAACGAAAACACAATAATACCCGTACCCTATATAGTCTGGATTCTGTTAATGAAAGTAAAAAGTGTGATTGTGCGTCTGAACGACCCTTAAATATCTTACAATATAAATATATATAAATCGCCCAGGGAATGACGTAGTTAAATAAACAGTAAAGTTGTTAGAAACTGATAATAAGAAACCTGTATATGTAGATGATAATTGATTTGACGTTGATTGACTGTGTGTCATATCAATTCACTATGCCTTGAGATCTGTATTACAACCTCTGAGTGCATAACTCACGTTATAAGACTTGTCAGTAATCAATGGTTGCATGAATATTGTCCATCGTCTGCTGCCAGTGAATATTTCCAGATCCACGTTTATCATCTTACCATAACAAATGATTTTGAGGGAAAACGTAGGGGGAGTTCAAGGAATTTAGGTATTTAGATAGGTGTAATGTTAGACATGCATGTTTCCCCCCAGGGTAGTTTGCATTGATTTTAATTTGAAAGATTTCTTTGGTGCCAGGATCTGGTATAATTATTTTCAAACAGTATACTTCTGTACCCTATCGTCTATTTATTATGATTGCATATGGGAGATTATGTATTAGGCATTAAGCATGCTTTGGATTGTATAAACTGGTAAACCTTTTCCATTTCCATCACTGCCTCCACGCTGACTGACCGTATTTCTTTATTTTTGTACACCTGCAATCGCGTAAGTGCGTTGACTTGATACAGACAAGGTACGGTATGTACCGTAAATACATAAATGATGTGTAGTATAAACAAAATAAATTGGCTCTTGCAGACGATTTTTCACACTTACGTGTTGACAGGCTGTTTATACCTGAATGAGTCCTTGACGTGCAACGAATATAACTTGCACGGTACCAGCACGCATGTGCATTCTATAGCACTACACATACGGTGCAACTACATCTAAAGAGTGTTTCGCCATTATTCATCCATGTTTGATTATGTTGTTGAAATTGTATACATGATGTAGCCTGTCATTGTTCTTATAGTACATTCACTTCTTGGCATGAATCCACAGTATTTGAGGCAGCTGTGTCGGAGTATTAATTATATGAAATATGCAGCAACAAGTGTTTTGTCATCGCTCAAGAAAATCATGAAATACGCACAGTATACGCATGCAATACTTGCTTTTATGGAGACAAATCTTCCCCAGTTATTGTGCCCAACCATTAGACTCGGGCGAGCGGATTTGAAGCGTGACTTCCATTAGAATCACAGTATTAAGTAGCCATACTACTGTCCAAGCGAATGTATATAATCTGCGGATGAGATTCCAGACCTACTTGCGAAATTCTAGCTCTGTCAGCAGTGAAGAAGAATGTTCATCTCCTGAGCTGGTAGGTCTATAGTTTGCGTCCGTTCGATCATTCAACCTGGTATGATGCCCGAGGGCGGCTCTTCCTCAGCAGGGTCTATAGCCCATTCCTGTCACTTACAACTGTAGCGTATACTGTATAGAGAAGCCTTGGCAGACTACAGTGTACTGTTTGGAATCCATATGGAAAACCGTTTATTTCTGGTTCACTTCTTGGCCCCTAAATAGCTTTCCCGTTACTATGGAGATATCATGTAAACCAGACAGGTATCAATGGTATTCCTAGTTATGTCCACTATGAAAATACTTGACACACCCTACAACAAGAAACACACACTCAAAATCATCAATTGTTCCTGCCACTTCTCGACCAATCATCGGTGTTAACTAATAAAAAAAAATTTTTTGCTGACGTGCCAACAAATTCAGAAAGATTGCTTACTGAAATCACACTTACAGGATCACATTTTCAGTAATATACACATTATGTAAACAGTTGAATTTATAAAGTAAAGGGACTAATTTCTGATTGGCTACTTTACATTAGAAGAATGGGTGTGTGAACCTTAGGGCCTATGGGATTTTGCTTTTAGATTAGCTTTAGGCCTAATACTGGGGCTTTACAATGAGGTCAGCGAATCATGGTAACCGGTTGTATGACAATGATCATCCTGGAAAACCAGTAACTAAACACGTACTTTTTATGAACGCGGCCGAATCAATCTTGACCACCAGCAACTGAACGTCACGTAGTCATAAGCATTTCACTGACCGTGGACAAAATGATAGGGTTGAGCCGTTAGTTGCCTTGCAACCAAGAGAAAATTAATTGAACATTTGAATTACTAGTATCTACCGTTAAACATATCTTTCTGATATTTACTAACGTTTGATAAATTATCATCCTAATTCGTCAATGTGTCTTGGATGTGTATTCAATGGTTTCATATTTGTTTATGTATAATCAAATTTATTCCTCTTATTAGGCCTGTACACATGTAGTCCTATAAGGTAACACACTGCAGGTTTGTATACCGAAAGGCCTACCATGCATGGCCGAGGTAAATAAATGTGCCAACATTTGGGTGCATTTGCTCATAATTCAAGCTATGTTTGTAGTATAAAAGAACCTCTCGATCTCAGAGGTAAGATCTATTTGATATTATGCTGGTGTACTATGCCCTGTACGTGTGATGAGGAACTGACGTATCACTGTACTGCTTAAATAACTGATATTTCAGTTTCCGCTTTCTGGACAAGCAGCGCACAGTTGACTAAGCGGGACAGTCACGTTTAATTTAACTTACATTCCATGCTTTTGACAGCCTATAGAAATAAAAGAACACTTGATAAGCTGTTTTTAAGTTGTTCTTGGTTATTTATAGCAATTTATCCCCGGTTGCTTTTGACTGTCATTCAAGAGAGAAGAGATCTATTTGACAATGTGGAATGGAAGTCCCATGATTGGATTGGATAGCTGGCTTATAGTGGACAGCTTGTTACAAATCATGGTAAGGCTATACCCTGAACTCAAGATGCCCTATATTATAGGCAATGATCTGAAGGAGTCTACACATGAATTTAACGCACCGTCTGTTGCTACCCTTCCGTTTATTCGGCAATACATTATCACAATTATTATTGTTTCAAATTAGCATTTCTCCTTCACTGTGTCTGAGCGTGTATTAACTGTCATCAATTCCTATATTTTTCCCCTTACCAGTTATCTCTTTTGGAATTTTTTGTCTAGAGAGCATTTTCTTCGGTTCTTTTACTTATTTTCCCGCCAATTCTCATTCTCATCTACACTGGGCATAATGATATATTAGTGCCGTGACCAGAGTGCATGCCTTTGAGCATTACGGACATATCTCCATAAGAATACAATCAAGAAACTTTTCAATTTGATGGAAACATTAAGTGTCTCCTGATCTGATCTGAGTCATTGCAGTATGTTGCTCATGCCTCGTGTACAGTGGGTAAAACTGCAAGAATCATAACGGTGAGCTACAGCAATTACAGTGTTGCGAGACGGTACAATTTTCCTTTTGTTGCGGTCGGTCATTCAGTACGAGGCGTGAAATTTAGTAGTCTACCAACATGATTGTCTGACATTTAAGTTTGCCGCGCCATCTAACTCCATCTAGCCTATACTCATACTCTATTGTGTACATCATACAAGTAACAGGTTTACTTCATACAAGGTAATTAAGTTTCTTTATAGACAAGAACGTGTTAGACGCTGTTACTGGTTTTATTGTCACTGTGAAACTGTTACAACTTAATTCGATAATGATATGGATAAAGGGCGACCCTCTTCAATCTCTACACTGTCAGACTGCTAAATGTATCAACATCAACTCAACCATTAACAGTCTTACCTTATAACGGGCGTGCTAAAAGGCCCGTATACAATTTAATTAACATATTAACATCTCCGCGTTAAGACTCCGTGTCCCTTTAAAGTATGTCTGCCAGCAATATATAGTGGTGCTTACGGACGACGTATAACATCATTATTCCATTAATGCAACCAAGCGGCGGACAAATGTATTTGTTTCAAACCTCGCCTCCTAAATAAAGGTGAAAGAAACAGTACTCCCCACGTTACCGACTGTTAAGGCCCACTCTGACGCATGCGCCTAGGCCTCAATGCACTTAATATACAGACATTAACCTGTAGAAAAAATAACAAAGTTTTGTGACATTACAGTTCGGTGTCATATATACCTTGAATTGCCACAAATAATGATACATTATCTCAACAGTTAAATGAAAAATGATAATGTAGTATGAAGCAGAGGTCGAATAATGGGCCCACGCTACAGTAGATCAAGTTTCAAGACAAGCCTAAACGTGAGAATTGATTTGATTATTATTACAAATATTTATTATCAGCATCAACTTCAATAGGACGAGGTAATTATCGCTGCTACTGCAATTAATCTTGAACAGATGTCAAATGGCATAAATTGCTTACAGGCAATGTTCCGGTTTCTTATAGCATCCAATTAAATGCTCCTATACTACATGTAATTTACGCACGGAGTAATCTTTGGACTGGTCATGATGAGTGAATTACAATGCTAGGATGCGCTATACTGGCTCAAGAATCTCAAGTAATATTCAGTCTCCAAAAAGACGTTTACTTTCCCACGTATATCACGACTTATTGACATTGGTCATCAAGTCGTGGTTTAAACATGCTAGTAATATTTCACGAGGGTAATAACTTTTATCAGTTGTATTAAAGGTAGTATCATACTTTGGTAGCATACCAAAACAGAAATCTTCACATATTTACCTATAACTTACAGGGTATAAAGATGGTGATGGCAGAAACATACCGTTTTTCTGCCTGAAATGCTGTATTTATCCAGAAAAAAAACCACAGTGACCAAGTCATTTTTGATCTTTTAACTGAGATCAAATATAAAAGAGAAAAGACTTCGGCCTAAATGCAGCCAGCGCAGGATTTGCAAGGCCTCCAAAAAAGAATTATTGAGTTTGAGACAAAAGATGGACTCAACAGTTCGTAAACAGTGCAAAATAGTCACCATGGGAAATCTTGGTTCATGAGATGCTGGGTTTTTCAGGGAAATCTAGATTTTGTGTCTTTTAAAAAGATCGTTCGTCCGAACGATTTAGTAGCATTTCGAAAGCGTGGTGTAACCGTGAAGGATTCCGGGTGGGGGGGGGGGGAGAATATTTCGACCGTATTTTTGCTATCCAGATGAATAAAGCGTAAAAAAGTACATGAAACAACGTAATATGTAAGGAAGTTTAGAAAGGAGGGAATTAGGAAGGCAGGCAGAACGGAAAGAACGAACGACAACAACAAGCAACCACACACTCACATCAAATCCCACAAAATATAAAATAAGGAATGATCAAACGTTCTGAATGGAGGAACCAACTGAAGGAACGAATAAGCAATCATCACGATGTAGCGCAACACAAACAGCTTATTGTAGGTTTCAGGACTCATTTTTTTTTTGTATTTGGAACATTTAAATCGTAATATTTTCTTTCATGGGTAATGGGACGGTTCCAAAAGGGGGGGGGGGTTAACAATTTCCATGCAGACATGTTCGTTGCATTCACATCACAACATGATTGATTTGCTTGTGTTTCTGTCTAGTGCCCAACCTTATCAAGACAACGTCATACTGATTATCTATGACCCTCCGTGACCACGCATGATACATAGACCAATAGTGCACTTAAAATAGCCTGGAATTCTCTGCTGAAGTCACTGGCCTGGCACCCACCATTTGTCAGGACTATAAATATTCACAATGTATGATTCCTAGGTAAAGTAACCCGTCACCATTCAAAGCTATGCGTCCAAATCACAGCACTACGACAAAAACATACGTCACTTGCTGAGAACGAGCTGAAAAGTTCATGGTTTAAAATAGTGTAGTGCCCGGCTCCTCTCTAAAATTGCGATAATAAAGACACCATGCGGATACGTACGTCGGACAGGTATGGTGTCTATTGCAATTGCCCAACTCGCCGGGGCCTACGGACGAAAGGGACCCAACATTCACTCGATTTAGCACAAAGTAAACTGTACCACTGTATGAAATCATGTGTGGGTTTGTGTAATTGATGAATCATGGGACACAAGTCGTTATATGACGAATTATTTTACCCTTATACCACACGTCGGTATTTGTTGTAGCTAACTTTATTCCGGAATGTGGACTATGTTCTCTTTGGCCTTTTGTATGTTTGTCCATTTTAACGGGGAGGGAGGGTATTAGTCACCGCCACGCACTATAGTACGTAGGCCTGTTTGGTACAATTGATAGTGCTAACAAATTGGCACTTGCATCCTAGCGATTTCATCAAGATCAAACTGACCAGGACCAGGACGACTGGACCAGAACCAGTTCAGGCCCAGGCCCAGCGCCCAGGCCCCGCGCCCAGGCCCCGGGCCAGAACCAGGACCAGGTCCAGAACCAGAACAGGACCAGAACCAGAAACAGGTCCAGAAACAAGTCCAGAACCAGAACCAGACCAGAGCCAGAAACATGTCCAGAACCAGAACCAGACCAGAAACAGGTCCAGAAACAGGTCCTGAACCAGAACCAGACCAGAAACAGGTCCAGAACCAGAACCGGACCAGAACCTGAAACAGGTCCAGAACCAGAACCAGAACTGGACCAGAACCAGAAACAGGTCCATAACCTGAAACAGGTCCAGAACCAGAACCAGAACCAGAAACAGGTCCAGAACCAGAACCAGGCCAGAACCAGAAACAGGTCCAGAACCAGACCAGAACCAGAAACAGGTCCAGAACCAGAACCAGACAAGAACCAGAAACAGGTCCAGAACCAGAACCGGACCAGAACCTGAAACAGGTCCAGAACCAGAACCTGAAACAGGTCCAGAACCAGAAACAGGCCCAGAACCAGAAATGGTTCAGGGAAATGTTCCCCCGTGTTAAAAGGTTAGTGCTATCTGAGATATATACATGTATGTCATTATTTCCAATATTGGTATGTATTGAGTATAACGTTGACCTCTAACCATGGAGGAAAGATGGACGTCACATCATCAGTAGCAAATAATGAATGATAGCAGCCTGCTTGAAGACCTGCCGGTGTTTATTACAAGGACCTGTTTATTCTTCATGCTGAATGCCGTAGGTGTGTAAATGTCCTTCAGTTAAAAGTATATTTTTCTAAACATAGAGACAGAAATTAAGCTTTTTAAAAATACATTTACAACAGTGATTTTTTGAATGGATGGAGATCTAAAAAAGCCAAAGCTTGACGAGTGGAGTCACCACTGTTAACAATTCAAACAAAGACCAAAAAACAATTGCAATTACAAGGAATTATTGACCAAAATTGAAGAAAAAATATAAAGGTTTTTCCAAGCTAGTAACATAGCTTATTGACACGAAATGTTTTGCAAAGTTAACCATTTACATAAGACTAGTTTTGAATAAACTGTTGTGTTGTCAATGATTTTTGAAATGTATATTTGTGAGCAACGTGACATTATTATCCCATCGTTAAGTGACTCAATAATGTAGAACCAATTTCCCTATACATGTTTATGTTTGGGTCAGAGTACTGCGTGCTTCACAAATCCTGGAAAGTGATCAAATAATAATGAAGTTCAGTCAAAAAGAAAATGCTGTAAAACAAACTTCTACAACTATTAGTGGTGCCGGAATCACATTAGAATGACTCGCGACCATTCTGCCACACACGTACAAAGAAACAACAGTTTTTGGATCGCGGTGTGTGTGTATAATGACACATTTTGCATCATATTCTCGATTCCGTCGCATAATGTTCCAGCCACACTCTCATCGTTGTGTTTAACAATGATGTAATTCCTGCTACACTGTTCAGCAACTTGATTATTAACGCCCATTGTTAAAGCTTAAGTGATTTCTGTCAAACTTCCAATCAACCTTTTTATTTCAGGAAGTGGGAGGTAGCGCCCGGTCCTTTCACAGAACACAGCGGGTGGGCTTCGCTTGTGAGATTGTTTCATTGCAAATACACCTATTTACCAACTTGGTAACGGAGTCGTAAGCATTTCTCCGCAAACCGACATAGAAAAATACCCAGACAATACCGTGTGAGACTTCATTAGAGGGAGTGGGTCAAGTCAATACACAGCTGGCTGAGATAATCCACCATGAATAGATACCACTACCGTGTAATTGTATGGATTGTATGCCCAGTCTTAAGATCATCCTCCAAGATACGTTTGCAGTGAAAGAAGACTTTCCAAATGTGCCACAGCATCCAAGATGCTCTCACAGAACCATAGAAAAAGACAGTAATTGCAAACACGCATACAATTTTCCCTGAGGGCATGTCTTGGATTTATTGGCTAATTGGTCATCTTACACGAAGACACGTCATTTCTGTTGGCACCTTTTCTGGGGATGGATAGGAGCTTTGCCGTGGATTACCGGGTTGAGTGCTGCAATTGGCATGTTGTTGAGTGTTTAAACTGTGAATGTCGGGTGAAACAGGTGCATAGATCACAGTGTGAACAGACACTTGCAGTAGTAAACATCGCTTGTATGTGGGAATGCGTGTTAATAAGATTAAATCTCATCTTTGCGGCATTACCAGCCTGTATTCGCCGTGATGCCTAAAAAACACAACAGCATAGTTAACCAATGGACCAACATAAATATAATACACAAATTAAAGTCATTTGTTACTGACTTCAAGCTTATTTAGTTTGTGCCTTGTTTGACGGTTTTTTTTGGCGAGGAGAGGCAGATAAACCCACTGCTCCTGTTGAACAGATACAGCCAATCATTTACAATCTTACCACGAGCAATACGACATGACTTTTCCTGCAATCATATTAGTGTGGCAATGAAGTCACGTGCACATTAATCAAAATTAATGCGTCAACTGATAACTATTGTTTCTGATACACCTTTCCCTCTCGGGGTCATGCAATTTATATACAATTATATTCTGTGCTTTATCATTGGGGAATACTTGATAACCTTTGGCTCTGAATTCGTCTCTATTTGGCCTTAGACTTAGAGGCAGAGGGATGCTTCACGGTAAGTCGGTTGAGGAAAAGGCACATTTTGTGGGGTGTTTTTGTTGTTTACATTCCCACCACACCAGCCAACCTATCGATGATACAAATGCAGTTGACAAATCAATTACAACTAAAATGTAACATTTTCACAAAAACTGAGAGGCTCCTGGGTAAGGATTTGTTTTAACTGTGAAGGTGAGTTCTACACGAGTTCTTTTATCTTTTATTTTTTATCTTTTAAAAGATCTAAAAGATTTTCGGTCGTTGTTTTACTAAATACACCATTTCAGGCGGAAAGATTTTAACGGATTTTAACTCTTTAGGGAGTCAGGTTGGCGTAGCGACTCTTTCCTCGCCTTTCACCTCTGTGGACCGGGTTCAAGTACGGCTAGGTTCACAAGTGGATTGGGTTTTCAGTCCCTGCCTGATTCCGTGGGTTTTACCCAGAATATTACTCTGGGGTTTTCCTCCCACCTCGAAAACTGTATCTTCTTCTCATCATCTTTCTATAACAGGTTTCTTCAGGCTTGCGAGCTACAGTGCCTAGGGCACTTTTGAGGAATCCTTGGTGTCATTACCAGAAACAAATAATAATAATAATAAAATAATAATAACGGTATGTTCCTATTACCACCATCTTCATACTCTGTAATTTATAAGTAAATCTGTGAACATTTCTGTTATGATACTACCTTTAAGGCAAAGATCTCAGCGAGTGACACGCCAACAACTGAAAAGAATATCAATGAAGGTGTCATCTGCAGTGTTGAAGCAACTTAAAAAACAAAATCAAATAATCAAATAAATAAATGACAAAAAATGGGAGACTCCTGGATCAGGTGTTTTGAACAGTTAAACATGTTTACAGTATGGTAAATGGGAATGCACCCACAGACATGTTTGTCGGTGCACCCTAAAGGCACAGTTAAAGGGCGCCCTCAACAAGCACTGCATTTTGGCCAAGATACCATGAAGTCATCTGGGCATCATTGTGGTACTCATGTACTTGTCTAGTCTATTAGTTACATAAATACATAAACATCGTTCTTTGTTTTGTTTGCGGAATGTTTCAACAGCTTTATAGGCACAGAATACAAAACAAAATGTCACGACTAGTGTAGAGGGGTCATGGTATGTATTGTAACTTACAACAATGCAAACTAATGACATTGGACCAGGGGCGTAGAAAGCCAGGGAAGGGGTGGGGGGGGGGGGGGTCTACGCCACTACATTGGTCTCCTCAACATAATCAGATTTATGCCATTGGGAGAAACTTTAAGTTTGATGTTGCGAGCGATACTTCTGATGATTGTGTAGGGCCAATTATTTACAGTTTTCTATTTTGGCAGGCTGTTTTTCTACACCAACGTATTTTTCCACTTGTTAACATGGCGAGGTCCTTTTGTTTGATTAAGGCCTATAAACAGCCTTCAACATGTCAATCTCTGAGAGACTACATGCAAGGTGGCTTTAAGATATGCCTACTAATTGAACTTCCACGTCAATAGGAAAGTGGAGACTATGAATATTATGGTACAGATTCACAAAGACCACTTGAAAGGGAAATTGCTTAATTATTCTCCAGACCTGCTGGTGTTTGGACAATTTCGCATCACATGCTTTCATGTACAAGTATATATTACACTCACTGAAGAAAGTATTTTTTACAGCCCCTTTTAGAAACACCGTACGTTATGTACCACCCGTGTGCAACACTATGCCTTATGAACAAACCACATGCATGGAATGAATTAAGAACCGTTTCACGGTGGTCTTTTAAACATAAACTATTAATATTTAGGCTTATAATGAATTACCATAGCCCCTATATCATTTAAATAGCACATGCGGGCGAATCTTCTGCCCAGTTCCCGACAGGGTGTATTGCCAGCAGTGTTGGAGTACTCGTACTCGAGTACAACTGCATGGAGTACAGGCAACATACTGCATGTACTCGATTAAAGGTACATGTAGTATCATACCTTGGTAGCATACCGAAACAGATTTACCAATAACATATAGGATATAAACATGGTGATAGTAGAAACATACCGTTAAAATGTTTCTGCTGTATTTACCCAGAAAAGACTAGAACCAATGACCATGCAAACACAATGTTCATCTTTTAAAGATAACAAATTACGGTGAAAAGATTAAAAACACTGTCACTATTTTCTCAAAACGTGGGCACCGTATGGGACTGACAAACTTTTACAGATGACTGTTATTGTATCTTCCTTGATATTTTGAATGTCCGACCCAGCTACAGGATCACCCCTCTCCAGGACAGGTCTATGAGGACCTGTCTACGCCACTGATCAACCCCCCAAAACCACCACGTCACTGTAACCCCTCGCACCACCGCTCCACCAACTACAACCACTGCCAAGTTAACACACCAAATCCAAACATACGCAATACAGATGAACAACAGGCCAGTGCCTTGTATTTTGTAGTATTTTACATGTAGAGACGATATTCATGGCACAGGTACAATAATAAATGGGCTGTTAGTTTCTTGGGTAATAACCCTTCATCATCAGACATCTAGACTTTGAGAAATGTGTCTTGTGCATTGTCCTGGTCACGGCTTAATGATAGCTGTAAGACATCACATTGGCATGTGTGGATGAACGTAGTTTGCATTACAGATGCTAAGTGGGGAAGACGTCGGCATGACACCTCTACATTGACCCGTAGCAAATGCAGCAAGCGATGACAATTCATCGGCGCCCATGGAATGTCACCATTTCACTTCCATATGTTTTAACGACCAAGTATTTTCTGCCTTTGGCTTGATAACAAAATGAGATGAAATTCAGCGTGAAACGACAATTTCGGCTGATTTTGTCGAGTATTCATGCAGCGGCGTAGCTACGGGGGGGCCTGGGGGGGCACGTGCCCCCCCCCCCACAAATTCTGTGTGCCCCCCCCCCCAGGTGCCCCCCCACAAAAAATCGTGGGTATAGAAAAAAATTTAAGTGTTATCTGCAGGGTATGATAGCTATAAAGGAAATAAAAACAACTTAACAGCTTCTACTGTTCCAAAATTATATTTGTTTACTTTCAGCAAATGTTCCTGAGTCCTTAAAACTCTATAGTGAAGAAATCTGTGCATAATTTCAGTGTAAAAATGCAATTTTCTTACGCGCTTACGGTTGCGAACTTCAAAACAGCCCATCTGCCATTTTGTCTGGTTTGGCTAGTTAGTCTGGTCCCCAGATTGAATTTCTCCCGCTCATTAGTGTTGGATTAAAAAGAAATAATGAAGTAATAATATAAATAAATGAATAAATTTATCGGAACAATTGCTTCCAAAATAAGGCTCAGATTGCACCAGAGAATATCTAGAACCCCTGAGCTTCCAGGGCCCGCTTAAGGGCCCTGGACCCCGGCCGCAAGGCCTTCGCGCTTATCCATGATTTTCCAGGGAGCGTGGAAATAAAATGCACCAATTCAATAGCGATGGATGCGTTTCGGGACGATCAAAGCTAGCTAATTTTGTCTTCCCCCTCTTGTTCAGCTCTTTTGGAGTCTTTCTGTTTCCCTTTTATTAATTTTTTTTTTGCTTGAAGAAAAGGTTGCCCCACGCCAGCTGGATCCGCCGCCCCCCCCCCTGCATTTCTCATATTTTGCAAATCTCCAGTTTTGAAAAAATTCCGGGTGCCCCCCCACAAAATTCCCAGGCCCCCCCAGTGCCCCCCTGCTGAAAAAATCCTAGCTACGCCGCTGTATTCATGGCACTCAGGTACAGGGTTAATAGGTTGGACAAAGCGGTTACAAACTAGTGCGTGGTCCTTGTCTACATGGCTCCTTAAATTCCTAGTCTTCCTACTGACTTCCATCCTGAATGTATTCAGTGTCACGACTGACTCGATGCTGGGGTGTTCCCGGTTATGATCCCGGAGGTAAGGGCGTCAGGTTCACGTTGCCAAATGAACGGAGGGGAATACCTATAGCGGATGGATGACATTTCTCCTTATTCTTATCCGCTTGTGTTTTATATAACGTTAACAGTTTGGACGATCCATTTTCATCGATCTTGAAAATATTTCACGTGTTCTAAATACACCAAAGACATACACATACCGTGAACAAACGAACGATCGAACCGACACGAAAGCACGGGATGAAATAGCGAATAGATCAATTGATGAAGGGATGTATTTGCGACAGCATACCAATCATTTTCAACCCTTTACGAAACTAGGCTTGAGACTAGGCTTGGGACTTACTTCACTACCGCCATTTGTAGCCCACTGAATGAACTCGAAGGGATTGGGCCACATGATGAAGCTGGGGAAATGCTCCAGCTTCGCCATGTATCTCAAGCCCTTCATTTCATTTAGAACACAAAATGGCAGTAGAAAAACAAATGCCAAGCCTACCTTCAAACCCTATTTCGTAAAGGCCCCTAGTAAAAAGAGCGGCGGTGTCACGGTCTCGGGAATCCGGCGTGCTTCGGGTGAAGTGTCCAGGCCAGTGCGCATACAGAACATGACGTAGTTACCTTATTTGGTCACCCAGACACTTAAGCACACCACACCCGAGACCTCGACACCTATACGGTATTCCGGTGGTCGCTGGTTCGAATCCTGCTCCATCACCAGCCAATTTGTCTTTGTTACCTTTTAATGACAAGGTAATACCATACTTTGGTCTTTATCAAGTGCATTTTCGTGGGCAGAAATATCAAAAAAGATACAACAGTCGTTAAATTTCCAGTCCCATACGGTGCCGACTTTTTGAGAAAACAGTAGAAAACGCCCATGGTATTTTTTAAAAATCTGTTCACAATTGTTTTTAACTTTAAAAGATCACTGTTTTTGGTCATATACCTATACTGTAAAAATATGGTGATGTTAGACATATCATTAACATTTTTCTGCCTGAAGTTATGTATTTATCCAGAAAAAGAGTAAAAACCAATTACCAAAAACATTTTTGATCTTTGGAAAATCAGAAATAAGGGTGAAAAGATAAAAAAAAAATACCGTTGGCGTTTTCACTATTTTCTCAAAACGGGCACCGTATGGGAATGGAAATTTCACAGCTATGACTGTTAGTTACTGTATATCTATCTTGATATTTCTGCCAATAAACTTCTGCAAGGAGAAAGGAAAGGAAAATAGTTGACCGGCCAGAAATCCGATTTTGTTTTAATAAAAGGTATGTACAACATTGGTAAAGGTGACAGAGCAGCTGCAGAATGCTCATAATTCGACTTGTCATATGGAATAAAAACAAACCTGTAACATTGTCAGCTCAAATGATCTTTGGAAACAGTAAAAAACAGAGAAAGCCATTGCAATTGTTACGCCAAATTGTATGGGAACATTTTTATTTTTCCGAGATCAAAAATGTTTTTTGGTTCCACTCTTCTCTGAAAAGAGGCAACACATTTTTACATCATGTTAATATCATTACTGTCTTTATACCCTGTAAGTCATACGTAAATCTGTGATTATTTCTGTTTGGTCTGTTATTCACTCCATTAAATAATATTGCAATCACTGCAATATTTTAATATCGATTTGTATCGTCACTTAATATGCAGACGTCGCATAGTTCTGCCCAATAAAGGTGTAATATCAAAGGTACCCCGAGTGCGTCCACCGACATTTCACTCCACCAAACAAACCATGGAATAAGACATTTTTGAAATACATCCAGTCTCAGTCTCGTCTGTATCATAATGGTATCATGATACTTGCACAGTGAACCGATTAACGGTGGCGCTTATCCAGGGTAATAACAGCAACGTAGATGGCGGTATTATCACTGAATGGATGCACCTACCGATCTCTATACCATGCGTTCGTTTTGCTCACCCGGGTCTAACCAGAGTAACTCATCCGGGTGAGTCCCAGGCGTGAGCATTTCGAATGACCACTCGCCCTCTCGTGGTGAGATCCGGGATATGTCAAAGGTTGTTTAATATTTTCGAGTATGGTAGCCATTGAATAAACTTCCACAGACCAATGACCATATGTAAAAAAAAAACAATCTTAGGAGTCTCTCTGGTTTTGAAACAATGCTGAAATAGTCATTTGAATCTTAATCTCTTTATTTCCTTTAAATTTTCTTTTATAATAATATAGACATTTGCCAATGTGAAATATTTTTAATTACCACAAGAAAAAACACCCCACAATGTACTTTTCCCAGACCAGTTCGGTTTTCAGGAAGCATCCCTCAGCTTCCAAGGCCAAATAGAACCGACTTCAGAGCTAAAAATGTATCTCGTCTCGTCCAAAAATGAAGCACAGAAGCCCCAGGGTGTGATAATCACAATAATATATTAACTGCTTGACACCCACAAAATTATAATTCAAATATAGTTGATATATAAAACATATATATATGTAGGCCTATACAAATTATGATAATTAGGTCAGTGAAGCCATATTGGCCTATTTAGGGTGCATTCGTTTAGCTCCCCCAGGTCGACACCGGTCAACCTCGTCCCCATTCTCTCGCTTGTTTTGTGCAGTATAGCACGACCATTCCCAGTAAGGGTTGACCTGGGGGAGCTAAACAAATGCACCATTTGTGTGTTGTACCAGTGTAGGTTGGCTATGCATGATGTCATTACATAGCAGCCCTATTGCCAGTCACAGCATCAGTATACGAACAATGATATGATGCACTGAGTTTCTGGGCTGATTTCATGAGTGTGCCAAGGCATGCATGCTCTGATGATTCAAGTGTTTGTTCATAACAAATATTCAATATTCATTGGCATTTTACAGTATTTCAGAAATATTTGCTTTTCAAAATAGAAAATTATCTGCTGAAAACATCACATTATCTTGAGCTTGGTCCTGTAGATCTGTGTAAGAGTGTCCTGAACACTATCCTCCATGATCTGATAGGCATTCCTCCAGGCTGAGGTCCCCTTCATTCCATTAGCTAACCTGATTCAATGACAATTCATATACATATTAATAGTTTGGAATCACAAGGTAAATCTCATAATAAGTCAGTCCATAAACATCCTAAACACTCAACGGGCCTAACCATATCAATATAAACAACAATAAAAGTACATCTACCAACATCAAAGTTGGAGCATTGCAGGGACATACAATTCAATCACAGGCCTAGCTAACCTGAATATATACAATGTGTCAAACATTGTTCAAATAATAGGCTACCCATTTTGTAGAATTAAAAAAAAAAATCTCGGAATCTTTAATTTGACATCTTTACAAATAAATGACAACATTTCAGGGAAATGGCAAATCTGTTAAATCTCTGCCAGAAAAAATAAAGCATCAGAGTTACAATACCTTAAACAGTGCACATTTGTTTTTACCTTGGCAAAAATCAAAAGTTGGGGGTGCACCGTATGCGTGGGTACAGCCTGCTGGCGGTCTTGCTAAGTGTATGTTGCGATCATCGCACCGCGCTATTAAAAAAAGCTTCTGAGGCACTATGAAGCGGTGTCACTGACCGACTGACATTCATATAAAAATCAAAAGATGCCGTTTGGCTCAAAATTGAGCAAATAATTTTTAAAAATCCAATATTTTCCACTTGTATGACAGGCCAAGCAAAACTTATGTGTGACAGTGAACTCTTTTTTCTTACACCGAAGTGGCATGCGGTTGGAGCGCCACAATGTGCACACGAGTGGACTTGGATATACTGTACGTATATGTACATGCATGCAAGGTATGATCATAAGTGATATCAAATGTTGTGGAAGATCCTACATGTGATAAACATGCACTAATACATCTCAAAACAAAATGCCACATCTATTATTACGCATCATGTATTTTACCCTTTCATATTAAAAACAATAATAATATTGAATACACAATGTGGCTATATAAACATGGATGTATTGCTGGCTACTTGCTGAATCTTTGAGTAATGCAAGAGTCATTTTACCTTTTCATGGCTCTCAAGACAAAATCAGTCATCATGACGTTTCTATCCATGATAAGATCCTTCAGGTAAAGTACCAGGTGATTAATATCCTCATCTCCTGGATCTGAAGATACAAAGAATAATTAATGACAGTGATATGGCATGATAAGGGTTGTATCATCATCTTCCTCACTGTTTCATATCATTATTACAGCTACTGTACCTTCAACCGATGTTGTCCATTCTTTCAGCAGAGCTTTAACATCTTGTAAAGTCACAGCACCACACAGATTGACAGGCTCCACTGATCTCATCAATTCAACATCCTTGTTGTCACTGGAATCATGATGTACATCTACTGCATCTATTGTACATAATGAATAACCACAAACAATGATTGCACCTAGTCACCATGGTAATATATTCCACTGGTCAATGCACATTCACATGTTCACATGGACACAATTGGCTCCCTTGCCTTTAGGGGCCGTCCATAAAGTATGTACATGTATGCACAAAATGCCACGAAATCCCAGTGGTCTACAAATGTCAGTTGTGCTCATCCAAGCATGAATTTGTTTCGGACTTTTTTGTGTCATATGAAAGATGTGTCCATGAGTTTTCCATATAATTTTTTTCCCCCAGAATCATAATTTTTTTTTATTTAGCAGCGATTTCAAAAGTAGACATTTTTTGAGACACCCTGCAGAATATGCATTATTACGCACATTATCAATACAAATTATTATGAGCAAACTTGCATGCATCTTTAAGTTTTGGATTTATCTTAGATCCCTGCACACGGTGAGGAAATAGTACATATATACTTACTATGAGCATGAGAATCTGTACTGCAACTGTGAATAACCTTCCCAGCTGGTGAACATTTTACACCTGTAACCAACTCCAAAATGCCAATACTGTTGGGTAAGTGATGGCCCTGTTTAGTCCCCTTATGAGGACTGAACTTTCTTGGTCGACCCCTCCTCCGATGTAACTTGAAAGGACTGCTTGGTTTGGTCTCTGCTGTTGTCCTTGAGTGCTTACTATCTTGCAATGATTTCTGTTGCCTTTGATATGCAAGTTGTAGCTCCCTTTGAAGCTCTGATGGGAGTGCTTCAAGGCAGGATGGATCAACCTAAAAGCACAGGGTCAAAATGTAGTTTGAAATAAAAACATGTACATTGCATTGATTACTTCCATGGACATACATCTTCAGAGAATATCACAGGTTGACACAACTTTGAAAGAGGTATAATTTAAAGGTAATATCATACTTTGGTTTTTGTCAAAGAAATGCAGATTCATGGGCAAAAATATCAAGGATGATACAGTAACAGTCATCTGTGAAATTTTCAGTCCCATACGGTGCCCACTTTTTGAGAAAAAAGTGAACAATGCCCACAGTATTTTTAAAATCTTTTCACCGTTAATTTTTATCTTAAAAAGATCAAAATTGGTTTTGGTCATTGGTTTTACAATTTTCTGGATAAATACAGCATTTCAGGCAGAAAGATTTAAACAGTACCAGTATGTTTCTATCATCAACATCTTTTTACCCCGTAGGTTATAGGTAAATCTGTGAAGATTCTGTTTCGGTATACTAGTAAAGTACATGTATGACATATGTAGTACCTTTAAACAATACTTCCATCTAGAGTTTTGATAACTTTTACCTGTGAGAATGATGGTAGAGCTTGTACAGGGCCATGTGAATCCTCAGTAATATTATTAATAACCACACTATGCTCAACCTCAGCCTCCCTCCTCAGCATGCCACTCCCTTCTTGCTCCATAATTTCCTGCACAATATCAGCAGGTAGTTCCTTCAACACATGTGGATCATATATAAGGCAAGAATGGTCTGTGTCAGAATACAAGCTTGGACGGACAGATTCTTGTACGGTGGCATTTGATGTACTGGGTTGGTCCCATATTGATGGTATATTGTCTTTGGTAGTGTTGGAGAGATGGCATGATAGACTGTTCCTCTGTGTTGTGATGCTCAACATTGATGAATCTGAAGTAGATATCGGCTGAGGACCAGGAGACATGACAGAATTGGAGCTACATGTACCTGATACATCAGGGTCACTAGCTACCATATTCAAGCAACTGTTGGATGCAGTTGATACTCCTTGAATCTTTCTGCCAAGAAAATCAACATAAAAAGGCATTATTTAAAACTTACCCTCAATATGCGGACTTAAAAAGATAAATTTATTGTTTGTACACATCTTTTACATAGATCTTCTATCACTTACACTAGAGCTGTGATTGTACTAACATAAAAAATAAAACAAAAAAAAATCCTTTCCTATACCCTGTACTTTTGTATTGAAAAAGTGAGGAAAAAATCCTGACATTAGGATTTGTCCCAACAAATCACACCCCAGTGCTTAATAAGTAACTTTAGCAGCCATTAATTATTACTGTGGGCAGCTGAAAGTGCATTGATGCAGTTGACTGTATATGATCAGAGTTGTATGTTGTCCTTATATCACATGAGGAGGACCAAGGCTGGATTTCACGAAATATTAAGTTTAATCTCAAGAAAGGTTTTTATTTTGCCATGGTGATTTGTATTGTGACATCACACTTTGCTTTGGAACTAAGCTTGATTCACAACTAAAGATTGATCTTAGCACTTTGTGAAATCGACTGCAGATCACAAACTAATCACAATACTGAAATGAATTCTCAAGTTTGCAGGTTCACTTCAACAAGGCTTGAAACAGATATCATCTGATGATATGTTCTTTCCACCGTCAGACTGTACACATAATACTGTGTGTACTAACTTATATGATTCTACAGATGCCTATGATTGTATACCACATTGAAGCATTCATGACATGAATTGCATCATCTGATTGTATGTTTCATCAGTTTACCTTGTTTGTTTCCTCTGAGCTTTATAAGATTGTTCAATTGTCTCCCTTATATCTGAGGGCAGAGCAGCCATCACTGAGGGATCTAGCTGAGATGGAGAGGGCAGGCAGAATTGTTCCCGTTGTTTCAATCGAGCTGTAGACAGTCTTGATGTTGTGGCTGATGTAGTTGGACTGAATACTGGGAGTGGTGGAGGTAGTAATGCTGCTTGACCATGTTGACTTGGAGCAGAATCACTTAATTTCTAAGCAAAACCCAAATACATAAACAGTGTACACATTATAAAATACACAATGTAAATAAATTCATGTAACAAATGTCTAAAAGTGACAATTAAGTGAAAGAGAAGACATTATTGTGCGTGTGCATGCCTTCATAGGATAATCTATCAACAAATGACAACTTATTCACTTTCATGTTCAGGTACCTCATTTAGTGTAACATCAATCATTACCTGTTTTGAAACAAACTTTAAAATTGACTCTGAGATCTTCTTCTCTTTATCCACTTGGTCTGTGGTGACATCTTTGTCTGTGGTTGGTCGTAGTTCAGACTGTCCTGATATCTTGGGCATCGGCTTAACAAAGTCCAGAAGAGATTGATTGCTTGACTTGGAGCAGCTGGCTGAAGAACCGACCAATGAGAGACGGCTTATTTGAATGCCAACCTGGAATAAACATCAAGATTTAATAAAGCTTCTTACTATTTGAAAATATCCACATTTTAAAGTATGAAGTAATCGGAACATAAGTTTTTGAGTGGCGCTCTCTTTTGATTAAAATAGAAACTGCAGTGGTGTTTTTCGATCTAAATGCACTACAACTCCGGCTCGCTACGTGGAGAGCGATTTATTCCTAAAAGGAACACTGTGTTAGAAGAAAATTCGGCATGGACAACACCTCTTGGATTTCCTCCCCAGTCTTTTGCTCCTGATTAGCTTCCCAGATTTCATTAAAGGATGATTTGGCACTTGGCAGTGTACAAAATAATATACAAACACCACTGCAGTTTCTTTTTTAATCAATAGAGGGCACCATTCAAAAACTTGTGTTTGGATTACTGTATACATGTATCACAAAATGGTTTAATATTACTCCATCAGGATGCAACTGAACAGCAAGCCCAACCAGCCATTAATGCATAAGACAGACAACCAGCTAGCTGCATGTATTAAACAATTCATTTATGAAGACAATCACAACTCAGATCTAAATCAAAATTACTCAGAAATAAATTGGACACATTTTCTTACCCCTCTCAAGTCCGACACTTCAATTTGCATCTGAGCCAAGAGTTTCTTACTTTCTTGCTGTATAACCGTCAACTTATCAGTGGACTGAGGCATTGTTGTTGACTTGGCCAAGTTATCACAGATTCCATGACCCATAAACTTGGAGGTTTGCTTGGGTGCACCTTCCTTACGAACCCTCAGCTTGAGTGTAATGGTTCTACCAATCATCTGGATACCAGTCAGCCGTTTATGTACCTCTTCAGCAAGCTCACTTACAAACTTTTCTGCCTCATTTTTCTGCATTTGAAAAGAAGTTTCATATAAAGTAAAGAAACCCAGCTGAATACCCACATCAAAATTGAAAAGCCTTTAATCAATATTATCAATTGTTCAAAATACCAACATATTCTGAACAATACATTCAAGTGATATCCTTCTACATACCGGTTATGCATGAGAACAGTTGAATCATTGTACAAAATCACAAATAACTTACTTTCATAATACACATTGTAACGTTTACCTCAATACTCTTATTGATTAGGCAATAATATTAAATGTACTTGTTCATGTTACTGATGTTTGCTAGGTCAATTTACATGTAATTTGTTACTTTCCTTGAAGTTTGAATTTAGAAGTTGTTTATTGTTATTGGCATTTTATGAATATGGAAACAACATTTATTGAGAAGTGGTGGGAACAAAAAACAATGTTCAAGTTTTAGAGTAAACATGGAATTATGGTTTCTAAGTGAATTTGTGCAGCTGCCTTTTGTTTAATTTATTTGTTATAACCGGTATCAGATGTGCATACTATTATTTCCTTTGGGTTTTAATTCAAATGCATATTGTATAACCGGTAAGCTTTCAAATGACATCAAAGAATCATGTATTGGATCCTCCCAATCCTATTGTATTTACTACACTGAACAATGTACACATCTATTGACATGCAAATAGCAGTTCTGGTCATACTACAAGCTTACTTGTGTGAATCTTATACCGTAATTGATCTCAGCAGATACTGACTTCCTTTCTCTCTCAACTCTGATTGGTCGATTATCAATGCCACGGCAATAGTTGTACAATGATTGGCCTGTCTTGGGTCCAAACTCCTTCTGCAGGAAATTGAGTGATAGGCTTTGCAAGTCACCACAAGTATCAATTCCAATGGTCTCAAGTCGAGCACCAGTGGACCATCCCACTCCTGGTAACAAGAAGAAGAAGAAGAAGAATGCCTTTAAACTTAAGATGAATAAGTTGTGAATGAATATCCATTTTTTTCGGTCAACTATTTGCCTGCACACTGCCTACACTGACTTAATAGTATGACATCGGCTTCAATAAAGTTGATGACAATAATGCTACACGCTTCAGACCAGTGCCACATGGCTATTATGTAGCTATTATGCAACATACCCAAAACATTAGGATGCAACAGAAATACTTTTTCTAGAAGAAGATTGTTTTATAGCCATTTGTTTTCTCAGATATATAATTATTCATTTTTATCAGATATGTCCCATTCATTGTTGGAGGAATTGGTGTTTAGAAGGACTGTAATTACACTATGCAAAAGATTTTTATCGTTTGTTTCAAAGCAGCTTGCTATAAATGGTCGATAAAATCAGCAGTGAATGATGGTGAATGAAAATATCACAATGATAAGGATTTAATGAAATAAAGCATCAGTTCCAAATGTTTTATAAAATACTGACTTTGACTATGAATATGAACGGGGGAACTCATATTAGCCTTTGGAATCAAGACTGCTTTGTACAAACACTAAGTCTGCCAGTGATAATAACGCATTATACATGTACACTGAAAGCGTCTCAAGAAGTGACTATTAAAGATACAGTACAGGATTGGTAACATACCCAAATAGAAATGTTCACAGGTTTACGTATAACTTTCAGGGTATGAAGATGGTGCTGGTAGAAACATGCTGTTAAAATATTTCCGTTTGAAATGGTGTATTTATCCAGAAATGAGTAAAACAACGACCGAAAACAGTTAACCATTCTTTATGTAAGTTGTAAAACAAATTGAGTCGGGTTGTCACTATTTTCTCGTGACTCAGATGTCCTGTTGAGCTCAAATTTCCACAGGTTTATCATTCTATGAACATGCTGTGGATCACAGAAAGTATGAGTGCTGTTCTGTGACCTTTATCGATCATCTATTATACCTTTAAAAGTGGACATGGGCGTGTGTATATTCATACACATGTACATGTGAATGAAGACTGCTGTAATGGAGAAGTGTAGTTAGACCACCTCCATATGAGCCTTGCATAATAAGTGTAATTCTTGTGACTTACCTGAATAAACCCTGAATGTTCAATTACACAACTGGTTGTCCAGGCAACCCTAGCTAATTTGGAACTTGGAGGGTTTCGTTTTTTATTTAAAAGTCACTGGTTACCCTAAATATATTGAAAAGAAATTAAACAAATACATACAAATTGAAGATCCCGTAGCAGATGTTTAACATGGTATCACCTCATGCAATTACCTACTGGTTAGCAAGGAATATAGCATCATTGGTTCTTACCGGGCAAATCTTTGACTTGTTGATGTTTCATGAATTCAACAGACTGTCCATCTTCCAGGTAGAACTGACCATTAGGCTTTGCCTTCCTGGTGCTCATACGTGCTAAGAGAATATTGCAAGCTAAAAGAAACCAAACAGGAAAAGATGTTGGTATTTAAATTTTATCAAGAATATTGAGCACATGTCTGCAAGAATATCTACAATTACTCACACCCATAGCAGCCCATGCAAATACATGTATATTTGTACTGACAAGAGAGCAGTACATCACTCAATGTTAGTTAGTCTGAATATATTCCTGGTAGCTGCTCACTTCAAATGGCTTTCAGCCTTCACAAAAACACCACCCCTACACTGAAATGGACTATTATGCGAAATGTCCAGACAGCAACATATAGGGAAACAAACTGGTAACAGACTGAAGATATGCAACCATAATAAGGAAAGGTTTACTGAGACACCATGTCCTGAGGTTGGCCAGAGTACACTGGCCGGAACGTCGCGATCAACTTCTCATCGGTTCTTTTCAGAACCACACATCTATAAAAGAGTTTATACATGGTGTCTCCGCAAACCTTTCCTTATTATGCGACTTCAACCATGCAAAGCTTCAAATCCTACTTATGCAACCATGGAACAAAGTGAAAAAGTAATCATTCATTATTTCAGTTCGTGGTATAATTGATATATTGCAGAGTATTACACACCAAACTGAATAAAGGGACTGTGTACAATGCTAGCTATTATATTTGCACGGAAAGGTATTAATACTGGTCAGATTGAGGAGTATCTTACATGCCTACTTACCTGCATGTGTAATTACCCAACCACACCAAGAACAATCTTCCATTAAGAGAACAGCCAACCTCACAATGGATTATTGGATAGCTTTTTATCATTATCTTTGGGTGCATTCATTTAGCTCCCCCGGGATAGCCCTTACTGGGAATGGGTCATGTTATTCTGCACAAAACAAGCGAGAGAATGGGGACGAGGTTGACTGGTGTCGACCCGTTGAAGCTAAACGAATGCACCCAATATTGTAAATATACACATGACTGCCAGAATGTATCAGTTTAAATTACCAAGTCCAGCTGATGCATTACACTGGGTTTTCTGCTTGATCTCTTGTCGTAGTACATGGGCTACATCGAGGGGTGTAGCACCAGTATCTTCCAGGATATCAGTCAGATCAACAAACATTTCATCACAGCTAACAGCCTCAATGTCATGTGTAAAACTAAGCAAATAGACAAAACAAAGGACAAGGATTGTATGTTTATACACAAGTCTTGGGTATTGCTATACAGTAAACTGAAAGATGGATTAGCCACTAGGAACATACGTTTAGCAATGCTTTTGAATTAGATCTTGTTTTACTTGTCTCTGTCATGGAAAATGTGAGGTGCAATTAGTTTACTTGTGACACTCATCAAACTGCAACAAGTGATACAGTGTTAAAACAAAATAATAACTAGAGGCTATGAAGTGGAATAAAGGTCTGTACGGAGATGAGCCAAATGGACATAATAATTAAGTCCCTTTTTGTGTGTGCAACAGTCTCAAACAGATGATGTACATGTAATGTACCACACAACAGCATACAACAATGTAAAGCAAAGTACAGTCAAGTATTCCCTTCATATTAAAGGTAACATCATACTTTGGTTTTTGTCAAAGAAATACAGATTCAAAAATATACAGCAGTCATCTTTTTGAGAAAAAAGTCACAAACAACCACAGTATTTCTTATTAAGTCTTTTCTCTTTTATTTTTGATCTTTAAAAGATCATGAATAATTTTGGTCACTGGTTTTACTGTCTTCTGGAGAAATACAGGATTTTAGGCAGAAATATTTTAACGGTATGTTTCTACCATCACCATCTTCATACCATGTAAGTTAAAGGTAAATCTGTGAAGATTTCTGTTTCGGTATGATACCAAAACTTGTATGATACTACCTTTAAACGCAGCACATTTTCTAAAACATCCATAAATTGTAAGCGAGTTAAAATCACCCACAACAGTTTGATTTGTTGGTGATTTTGTTTTGTTTTGTAAAGCATTCTGATAGCAAAATTTAATCATGCTGGTAGTTTATGTGTAGTCATGTTAATGCTTACCTAGCAACCGTCTCATACAAAGTCTGTGCAACACTCTTGTATCCTTCAAAGTCATACGGGATGGTCTGGAGATCTGGGCAATATTTCCTGGCCTTGCCCATGAACATGCCGTTCTTGACACCTGACTTACGAGCCTCATAGCTACAACTGGCTATCTCAGCCATGGACTCAAAAGCTTGATGGTTTTTGCTTCTCTTTGACTCCTCCTGGTTTTGTTCTGTAGCAACGCCTTGGCCACTACGTATCACGTCTACGTCAGTTGGAGTTCTATCAAGCATTGCTGATAATGATCCAGAATTTGGATTGGTACATGTATCCCCTGCTTTGGAGGTAGGTGATTCCTCAATCACTTCCTCAAGGGTTTGCTCTGTGTTCTTAGCTTCTGTCAATGAAGCCTTAGTTTGATCACTGTGTTGACTTTTCAATCCCTTATCAGAATACTGTTTGTATTTGTTTTCATAATATGCCTTTTCCAGTTCTCTTGTTTCTTGGTTCACAGTAGTCATTCCTTTGCCTTTGGAGTGAGTTACTGCAACAGGCTTTCCAATTAGATCTGGGCGATTGCGGAGACCAACAGATACAAAGAAACAATCCATGTCTACATGCATGATGACCCGTTTTGCTTTCCTTGATATCTGACTATTTGCTTGTGTGAAGTGTATACCATGAATGTCTGGATTATTGGTCTCTTCATGTTGGTTATCTGTGCTGCTTGGTGCTGGTCTACGGTTCATGACATATTGCCTCACCTTCTCTCTGCCAGGGAAACTTGAGTCACAACTACTTTGCAGCTTGTTAACAAAAGTCTTGAACTCAGCTCCCCATGTGGATATATGATGAAGACGAGAATTGCTGTAGAATTCAGATACAAAATTAGCATCACCTGCCCAGGCTACTCCTTTGTTCCTGTCTACAGATTCTGGCTGATCTTGTCCAGACCGAGTCTTAGTTGGATTTGAACTCAAGTGTTGGACAGTTCCAGGACATACAGCCGGGGATATATTCTCAATTGTAGACCCTGTAGAGACATGGGTTTTGTGAGTGGACTGCTTGGCATTCCTCTTTACATCTTTGAAGTGGAGAGTACCTTGCAATGTTGTCCTGTTTGTGTATAGTTGGTATGGAACATCAGACAGCAACTTGCCTGATTTTATACTGGAAATAAAACATATCAAGAAAGTTATGTAGAGCCAGTTGTATACTCTATGTTTGGGCTCATATACGGTACTGCTGAACATTCCTCATCATTTCCTTGTCACCTTTTTTTGACTGACTGACCCTCCCCAAGGTGAAAAAAAAAGCTAACCATAGAATAAAAAAGGTGTCTTAGCAGAAGAATAACCCAGTGATGAAACTTAACATTTCCCAAATATCCTGAAATCCTAAAAACCATAACACGATGGTTGTAATAATGCAAGAGCAAAGCGCAAAGGTGTACTGTTCCTTATCTCGCGTATTTTTCCATGTTTTGTTTTGACTTGGCATGGTTTTCAAGTCCTTCTTACAGAAAGAGCTGTACTTAAGTCTGTCGTTAAACCACGAACAATCACATATCCCAGCTGGTCTATTTTCCGGACGTAATCCGACAAAAAAACTCTGTTGCATTCCTTCTCCTCCAACCATTTCCAACTAAAGACATGTTTTCTGTCCTTTATACTGTATTGATCTACCACTTTGCACATGCTGCCAATTGATGGATAAAAAGCAGATTATTTTGCTTGACAATGACAGCTTGACATGACAAGCCACTCGAAGCAGAAAATGTGAGACAAGTAGCAATGCGCATGCACATGAGAGATCCAGTCTCTAGTCTTCATTCGAGGTGTTATTCTACCAAAAACAGAAGAGGGTTTAATATTATTTTTCATTATTTTATTATGTTGTGTCTGCGTGTGATGTCTGTAGATGGATCTGTTCCATAGACTACTCACATTAGCTCGTTCTGCTCGTAATTTGCACATTATGAGATGGCACGAGATTAAGGCTAGCTACAACATGCATACTTTTTTCACCAGGCCAGGAGGGAAAATCAATGATAATCCTGAAATTCCAGGAATTTGTTTTCCTGCCGCGCCAAAATTCCGGATAAATCCGGGAAAATTTCATCCCTGATAACCAACTAAATATTCCACACATTCTACACATCAATGGTCTGTTACCACCTCTCACAATACAAACCAATGGTCATTTAAATTGGGTAATAAAACCAGGTGAATATGAAGAATCTAAAGAATCGTGGTTTGAATTAATGCAAGGAATATTACCTGTCCAAGATCCATTCAGGTTTGACAATCTTCTCATCTTTCAGTTCCTTTATCTTAGCATATGGCAGCTGGGTAGCAATGATATGACTAACATTGGTCTTACTGTAGTAATGATAGTACATACCACCATGTAACATCATCAAACGTTTCAGCTCATCAGAAGAAGGCACTGTCATAAAATAACAACAAATACATAAAAGTGAAACAAATCTTCTAAGGTTCCCATTTATTAAGGCAGTATTGTAGTTACTGCCGTTGCCATGTATTTCATGACTCAACTTGACAGGATTTGTCATTTATATTCATGCTATCTTTATTGTGATTCCAGAACTCATTTCTGATTCACACAGGACAATAAGCCATTTGCGAGTTCAATCTGAATATCATCTGGTACACATACTTCTTTCATTGCGTGTTACCAACCCAGTTTGAATTTCCCAGACTAAAGACTAAAGACTTCGGGGCAAGCTTTTGCATAGTGATACCCATCTCTGGAGTGGACTGGTTCCTTTGTGCCATTCTTATTCATTATGAACAGTGCATTTGTGCAAGACGTCTGTTATGTAAATAAGCAAAAGCTTGCCCCGAATCATGTGATATAGCAACAGTGTCTTTAGTCTGGAGAATTCAGGATTTGATGATAACGTACAGTGAAAGAATTCAGTGTACCAGATACAGTGCTGTGTCTAAGTCCGATCAGTCTGAGTCCGAGACCGAGACCGAGACCGAGCCAGTCTATCCGAGGGGGAGACAGACCGAGTCTGAGACCAAGACCGAGTCAACACATCTGAGTCAAAGTCCGACTCCATCCGAGTCCGAGACCGAGTCCGGCATGCATAATATACATAATAAATCAAAATCACTCAATTTGTTCCCTTTTTTCAAAATGACAAAGACAACAAGTTTAAAAATTGCTGGTTCAAATCAAAACAGCTTATAAATTAGTAGAGAGACCTGAACTTATGTATTGGAAAGTGGAAACAGAACCTCCAAGTCCAAGACCAAGTCCGGCAAAATCGGTCTCGAGTTTGGTTTTGAGTCCGAGACCGAACTGGAGTCTCACAGCACTGACCAGATACTGTTCGTATTTTAACTTGTGAAAGGGATAGAAGGATATAAGACTCTAATGCTGTTCCTGTGAGTACCGTAATAACAGCCCAAAGAGCTCACTTACCAGTATATCCATTCACATGGATAGAAATGCCTTCAAACATCTTGGAACTAGATGTTGAAGTACCTGCTAGTTCAATGTTCCTTGGGGTATCTTCAGCAAATTGATCAGCCAATTTCTGCTTCTTTGCATTCATGTAGCCACCCTGGAAGTACAATGTACATACAGACAGGATGGTAATTATAATGTGTAGTATACACCCCTTCCCATTCCCAAACACAAGAAGCAGACTGGCAGGCAACAGTATTATTGCAGCCAAATTGTAATGCTATCCAGACAGTCCTGTTCAATTATCCGAAAACTGAAACAACTTCCCTGGCTGCTGGCTCCCAATGTTATTATGAATCATCTTGCTCATCTGGGTGAAGAGGAGCAATATGTGACAAAGTGTCTTGCCCAACTATGCAAGCACCATTAGCCCATGGCTGGATTCGAACCCACAATCTGTCGATTGACCACAAGTGCTTGAGTATGACACAGAAGACAACTAAGCCACAGCACCCCACAAATATGGCACAGTAAACTGAGTGGTATCCTAAATACCACAATACACCACAGTGTGGTATGAATGGTAATGATTGGTTTATGATCCAGTCCCCCATGGAGACTGTAGTAATATGTGGTAAGTAGCTATTGTCTTGTGTGGTGGGTGCAGAGGGTTAGGGTGAACTATGGTTTATGATCCAGTCCCCCGTGGAGACTGTAGTAATATGTGGTAAGTAGCTATTGTCTTGTGTGGTGGGTGCAGAGGGTTAGGGTGAACTATGGTTTATGATCGAGTTCCCCTGTGGAGACTGTGGTAAGCAGCTATTGTCTTGTGTGGTAGGTGCAGAGGGTTAGGGTGAACTATGGTTTATGATCCAGTCCCCCTGTGGAGACTGTAGTAATATGTGGTAAGCAGCTAATGTCTTGTGTGGTGGGTGCAGAGGGTTAGGGTGAACTATGGTTTATGATCCAGTCCCCCATGGAGACTGTAGTAATATGTGGTAAGTAGCTATTGTCTTGTGTGGTGGGTGCAGAGGGTTAGGGTGAACTATGGTTTATGATCGAGTTCCCCTGTGGAGACTGTGGTAAGCAGCTATTGTCTTGTGTGGTGGGTGCAGAGGGTTAGGGTGAACTATGGTTTATGATCCAGTCCCCCGTGGAGACTGTAGTAATATGTGGTAAGTAGCTATTGTCTTGTGTGGTGTGTGCAGAGGGTTAGGGTGAACTATGGTTTATGATCCAGTCCCCCTGTGGAGACTGTAGTAATATGTGGTAAGTAGCTATTGTCTTGTGTGGTGGGTGCAGAGGGTTAGGGTGAACTATGGTTTATGATCCAGTCCCTCCCGTGGAGACTGTGGTAATATGTGGTAAGCAGCTAATGTCTTGTGTGGTGGGTGCAGAGGGTTAGGGTGAACTATGGTTTATGATCCAGTTCCCCTGTGGAGACTGTGGTAAGCAGCTATTGTCTTGTGTGGTGGGTGCAGAGGGTTAGGGTGAACTATGGTTTATGATCCAGTCCCCCGTGGAGACTGTAGTAATATGTGGTAAGTAGCTATTGTCTTGTGTGGTGGGTGCAGAGGGTTAGGGTGAAGTATGGTTTATGATCCAGTTCCCCTGTGGAGACTGTGGTAAGCAGCTATTGTCTTGTGTGGTGGGTGCAGAGGGTTAGGGTGAACTATGGTTTATGATCCAGTCCCCCTGTGGAGACTGTAGTAATATGTGGTAAGTAGCTATTGTCTTGTGTGGTAGGTGCAGAGGGTTAGGGTGAACTATGGTTTATGATCCAGTCCCCCTGTGGAGACTGTAGTAATATGTGGTAAGTAGCTATTGTCTTGTGTGGTGGGTGCAGAGGGTTAGGGTGAACTATGGTTTATGATCCAGTCCCCCCCCCCCCCCCGTGGAGACTGTGGTAATATGTGGTAAGCAGCTAATGTCTTGTGTGGTGGGTGCAGAGGGTTAGGGTGAACTATGGTTTATGATCCAGTTCCCCTGTGGAGACTGTAGTAATATGTGGTAAGTAGCTATTGTCTTGTGTGGTAGGTACAGAGAGTTAGGGTGAAGTATGGTTTATGATCCAGTCCCCCGTGGAGACTGTGGTAATATGTGGTAAGTAGCTATTGTCTTGTGTGGTGGGTGCAGAGGGTTAGGGTGAACTATGGTTTATGATCGAGTTCCCCTGTGGAGACTGTGGTAAGCAGCTATTGTCTTGTGTGGTGGGTGCAGAGGGTTAGGGTGAACTATGGTTTATGATCCAGTCCCCCGTGGAGACTGTAGTAATATGTGGTAAGTAGCTATTGTCTTGTGTGGTGGGTGCAGAGGGTTAGGGTGAACTATGGTTTATGATCCAGTCCCCCTGTGGAGACTGTAGTAATATGTGGTAAGTAGCTATTGTCTTGTGTGGTGGGTGCAGAGGGTTAGGGTGAACTATGGTTTATGATCCAGTCCCTCCCGTGGAGACTGTGGTAATATGTGGTAAGCAGCTAATGTCTTGTGTGGTGGGTGCAGAGGGTTAGGGTGAACTATGGTTTATGATCCAGTTCCCCTGTGGAGACTGTGGTAAGCAGCTATTGTCTTGTGTGGTGGGTGCAGAGGGTTAGGGTGAACTATGGTTTATGATCCAGTCCCCTGTGGAGACTGTAGTAATATGTGGTAAGTAGCTATTGTCTTGTGTGGTGGGTGCAGAGGGTTAGGGTGAAGTATGGTTTATGATCCAGTTCCCCTGTGGAGACTGTGGTAAGCAGCTATTGTCTTGTGTGGTGGGTGCAGAGGGTTAGGGTGAACTATGGTTTATGATCCAGTCCCCCTGTGGAGACTGTAGTAATATGTGGTAAGTAGCTATTGTCTTGTGTGGTAGGTGCAGAGGGTTAGGGTGAACTATGGTTTATGATCCAGTTCCCCTGTGGAGACTGTGGTAAGCAGCTATTGTCTTGTGTGGTGGGTGCAGAGGGTTAGGGTGAACTATGGTTTATGATCCAGTCCCCCTGTGGAGACTGTAGTAATATGTGGTAAGTAGCTATTGTCTTGTGTGGTGGGTGCAGAGGGTTAGGGTGAACTATGGTTTATGATCCAGTCCCCCCCCCCCGTGGAGACTGTGGTAATATGTGGTAAGCAGCTAATGTCTTGTGTGGTGGGTGCAGAGGGTTAGGGTGAACTATGGTTTATGATCCAGTTCCCCTGTGGAGACTGTAGTAATATGTGGTAAGTAGCTATTGTCTTGTGTGGTAGGTACAGAGAGTTAGGGTGAACTATGGTTTATGATCCAGTCCCCCGTGGAGACTGTGGTAATATGTGGTAAGTAGCTATTGTCTTGTGTGGTAGGTACAGAGGGTTAGGGTGAACTATGGTTTATGATCCAGTCCCCCTGTGGAGACTGTAGTAATATGTGGTAAGTAGCTATTGTCTTGTGTGGTGGGTGCAGAGGGTTAGGGTGAACTATGGTTTATGATCGAGTTCCCCTGTGGAGACTGTGGTAAGCAGCTATTGTCTTGTGTGGTGGGTGCAGAGGGTTAGGGTGAACTATGGTTTATGATCCAGTCCCCCGTGGAGACTGTAGTAATATGTGGTAAGTAGCTATTGTCTTGTGTGGTGGGTGCAGAGGGTTAGGGTGAACTATGGTTTATGATCCAGTCCCCCTGTGGAGACTGTAGTAATATGTGGTAAGTAGCTATTGTCTTGTGTGGTGGGTGCAGAGGGTTAGGGTGAACTATGGTTTATGATCCAGTCCCCCTGTGGAGACTGTGGTAAGCAGCTATTGTCTTGTGTGGTGGGTGCAGAGGGTTAGGGTGAACTATGGTTTATGATCCAGTCCCCCTGTGGAGACTGTAGTAATATGTGGTAAGTAGCTATTGTCTTGTGTGGTGGGTGCAGAGGGTTAGGGTGAACTATGGTTTATGATCCAGTCCCCCTGTGGAGACTGTAGTAATATGTGGTAAGTAGCTATTGTCTTGTGTGGTGGGTGCAGAGGGTTAGGGTGAACTATGGTTTATGATCCAGTCCCCCTGTGGAGACTGTGGTAAGCAGCTATTGTCTTGTGTGGTGGGTGCAGAGGGTTAGGGTGAACTATGGTTTATGATCCAGTCCCTCCCGTGGAGACTGTGGTAATATGTGGTAAGCAGCTAATGTCTTGTGTGGTGGGTGCAGAGGGTTAGGGTGAAGTATGGTTTATGATCCAGTTCCCCTGTGGAGACTGTGGTAAGCAGCTATTGTCTTGTGTGGTGGGTGCAGAGGGTTAGGGTGAACTATGGTTTATGATCCAGTCCCCCTGTGGAGACTGTAGTAATATGTGGTAAGTAGCTATTGTCTTGTGTGGTAGGTGCAGAGGGTTAGGGTGAACTATGGTTTATGATCCAGTCCCCCTGTGGAGACTGTAGTAATATGTGGTAAGTAGCTATTGTCTTGTGTGGTGGGTGCAGAGGGTTAGGGTGAACTATGGTTTATGATCCAGTCCCCCGTGGAGACTGTGGTAATATGTGGTAAGCAGCTAATGTCTTGTGTGGTGGGTGCAGAGGGTTAGGCTGAACTATGGTTTATGATCCAGTTCCCCTGTGGAGACTGTGGTAAGCAGCTATTGTCTTGTGTGGTAGGTGCAGAGGGTTAGGGTGAACTATGGTTTATGATCCAGTCCCCCTGTGGAGACTGTAGTAATGTGTAGTAAGCAGCTCTTGTCTTGTGTGATAGGTGCAGAGGGTTCTAAGTGTTCTTCATGAATCTGGGCGTTGATCTTCCTGAGGTCAAAATTGTTTTTGTACCTAACATTTTACTGGATAAATACAGTATTTCAGGCAGAGCAATTTTAACACATGTTACTAGCATCTTTATACCCTGTATTAAAGTTACAGGTAAATCAGTGAAGATTTCTGTTGGGTATGCTACCAAAGTATGGAAGTACCTTTAATTAAAAGAGAAACCATGACAAACAAAGACATAGAAACCAATTATACATGCAAATGATGAAAGATAATGACACATAATTTGCATCAAATATGCACTAAACTGCCTCTTCTCTGCAAAGTGGGTAGGATTGTAGTGACTATTTTTCTCATCGAAAATGATAAATTCAGAAAATAATGCCAATGTTTCATTTCCAGGAAGATACAACTTGCACTGTACATTTGAATTTTGTCAGCATCAAGAAGGCAATATCATTAAACATGCAGCAAACTTCTGATGAGAAATTGTGCTGTTACTGAGGAAAATGTGACTAAATGTTTTAGGAAATATCTAAATATTTTCATGCACATAAATTCAGACTTACCCGTTCACCCCAACCATTGTCACCCCAGGATCTCTTTCCCCTATGGCCTCTGCTCATGACTAAGCCTGGACACTCAAAGTTACTATTCGTTACACAAAAAGAAAATGGAAAGAAATTATGAGGTGTTATATGCTCACACCGAATGGAGGCAATGTCTGGAACCAGTGACTGGGGCGCTGAACAGTTGTTACATTTATTTAATTACATGTAAATAGAGAAGCTCAGCGTCCTAGTTTCTGGGTCTAGTCTGGAACATGAGGTTCTGTCCTGATCAATGTACTCATTATGGTACAATAACCCTCTTGATTTGCATTTGAATAGATTGGCATTTTCAAGCAGACTGAAATTCTGTGAGTTCAAAACACAGCTGCCTGACACCGAATACTAGGCCTGGGCGATTAGTGCTTTTCACTAATCGATTAATCGCGGAGGAAATAATCGCGATTAATCGATTAATCGCGATTACCCGGAAGTGACTATACAAGCAGCATGTACCTTATTTTCATCATAGCGGCACTGCAGTAAACTGCACTAGCGTAATGCATTGATTCTTACAAGTTTCAACAGCGATCAGTTCCGATTTCTGAGGCATCGAGCAATGCCATTTTTGTTCTGATAAGGTAAAATGCAAAATTCGTGAAGCTAATATCGTCCATAATTACTTCCTTCAGTAAAGTAGGGTAATTTCGCGGAGTGTTGGCCGACAAGGCATGCAGTTACTGCCTCACGTACGTACACACAGACGTAGTCCCATACATGCATGTACAAGTCAACGATAGTACACGATGACACATTATGTACACCCCATGTAGGCTGAACAGTGAACACGATTATTATACAGTTCAAGATTACTGAACAGTGAACACGATTATTACACAGCTCACGATTACTGAACACATCGCGATTATTTTACTATTTCACGATTACTCCATATGTTCACTTCACGATTATCATACGATACGATACAGTAGTCCTGTAATCGTATAATCGAGTAGCGTCTGTACTCGAGTAGTTGAATGCCATGCGCCAAGCCTCGCTGGCCGGCCATGGTAGCCTAATCCATTGTAAACACGTGGGCCTAAGAAGTTGAGAAAAACTTCGTTGTCAGCTGTCAGGCTTGAATAAAAATAACCCCAACACGTTTAAACTGTATGTATCCAATAACTCATGTGTGCGACAAGTCCCGACAACCTTTCGTTTTATTTCTAAGTGAGATAAATAGTATTTATTGAAAATGCAACATAACTAAATGTACCTCAATAAACAGCGAATTGGTATAGCCCTCATTCATGCCTCATCCACGTTGACCATATAAGGCTGTATTATAGAAGGGCTACTGGCCAATTACAGTGTAATCTCAAAATGTTGTCATGGTGCTGTCACAATTGGGCGGGCATCCGGTGCACGTGCAGCAGGCAGACTTGATATCAAGTCGGTAATTTTATCACTACACCAGGGGTACGGTGTGCGTGTTCATATTACACTGTGTACGTCCTGCATAATGTCCAACATGCGGGGACGCGACCGCGGTACATATACACCCTCGACCCCTATTGAATCAAGATAGCGTTGCCTCACTATACGAACGATGCATGATGCACAATGATTGTACCTAATTTTGACGGACGGACGGACAAAACACGAATGTCTAACGACTTGTCACAAAGTCTATCCAGCTGCTTCCATGCAACACACACGGTATGGCTATTGATCGACTGAGAATAGTAGTAACTCATGGAATTAATCGCAACTCGAAGGCAATAATCGCGCTGGCACGATTAATCGAGTAGTTCAGAATTTACTAATCGAGTAATCGACACAGGAATGTAATTGCGATTAATCGATTAATCGAGTTAATCACCCAGGCCTACCGAATACATCTGCCTGGAATTCAGGTACCTGTATCCATCCAGCAGTATTCAACCATTGTCTGCATTGTTAACACTGAGCTCCCTGCACACATGGCCAGACCAAGTGGCATCTTATATGACTAGTGGCTGATAATGAGGCCGGTAAAAATGAACACGTTACCCCCTCCCCCCCAAAAAAAAACTGGATCAGGTTTCAAACCTCACTGGGACTTCTGGAATACCATACACTAGCTCAACCAACTGAGCTTGCCAATCATGTATGTTCCAATTAGGGCTGTGCATTCTACCCAGGTACACGAAACTCGACCGAAACAATCAAGTACCCGGCTCCATTTTTTCAATTCTATTACCCGTAAAAAAATAAGAACCATGCCCCTTTTCATATTTACATTATCACTGACCTGCAAAATGGGTAGTTCTTTGCAATGTCAAAAGCAGATTTCTTAGTGCAAATCTGTACCGAAGCCGGCAGTGAGCCACGTATCGATGCAGCCCGGCCACGATATACGGTACTGGACAACGCGAAGCAGCCCGGCCGCGATATACATGTACCGAACCGACCAAAAATCCTACCGCGTACGGCACATCATCGGAACCGATCGAGCCTACACCGTGCCCACACACACAGTACATACAGTGTGCATATAGTATTCCTGTCCACACGTGGTTGAGACTGGTGCACGTTGTTTTGACAGTGGCTATGGTGGCTATTACGCACGTGGGGAGGATACCAGCCATGGAACATTCGAGATTATGACCATGCTGACCATGTGCACGATGCATCGTGTTTACGTCTTAATCAATGCATACGGATCGTCGCCCTACAAATTTTGCCCACGTTATTTCTTAAGATCTAGCACAAGTACGTGAAAAGTGTGTTTCTTCTTGGCCAACTGGACAAAATTACCGACTGAAATTCAAGTAAGATTTAGGTGATCAGGAAAATTTGATTTACGGGGCAGTCAGAATATTTGTAATTTACGGGGGTCTCGCAAAAAATAACAACCTTGACAATGCAATATGCATACATCGTGTTTGATGTCGGTGTTCCATGTCGGAAAAAAGATCGCGCTTTGCTTTGGCTTGGCCTGTCATGTCGGTAGAAATAGCGGAAAATTAAATTCCGCACCCCTAAAAATAGCTGAAATCTGCTAAAGGTCGGGTGTTTTGGGGAGGGTCTTAGGGCTGTCCATTTACGAATAATTTAGTTTTTGCAAATCGAGAAAAAAATTGATCGAATATTCAAACAAAATCGCAATTTATTGTAAAACAAAAGAAAATAAAAATATGAAAGTATGTTGCGTAATGGCTGCTGGTAGCTATCGGGACGCCGCATGCATTCTAAACAATTACAGATCATGAACAGATTCTATCAAAACACCCTGCCTTTTTAGCAGATTTTTAATAAGTTACAGAATGATATTATCCGCTATTTCTACCAACACGCCATTGGCAGTCCAAGCAAAATTTAGCGCGATCTTTTTTCCGACATCGAGCACCAACATCGAACACACCATTATATGTAGGCCGTATGCACTGTTGTATCGTTGCGAGATCCCCATAAAAATATTCTGACCGTACCATTTTCTAAAATAGTACTGTAAATCGCCTTTTTCTGGTCACCAAAATCTTACTTCAATTTGGTTATTTTGTCCATCTGGCCAAGTAGAAACACACTTTTTAGTTCACCGACTGTCCGACTTAATTCCAAAAACGAACGGTAAAAAATCCTCCAAAAGCGACGATCGTATTCATATCGCATACACGCTACATGCACCATGCATGCACACCACGTGCAGCCCAGCCAGCCATCATACATGACTGGTATCTGCGCGCGTAATAGCAAGAACTTCACATAGCGTGCACCAGCGCAAGTCTCAATCACATGGTCGGCAGGAAGCCTGCACGTACATGTACAGGCACATGTGCACAGTACACATCGAATGTGCAATGTGTGTACAGTATGTCACATGCACGGTGAAATAGCGCTCGGACGGTACCGCAGATCGTGGATGGCTTCGGTACCATGGATCGCGGCTGGCTTCAATGCATTTTGCGGTACAAAATCTGCTTTTGGCATCGCGTTAATTTTTCTCAAATATTCAAACGACCAAAATATTATTTGAATATTCGAGTGATGATCGAATATTCGAATATTCGATATATTCGAGACAGCCCTAGAGGGTCTGCATGGTAGTTTGAGCACGCCTAGCTCAGCGCCCAAGTACATTTCTCACCAACAGCCATTACACAATATACTTCCGGGTTCTTAATTTCTCATGTTTTATATAAGCCTATAGGCCCCTACCACGGGTACCCGCCCATTTGGGCAAAGGGTACTCGGGTCCAAAATTACCTGTGAATGCACAGCTACCAATTATAATCATGTCAACGTCGTTGATAAGTAGTAGTATTATTAGTTGTGATGATCGTAACCCCTGGTCTGACATGGGGACTGGGACCTTACGATCATCGCAACTAGGTGAGTAGGTCGGTCCAGAACTTTACAATCGCCGACATCCTAAGTTCTTTCTTGTCATGCTTGTCACTTGGTAGTACCCAAACCGGCATTACTAGTGTCTTTTACGCCACCGTTTGGGTACTAACAAGAAAGGACTTATGTCGGCGATTGTAAAATTCTGGACCGACCTAGTTGCGATGATCGTAAGGTCCCAGTCCCCATGTCAGACCTAGGAGTTACGAATACGATCATCGCAACTAATCTTATTCTTAGTTCTTACCTGTGATTGTGAATGCACGCATAGAGATGTATGAACTAGATGTGAACTAGGGTAGGCCTATGAGAGTGAGTGACAGCTAGCTGTGTACAGTGTTGCCCTGCAGGCCAACTATTTTATCTGACACATTTAGAGCGTTCGTACCGAAACCGACACAAACATCTTTAATCTAAACACTGGAAACGTCTATGTTATGGACATTGCCCATGCACACACACCGTTCGTTGTTGTGTACACAAAATACAGCTGACCCAGAGCCAATTTACGGCTCTGCTGACCTATCGGTTATAGCGCCCTCTATCAGGAATATACCCGCCTGAACTCAAATATTTTGTACTTGCGCATGCGGCGAGGCGAGTGTGACTGAATCTCACTCCATCTCCGTGAAACTTTGCAAAGATACAATATAAAACGAATGTAAACCGATGACACTGCGATTGACCATTGATCATTTCGAATGACCAATGACTAAATTCATTGTAGCATTTGCACATCCCGGTCTTCTTGGGACGAAATCGAAGTGAAGTGCTCAGGAAATTGAATGAAAAAAGTTTGAAAATGTGCGGGAAAACCTTTATTAAAATATGGACATTTAAAGAAATGAATTTAAGATTTTTTTTTTTTTTTTTGGGGGGGGGGGGGGAGGGGGCAATGTCTCCCTATTGACAGATGTCTCCCAAATGTTAACTTTCAGACACTAAAATGTCTCTTCAATATGCAATTTAGAAAAAAAAGGGCTAACCACAAAATATGATAAATCAAACAAATCGTTTGGCCTACTGTTGATGTTAGTTGGGATACAATACTTTGATAGAAAGTCTGGGTCGGTTGGAAAGTTTGATTGGGGAAGGGGTCATGGAGGCACGAGTGACTGAGAGCCAAGGACTGATCCGTTTTTTTGGATGCTCATTCACTGAAAGGGTGATTATAATTGCATAACTTAAAATGATACGTTACCAACAACACGACAAAAATAATTGCACAATGCAATTTATTTGTGATGCATTCATCTTGATCACAAGAAATTTCGGTATAAAGAAATAAATGGCTTGACTCATTTGAGAAGAGCTGATACCAAGTAATGTTTCATATTGTTTGTATTTGCAAGAAGCGTTTGTTTTATTTGATTAAAATATATCATTTCATTTGATACAACCATTTGCAAAAAAAAACACCTTTTCATAATTTGTACATTTTATTGACTACATTGAGACAGTTTAAATTCCAAGATTGTGAAACTCATCTTGCATTAATAGCGAAATCTATTTTAAATTCATTAAAAAATTCAACAGAACAAATTAATTTGTAAAGAACGCATTGAATCCAGGCAGCTTCCAGTTAGTGATGAAAATGATTAATTATTGTCAATACTGAAAATTATCATTGAACTGATGATATTAAAGAAAAATGGATTAAAATGTCCAAATAATCAATATAAATGAAAGAAAGACTTAGTACTAGATTGACTCCCAACCATGATTCCCCCCCATCCCAAGATAGACTGACTCTCTGCATACTCCCTGTGTAACTCCCTAAATGGCAGGAATAAATGAATGCATAGTAATTCCACTCTAGAGCTGCACCTTGAATGTGACCCCTCTAGTATGTGGATAGTGTATGGGGTGTAATGTCCCAATCATGTATCAGGGAAGGTTTTCAGTACCTTTACATTTGAGATCATATGTCATAAATCATATTGAGAGGCACTTCGATGCTCAAGTAAACAGGTTTCCTAGTCCTAATTACATCAACTTTTATTTATGAATACAAAGTCATCATTTCTTATTTTAGACTTCATGGTACATGTACTTTTTATATCATAACAACCTTGCTTAAATTGATAAGATGTACAGTCGTACCCTCACACACTGCACTTTTACTTACTATAACAAAAATAAAATCTGAAACCACTAAGTTCTGTAAGTGGTTCGGTTTGCGGAAACACCATGTAATAATCGTTCGTACTTTCGCAATTAGGTCTCAACGTTTCAACTAGTCTGCTCTAACATAACATAACATAACAAATTACATTTATATAGCGCTTAATACAAAGTTTCTAAGCGCGTAAACATAACAATACACAGGACAACAAACATAATTACAACAACAGTGCTAAATCTACTAATTAAACTTCCTTATGAATAATGTTGATCAAACAAGTGGGTTTTAAGTGATGATTTGAAACTGTCCAGTGTTGAGATTGCTCGGATGTAGGTAGGCAGAGTGTTCCATAATCTGGGTGCAGCGACAGCGAAAGCACGATCACCAAGGCGGGTTCTGGTGCGTGGACCTGGGCATAGCTGAATGTGAGCTTGGGAGGATGATCGAAGGGTTCTTGTTGTTGACGATAATGACTGAGAGCGGAAAGAGACAAGGTCCTGGAGGTAGGATGGTGCCAGGTTGTGTTTGATTTTGAAGACTTGGAGAATTATTTTGAAGGCGATACGCTGTTGGACAGGGAGCCAGTGAAGGGATTGCAAAATGGGAGTGATATGCTCGGATTTACGGGAACGGGTGACCAGTCTGGCAGCTGAATTCTGAACACGCTGCAGGGGGGCAATATGGGATTGAGGAAGGCCAACTAGAAGAGAGTTACAATAGTCTAAGTGTGAAGAGACAAAGGCATGGATGAGGCGTTCGGTGGATTCCTTGTCAAGATACTTCCTGATTCTCCCTATTTTTGATAGACCAAAGGAGGCAGATCTGCATTTGTTGCGGATATGTTGACGTAATGTGAGGTGGTTGTCTATCATGACACCAAGGTTGCGAATACAATCAGCGTTGGGAGAAGCACCATCATCGGGATCTAGAGACAGTGGTGGACCGGTGTATGACCTAAACTGCGATGTTATGTGAATTATCTCTGTCTTTCCATCATTCAGTTGTAGGTTGTTCCTAGATGACCAGGCTTTAATGTCCGAGAGACAATTTGTTATACGTTCCATTGAACAAGCCCTGTCGGTTCCATTAGACTTCATGGTGAGGTACATTTGAGTGTCGTCAGCATAAATTGCATGCTGAATTTCATGATGATTGAATATGGCTACCATTGGGCCGGTGTAAAGAATAAAAGCAAGAGGTCCAACCACTGAACCCTGTGGCACACCGAAGGGAAGAGGAACAGGCTCAGATGATGATCCATTGATCACGACCCTCTGGCTGCGACCCATAAGGTATGACTCCATCCAACGTAATGCCGTTCCCTTGATGCCGTAGTGCGTCTCCAAACGACGAGTAAGTGTGGCGTGATTTATGGTGTCAAAGGCAGCCGTATAATCCAAAAGAACAAGAACAGCCTCATTGCCACAGTCTAATGCAAGCAGAATATCATTGGTAACTCTGACAAGTGCAGTTTCGGTCGAATGGTTATGACGATAGGCTGATTGGTTGGCAGGGAACAGGGAATCTTCCTCCAAATACGACCTCAACTGTGCGGCAACAATTCTCTCAAGAACCTTGCTCAGGAATGGTATGTTGGCAATAGGACGATAGTTCTTGAGTTCATTCCTATCGAGTGATGGTCGCTTCAGTAGAGGAGTTATGTTTGCTGTTTTGAAGTGTTCAGGGACAGTGCCGGATGAAAGCGACTCGTTGACAATGTTGGTGATGATAGGCAGAAGTTCGTCAAGGCATGATTTGACCAGCCAAGTAGGAATAGGATCCAGACTGCTTGACTTCACTGCAAGGGACTTGACAGTGGTTTCAACTTGCTTCGGGGTAACTGGATCGAAGGCTGTGAATTCAGCTCCAGCTATCACTGTTCCAGCTATTATTGGAGACGACAAATTGAAATTGGGTCCAGCAACTTGTATCTGGGAGACAATCTTCTGGATCTTGTCATTGAAGTAAATACTGAACTCTTTGGCCAGTCCCAAGTCAGATTGATGATCAGGTAGGACCGGAGATGTATCGGGATTCGTTAGTTTCCTTACAATTGCGAAGAGCTGTTTGGTGTCTGCTCCAGAAATCTCAGCATTCAGATACTCTGACTTAGCTTTAGTCAGGGAATCATAATATGACACACACTGTTGGTCATATAGCTGCTTGTCAATGGCGAGGCCTGATTTGATGTAACGGCGTTCTGCCCTACGTCTGAGTCTCTTCGATATGCGTTGATCATCGGAGTACCAAGGAGATGTCGGCCGAATAGTGACAACCTTCTTCTGGACAGGGGCATGCGTGTTGAGTAGCTCGGACAAGACAGAGTTGTAAATTTCGACTGCCTCAGTACCAGAGTTGCCTGTTGTAGACATCAACGTAGATTGTTGGATGTCGTCCTTGAAGGATGTCGTGTTAATGTCACGGAACTTACGAAAAGTTACGAGTTTCTTAGGGTGCTTTGGTCTCCTGATGTCTAGTAGAGCAACTACCGCTGAGTGATCAGAAGGAAGGCCTGATGTGATGTTAACATCTAGGAGTATTTCATCTGCCTTCCTTGATAAGATAAGATCCAGAGTGTGTCCTGCCCGATGAGTAGGTCCGGACACGTGTTGCTGGAAACCAAGGGAATCAAGGATGCCCAAGAAATCCTTGGCTTGGGCGTCGTGACTAACATCAACATGAATGTTGAAGTCACCAAGGATTAGGGGAACATTATCAGCAATCAGCGCACCTTCGAGCAGAGAAGAACATTCTTCCTGGAACATCTGATAGGTGAGTTTATTACGAGATGAAGGTGGGGGCCTGTAGATTGCAAGCAGTTGCAACACTGACGTAGGTGAAAAACGAATATTAACGTCCAGCAGTTCGAATGAAACTGGGGTGCTACTTCCATTAATCGTCACCTGCACTGACCTGCGATGTATAATGCAGATTCCTCCACCTTTCGAACTGCGCCGATGACAGTGAAGTAAATCATAGTCTGGTAGAGTAGCCTTCACATCGGCAAGTATAGGGTTGTCTTTTTCGTTGCCGCATAGCCATGTTTCTGTTATCACAAGGATGTCAAGATCATGCTCAATGATGAGGTCACATATAGGAGTAGTCTTGTTGCTCATGGAACGGGCATTCCATAAGCCTACGCTTATGAAGGGTGCAGACTCCTTTCTACTCCTGCCTGGGACTCTCCTCAGTTTTCTGGCAACTCCGCCCCTTCTTAGACGTCTTGTAGGCTTCCGGTGTGAAATACCCAGGGAAGTTATGGTAGACCATATCGAAGGGGGAAGAAGAACCTGATGACATGACTGTTGTAAATTGATGGTGTGCAGCTGGTCAGAAGAATAGATGAATGTTTCCTTCTCATTATCACAGTGCATTGCAGGCCCAGGATTGGGACTTATATCACCATCAGTTAGTAGGGAAATGTGTGTCAGTGTACCACAGTAGTACTCCAACGAATGTTTACCAATGTACATGCATATGCAGCAATGCACCACACACAGGGCAAGTACTGGAAGCACAAAATGCCATTTGGACCCTCATCAGGAGAAGATATAGAAGAAGTGCGAAAGTACGAAAGATTATTACATGGTGTTTTCGCAAACAGATCCACATACCAATTGTCACCATGCAAAGCCTCAAATCTTTCACAAATTTCTGCTTCTTCATTGTGCTATTCAAGTAGAAGTTCCATGAATATGATTGTACTTGACTGACTGGATTATATACTGAAATCCTCAAAATAGACATGTTTAATCATGGAGCTATAGCTCCATGGTATAATGCACCTATGTGCATGTGCATAAATGTCAGAATCATGCAGTGCCAATATCAAGCTCTGTCAATACAACAAAAGCACAGGTACGGGTATACACACACAAGGTAATTAACATGTTGAAATATTCAAATGCCCCAACAGGTGTAAGCTATAAATGTAAAATCCATTGAAAAGGTTTGTTTTGAAAACCCTGTTACATATTCAGTGAGGATGGAGAGTCGTGCATGTAAAATGCATAAACAAAAGATGGCATCATATAATTTGGACCCTGTTTGAAGAATGTCATATCAGATTAATACAGTACAGGTAAGTTTCAGCCTTTGAAAAGATAATGCTATGAATACATGAGCCTTCTTACTGCACATAGTGATCAATGCATTCCTGCATTCCCAGTTGGTTGTCAGTTCACAGTGGCCACCTGTTCAGTCATGATAACTGCTTCAATACTTCAATCAAACAACAGTAGCAGAATAGAACTATAAAGCAATAAACGGCACATGCACATTTGACTGATTATTCAATTTTCATGAGGGAAGACTATCCATGCTTGGATGATATTTGAATTTATGCAGGAATATGATCTGAATATGAGTTATATAGAACTTTCAAGATTATATTAATAACTAGTACTATTCATGAACTACAAGTTTTAGGATAAAGAATCACAATATACAAATATAATCAAGATAATTAAAACTACAAATGCAAAACAAAACCAAAAAACTGTGAGCTAAGTATAATTTTCCTCGTTTCTTTAACAAAAATAAGATATTTAAGAAATAAAGGGTAACGATTTACATGAAAGAACACATATACAAAGTCCAAGCTAATTATTCTACAATGCAATTACTGTAAATGTAGCTTATTGTTATCTACATAGTACTTTCACTCTTACTTCGTAATATGTTTAATATGAAAAATAATATCAACTTTAAAATGTTAAAAGCAAAAATAAAAAATATGAAGCCTCACAGTCACTGTAGATGAATGACACGGTGTATGGAAAAATATATATATTTGATATTCACTTCATGCACTTGTTTCTTGAAAGGTAGACATACCTATGCTAATACAATGTACATAACTTTCAGCAAGATATTAACTGAAACCATTCCTAAGCAATATACATGTACCTGTACATTGCATGAAATTCACTCAGAAACTCTATGCAAGTGGACCCTGTTCTTCTATGTACATGTAAATGTATATGTTAATAGGATTTCACAAATGTACATCCAAACGTTTTACCTTACATGAGTTGTGTAAAAATGAGTACCCTGTTATGCAGTAAAAATTTGTTTCTCCCAACAAACCAGATCTATATTCAAGTCATGTTTGGTCTTGAAATATAACAAATATAATTGTTTAAATATAAAAGAAAAAAAATAGTACTTGTGAAAGAAGCAGTCTCTAGAGATTTGATTCATGCTTATAAAAACATACCCCAATAAACCTCTTTATGTAAATATGTCGTTATAAGTTAACTGGTAAAGACATATAGAGTAAAACCTGTTGTACTTGTGAAGGTGTCCATGTTAGTAGTTACACGTACAGTACATCAGTAGACCATAAAAATTCCTATACTATGAATTCTATATAAAGTGTATCCTTCCATTAAAAGTGCAGCAAAGTATACTCATATTAGGATGTGACTGGGTCACTTTCACCAAACTATTCCTTAACTTGGTGGAACAGACTCTTAGTAAACAAAAATACTGTCATACAGGTCAACTGATCAATGTGTAGCTTGTTCAAGAAACTGTGTTAGAAAATGCAATTGAACTATGAATATTAATTACTAAAATTGTTAAAAAATTGTTTGAAATTAGTAAAAGCTAAAACACAATGAATGGTTCAAATTGAAATAGCAAACATTTAAAAGAAACATAAGTATGTAATTTCTGTGTGTGGAATACATGTACACATCCATTTAAGCATTCTACTCCACCTTACACTCATTGTTTGTACTGTAGACTCTGCAAAGTGGCTGGTGATTGCATCTTGCTGCTTCCATCACAACCTAGGAGTTGTTATCCTTCTGCTCAAACCACATGTAGTCCTAGCAACAAGGAGGAACAAAATATGCATTTCACATCAAATTTCCAATCAACTACACAAAAATAAACAAAAAACAACAGTATTTCTTGTTCTATTTCATTGGAATTTAACAGTAACCACTTACAATAAGGAAAGTAGCTCCAAGAATGTTGGCCTTCATCTTGACATCCAAATCCATGGGAACTAATCAGGTACACAAAAAGAAAAAAGAATGTTAAAAACATATACAAAACGCCAATCTTCTAATATCATGCATGCATGCATATCAGGCAGGCAGGCACTTCCAGTAATACATGCACCAAAACTTGTAATACATGTACACAGCCATCATGGCTAAATGTTTTTTTTTTTATCAATATCTTTAGGTGAGTTGTTAGGCATACGCAAAAGAAGGCTTGCTTCATACTGTGGTAGATACATACATGTACAACATAGCATAGCATGCATGCATATCAGGCAGGCAGGCACTTCCAGTAACATAACACATACAACCCTGGCTTAAAGGTACATGTATAACATAACACATACATCCCTGGCTTAGAGGTATACAACATAACACATACAGCCCTGGCCACAACCCTGGCTTACAGGTATACAACATAACACATACAGCCCTGGCTTACAGGTATACAACATAACACATACATCCCTGGCTTACAGGTATACAACATAACACATACATCCCTGGCTTACAGGTATACAACATAACACATACATCCCTGGCTTACAGGTATACAACATAACACATACATCCCTGGCTTAGAGGTACCGGTATACAACATAACACATACAGCCCTGGCTTACAGGTATACAGCATAACACATACAGCCCTGGCTTACAGGTATACAACATAACACATAAAGCCCTGGCTTACAGGTATACAACATAACACATACATCCCTGGCTTACAGGTATACAACATAACACATACAGCCCTGGCTTACAGCCAAAGTTGGGTACTGTAATTCACACTGAGCTGTCCATTTTAATGAATGACAAAGTACAACAAATTGAGCTGGAACCTATGCTTTCTTTGTTTTGTTTCTTTTGTCAAGACTTAATTCTGACAATACAATTCTTGATAAATCAAACATATTCATGCTGTTTACTGAAATACTATGAGAAGGCATCTTGAGCGTTCCAATAGTGATTAGAAACTTCTCTTATTGCTGTGAATCAGATATGCATGCGCTGCGCTAATGAAAGTTAATTAGTGCTGTGCATTAAAAACGGAATTCCGGGCTACTGCTTTGGATTTAGCCATCCGGTTTAAAAAAGTCCAGAACAGTATAACGAAACCAACATTTAAAAAGGTAGACTGACGTGTGCCTAATGTTAAACAACCCCAAAAGTGTAGACTGTACAATACATACTTGAATTTCAGTCGTTTTGTCTCGTAGAAACAAACTATTTCCATACTTGATTAAAAAAAAAAGCCTCCCGAAAGAGATAATCGCACGAAAGAAGGCGTAAACATATCGCGTAGGATGCATCATGCACACTGCATGCAAACCACATGGCCGCATGGCCCGGCCCATGCAGCACTAGTCTTGGTCCAAGACTGTAATGCTTGATAACGGACCCCATCGTGCCATCGAGCCCTCTCGTGACTTAATTTGACCCAGCTGCTCGCATTACAGTCTTGGGCATTTCCTATGAATTGTTTAACTTTTTCTTTATTTTTCCTTAGGATTTCCGGAGGAACCAATCAGCGCCCGCAGAAATCCAGTTGAATTGGTATCTAATGAATATGGATGACCTGTAACGAATGACCTCTGTGTACCATGCTAATGCAGTATCGTACGTGACTAGTACTGTACTATGCTTCGGTGTCGATCGTGGGATCGGGAATAGTCACGGTGCGCTGTGGTATTGTCATGGGGAATTGAAATAATGTCTGCGTTGCCTACTGCTTGCTAAAGTTGTCATGATAGTATACTTACTATTCATCGCATAGTCGGACATGCCTGATGCACGAGGGCATTGAACACTGTTACTATACACACTATCTATTTCTATTATGGTTAATAATTACAACAGAAAGCTGGTGGTACACACACATTGTGGGTGCGTAATTAACTCTAGTTTCGACAAACGAGACACTGCCGCATGGATTTGAATGTAGCCGCCATGAAGTGTCTGCGATTCAACAAGCACGGAATCGATCATGCAGCTCAGACTGTTTTATAAACCACGCGCTGAGACAATCATAGATATATAAGGATTTTGTTTTTTTGTCTGGCCGAGACTGTCTGGACGCGGGCTGTTTGTTTACCGAATTTCAGCAGCTCCAATTTCCGTGACGCTCCCACGGCCCGCTTGGCATCCTATTTTGCATTTCAATGTAAATCATGAATATTCATAATAAGGTACCTAATTGGCATACAAAGGCCACGCCTCGGTTTATAGGAAATGCCCAAGACTGTAATGCGAGCAGCTGGGTCAAATTAAGTCACGAGAGGGCTCAATGGCACGATGGGGTCCGTTATCAAGCATTACAGTCTTGGACCAAGACTAATGCAGCACTAGCATTGCATCCAGAAAATTCCACGATTGGTATCCCCGCTGCACCATTCAAAGAATACGAACGTGCACTCCACAGTTGCGAATTCGCAATCGGGCAAACCTATTATATGGTACGTACAACGTGTGTAGTTGGTGCAGTCAAGTCGTGCTGGGTACTGTGGGCGGGCCGGTTTCGGTGCAGATTTTGTAGTAAGAAATGTGACATGTATGTCATGCTGAGCAAGTTATGAATGATTCTGACTGACTTTTCTGTAAGGTTGCCAACACCAAATCATCACAAGATTCCCAAACATGCACGTAGATCGAGACCAGAAAACTCAAGTACTGTACTATAATACGTCGCCGCAACAATCGTTGCTGCATGTTTTACACACTACAGCGCTATGCATCAATTGATCGTGCACATTATTGACACGTGTGCAATATATAGCACTGTCATTCATTTTTATAAATCGGAGCTTGGGCAACCAATCATTTTTTTAAAGCGGTGTCCGGTTTTCAAAAGCTAAAAAAATGCACAGCACTAATAAAAGTATTAAGAGATATTACTGCATAAAAAGGTAACAGGTAAGTATCAGAGTGAATTAATAGTTATTTATTTGGTTGCCAGTAACTTACATGAACAGCTAAAGTTGTCAGCTTTGGTGATGACTTCCCGGAAGAAACCACCCCACTGCTTTGAGATCTTGCCAACTTCAGAAACTCCATCAGTTCCCATCACCTGCAAATACAACAAAAAGATATCATGACTTGAAATAATCAGTTACATGTACTTTTAAAGTGATACCAGCATTAGGGTTGCAATGCATATGTAAATGTGTTATTTGGCTGATAAGATAAGAGGCTTGGAGTTAATTAGGAGGGCCTGACGCTGAATGATCCTGCTAGGATCGAAATGCATCAGGCCTTCTAAACTCTTGGAAGCATTTTCTAAATTTCAGGTAATTTTTTGGCTGATGAGCAGTTTGCAGGAGTTTATTACTTGTATTGATAACATTATAAGTTTTCTGCTGTTTATCACGGATATTAGAAAATAAAGTGGTGTCTTCGGTGTTACCAAACCTTTGAAAATATAAAACAACCTGAATGGCAGAAATTCACATAGCAATAGATAATGCAGATCTATGGCTTTTACTGGTTCCAAATAAAAGAGGAATAAACCTACTACAGTATATAAATGAATGGCAAGGGCCTATTGATGTATAACAACTCTCACAACAGAAATGTTGGCTTTCTGCATGAAATACTGTTAAGCCTTTTTTTTCACATCGGCTAAAATCAGAAGTTGGGGGTGCGCTGTATGCATGGGTACAGCCTGCTGGCGATCTCGTGAGTGTGGCTTGTGATCAATGCACTGCGCATAGTAAAAACATGTGAGGCACTATTGTCCGTATGGGCAGCAACTGAAACCAATTAGCGCGATGTCCGAGTCAAAATTGAGCAAATGATTCATGAAAGATACAATTGCGATAGGCCAAGGAAAACTTAAAGGTAGTGTCATACTTTGGTTTTTATCAAAGGAGTACAGATTCATGGGCAAAAATATCAAGGAAGATACAGTCACAGTCATCCGTGTAAATTTAAATTCCATACAGTGCCCACTTTTTGAGAAAATTGTGAAAAACGGCCACAGTATTTCTTAGGTCTTTTCTCTTTTATTTTTGATCTTTTAAAAGATCAAAAGATTTTCGGTCGTTGTTTTACTTATTTCTGGATAAATACACCATTTCAGGTGGAAACATTTTAACGGTAGGTTTCTACTAGCATCATCTTCATATCCTGAAAGTTATACATAAATCTGTGAACATTTCTGTTTTGGTCTCTTACCAAAGTATGATACTACCTTGAAGTGCAAACTCGTTTAGGGTTAGGATTAAACGTACGTTTGCACGTACATGTCAGTGCAGCATGCACATGTATATAATTTTACGGTAGTAGAGCTTTCGCTTTGGCGTACGTGGCGCAGCATGGTGTGGCACTGGTAGCCAAGGTTGTTGCAAAATATCGCTGAAAGTTGTGAGTTGGATCGAGGTATTTTATTAATTGTTTTTATATTTCTTGAAATTGCAATTCTCAATTGAAATAAAAATCACAAATGAGCTGAGAAAAATGAGCACTGCAGTTTTCCATATTTTTTCTGGTCGTCCGCGACTGATTTTTTTCTTTCTGCCGCCTGATGTCAAAAGTTGGGGTGCGCCGTAATTACATGGAACTTTATGGTAATGTATTTTACATGTATATGGACATGACATGTAAGAGGAAAAGATGTATAAACACAACACTAAGATTCCGAAAATAAGTCTTCCTTCACTGGCTAAAACAGAACGGGCAATTTTCAGAAAACTGCATATCCACCAAATTTGCATTTGATGTTTAGGTTGCTTTGGACTTGCATCTGCATCTCATTACAGAGAACATTCACATAGAGATGCCACACTGATTTTTATTTCACACAGTTTCTTTTGCTTAATAAGCAAATTTGTATAGTTATGCAGGTCTATGAAAAGCGCCCTAGGATACTAGGTTACAACTGTGCACAAGTGCAATAAGAATTACCGCAAAGTCTATATCATCAGTGCAGCAAATGGTTTGGCAGGCACAACATGGTCCACGAATTTTCAGAACAACATCTTTGTTGGCATCCAAGATCTCATACATTGGTTTCCACTTACTTCCACTGCAAAGATAATAAACAGGAACATATTTCTGTAATGTACTTAATTCATTCTGGCTTATTGTGTACATGTTAATTATGTGAAGGTAGTCTTGCAGCACAGTAGGAGTGGATCTGCTCAAATCAAGAATATGAAGAATAAAGAAACCCTTTTAATACCTGAATGTCTATCCTTTTTGAGTTAATTTCAAATATCAGTTTTGTGAAAACCTTGTGCAGACATATACGCCTTTAGAATTTCCCTGTGGAGAATGATTAAACCGGTAGGTCTCCACAAGGCATCAGATATGTGTTCACAATGATCAACCTTGTGAAAGAACAACCATAGCATTAATGTAAATTATTGTACACACATATCTATGACTTACATCTGTCTGCAGTAACCAACTACTTGTCCTGGTGGAGATTGTATTTGAATCTCCATTGAACAGCATTCAGTGTCTGCACACCAACAACAACCAGCACAACACTTAAACTGACGGTCCAAACGAATCACCTCCTATTCAAACAAAAGTAACAACACAAAAAAATCAGATAACTGATTAAAGATCTAAGGTATAATACATGATTGGTAAAGGTCACAGAGAAGCACTCATGTATATTTTGTGCAATCCAGCATGTACATGAAATAATAAACCTATGAAAATTTGAGCTCAATCGGACATCTGAGTCACGAGAAAATAGCAAAATCCAGACGCAATTTTTCTTGTAAAACATAAAGAATGGTTTTTATCTTACCCCGAGATCAAACTGTTTTCGGTCTTTGTTTTACTAATTTCTGGATAAATACAGCATTTCAGCCACAAATATTTGAACTGTGTGTATCTATCAACACCATCTTCATAAGTTATACGTTAATCTGTGAACATTTCTGTTTGGGTAATGGGTATGTTACCAATCCTGTACTGTACCTTTAATGTATGCATTAGAATGATGCAAAGCATCAGCAAAATAAACAATGTATTTTCGTAGTCAGATTGTTTTTAAACTATACCGGTATACAGAAAATTATATTAAATGGAAATTTTGTGTACATGTATCATAACAGTAAATACACAAATATTAGTTCTCATTTCCAATTAAAAACAAAACCTCCTGAACACTAAACACAAACATTAATACATAAATAAATTTCATCAATACAGAAGTAAAAAACGAATTCCAAACTTCAAAACTTGACTACTTGAAACGAACCTGGGAGTGATTATCCACAATGTGCATAATAAATCCACGGCCTGGTCCACAACAAATCCGGTGGCAGAAATCAGACTCTGTAACATAATGCAAAAAGACAGTTAGTAATAAGTATACTGACAAGAAAATGTTGTCATTGAATGTTACGGCAAATTCAAAATGAAGAACCTGAACAAAAGGAAACTTGACACTGCCAAACATGAACCAGCAAGTAAAATAGTGCAAAGCTAAAGATGAACTGAACACATGCAGCAACAAAAAATCAATCAAATCTGCCACATTCCAAGGGAAAACCATTTGAAGTAGCAAGATTTTTGATGTGTTGTATGCAAGGAGACCATGTACAGTTGAGTAGCGTTGCATGGCGAAGCGACCACACTGCCATACACTGTTCATACTCTGTTCATATGCTAGTCTACACTGGCTTACGTAACAATACAGCGAGGACGTAGAAAGACTTGAGTCGCATACTCCTTCTGTGTCCTAGGCATACTATTATGTAAGCCAGCGTAAACAGCGTATGGTTGCGTAGTCGCTATGCAACTGTACATGAGGTCCCGAGTGAAAGGGGCTTAAGCCAGCATAGACTAGCGTACAAACAGCGTAAGGTAGCGTAGTCGCTATGCAATGCTATGCAACTTTACGCAAGACCCAATGTGAAAGGGGCTTTTTGTGACGATTTCTCGACCGTTAAAATAACAGGTCGCAAAAGAGACACCCACTAACAGTCATTGCATCGTCTAGTTATTTATATGTTTATGGTGTGGCTATCAGTCACACTGGAGGTTGGATGTTGGATTGTTGGTAGGTCTGTCGTAGTAATTCACTTCATTCTGTACTGCTTTAGGCACAATGCACTAATTACATGCACAAACAAACATGGTTAAAGATAGTCAAATAAAAAGATACTACATGTATACCTTCATATGCAAAATACACCTGTTGACCCACAGAGTTTTTGATGGCATAGCGATTCTTTGTTTCAATGTCTGTCAATGCTTCAAACAGCTCAATTTGTTGGTGTATCAATAACTGATCAATTTGAGTCAGATACTCCAATCCTGGTGGTATCCCTGCAGTAGTCATCTGGGGCATTGCCATCCATTGCTGCCCTCCTTGACTGTTATCTGGTTGCTTGATTGCTACCTGTATTTGAAAAAATATAGACATGTTCTGGATTCAGTTTCAATGCTTATTAGATGAACTTATTATTTTGCATGATACAATTTGCATGTAATTAAAATTGAGTTTCATTTCAGATTACACAAAACGTTAAAGACGCATCCTAGGAAGGTAACTCATCCTATGCCCCGTCGCATCCTAGGATGGAATTCACCAAAGTTAAAGGGCCACTCTAAACCCTCCTCATTTTCCATGTATAGACTTTATACAATAGGTGATATAACCATCTAACATAATAAATATAAATTGTTTGGCTTTTGTGGTAAAAAAATGTCATTAAGCACAGTAATGAGTTTTCAGCAAGCCTCTTTTCCCAGTTTTCAGAAACGCTCATATAGATCAGCGCGGACATCCAGGTACTTTCATTCTCATAACTTGACAACTGATGGAAACTAACGTGTAGATGGCGCAAGCTACGGACAAATCACACACAAACCGTCTGTCATCGAGAATTGTTTTCCGGATATTTTTGTCAAGAAGCAAAAATCGTGTTCTGTACGACTTTCATTGTCGAGTCATAGTTTTTCCTCAGACAATAATCCTTCTTTGAAGTACCATATACTAAGATTAAACAATTCTGGCAGCTTTTTGTCTTGAAATATGTACAACTTAATGCATTATTTTCATCGGCTCCAAGGTCGGTGAGTTGGAATGACGTCACTCCGCGCTGATCTATTTATGATATGTATGCAAGTGACCCCAAAACGCCAAAAAGAGACAGAAAATAAACATTTGGGCCGGTCTAGTCTGTGCCAATGCACTACCTGTGTATTGTACAGTGCATATAGTACATACAGTACACGTGTGTCCGTGCTGTACAGCAAGCAAGCTACTACCATTGACTACTCGGCCCAAGCTTGGATTCGCAGATCTTGTCCTTCGTCGGAGCAGATTTGTCGCCATTATTAAGTATTAATCCTAAATGATAATCCCACAATGAAGTCAAACCTGCCATGATCTTGTGTTGTTTGTGGCTGCGACAGAACCGCCCTTACGGGAAGCCCGACTTAAATTTCCGAGAGTCAAAAAGTCAAATCGCGTGTAGACCAAGTTCGTGCACAATAGACGTTTCATTCGATGCGTCTGCTCTTCTACAGAGGAAAACTGGGTTCAGAAAATATAGTTGCGGGTAAAGCTGGGTAGCCTACCACTACCAGCCAGAGTGAACTTTATCAGGTTAGGGAATGCCACTCTTTTTACTTATATTAATAGCCTAATTCAATATGACCCTTTTTCTGTAATGCTACTGGCGTACTGCTAGGTAGTTGCGATGATCGTAACCCTAGGTCTGACATGGGGACTGGGACCTTAGGGTTACGACAAAACTGGATACAAAAAATGGGTACACTTAGTTTTCCACTTTCCAAAATCCAAACACAAAATCTGACTACATGGATCTGATTGGTACTTATCAATGAGTCATATAAAACCACTTTGAATAATGAAAGATCATTATATTCAGAAAAAATGACCCAAAACTTACCGAAGATGTCGAGATTCCCTCCGTTTGCTGTCAGTCGGCCATTTTGAATAGTGCGCCGTGTGCCATCTCGACCACATTACGTCATATGACATGCCGTTTTGGCTGTTCCACCTTTCAAACTCAAACTCGCAGCCCTATGGAGGGCTCGTATCACGTGCGTTGTATAGTGCTATACACGGCATTTCGCATACAGTGTGTGAGCGTGTCCGTTAAATAAATCACAGGTTATTGAATTGACCAGACCCGTGTGCCGAAACTGCCGAATTAAGTTTATTTTCCGCCGCTCTTCTGATATGACAGGTGAAGAAAAACGTATACGGCGTGATTTTTTTCCGACATCCAACACAGGCCGACATCGAACACATGCGAAAATACGATTCATGGAGAAAGAAATGGAGTGTATTATACACGATATGTACCGGTATGCGTTTTATACCTCCATGGTTATCGTTGCGAGATCTCTAAATAAAAATATTCTGATCGACCGTCCTTCCAAAGTACCGTAAATCGTAGGCTGATCAGCTTATAAATCTTACAGTTGAATTTCACTCAGTTATTTTGTTCAATTGGCCAAGCAGAAACACTCTTTTCATAATTATACTTAATCTAAAAAAATTATCGTGAAATCCTTCCGAAACCGACCGACGATCTCATTAAAAAATTAAGACGTAAAAACATTGCCCACACCGCAGAAAAAGACAGCCTGGTATCCGCGTGCGTAATAGCCACAGCTTCAAAGCAAACGTAGTTAACGTACATTGTGTACGTGCACCAGCGAAAGTCTCAATCAGTACGTTACACACATGCCGTGTGCTTGAAATGTGAAGTGTATATTGCGCTCGGTCGGAAGGCCTACCTTTTTGAATGCACGATCTGTGATGAGGTGGATGACCTTTTTATTTCTGTTCGATCATGGATTGGGTCGGCACCGAGTTTGTGACTTGCTAACATTTGTCTGTTTGTGGGACCATTCATAAAGGAAATCATTTGACAATTTTAGCAATTTCCTTCAGTTCATGATGAAAGATTTGAATTATCAGCGGCAGCTTGACATGGGCAAACAATGCGGACTTAAAAAAAAAAACCTCCTCCATACTGTATACGATATGCGCGTACACGGTATATCTCAGCGCACGTGTTATTCTGGGAACACCCCCTCCGAGTTTGAGTTTGAAAGGTGGAACAGCCAAAAAGGCATTTCGCATGACGTAATTTGGTCGAGATGGCACACTGAAGGCAAACGGAGGGCATCTCGACACCTTCGGTAAGTTTTGGGTAATTTTGTCTGAATATAATGATCTTTCATTATTCAAGGTGGTTTTATATGACTCATTGATAAGTACCAATCAGATCCATGTAGTCAGATTTTGTGTTTGGATTTTGGAAAGTGGAAAACTAAGTGGAAACGTATTTCAGGAGTTGGCCAAAAAGGTTGTACCCATTTTTTGTATCCAGTTTTGTCGTAACCCTAGGTCCCAGTCCCCATGTCAGACCTAGGGTTACGATCATCGCAACTAACTGCTAGGCAGCTTCAGCCGTCTAAAATTTGGTTCATACTTCCCAGTTCCTGATCCTGCAAAACGAATTTTGGTGACGCAACAATCAATACAATATACCTGAGTATACTCAATAGCCTAAAGACATGATAAAGCACTACAGCCGCGCCTACCCATACTGCACACAACAACTCAGTACACAGTACGTCAAATGCATACTACGTCAAATGCATTATAGGCCTACTGTGATGTAGTGAGTAAACGTTATGGCCCCAAGTAAATAAAACTCGCTTATTTTGCAAGTTCTCATTGAGATTTACACGTTCTATCATGCCTAAGATCTTACCGCAACGTTGCCTGTAGTAGCCATTTCTATCGTTGGATTATTGAAGACGGCGATTTCCTGAATGAAGAGTGCTCAACTAGGCCCGTTCCTCGAAGTTGATAACCTGTGTTTACGTTTATCGATTTTTGGATGACTCAATCCCGTGTGATCATACCCGAACGTACGGACGTGCGTACGTACGTATACGTATTACTGCGTACTGTACAACTAGTACTACGTATATGGTCCGGGGCGGACGTAGCTAGTTAGCTAGCTACGGCAAGAACTTAGCGCCAGCTCTCCCAGAGTGCATTGATCATCAGTGTACACATCCAAGACAACAAAGGGCTCTTTATTGTGACTGGATGATTTGTATGGTGGTATATAGTGGTACGGACTATGCATGTGACGTAGAAAGTAAAAAAAAAATGCTCATACGTAGCATACTAGCACCACCGTACCCCTAGGCTTTGAGTATAAGAGAAGAAAATAACACTTTATTGTTACCAAACTCATTGATTTGATATCCATTGGCATGGTTGAGGATATTCCTACCTCCACGCTATAGTGTATGGTCCTGCCTCCTCAGCTCCATGCGAGTACTACCATGGAGGGTAAAATTGTTGTGTTGCCCTCAATTGGAAAAATTAAAAATTTGGGTCGGTTTGTCGATTTATATTGTATTTATTTATTATTTTTTGCCGACTTTCAAACATTTAAGAATAAATACAGGATGTATGGTCACCAGGGCTTATAAATCAACGGTCTTGGGTCGGTTTGAGGAGACACGCTTTTTTCCTGCTAAATCTTACATTTTCTGTCAAAAATGGTGAGTTTTAAACTTTTTATACTTTAGGACTCGGAGAAAAAAAAAAGCCTTTGCAAAAGTGAGCTGTACGTGTTCACCCAAGCATGGATTATTTTCTGATTTTTTTGGTGTCAAATAAAAGTTGACCGTTGACCATAGCCTACATGTCAACTCCCCCCCCCCCGAATCAAATATTTGTATGATTTGGCAGCCGTTGAACAACTTGAGTGTCAAAGGTAGTATCATACATTGGTTTTTGTCAAAGAAATACAGTGGCAGTTTTTAAGTGGGCAACGTATCGGACTAAAAGTCTCACAGACGACTGTTACTGTATCTCCCTTGGTATTTTTGCCCATAAATCTGTATTTCTTTGATTAAAAACCAAAGTATAATACAACCTTTAAAACTAAAGACGCCCGAATGCCCGCCAATATTTTCCTATTTTTAAAAATATTGGTATGACTACACAATGTACATGAAGGTATATCAATGTCACAATGTGTAACTACATGTATATATAGACATGGCTGTTGTAAACAGTATGTACATAAGGCTTTTCCGCATGTGACATAAATTGCTTCTCAACATATTAATGTCACAATGACAGACCTTGGCGAAAATTGTGATCCGAACTCTTACCACTTTTAAATGAGGAGCTACTTCCTGTTTGACCGGAAGTAGAGGTAACAGAGGTCATTTAATGTGTCACAAAGAAAAAGACAATCCCTAGCATTGACATTTGACTAAAATATTGGAAGGACTATGCATGTAGGTAGCAATGTGTAAAGAATGAATGCAAATACAAGCTTGCTGTGGTCAATTGTTGATGGAATTATTGTGTATGCAATGCATAATGAAAGCACCTCATCCTCATCCACACCATGGTCTAATTGTTTCATACCCATACTGGCACACTTACTGTTTTTGGTGATTAATTGTATTGTAAATGAACATTTAAAACTTTGCCGCCTCTATTTTAAATAATGGCTATTAAAATTTGAATTTGGAGTTAAAAGTGACCAAGAATCAGGCATAGGAATGGTTTAGGCTCAACACACCTTTTTAATGTTTCAGTCAGGTGTGATTGTGCTGTGGACTGGGCAGCCTTAGAGTAGGCTGAAGTGTCCTTCTGGGAAACAAATTAATAAGTCCATCTGAAATATTTAGCTATTTAGGTGTTCGGGTTCAAGCCGAACACCTATTGTTATTGTTAGGTGTTCGGGTTCAAGCCGAACACCTATTGTTATTGTTAGAGTTTTTAGGTGTTCGGGTTCAAACCGAACACCTATTGTTATTGTTCGAGTTTTTTTTTTTTTTTTTTTTTTTTTTTTCATTTTTCTTCTTCCCAAACTTGTCAGCACGACTTCTATATGACAGTTACAAGATATTGTCTTGAAACTTGGTGGGAACTTCGGTCATGATGCCAAGTTGTATTTAGAAGATTGACGTCATGATGACGTCATCGGGTATCAAATTACGCGCGTTTTTAGGAAAAACTTTGGTGCTCTATAACTTGAGAACCACATGACCTACGATTTTGATATTGACATATGTTACTCAACACGTGAATCTCAACAATTAATTTATTCAGTGTTGTGTACAAATGACCTTCACTTCCGGTGTTACCGGAAGTTGAAGTTTGACTCAAAATAACTCGAAAACGGAAGGATTTGGGCACATAAAACCTCTCTGGGTAAATGATAGAGTAGGTCTTAAGCTTTTAGAAAATATAAACGATGACGTCATACGGGCTGTATAGCGCCCTCTATGGTGGATTAAAGATATACAGTGATTACGTAATCCAAAAGTAAACAACGGATTTACGCCAAATTTGGTGAGTGTGAAGAACTAATGCACCTTGACATATGTGTGAAGTTTCAAATCTGTGACGTCATTCAACTGGAAGTTATGCGTTTTTAAAGGGAAAATGATGTAATAATTTAAATACTGTTTACTCTTTAAGTACATGACGTACATCAGTGAAAAATGCAAAATATTTACATCGTATGCATTCAATGACTTTTATAAATGTTCAGTTAGCTGTGATGAACTGACCGGAAGTTATTGTCCAGCCAATGTTATGTAAATTTAAAGGTGACGCAATTTTCTATACTCTAGCAATCAGTGTACGAATACAGCAATCAGCATGATCAGTATTTGTTCAGTCACGCAGTTTAAGTGTACATGTATTTCGATATGCCTGAGGGACGATTGATCACATACGTTCCAACATGTTCACATAACAGTTCCACTACGAAATAACCCCCCGAACACCTAGTGGTTGTTCCCACAACCACAATGTCTAGTTTTTTTGGCTTTTCCATGTTCAATGGAAAAGGTATTGTTTTTGTTCTGATTTTTTTTTCTTTGGCTTTTCCGTGTTCAACGGAAAAGGTATTGTTTTTGTTCTGATTTTTTTGGCTTTTCCGTGTTCAACGGAAAAGGTATTGTTTTTGTTCTGATTTTTTTTGGCTTTTCCGTGTTCAACGGAAAAGGTATTGCTTTTGTTCTGATTTTTTTTTTTCTTCTTCTTTTTCTTGTCGTTTGAGTTACCATAGACTTTTGTCCGCGGCACTTTGGTCACTTTTAAACAACTGATTTTAACCAAACTTGGTTTGAAGGAAGTCCATATAGGGTAGTTGTGCCCCGAAACTTTTCGTCATGATGACGTCATCAGGTGTCACGTGACAAGCGATTTGAATTTAATAATCAAAATCTTTAAAAATCGACAAAAAATCAACGGTTTCAGATATTAAGTTGATTCTTTCACCAAAAGTGATTGTTAGGCAAGGTCTTTCTTTGTGACACATTGCTTGACCTCTGTGACCTCTACTTCCGGTCAAACAGGAAGTAGCTCCTCATTTTAAAGTGTTTAGAGCTATGATCATGATTCTTTCACCAATAGACAATGTTAGGCAAGGTCTTTCATTGTGACACATTGCTTGACCTCTGTGACCTCTACTTCCGGTCAAACTGGAAGTAGCTCCTCATTTAAAAGTGGTAAGAGCTATGATCATGATTCTTTCACCAATAGACAATGTTAGACAATGCCTTTCATTTGTGACACATTGCTTGACCTCTGTGACCTCTACTTCCGGTCAAACCGGAAGTAGCTCCTCATTTAAAAGTGGTAAGAGCTATGATCATGATTATTTCACCAATAGACAATGTTAGGCAAGGTCTTTCAATTGTGACACATTGCTTGACCTCTGTGACCTCTACTTCCGGTCAAACAGGAAGTAGATCCTCATTTAAAAGTGGTACGAGTTAGGATCATGATTCTTTCACCAAAAGTGAATGTTAGGCATTGTCTTTCTTTGTGATACATTGGTTGACCTCTGTGTCCTTTACTTCCGGTCAAACAGGAAGTAGCTCCTCATTTAAAAGTGGTAAGAGCTTTGATCATGATTCTTTCACCAAAAGTCAATGCAAGGCAAGGTCTTTCATTTGTGTTACATTGCTTGACCTCTGTGACCTCTACTTCCGGTCAAACCGGAAGTAGCTTCTCAATTTGAAAGTGGTAAGAGCTATGATCATGATTCTTTCACCAAAAGTCAATGTTAGGCAAGGTCTTTCTTTGTGACACAAAAATGACGAAGAATATTAAAAGTAGGCTTAATTAAATATCTTAAGCAAATGTCTTTATGTGTTAAAGGTTTGACAATTTATTTTACTATCATAAAACGGAAAAGCCTTGTGTTCTGTTTTCAACAGACACAATCTCTAGTTTTACTTTCTTCTTCTTCTTCTTGTCGTTGGAATTCCTATAGACAAAGCACAGGGGCATTCTCGGTGGCACTTTAGCCACTTTTAAATTGCCGATTTTAACCAAACTTGGTGAAAACAAAGTCCCCATAGGATAGTTGTGTCCCGAAACTTTTCGTCATCATGACGTCATCAGGTGTCACGTGACAGTGTCTTAAAGGGGCAAACTTCAGACATCAATTATGAACGAACCCTGAGTCCGATTGAGTTGAAACTTGGTATGTATCTAAGTCGGGAAGTGTTATGTCGAAAAATTGCAATGACGTCATCGTGACGTCATTCCCTGATTTTTTATGATTTATTGAAATTTTGGGTCATTAAAGTTCTTTTAACGATATCTAGTAAACGAAACAAGATATCTTTGAATTTCGTTTTGATAATTCTTCAGCATACACCATAGATGAACACTGCATAGACAAAAAATCGGTGACGTCATCATGACGTCATAAAAAATGCGATTTTTATAACACATAGTAGGAACGGCCGATCGCCTTGAAAATTGGTACATTGGTGAATTGGAGGTTCGGGATTGTAATTATGAAGTTACGTCAAGACAGCGTCATTTTTTTATTTTTTATGATTTTTTACAATATTTTTCACGCTATAGCCCATTGACTTGTACAGGGCAAACAGGAAGAATTTCTTCATTTAAAAGTGGTTAGAGCTTTGATCATGATTCTTTCACCAAAAGTCAATGTTAGGCAAGGTCTTTCATTGTGACACATTGCTTGACCTCTGTGACGTCTACTTCCGGTCAAACAGGAAGTAGCTTCTGATTTAAAAGTTGTAAGGGCTATGATCATGATTCTTTCGCCAAAAGTCAATGTTAGGCAAGGTCTTTCTTTGTGACAGATATATGAATAAGTCACGTGAGTGTATGATTAAAGGTGCATACTTTAAAAGTATAAAACATAACATCTTAATCAAATGTCTTTGTGTGTTAAGGTTATGTTGATTTTTCAATAAAACGGAAAAGCCTTGTGCTCTGTTTTCAACAGACACAATTTCTAGTTTTTGGCTTTTTCGCGGAAGCGAAAAGCCTTTGTTTTTGTTCTGTTTTTTTTTTTTTTTTCTTCTTCTTCTTCTTGTCGCCAAAAACCCATAGACAAAGCACAGGGGTTTTCTCGGAGCCACTTTTGTAATTTTTAAAAAGTCAATCTTAACCAAACTTGGTCTGAAGGAAGTCCATATAGGGTAGTTGTCTCCCGAAACTTTTCATCATAATGACGTCATCAGGTGTCACGTGACAAGCGATTTGAATTTAATAATCAAAATATTCAAAAATCAACAAAAAATCAACCGTTTGAGATATTAGATTGATTCCTTCGCTGAATGTCAATGATAGGTAAGGTCTTTCTATGTGACACATTGGTTGACCTCTGTGACCTCTACTTCCGGTCAAACAGGAAGTAGCTCCTCGTTTAAAAGTAGTTAGAGCTACGATCATGATTCTTTCACCAAAAGTGAATGTTAGGCAAGGTCTTTCTTTGTGAAACATTTGTTGACCCCTGTGACCTCTACTTCCGGTCAAACAGGAAGTAGCTCCTCATTTAAAAGCGGTAAGAGCTAGGATCATGATTCTTTCACCAAAAGTCAATATTAGGCAAGGTCTTTCATTGTGATACATAAGTTGACCTCGGTGACCTTTACTTCCGGTTATACCGGAAGTAGCTCCTCATTTAAAAGTGGTAAGAGCTAGGATCATGATTCTTTCACCAAATATCAATGTTAGGCAAGGTCTTTCTTTGTGACACATTGCTTGACCTTTGTGACCTCTACTTCCGGTCAAACCGGAAGTAGCTCCTCATTTAAAAGTGTAAAGAGCTAGGATCATGGTTCTTTCACCAAAAGTAAATGTTATGCAAGGTCTTTCTTTGTAACACATTGGTTGACCCCTGTGACCTCTACTTCCGGTCAAACAGGAAGTAGCTCCTTGTTTAAAAGGGGTAAGAGCTAGGATCATAATTCTTTTACCAAAAGGCAATGTTAGGGAAGGTCGTTCTTAGCGGCAAATTTCTTATTGAAAAGGAATTTATATCATATGCGGAAAAGCCTTATGTGCTGTTTTCAACAGCCATAAACTCTAGTTTTTTCTTCTTCTTCTTGTCGTTGGAATTCCTATAGACAAAGCACATGTGCATTCTCGGTGCCACTTTGGCCACTTTTAAATTGCCGATTTTAATCAAACTTGGTCAAAATAAAGTCCCCACAGAGTAGTTGGTTGCCGAAACTTTACATCATCATGACGTCATCAGGTGTCACGTGACAGTGTCTTAAAGGGGCAAACTTCAGACATCAATTATGAACGAACCCTAAGTCCGATTGAGTTGAAACTTGGTATGTATCTAAGTCGGGAAGTGTTATATCGAATAATTGCAATGACGTCATCATGACGTCATTCCTTGATTTTTTATGATTTATTGAAGTTTTGGGTCATTAAAGTTCTTTTAACGATATCTAGTAAACGAAACAAGATATCTTTGAATTTCTTTTTGATAATTCTTCAGCATACACCATAGATGGACACTGCATAGACAAAAATTCGGTGACGTCATCATGACGTCATAAAAAATGCGATTTTTATAACACATAGTAGGAACGGCCGATCGCCTTGAAAATTGGTACATTGGTGAATTGGAGGTTCGGGATTGTAATTATGAAGTTACGTCAAGACAGCGTCATTTTTTAATTTTTTATGAATTTTTCGACAGTTGTATGGTGTGAGAACGTACGAATTGTAAAGTGCGCCCTCATGTGACTATGCATACAATTTGCTAGTTTAATTTTTTATGAATTTTTCGACAGTTGTATGGTGTGAGAACGTACGAATTGTAAAGTGCGCCCTCATGTGACTATGCATACAATTTGCTAGTTTGGTGATCGTAATTATGAAATTACGTTAGTTTGACGTCATCGCTTGATTTTTACTTATTTTTGTCACCCAAATCCCAAACAATGAATTTTTCAACAGTTTATGTGGTGGGAACATACGAATTGTAAAGTGCGCCCTTATGTGACTATGCATACGTTACATCAAAATTGCAAAATATGTGAAAACCACCGCCCGATGTCGTTTTAACCCCGGTGGGCCTATAATTATACAAGAATTTTTCGACAGTTGTATGGTGTGAGAACGTACGAATTGCAAAGTGCGCCCTCATGTGACTATGCATACGTTATAATACACATGCATTATTGTGGAATGTATTGCCAAAGCTGTATTAATAATAAACATGTATAGTTTATAATGCCATGATGAGTTGTTATAATTATGAAAGGCGAGGAGAATTAAATATTCCGTTCCGATTTATGATTCATCATCTGAGCGCAAAAAGCAGAAAATCAACAACGACCATTTTTTTGGATACTGAATTTGGACAATGACTTTGAATCAGTTTCACATCTTATTTCTTTTTGGTTTGCATCATATAATTTTAAGCAGAGTGATATTATTCTGATACGAAACCCTAAACAACAGTAATACAAGAAATTTATATTCTTTTCATTTTTTTGTAAATGACTTTTCTTGTTTTATTGCAACACTCAGATTATATTACCACTTTCAATTATCACAAACAACAAGAATATAAGTTTTTTTCTAGACCATGGCCGAGAAGAACTGCATAAACAATGTGTCTGCAGAACACAGAGGAATCCACATTGAATTTAATTCATTGCTAAGCTAGCTTTCTTCTTAAAATTTTAGACGGATGATATTTGTGACATTTGACACAAGAATCATAGTTGTACATTTAAAGGGAGCATGTAGGATTTGCAAGGCCTCCAAAACAAATTATTGAGTTTGAGACAGAAAATGGACAGTGCAAACAGTCACCATGGGAAATCTTGATTCATCATATGCTGGGTTTTTCAAGGAAATCAATATTTAGTGTTTTTTCCAAAGATCGTTCGTCCGAATGATTTTTGGAACACACATAAAGGATGCCCATAAAGGATGCCCACATTTGAGTTGTTTTAGTTATCCCCTTTCACTCAAGGTATGAAGATGGTGCTGGTAGAAACATACATTTAAAGGGAGCATATAGGATTTGCAAGGCCTCCCCAAAAAAATTATTGAGTTTGAGACAGAAAATGGACTCAACAGTTCGTAAACAGTCCAAACAGTCACAATAGGAAATCTTGGTTCATCAGATGTTGGGTTTTTCAAGCAAATCAAGATTTAGTGTCTTTTTCCAAAGATCGTTTGTCAGAACGATTTTTGGAACAAAAAGTAAACTATTCTTCATGTTTTATAAGAAAAATTGAGTCGGGTTTTTGCTAGTTTCTCGTGACTCAGATGTCCGATTGAGCTCAAATTTTCACAGGTTTATTATTTCCTGTGACCTTTATCAATCATGTATTGTACCTTTAAAATATTTCAACTTGAAATGCTGCATTTATCCAGACATTAGTCAAACAAAGACCGAAAACACTTATGATCTCGGGGTAAGATCAAAACCATTCTTCATGTTTTATAAGAAAAATTTGTTGGGTTTTCGGTATTTTCAGATGTTTAATTTTCAGACTCAGATGTCCAATTGAGCTCAAATTTCCACAGGTTTATGATTTTCATGTACCTGTTTGATCAGACAAAGTATGAGTGCTGTCCTGTGACTTTTACCAATAATGTATTGTACCTTTTATAATACATTTTGTTTTCAAGAATAATTATGGCTTTCAAACATGACTACAAATTGGCCATGGTTTGACATATCCTGCTCAGTGTATCAGTCACTAGCCTGATCACAATTTGACTGCGTAGTGGAGAATGGTCATGGGTTGACATGTCCCTGCTGAGTGTATCAGTCACTATCACGATGATTAATTGACCACGCAGTGAAGAATGGTCATGGGTTGACATGTTCCTGCCGAGTGTATCAGTCACTATCCTGATGACATGTTGACCATGCAGTGAAGAATGGTCATATGTTGACATGTCCCTGCTGAGTGTATCAGTCACTATCCCGATGATAAATTGACCGCACAGTGAAGAATGGTCATGGGTTGACATGTTCCTGCCGAGTGTATCAGTCACTTTCCTGATGACATGTTGACCATGCAGTGGAGAATGGTCATATGTTGACATGTCGCTGCTGAGTGTATCAGTCACTACCTTTTATAATACATTTTGTTTTCAAGAATAATTATGGCTTTCAAACATGACTACAAATTGGCCATGGTTTGACATATCCTGCTCAGTGTATCAGTCACTAGCCTGATCACAATTTGACTGCGTAGTGGAGAATGGCCATGGGTTGACATGTCCCTGCTGAGTGTATCAGTCACTATCACGATGATAAATTGACCACGCAGTGAAGGATGGTCATGGGTTGACATGTTCCTGCCGAGTGTATCAGTCACTTTCCTGATGACATGTTGACCATGCAGTGGAGAATGGTCATATGTTGACATGTCGCTGCTGAGTGTATCAGTCACTACCCTGATGACATGTTGACCATGCAGTGAAGAATGGTCATATGTTGACATGTCCCTGCTGAGTGTATCAGTCACTATCCCGATGATAAATTGACCGCACAGTGAAGAATGGTCATGTGTTGACATGTCGCTGCTGAGTGTATCAGTCACTATCCTGATGACATGTTGACCATGCAGTGAAGAATGGTCATGTGTTGACATGTTCTGGTGAGTAATCACAGTTAATGAAGAGAATATTGGTATTGATGTATTAACAAGCAGACATTTGAGGGGAAAATACATTTAGTAAATGACATTTGTTTTCAACTGTTTACAGCAATTCTTTTGTTATATTAATACAAATAATTAACTGCTGGAAACTGCTCATCAGCCAAAAGGACCTGAAATATATGAAATGCTTGGAGTTGTGAGGGCCTGGCTCATTTCGATCCTAGCAGATTCTTTCTCAAAGGGTAAAATAATTTTGTTACATTGATTATTTCAATAAAGGTCAACATAGAGGCCCTATTCTTACAAAACATGAACCATTAACAGCCAACATACCTGGAAGTATTATGTCCTTTGTAAGAGTATCAGCCACAGCCAAGATAGATCACCATGCAATTGAGAGTAGTCATGGGTTGACATCGCCCTGCTGAGTGAGTCAGTCACTGTGTTTCCCGATGACTAGATGACCATCTGGTGAGTAGTTGCCATGTTTTCACATGCTGCGGCAGTAGCCATGCACAGCTTGACATGTCCGGCAGGGGCAATGCATGGCTTGACATGGCTGGCAGTGGCCATGCATGGTTTGACATGGCCGGCAGTGGCCATGCATGGTGTCACTGTGATGACCACATGATGGTTGTGCATGGTTTGACATATATCTGTGAAGTATATCAAAATAAACCTTCATTATCTAAAATTACCATTATTGATGCTAAAGTGTGTCCAACCTATCAGTATTGAAACCTCTTTTAAGGGACAACTTTGCAAGCTCTAAATATCCATGCACTTTATATTTATACTTTGATTTAATTCCTTGACATGTATGACAACCTCTGTAAAATGCATATCATAGTGATACAAACACCTTATTATATATCATAACTTCTTTCAATTCCATGTTCCACTCGTATCTCTAAATATCTAAATATGTTCATCTTTAAATACCAGCACATTGACATATATAACAATTTGTGTAGAAAACATCACATATTGATATAAACACCTTACTATGTATTTCCTTACTATGTATTCTTTCAATTTGATGTTCAATGCATATCTCTTGATAAATAAGTCTCATGGTAAAAGTCAATCACGCCATGTACATTTCATTTTCATCTTTAAATAATATTTTAAGTAAATCGATTTACACAGAAAACATTACATATTGATATTGATACAAACAACTTCATGATAACTGTAATAAGTAGGAATTACAGTTGCACATACTGATTCTATATTTTTCACATATACATGATCAATCAATGTCCCATTCTCTGTTGTAGCATCTGTCACACATTGTTTATATCCATGCTCACACATTAATTTCTCTATTTGTGAATGCTGTTTGAAAATATCTTCATTAAAATCACCCATGACAATACATCTGTTAGATACTTTATGAAGTTCATTAAGTAGATCTTTCATGTTGGCAATAAACTCAATCATGGAATATGATGCTGGACGATAAATTGTTACCACGGAATATGACACTTCACAAATTACTTGTATTGCAATATACTCCAAGTTGTGTACAGGTAAGATCAGTCTACTGAATGTCTTGTTCCTTCTACCATACACAGCAACACCTCCATGACACTGTTTGCTTAACATCTGAGTAACACTGCATGAATTGTCATATGAAGCACTTCTGACCTGATGGTACCATTTGAATTCACTTAATTTTGTCTCACAGTCAAACTCATTCTCATTCCATGTTTCCGTCAGACAAATGAAATCTGATGTCGTCATATCAATATTACATTCTAGGTCTTTAAAATGTTCTTGTAATCCTTGGATATTATGCATCATGATTACAGTGCCATTTGGTGGTATTGTTCTTGCATTAGATTCTTCAATAAATTCCATCATATTACTCAATGAATCCTTCACTGTTTTATTGCAATAAAGAAACTTTTCATTAAACCCTTCAATCACAAGTCCATTTAGAGATGTTACTCTGCTTAGTGCTACATATGCTTGACCTGCTGAAAATGTTTTTGCAAGTGATACCACTGCTCTGTCTGTAGTCACTCCTTGTACTTTATGAACTGTACAGGCCCAAGCTAATTTCAATGGAAATTGTCGTCTTATCCACTGTTTGCTTATATGTTCTTCTTCCTTTTGTATTCTAATAAATCCATCATTTGTTGCACTTTTCCTTTTCACTTTAGATCCAACACTACTGCTATCAAATACAATATGTATGTATTCAGGAGTAGATTCATCATGTGACAGAATGATTTCACAAATAGTTCCAAGTACTCCATTAACAAGTCCATCAGAAACATCAATATTTTTAGTCAAAAGTACTCTAGCACCAGTACCTAGCCATAATGATTGAGGCAAAGTTGTATGCATTGATTTCTTGGGTATTTTCTTTAGGCTTGTCTTTTTATGGGAATCTTTCTGAAAATCATTTGCTAAAATACAGAAATAATCACTGCACTTTGCAAACAGTATCTTCTGATTGTATTCATCAACCTGTTTATTACATGGAAATATATGTAAAGCATCATCCCACTCTTCTCCAGTTTCTCGTGATTGTAACATTGCCGCATCTTCAACCAATAACTTATCTTGCTTAGCTCTGACTCGTATTCTATTCAAAGATTCAGCAAATTGCATATCATCCTTTTGTCTCATAATTTCTCTCAACTCTACTTTCTTAAAACAATCATTCCACAGATCTACTGCAATATCTCTCTGATACAATGATTTCCCCTTGACTGGAGGTAATTGATAAAAATCACCAACAGCTAAAATGCTCACTTTTCCAAATGGCTTGAGATCACGTGTTTGCTTAATCTGTCGCAGACGTCCATGAATGTAACACAACATTTTATGATCAACCATTGATATTTCATCAATAATCACAATCTGAAGATCTTGCAATTCATTCCTCAAAGTATTCAATTTCTCCTCACCAAGGGGTTGATATGGCAAACGTGCATCAGTAGGGATTGATAACGCACTATGAATTGTACTTCCATTGATATTAAAAGCTGCTACTCCAGTAGGTGCAGTTATCATTACAGACACATTATCAGGATTATCAACCATTCTTGTAAAGAGTCTTGTTGCTTCATAATGTATTGATTTAACCAAATGACTTTTCCCAGTTCCAGCTCCACCAGTAATAAACACATGAAATGGTTCATGGTTTTTGCCTTGTACCTTCTGTAAACACCAGTCTCGAATCTTATTAAACACTTCCCTTTGCTGTGTATTCAATGACCTCAGTAAACTTAGTGCATCTTGCTTTGATATTTTCACTGAATGCGGTTCAATATTACACACTTTGTCTTTTTTGTCAGATTGTAGGTCAGGAATCTCTAAATCATCATCTTCTGGTAATACTGGCTCACGTTCTGCTTCACATTCAAGTCTTTCCTGCTCAGATATTGGGGAGATCATAGCCCATGCATCTTCCTGCATACCATGTTTTTCTACATATTGTTTAGCTGCTTCAAGAGCCTCAGCATTCTTCTCATATTTAGACCGATTACTTTCAACAACAACACTTACAGATTTCATTTGATTATTTACACAAACAGAACCATTCCTATAAAACTGTTCATAATTATCAAACTGTGGTGGCTTCAGTTGAGCATCAACACGATATGGAAGAAACAACTGCAAAATACTGTGGTAATATTTCTCAGGATATTTAGTCACTGAAAACCTTGGGTATCTTATGACTGGTTCAGTTCTTGTACGTTTCTGTATGTGACCCAAACCATGTTTCAATGCATATACTGGTGACTTTCTTGATTTATTAGACATACCTCCATTATAAATAATTCTGTACTTTGAACAAAATTTTGCAAGACACATGTCATCAAATTCATCAATATCTGGCCTTGCTTTATAACGATCAACTCTACTAGTCATGAAAATATCATCATCATCTTCACATTTGCTCTGAATTACACTCAATGGCAAACTCATTCGAACAGGATTTTCACCTACAGGTATAAACTCCACTTTTCTAGAACCTTCTTTCAACCTCAGACCACAAACACGAAACACTGCTTCCTGAGCTGATAATTCTCTATTGTGTAAATACACGCATCCAATTTCCTTCATACTCTGTCTAGCATCTAAGTTTCCCTTTTTGACCTCATTCTGTGCGTGTGCTAACAACAAACCCAATTCTCGTTCTGACTTTGACATGTATGACACTACGTATGCTGCACAGGCATATGCATCAGTGATGTATTGAATATCCATATTAGCATTCCAGGCTCTAATTAAATCAGGATTATACAGATTCACCCATACATCTTGAGGCTCTCTCTTTAGAATAATAGTAGATTTCCTGCTTAAAACATCATTGGCCTTCTCAAAATCAGTCTGTGTGATATTAATACTTTGGAATAATTCAGATGTGGACATGTATTGATTATTCTCATCGTGGATTGCATTCCATACTGATTGCAATAATTCCTTGGCTGCTGTACGTTTTATTTCATCATTACTAATGGATGTACTTTCTTCATGATTATATTCATCATCCTCACTATCTTTATCATTACAATCATCAGCTGGATCACAACTGGCAATAAATGTTCTATTAGATGGTGGTCTTGGAAAATTAAATCTACATTCAGAACCCTTCTTCTTACAAGACTTGGTATGTTTCCTACTATGCTGCTGTACATGACTGATTATTTCATTCATTTCCTCATCTTCTTCCTCAGTTGGTAACTTGCAACTGATATATGAATCAATAAATTTTATTACATCAGCATCATCATCTTCTTCCAATTTTGGAGCATTCTCAATCCAAAACAGACAATGTGTGTGTGGAGATCCTCTTTGCTGAAATTCTACTCGGTAAAAGTAGTCCTTGACTCTCCCAATGGGTGCTGCACTTGACATGATAACATCTTTCAAAAATGTATGAAATCGATGTTCAAACATTCTAGCCACAGTCACTGGATTGCTTCTCAATACTGTACACTTATCATTCCAATCCAAATCATCAATATTTCTGAAATCCCCTTGTTGTCTCAATATTGTATTAATGACTTCAGGCCATCTCATATCAGCTGCAGAAAATGAGCAAAACCATGTTGGTATTCCAAGTTGTCTAATCATAGCCATGACATCTCTCTGAGTTGATTGCCAATATGACGGTGTACCTCTAATTGGTTTCATAAATCTATACCCACTATCAGACTGTAAAATATCATTCAATTGATCTCTATCCTTAATCATGCTAGAATTCACACTTTTACCATAATGCATTTTCCCTGAACTTTGACGCATAGCAATTGATACACCAGACATCACCTTTTCAATTTCTGATAAATACTGGGCATAAAAGATATATTGAGTACATTTGGCAAATCTGTTATCTGCATTCATCAATCTATTATGAAAATACCTCAAGCGTGTCAACTTTCCATCACGGTTATCATCAAATATAGGTGAGCCTGCTGGGAATAATGCTGGAAAACATTTGGCCTCATTACCTTCCTCCATTAACACTCTAACTGGATTGTTTCCTTCACATGGTGCAACACAGAGAACATCATCAAAGTATTGATCAAGCACTTCTTGTCCAATATCTATAGGCTGTAAGCATGTATCAAGTGGAATGCCACACAAACGATCCTCATCTGTTTCTTCATCACTTTCACTATATTCATCACATTCATGTATTACTTCATCTTCATGTTCCTCATCATTCACGTCATCTAACAGGGGATCATTCCAATCACAATTGATTTCAATATCTTTATACCATACATTGTTTTCCTTAAGATATCTTAATGCATTTTCCACATGTTCCCTAGTGACAAATTGATATTGATAATATCCTTTGTAAGATAATTTCCTCTTCAGCTTGATTCTAATCAATTGATTTTCATTTCTACATCTTGGCAATGCTGTCACTGTATCTGTAATATTAGATGGTACACATACAACTGGACCATGTACTGCATTCTGCTTTCCCTTTGGCAAGGCTATAAGTTTCATGAATGGTACATTAATTGCAATGAGATGATCCTCTAATATATTCAAACAATTCAATTCTTGTGGAATGTCTATCACTTCTAAATTATTTGTACATGCTTCTACTGGTACTTTCTTCTGCAGTAATGTTCTATGACATGTGTAACATATCCATAATCTTGACCTGCTAGATTTTGATACAAGACATTCATTTCCACACTCTTTTGTACATATGCATGTATGTAAATATTTCTCAGATATACAACTAATATTGCTGTATTTATCTTTATTGCATTTAATAACTTGTTTTTTAAACAAAAGTTTACAACAGACTGCACAAACATACTCAGGTCCTGATGATACTTCTTTTTTCCAATTTGTAATAACATTCCTCATTTTGCGCACATGTTGATTTCTTTTCTTTTTCTGTCTTAAATTCCTCTGTTTTATTTTCTTACGATAATTTGCATCTTGGCGATACTTATATTTCAGATTTTTTATCAAATTCACTCTGTACACATGATTACTCCAATACTTTTTCTTTATAGAGTTAATGACAGCATTTCTGTATACTTGATTACTATGATATGTTTTTTTGGCACGGTTAATTGTTTTCTGTCTATATGCAGCATCTATATTATACTTGGCTTTTGTTCTATTAATCTTTTCTTCTCTATGTATACTATCCTCATGGTACTTTCTTTTTTCACTATAAAGCTTCCTTTCTCTGTGTGCACTATCATCATGATACTTCTTCATTGATTTTTTAATTTTTATCTCCTTATACAAAGCATTCTGTTGATATTTTAACTTTAACAATTTCTTCTTCTTTTCAAAATTTTCTGAATATTTTTTCTTCTCATATTCAAGAACATTCTTTCTGAAATCCTTACAATCAGCATATTTCTGTCTTTTTGCATAATTCTGTCTTTCCTTGCATGCACTGATCTTTTCTACAATGTTTACATTTCTTTTATTGTATCTTTCTCTTGCTTTCTCTCTGTCTAATTTCCGTTTCAAGTACAAATTTACACGAGTACGCCTCTTTCGCTTTACCTGAGAATGTGTTTGTTTATCTTCCTTTCTATCATCACATTGACTTACATGAACATTACTGACTGGGTCTCTAGTACAGGTACTTTCAGACATCAAATCTCTGTTACAGTAGTTTTCATTACTATCAATTGGATTACTTGGAACAAGTTCATGATCATTCATGACTAAATCATAATGAACTTCATTTCTATGATACAAATAAATTCCACAATCAGATAATCTGTCAGTATTGGTGAATGAACGTGAAAACACATACCACCTCCTTGCATCACTATATGTGTAAATATCAACACCCAACATGTCAGCCATTGCTATGATTTCTACTTCTGTTGCCCATGTACCACTATCAAACGATCTCTGGCAAACTACATAATCTTGCACTGTCGAAAAACCTTCTCTTAAAAAACAGTTAAATTTATCAGCATTTTTCAATAAGTGATTTATAACTATTGTTCTGACATGCATGTGATTTGTTTCAGTTCCAGATATAGCACAGGAAATAGCTCTGAAGAAACAGTTGCCATCACCTTTGATCCTCTTTATTCTGTCTGGACTTCCCATGTTATCACAACTTCTAGCATTCTCATTAGCATCCAGAAATACCCTCCTCAATCCAAATTTCTTACACAATTGGTTTTTACTATCATTACTTAGTAACATAAATCTTAATTTGGCAGGTTCTATAACTTCCACTATTTCTACATCATCACTACTCTTGCTACTGCTTATGACATGCACGTCATCATTTTCCTGCACTTCATTTGATTTTGATATCTCATGTAAACATTCAAATTCTACATCTTTAACATTACATTCAGTGCAAACACTTTCACTATTGTCTTTAAGTTCATGATTACAAACATTCAGCTCATTATTAATCTGAACACTGACTCCTGTAATTTCAAACTGCTCGGATTCAGACACATTCATAGAATGTCCAAGTTCTATACAATAACTGTACACACCTTGCCATGAACCTACACGTTTCAGAAAACTTCTGCCGTTACAGTCTTGTCTGCCATTATGATTTCTAGAATGTGAATCAAAAATATAATACATTCCATCTTGAGCAATGACTGAAAATGTGTTCGTATGGAAACAGATAAAACATGCTATATACTTGTGAAGTGTCTGCTGCAGAGCATTATTCAATGAAATCATATTGAATTCTGACAGATTTGTATTTTCTCCAAAAGTACCAGACACACCTTCATGGAATTGAACACAGAAATGCTGACTGAAAACATCTATTTCCTCTGGCAACTCACTTATCAACAAATACTCATTCTCTACTGTAGAACTATGAGATAAAAAACCATACAATTCATTTCCAGTATTCAAGACAAAGTCCATTTCATTAGAGCACCATTCATCTAACTTCTTAATTCTGCTATACAGTATAGCACACAGACTATTAGCAACACACTGCTTACCAGTATTATTTCCAAATCTAAAATCACCTTGATGGAAACTACCCTGAACAATCATGTTACCTGATGCACTTACAACTCCACTATTTCCACTGTCTTCATATGTATCACTTTGCATGTTTTTTTGTTTCTTTATGTCCTGCTGAATGTTACCACATTTAGTGCTTTTATTACTGTCATTACTTGTGACCTTTGGCATCTTCACATCTCCCTGCTTATTACTATGAGGTGACACTGATCTCTTTCTACTTCTCAGAGCATACTTGGTATTTTGCTTCACTCTACATGATTCACCCTGATCACTCTTTGAACATTGTGCATTCATACTGTCATTACTTGTAACCTTTGGCATCTTCACATCTCCCTGCTTATTACTATGAGGTGACACTGATCTCTTTCTACTTCTCAGAGCATACTTGGTATTTTGCTTCACTCTACATGATTCACCCTGATCACTCTTTGAACATTGTTTTGATTTTTCATGACTTCTGCAAGTTTTACCATGATTAGATTTCTCATTACCATCCGTCAAAGATACACCCTCAGCATCTTGTTTGCCTGTATTAGATTCTGATTTCTTTCTATTCCTCAATGTATATCCTCCTGATTGCTCTGGTACTGTTTGTTTTTTGTTACCACATGCATATATACCTTCAACATTTCTGTTCATTGCCTGACTGTCAAAATCCTCTTCCGTTTGTTCGTCAACATCCTCTTCAAAACTAGTCAACATCACATCAAATACAGTCAAATCTGCAGAAATGTCAGAACAGTCATATAAATATTTACAGTAGTTACTCCCTCGACATTTGCAACATATCCATACAATTGACTTGTTTAGCAAGACATGATTTCCAATACAACTTGTAACTCCCATACAATCAACATGATACCATAACCCACAATAACACTGTAATTTGAAGTCCCATGGCTTGATCATCTCATCACAAATCCAACACTGTCCATCTACATTAGCATTACTATTTCTGTCTCCAGTATCCACTTTCCCAGCACATTTGCTACCACTTTTATCTTGCTCTTTGATCTGTTTTATCCTCTTATCAGAAACCTGTTTGCTCATCTTATGAATACATATCTGTCTCTTCCTCATTTCATTTGCTTTGTCTTTCAAGAACTTCATCTTCTTAAAAACTGTACTTATACTTCCATTTGTATGCTTCCAGATAAGTGTCTGTTCATCTTTATGTGCCTTTCTATCCTTCTTGGTCATGCGACTCTCTATTACCATTCCTCCTTTCCTGATATTGTGAGTTTGCCTGAATACCTGTTTTCTCACTTTCTTCTTGTACCGTCGTGATGGTCTCTTTCTTCCTTTTCGTTCATATATCTCTTCAACACAATTCAAAACACATCCCCCACCACTATGCTTTGTCCAACCATACTTCTTCAGCCATTGCACACCATGCAAATTACTAGAACGTGACAATCGTTTCTTCCTTTCTTGTCTCATATTACTCACTTTGTTTTGTCTGTCATGTTGTATCTTCCTCTCATATTCCTTCTGTAGTTTCTTCAACTGCAATTTCTTAGGTCTCACAATCTGTAAAAGATAGCATTTCATCACATGATTTCCATTGATAACTTTTGCTTTACTGGAGCTTGATGTCTGACAACTGATTCCACACAAATCAATTATGTCAGTTTTCATTTCATGCATTTTACAGACAACACTGTCTTTTGTCATCATCATGTTCTCAACTTCATTTGTTCTCATGATTTGTTCATTTTTTATTGTTCTCATTTGGTTCTCAGGTTTTGTTACGCTTGTTCTCATAACCTGGCACACCCCAGGTACCTGGCACACCCCAGGATTTTTCTTGTTATTATTAACCTGGCACACCCCAGGTACCTGGCACAACCCAGGATTTTTCTTGTTATTAACCTGGCACACCCCAGGTACCTGGCACACCCCAGGATTTTTCTTGTTATTAACCTGGCACACCCCAGGTACCTGGCACACCCCAGGATTTTGAACCTGGCACACCCCAGGTACCTGGCACACCCCAGGATTTTGAACCTGGCACACCCCAGGCACCTGGCACACCCCAGGATTTTGAACCTGGCACACCCCAGGTACCTGGCACACCCCAGGATTTTTATTGTTATCAACCTGGCACATCACAGGTACCTGGCGCACCGCAGGTACCTGGCATACACCAAGTACCTGGCACACACCAGGATTTTTATTGTTATCAACCTGGCACATCACAGGTACCTGGCACACCGCAGGTACCTGGCATACGCCAGGTACCTGGCACATGCCAGGATTTTTGATAGATGAAATACTCTCTGCCATCTTCATACAGTCCAGAGCCATCTGTAAAAAAAAAAAAAAAAAAAACCCAGCTAGAAAACATCTTCAAAGGTAGTATCATACTTTGGTTTTTGTCAAAGAAGTACAGATCCATGGGAAAATATATCAAGCAATCTTCCTTGATATTATTGCCCATGAATTTGTACTTCTTGCAAACAGTGGTGTGCTAAAATTGCAGGCAAGTACATTTTGTGATTGCGTAGTTAGGGACTGCGTTCACAGTCATCTGTAAAAATTTCAATTCCATACGGTGCCCACTATTTGAGAAAATCGTGAAAAACGGCCACAGTATTTCTTAAGTCTGTTCTCTTTTATTGATCTTTTAAAAGATCAAAAAGATTTTTTTGTCATTGTTTTACTCATTTCTGGATAAATACACCATTTCAGGCGGACAAATCTTAACAGGAGGTTTCTACTACTACATTTCTGTTTTGGTCTCTTACCAAAGTATGATACTACATATACCTTTAAAAATGATATAACACATAGGGCCTACTATCCGCAATCTACATGTACCTTTCAAAGCAAATATGTGAAATAATAGCAAATTTTTGTTCCTTATACTTTTATGAATCAATGGATTGTGTACCCTAACATAGCACAGCTGTTTTATTCAGTCCCATTATAATTTCTATACAATAGGGTGAAAGATGAGTGATTGTGTAACTTGGGACCCGTCTGTTTTTACATTCAGAAATTAAAATGGGTCCTCAAAAAGAATTCTACTCTACAATCATGCCTGACCCACGTACATGTACATGTGTACTAGTAGGCTGAGGGCCTACTAGCTACTGTAGTGATAATAAAGTAATGAAAAAAACAAAATTTCTTATTAAGAGCAGACAGCTGTTCTAAACAAAATCAACAACATTACTGATACCAATACCAGCCCACAAGAGACATAACTTTACAGACAGGGTTGTTTGATTTAAATCACTAAATGAAAACATAAAAAAAAAACCCAAATTATTTTGTCTCTATTTGCCCTTCTTGTTTTACCATGTTTTTCAATTATTTAAATTCAACCATTTCCATTTTCATACAAAGTGCTTTGGAGGTATTGTTTTTTTTTTATTAAAAAAAATCCTGTATGATACAGAAGTGGATAATTAATAGTTGCCCAAACTAGTACATGTACTAAATTTTTTTATTTCATTTCATTTCTTTTATTGCAAATGACAATAATTGACTACTTTAGGCCCTAATCTAATTGTCTTTCTTTTTTTAGAAACCTTGTTTAAGCATGGAGGAAGGAAATTTCCTTCTTCTTGGTTTAAGCATGGAGAAATAAGACACATATTTCTCCATGTTTTAAGTTAATGTATTGGAAAAACATAAGGGAAGAATTCCATTGACGATCATCACTTGTGCATAAATCTATTGAACCGACAGAGGGCATTTTACAAAACAATCACTCACGCTGCATTAAGAGTATTAATTAATGTAGGTAAAATTAAAACCTGTAATATTCCTTTTTCAGACATGCTACCAAAGTTGTATACACCTGAGATTGAAATTCATAATAATTTGTATCCAATAAGTTAACTCTTGGAGGAAAATCTTTTTAACATAATGACTAATGGTTTAATATAATCTATGGAATTAGCGAGGATATAACCTTTTTCCATAATGGCCACCAGTGGAATTCTTTCACTTTAGTTAGATTAAGTCAAAGGTTTGAGTAGCCACTGTCCGGAAAATGGGCAAGCATAAACATAGCAAGCTCAAATCAAACAAATTCTTCAATAGCGCTGCGCACTTGAGCTAAAAATAGCACAAAACCTCAGACAAACATTGCAACCGGCCATGCAAATGTGTGGTGAGTGGAGGTATGTGTGCGCGTGCATGCACGGTGTGACGTCATTAGTGCGGAACGCTATTTCAAATTAGGGCCTAGCGGCTAGAGCCCCGGCCCTAGGCCTAGTCTAACGTTAGACCAAGAATTTCAATGAAATGTGTATCATGCAAATAAATATTTAATACTTTATCTATTTCAGCATATTCCTTACTATTCTATAGAGCATATTCTTTCACAATTCACATACCAAACAATCATTAAATAATGTAAAAAGGTTTTGTATTCTTTTCGTGGTAGGCCTACGATGTACAAAATGCCATCGTGGTCATGCATAGCGCACGTACGTCACTAGCTGCAGTAACTGTAGCCCTATATTACTCCTGACGTTGTTGTCGTATATAGGGCTACAGGAAGATATATATGGATATCATCTGATGAGAATTCCCCACCCCTAAAATGACTGTTATTTAGCGATCTGTGGCATAATGACTCACCCTGGTGTTCCTGATGTCGTGAAGAAGCATTCAGAAGAAACAAAATTCAATTCCCATTTCGGATTTCGACAAAACGAGCAATTTTCGGCCCAAATCTCAGTACATACAAAATGACGAGGATTCTGCGGCAAATTTCCCACAGTGCTTTGCGAAATAATATAAGGAAATACATAAGAATTTAACTCTACCCTAGTACCCCGTCCAGTCTACATTCCATTTACGTGCA